>CM051460.1:46861981-47468231 GCA_028095005.1 Rhynchospora pubera
AGTTAAGTAGATACCTTTGGTAGATCAACAAGTGGACTTAGGATAGTTAAGCCAACAAGCGAAAGCTGAGGGTTAATTAACCTAATGGGGGTGTTAGACTAGGTTCCGGTCCCGATACCATGACCAACAAGCGACAGTTGAGGTCTAGGGAGTCCAAGTCCGGCTAGATCTGTCCCACACGACTTAGAAACTAAAGTACCAAGCCAAAACATCACTAACCGAGGGTCTATGCGGCTGACAATTGCCCCTGTGCGGCCTGCAATTGGGCCTGTGCGGCCAACAATTGCTTCTGTGCGGGTGACAATTGTCCCAGCACGCATATTGGAAGGGGTAAGGCACGAAAGTGACCTGCACCGACCGCCCGAGGCCTAACCAAAGTAAAACCGAACCCCTAGGACACTTTTATACTTGAATTTACAACCGTTTTAACTAAGAAAATTGTTACTTTCTATTTTTATTGTTGTTTAGTTATCTTTAGTTAATTGCTTGTTATTGTCTTGTTTAAAAACCCAATTTAAATTGCTAGACCTAGACTTTGTGAAAGTGTAAGACCAGTACTTGTTTCACCGTCTCTGTGGTTCGACCCCTAACCAATTCCAACGATTTATCGTACGCTTGCGGTATTTTTAGGACCAATTAGGGTATTAGTTTGCACACATCAATTATAATAGAGAGATCATATTAGACGGTTTGGATTGGTCATTTTGAATCAGATTAAAAAGTTTGGATCAGTATGCACCGAAGCTCATGTATATTAGTATGCACCATATGCTTTCTATATTTTATATATATATATATATATAGTTTTGCTATGGTGAGTCGCGACTCACCAGAAGGTCTATGAGTCGGGCTCAAAACTACTAGATCTTGTTCAGAATGATTGATCCTAACTGTCCAATATGATCTCCCTATTGAAATCTCTATGCAGACCAAATTTTACATTTTTTCGAAATTTTTAAGTATTTTTTTGAAATTTTGGAAAATTGTCAATTTTTTTCAAAACAACAATTTTTAAAAATTCGAAAAAAATACTTAAAAATTAAAAAAAAATGTAAAAATTGATTTTCATGGAGATTGCAATAGGGAGATCGTATTAGACGGTTTGATTGGTAAGTTTGAATCAAATCTTAGACTTTTGAGCTCTACTCATAAACCCTCTGGTAAGTCGCGACTCACCGTAGCAAAACTCTCTCTCTATATATAGATCAAATTTTTTACATCACAAAATATAACTAATTAATGTAGCTGTGTAGAAAAGTCATTTCTGGACATACTATTCGTGTATAGGATAACTTTTTGAGGAGAATGGATTTATACGAGCTAAAAGAAACATACGTCAAATGAGATCAAATACAAGGTCAGTATTACTTTCTTAACGGTCTTTGAGATCAAATATATATATACATATATAATAGTCACGAGTCACGACAGATTTCTGCATGTACAGAACCAAACTGTTTTCAATGTAGCAATTGCTCCACATATATAATTACTGATTCTTTAATTTTTGTTCCCCCTATAATCAATTAATATAGAATTCAGACAGACCATAATAAGTAAGAGAGAATGAAATCATTTGTCGCCAGTTACTCGATTTGAAGAATAATTAATGATGCGAAATGCTGGATATTCACTCTAATTTCTCGAGTGATAAAAAAATAATAATAACAAAATATTCAGCACAAATAAAGCTGTAAATTTCACCATGTACTGCAACTCCGCAAGTCCGCAACCCCCAAAAAAAAGGGAAAAAAAAAGTGAAGAATAAGGAAAAGGAAAATAAATGACCCACCGAAGCAGAATATATATAGGCCACTGAGATGCTAGAAAGGTTCACCGATCGAGTTCTAAGAGACCTTTTAGTCTGACTATGCTATGCATTTATAACCTAGGTACTACGTACCAATTATATAAGAGCTAAGAATATCTTGTAGTATCAGCGTTTGAAAAGTGCACAATGGTCCGTTCGGAGTTCGGACACATTTAGTGTACGACTCGAGGCAAAAGGTCTGATGCATGTGGTCACCGGTGATCGATGGGTGTACGTCGGAGATGAAAATTAAAGCAAAAGGTGAATACATACTTACATAGGCAACGATATTAAAAAAATATATATGTATTTTATTTATTTATTTATTGATTAAGATCCGTGATTTTTTGTCTCTATATTTTTTACCGCTTTTTGCATTTAGTTAATTAAATATAGTTTTCTATTTTTGGTTAAAAATAATTTTTTATAATTAAAAATAGTTTCTATTTTTTTGTTAAATCTATTAAAATAGTTGTACTGATCATTGTTTAATTTAAGAATTAAATATATTTGGAAGTCTAAGGTAGTTCATGTTGAATTACTGTCATCTAAAAAAATATAGCGCAACAAAGCGACTGCCACGTCTAGTATTAATTATAGCATGTAACGGATTCCATTTTTTTTTTAAAAAAAAAAACTTGTAACGGATTCCCATTTGTTGCCATACTTGTCATTATTTTCATATTTTGACAAAAGGTATTTTTAGAGCAATCAGCAAAAGGCCCAGTAGATATACAGTATTGATAAGCTCCCCTCAAATAACCATATGCCATTATTTCTAACAATGCGCATATTAATAATAAGTAAAAAAAAATTATCATCTGTATATTAATCCTAATCTCGTAATTTCAAAAGAAAATTTAATGTCAAAAGGAAATCATGTCAAACTAGAACAATTTGAGTTGGTTTAGTCCATTCTTTTTCATTTCTCAAGGAAAATTCTAGGCTACAGCCTACAGGTAGTGTTCAGTTCTTTTTAAAAGAATTGACACTTTGACAGTGGCTGTCAATTGAGGTAGTGTTCAGTTCTTGCTGAGTGAAAATATGGGTTAGCTTGCTAGCTTGAGTTCCATCATCTTCTACAATCTACATATATATAAACCATAAATTAAACCAACAAAGTATGAAATAAAAAAATATATATGGATTTACTAGAGAGGTTTTACGAGAAGATGAAAATGGCCTAGCTTTTGTTATTATAAAAAGAAAAGAGACAGGACTGAATTTGGTCATTAAGGGTGAGCTACAAGTATGAAATTAAAATTGAGATTGTTTAATCTTCAAAAAAAAAAAAACCCTGAGATTGTTTAGGCGAGGGAGAGATACAGTACGTGACATAGATATGATAAATTTGGGTATTTCTAAGTAAAGGGAAAAGTAGTGTTCAACTGTTCATACGTGGGAAACCTGAACGTGTTTCGTTCATTGAATCAGCGGTCATATTTGAGCGTGTTGATTATTAAATCGTTGCCACTGCAAGTATGACGGCAGATGTGAATCCAGCTTGTAACATTAATTTATCCCCTTCAGAAAAATATGACCCCACTTATTTTAATCTATTGATGAATCTTTTTTTATTTATTTTTCTAAAGTTGCTACTTAAAACAACTTTTCTGAAGTATTTTTAGATTTAATTATTTCATTACCTGTTCAACTTTTATCTTCTATTAACTATATATTTAATTTCTTATTATATATTGATAAATAATATGATAATAATTACTTGGTTGATTATTTTTAGTATATGATTTTAACTAATTTAAAATATTACGTCGTTAATTTTATGAATGCACAAATGATATATTCATTTTTGTGTCACATATAATAATTTAATTTAATTTCTGAATGATATTTCTATTCATCTTCATATTCGCTTAACACTTGATATATATCCGTACGTATTCGTCTATATTCAATCAATAAATATTTGTAATGATATGTTCATATCCACACTGTACGTATTTAAAACTATCGAAAACTAAAAGTGGATACGGTAATGATATATATGTTCATATCCAATTTGTTTATACTTGTAATAAATATTACTATATATTGTGTTGTTGCTTTTACTAAATATGAAAATTTATTTTTTCGGTTATATCTTGCTGCAATGGTGCCATTACTTCTACCATTACTAATGCTTACTACCACCAGTGTGCCGCAGGATGCCATGCTTATTAGCACTACTATGTGGCAGGAAGCCATACTGCCATTTGTCTCTGCGACCCCAAATGGTCTGTGACAGTTTGTACACTTGAGACAGGAATTCAAACCAATATATTTTATTGACCACCACCAGCAAATAAGAAAATACATGAACGGATGAATGAAACTAGAAAACAAAAGAAAATATCTAATTTCCAAATAAGGTATAATAATATTAATATATAAGTGATCCTGTATTATTATTTTGCTAACAACCAAATGAATCCTCCAAAGCACAAAAACTAACAAGCAAGACCCAAAAAAAAAAAAAAGGAAAACACTATATATATAACTGAAAAACGATACATTCTAACAAACAAATTAAAACTCGTCTAAATTAATACATCTTATAAACACTTTCACAATCGCAACTTTTGACGGCAAAAGCGAAGCACAAACAAGAGCCCACAAAATTTGAAATTTGTGACATATGTTTTGTTATGGATAATGACATTTGCTTTGTAACTCTCAACAGAAACCTAATTAGGTTAAGCCGACATGTGTAAGGCTACATGTGGGTCATGTACTTTGTGTCATGTCTGATTCAGGTCGGGTCACAGCGTTTAAACCTGATTCTAGCAGCAGCACAATAAATAACAACACCAACAACGTAATAGTAGCAATATATAATCTTTGGTTTGTATTAAATCATCATATTCATTGTGGGTTTTCATGCATTAATTGCTCTACATTATAGGAATGGGTATTTCATGTGGTATTTAATGAAGATAATACTTCCTTCCAAGAATATTTTACCAAGTTTTGATACCATTTTGGAATGGCCTGATCATAACTGATAAGCATACCAGTTGATTATTTATCATGGCCAGTTGGCCACTGTAAAATTGAAATGTAGGCTGAAAGGACAAGTGTGGGCCCAGGCCGGTCAGAGCCCAAAAGGGCCCAGAGATGGGGGCATGTGTGCATGGGGCAAAGTGTGTGGCTGTCTTCCGAGAAGGTTGTGTGTGTCTGTTGGTTGGTCCATCTTTAATTGCTCCAGTCTCTGTTAAAAAAGAAGAGAAAATTTTTTTTATAAGAGCAGAATATGCTCTCTCTCTTTCTCTTGTGCAGATAGGTTGGGTTTCGAACATGTGCAGACCACGAGATGTATGGGTCGCTGGCCTCACATGTCGTGTGGACCTGGTTCATCAGCCTAACCTGATCTTTCTTTCTCGACTGGTTGGGGTCCACTTCCCCCTTGACCAAGATCTTTTGTGGCCACACATTGCTCACATTGTTTAACAGATGGATAACTACCTCGACCATTATTTTTTAGATATAACCCCCTCAAAACTTCTCTAATTGGATATAACCCCCTCCAATCTTTAATTTTGGATATAACCCCGCTAATCTGGTTTCTTATAGATATAACAACTTTTGATTACTTTAAATGTATTTTAAGTAAGAAATAACAATTTTCAAAGTTTCTGACCAATATACCCTTGTCTTCCCATGTTATTTTTTCTTTAATGTCGATGCTTAGACTTTTCATCTTCTTACTAAAAGAATAAAATTCTAATTCACCACTTTTTCTTCAAGGTACACGCCTATAGGTGCTTATAATGGAAAAAAACACTACGTAATTGTATTTGAAGTTAGATTCTGAAGTAAAATCTAAAAAACTTTATTGCTATGTACGCATATATGGTAGCACTAAAGTGCAAGGAAATAGTTAAAAAAAAAATAGGAATTTATTGTGTGCAAATTGTTCAATAAAAAAATTTGAAAAAATTGTACAAAGTAAAGTCAAGCAACGTTTCCTTAGAATTCAGTTTGCATGAAGCAATTTGTGCCAGAAAATTTAGTTTAATTTGCATCGACCAATACAGTAATACAACTTAGTTCATGTCCGAATTGTTATTTGACAGAGATAGAGAGATAAGAAGAGACAAAAAAATGAAGAGTCAGAATTTGGAAGGAAAGTAATCTAGCTATTTGGAATTAAATGAATTCAAAGTTCTATTTTTTTTTAAGTTTTATAAACGCTGGCTAATGGAAGATGAAAGGACGGCAACAAGAAGAGGAGAATGGGGAGGGGGTATATTGGTCAGAGATAATGAAAGTTACTTTTCTTTATTTAAAATATGATTTTAACTAATCAAAAGGTGTTATATCCATGAGCAACTAGATTCACTACAAGAGAGATGGTTTATTGCTAGATTTGCTAAAATTTTTAGATAGACTTTTTTTGTTAGTATTGGACTTTGTTCTATTGCTAGATTTAATTGATGTACTAAAGTCTAGCAATTTTTTAGCAAGACTTAATTTTCTATTAATAGGTAGTAAAAAATCTAACAATTTATTTTTGATAGACTTTTGAATCTTGCAATGTTTAATGTAGCAATTTTTTGCTACATTAATTTATGGTGTAGCAAAAAATTGCTACATTAAACATTGCAAGATTCAAAACTCTATCAAAAATAAATTGCTAGATTTTTTAGTATCTATTAATAGAAAATTAAGTCTTGCTAAAAAATTGCTAGACTTTAGTACATCAATTAAATCTAGCAATAGAACAAAGTCCAACACTAACAAAAAAAGTTTATCTAAAAATTTTAGCAAATCTGGCAATAGACCATCTTTCTTATAGTGATTGGAGGGGGTTATATCCAATTGGAGAAAATTTGAGGAGGTTATATCCAATTTTTTCTATTTTTTAAATATACGTTATTTAACAACCAGCTAATTTGACAAATGGGCGCCGATCAAATAATTACTAAAAAAAATTCTAATTAGCAATCTCATACTTAAGAGTTTAGATAACACGAGCAAGGTTAAAGTCCATTGCATTAGATGAAAAAAGTCCGTCTAATATGTTCCTTTTTAATTTTTATTTCCAATCGACCGATCAAAATTATTCAATATAATCTTCATATTAAAATCTAATATGAAGCTGAATTTTTTTTTCTAAAAAGTATTTACTATATTTTCATTTTTTTTTAGAAAATCATCGATTTGAGAAATTATGAACCATTTAAAATAATGATTTTTTTTAAAATCTAGATTTCAATATGAATATCATATTGGATAGTTTACATCGATGGCTTAAGACTTAAAAATTCAAGAATGGATGCTCCATCCATTACATATATTGAACTTTAAGGCTTGCTCTAGATATATTGTATGTCAAAATTGTTGCCATGTGCAAATCGATTGACCATCCACCAAGAGGTTTTAAACTTTTATAATTTGAGTTTATTTACTGATGTTTAATCAGGTGAAACGATTTCCAAAATAAACTGGACTAGTAATTTTACTAAAAAAAAATTTAATCACATACGAACGTCAGTAAACCAAACCAAAAATTTTTCAAGCCTTATATTTGACATTGGAATAACCTGGTGGAGGGTCTAGAGACATAACTCACAAGGGGGAATTTATAACTGATATAGTGTTAGAGAAGATCCCATGAATTTTGACGCGCATCCTACTTTCTTCCAGTCACTTGCACCTTGAGCATTAAATACTAAATAATAATCTAGCATAAATTAAAAATGAATGAATAAATAAGTACATACATCCATACATTCATGCATGCATGCATACATACAGTAAAATATGTCGTAGAATATAATAAAAGAAATTCTTAGAAGAGAGGATCGATGTTTATAATTTAATTGGTAATACATTAATTACATTTTAATTTTCATTAAAAGTTTTAATTGAGAAAAAGTTCATTACATTTTTTTATGTTCAATTGTATGCAATAGAATATCAAAAAATTTATAATTTAATTTTCAAGATTATGAAATAGAAAAATTACATCTCAAAATTGGTTAACCTTAACATTTTAATCTTCTTTAAAATAAATTTTAAATATTAAGATATTTAACTTAAATGTAATATTTATCAAAATCATTAGTTTACATTTTGATCGGACCCTCAAATTTTAATTATTGATGGAATAAAATAGAATATTATCACGAGGGAATGTCAAAATCAAATGAATTGGATCTTAAGATCTTATCCTGATCTTGTTGCGCGTCTTGTTTTTCCTTCCACGTACGGGAAGCCAAAATGTTTTCATCTTTGACTATAGAAATCTGTTCTATCTTTTACTTTATGAAAATTAGGTAAGTTGTTCTCTTGAATATTGATAGTTTCATAATTTTTACAATCATTGTTTCAAAAAATATTTTACTAAAAACATTGTAAGAATTTAATATTCAATAAAAGAAATTTCGAATAATTTAATACACAATGTTATTTTCAAATGATTTTTTTATTGGATATATCAAATGTCCATCCATGTTATATTAAAGTCCAAACTATCATCCAACGTAGATTTATTTCTATAATGTCGAGCTCTAAGCGTCTAAGCGAGATACATATATCATATATGTATAGTGAGTTCAAACCAGACGGTAAGAGTTCAGATTTAATTTCTCTATATATGACTATTAGCGTCGCCTATATATCTTAATTTTGTCATCATTTTGAGAACCAGCATTATTGCCTCCTTGAGTGAGTGAAAGGTCGTAGGTTCGAAACCCGGCTGGAGGGTCTTTAATAGACATTTAATTTAAAAATAAGTTGGATGGCTTAGACCTTCGATTTATCTTCAAAAAATATTGTCATCATTTTGAACATAGGATGAAATAATGCAGCATGACGACACGTTGCATAAATCCTGGTTTGATTTGATTTTATAGCCAATAAATAATTAATGATCTGATTAGTTCCTTCATTTTGAGTCCAATCATGCATCAACTATCACGTATCCAACTAATTTTCCCATCATTATCACGAAAGAATACAAAATACATGAGCTAACAATTGTACGAAACCGGTCCCTTTCCCACTATAATAGCTTCTACTTTCAGATAGCGACTCCTTAATATCTTGTTCATAAATCCTTTCTTGCCGACTTCATTACCTCTTGACATGAGATCTCTCCAAATTGGACTCAAAAGAATGGGTTTAACCTAACCTTACTAGCTCGTCGGATAGAAGATGAATTGGTTTAACCTGAGTTTGGAGAGCTAAAGATAATTTAATTTCTGCTGTTATACTTTTTTTTTCTGAGAATGGTCCCGTAGGCAATTTTTGCTGTTATATACTGTGATATTTCTGTTTGCTTGCATGCATGCATGTGTCGCATTTGTGATTTTGTATGGATTATATCTTGCAGTATTTGTTTTGGCGCTGGGGTTTTTAGGGAATAAATGTTATAGCTGAATTAAAGGTTTTACTACTGGTATACCACTAGATTTAGGTACCACGTGCTTATGTGTTTTTGGGTTTAACTTATTGTAATCTGATTGCTACTTTCTGATAATAGAAAGTGGCGGAGCTGATCACCCAAAATAAATACAGAAATCAGGCAGGTCAAGTGATCGGGTAATTGGAATCAGTGTAACTTCAAAAAAAGTTATACCATAGATGATAGATCAAATCGAATCGAGTTGGATTTCAAGTCGTATAGATATTAATTTCTTAAATAACTTGTTTTTTTTTTATTTCTGACATAACTACTTATTTCTTTATGTTGTTTTAGATTGTGTGATCACATACCGTCGCTTCTCTCAATTCCAAATTAGCTGCTTGTATCATTGTATGCACACATGAATATATACGAGTGATTGCCCCAAAAACCATAAAATTTGTCAATCCACATCCAACCAATATAGTTGGGCATATTTTTATAAATCACGGTTATAGAGGTGATAATATCCTTAAAAATAACGAAAGAGAGAAAAGCGCAAGCATGACAAAATATGGAGTGTCCATACATGTTCATTTGTGGATTAATTTCAAATGTACCCATCGAAACTTCTAAATTACCAATTTTTCATCCACTTTCAAAAAACTAAAAATAAAATAAAATAATAATAATAATCTAGCCTGATATGAAATTGACAAGTTAACAGTAGTTAACAGTAGTATGATTGGAAAATCTAATCAGAGATCATCATCTTATCAGAGCTGTAAAGCACTCTTTCATCTGAAGCGTCACATTTGTTAAAAGGTCAGAAGTGGAAATCAATGCAAGGGAATGTATGTGGCCCAATTAAAGTAGAAGAGGCTCGTTTCAACTTTCAGGGATACAGATGCATTTTAAGAAAGAACCGAGAGAAAGAGACATAGAGAGGACTGTTGAACAGATAAGCCAAATAGTAAATAGAAAGTAATAGTAGAGTTACTATGATGGTTGAATGGGAAGATGGTACTTTTGAGTCTCAGTTGTTATGTGGCAATAGGCTGTCACCTTTGATGGTATATATCTAAACGTCTTTGATGTCGTGTTTGATCCTCTTTCATCTCGTGTTGTATCATGTTAGAACATTTAATTAGATGACATAACATATCGTACGAATACGATATGGCAAGTGACACGTCATAACATGTATTACATATTTACATATATATGCAGCTGTCTATTGTATGAATGTGCATGTCTAAACACATGTATGTTTTACCAAAAAAATAACATACTACTCTAAATCGCCACTCTACCTCCGAACAAAAAAAAAATACTACTCTTGAAATAATGCATGAATAAGGACTCATGTTTTCCTTCAACCTAACAAGCATTAGATTCATAATTTGCTTATTTTCATCTCTAGAAAAACTAGCTAGAAGACATGAGAGCTTAAGACCAAAAGTATGAGCATCCTTTACCAAAGATAATATATATACTCTGCCATAAGCAAAATTATAATTGTTTTTTTTTTTTGACACAAAGGGGAAAAAAAACACATCGCTTCCTTAATAAATGATACCACTATAGTATTATTCTTTATAAATAGTAAACTGATTTATATTGTCTCCTTCTATAATTTTGTATATTTATATTAATTCTAGTTTAAATTCGGTACAAACTAACCAAGCAATCAGCAGTTGTAATGGTGGTGGGTGAGACGGCCGGTGCTGTCTGTTGGAGTTACAATGAA
Source organism: Rhynchospora pubera (assembly GCA_028095005.1). NCBI lineage: Eukaryota > Viridiplantae > Streptophyta > Magnoliopsida > Poales > Cyperaceae > Rhynchospora > Rhynchospora pubera. The sequence goes on from CM051460.1 coordinate 46,872,890, forward strand.
TTTAGATAAAGAACTAAAAAAAATGGCATGGAGGGAGGCTCCCACAAATGATGATTTTTGTGGGGTTCCAACGGCGCTTTTGCGTACAATGCATCAACCTTTTCGACATGTGTAGAGTGACATACTGACATGTTTGATTCTCTTACTGAACTGCCTAAAAAGTCAAAAACTCTACCATATGGACAAATAAACAAAAATGTTTTACTGCATTGTTTGGGAATGATTAAGAAAAGTTCTGGGTAGGAACTGTATTAATGTTTGAAGAAAAAGTTTGTTCAAATTAACTTTTCGCTAGGGAATGGCGTGTTAGAGATATTATTTATTTTTTGTTCATTGATTAATTATAGGAAATCAAAACTTGTACACACGAAATTATCTGGGTATTTGACATGAATGTAAAACTTGCCAAAGAGTATACATGTATACTTTTTTACTTTCATTAATTTATGTAACGTTAGAAAAACATATAAAAAAAATTAAATCACTGCTAGAGCGCGTCTCTATGGGACTGAAAAGTGCCGGGTTTTGCAAGGGCGGTAGGCAAGTATGCAAGTGAGAACATATTGTATCTTTTTTAAAAGTTCGTTAGGCATGCATATTAAAATTAACCTGATAACTGCAATTTATATTTGATAAAATATATAACTAAACCTTTTATTTATTATAATATGTATAATAAAATTTATATATTGCAATTCAATGAGAAGAAAGTACAAAAAAGGAACCTGTAGCATCGATCATTAATGATGACGGGTAGTAGTATTACGTATAAACTTTTACTATTATCATTACCACCATCATTAATTATTAATGAACATCATCCTCATCATATCAATTAAATTCAACTCTACCAGTCACTACACCAAAAAAGAGCTTTAGTACCACCTCATTAATACCTGTTTTTAAAAAACCGGTATAAAAAATAGACAGTGGCAATTTCGTAATTGTTAAACTTTATTTTTAGTACCGGTTTTTAAAAAAACCGGTGCTAAAATATTGACAGAAAAAAAATAAAATACCGATTTATTTTTAGTACCGGTTTTTTAAAAAACCGGTACTAAAGATACTGTTTTAACACCGGTTTTTTATTAAAATCGGTACTAAAGAGTTGTAAAAAAAATCAAAATTACGCTGAAACTCCTCTCCTTCCCTCTACGCTAAATATTTCTCTCAAGTCTAACTGCGGTTCACCTCCGCCCTAGACCAACACTACTCTCATTCTCATCTTGTTGTAGTCGACAGCGGCACCTCAAAACCCCCTCCCTCATCAACCCCCCTTCGATCGAGATCTGCTCCTCACCGTCCTTGCCTCTCATCGCTCCCATCTTTGCCTCCTCCGTCCCTGTCCGTTGTCCCATCGCACCAACCTCCTCACTCCACCCCCTCCTCCTCCTCCCCCCCCCCACATGAAGCCAGGTACGTCGCCTCTGAGGCTAGCCGCTAGGCCATGCAGCGCCTTGACAAGGCCGTCCAGGAGCTCCTTCTCAAGCAACGTGGCTTCTCTGTGCTCACCAGGCTGCGTCGCCTCGACGAGCCCATCACTCTCTTAGGCAAGCGAGATGCAACGTGGCGACCGTCTCCGCTCTATCAAGGTGCGTCTCAAGGGCGATGGTAAGCTTGACGGCTCCTCCATTCATGATGCAGAAGGTATATTTCGTCAATTAAGGTTTTCTATTTTTGTTGGATTCCCAAATCAGTTCTGCTTCAATTAGCCTCAATCAATTCTCTACTAAGGTTGCAACAATCGGAATAATAGCTGGGGGTGTTGGTCTAGACTTCTCATCTGCTCGAAATGCAATTTTTTTATTGGATTAAAGCTAGACTACGCTGTCAAGTCTCTTGGAGTAGTTTTTAGTCATGGTTCCAGACTGCTAATTATGATCTAGTATATGGTTCATTTTGTTTATGATTTAAAAGTTGATATTTGAATTAAGGTTGAGCCATTTATAATCGTATGCTCTTTTTGGAGAATTATCAGCCTACAAAATGAACTTACAAATTTGTGAATTGTGAATGTAAAGGCATCTTGGACGATGAAGAAGGGAAAAAGCATGATGGCATGCTCATCCTCATTTTGGACAAAGTGAGCTGTTTTTGTCTTTCCTTGAACCGATATTGTGATATATGATTTTAGTTGAGCTTGAGTTAAGCCTGGAGCTTACTAATGTGATGTATGAACCGATTTGTGATATCTAGTTTTAGTTGAGTTTGAGTTAAGTCTGGAGCTTACTAATGTGATGTATGAAGTGATCGACCAATTGTTGTTGATCTCAGGCTCCTTTGGATTTTTTTAAGTTTTTTGGGTAATTGGATTTTGTTTAATTTTTATGATGGAAACAAGTAGTCTTGACTAACTTGTTATTTTTTAAAAATAGAAAACATGTAGATAACACACCTGATTTGCACTGAGCAAGATCCAGGCCCTTGGATTCAGATTTTAAGAGCCGAAATTAAAAGGCATAAGAGGTTTAATTTTTGGAGCAGAGGTTATTCTTCGTTGTTCTTTTCTGGTTTAAACTTGTATCATTATGCACTTGACATTTTGCTTAATCTAATTACAATTGTAGAGATGCAGACACTATAATTTGCTACCTTTTATTTTTATTTTCTCAGGTCAGGATATTCCAGCTAAATTAAATAGAATGTTAAACTTGAAGGTTAAACATTCCAGTTACTGGTAAGTTCAACTATATTTTATTTTGATTTTTCTGGTATGTATGATAGACTAATAGTTCAATATTGCTGTGGCATTAAAAAAATACTTAATTATGAATTTATCATTCATCTGTTTGTGTAGTGATGGGATTATGGAGAATGCACTGTGGACATGTTAAGGCATCAAGAATGAAAAAAATTCTTATTCATAAATCGGAGGGAGACAATGGCCAACAGGTTCGAGCCACGCTTAGTTAGGTTTTTTCTCATGCATTTGCCACTTTGGAATGTTACAAATTTCTATATATAGTTAATCTTCATGCTTGAAAATGTTGATCAGCATGTCTGGCACATATGGATAAATATTGTAGTCTATTATGGTTCAATATTTAGAGAATTGTGAATTCTGTGATGATTATATTTGTATGTCTCGCATATATATTTATTTGTATGTCTAAAATTATTTGATACATTTGTGATATTGTGAATTTCTATGACGTGACATATATGGATATATATGAGATAAATTATGGCTAGCAAAAAAAAAAAAGCTAGCAACAAATTATTAATTTTTTTTAAAAAAAAATGATCTTTAACACCGGTTTTAACTAATAGCCGGTGTTAGAAGTCTTACCTTTTAGCACCGATTATTAGTTTAAAAACAGGTGCTAAAGGTCAAATAAAATAGTAATAAAAAGTAGTGATTTTTAGCACCGGTTTTTAACTAATAACCGGTGCTAAAGGTGAGATTTTTAACACCGGTTATTAGTTAAAAACCGGTACTAAAGATCTCTGCTTTTTTTCCCTCGAATTTCAGCGCGTTTTTAGCACCGGCTTTTTAGTACCGGTTTTTAAAGTATTTTTAGCACCCCCTATTATTAGTACCGCTTGACAACCGGTACTAATAACCTATATTTAACCGGTACTAAAAAGAAAAAATGGCGTAGTGAGTAAAAGAAAGTATTTATTAAAATTTAGAAAACTTTTCCATATTCTTGCATTTTCTTCTATATTCCAGCTACTAAATCCATGCTTCAACTTCACGCATCCAACTAAATATTTGGGAACAAGCAAACAAGCAAAACGTAATGATGATTACAAATTTACTGCTAATACTATTGTGCGAATGTATTTTCCATTGTCCCATCCTATTAATTTATATGCTCTACAGATTCTTGGTGTTACATGATCTACTAAGGAGTTCAAGCACTTACTAAATAATTAACGAATAAACAAATATATACATAAATAAATGCCATATTCTTGCTGCATGCGTGTTCATAATAAGGAACGCAACAACTCCTTGAAGTAGAAAAACTATGCAAATTGAAACTTCTTTATATTATTTTCATAGCTATGAGTATTTAGGCAGACAAGATATAAAATCACAAAAACTATAGAGTTGCTAGCTAGCTAGCTAGCTACTTTGTCCTGGCATCTCATTTAACTTGCATAAGTTACAGGTAACGGGGGCGTTTGTTTGTGACTTAAAGGGTGCATAACTTAAGTTATTTATCCTTAAGTCACCAAACACCTCTTACATAAGATGTCTTAAGGGTACATAAGTTATGCAACCTAAATAGGTTGCATAAGTTATGCACCGGTCCCCTTTAATTTTTTTTCCAACAATACCCCTTAGAAATAATTAATAATAATATTTAATAATCTATAATAATTAATAAATAATAATATCTAATAAGTAACAATAACTATTAAAAATCATAATTAGTAATAAATATTAATTATTATAATTAATAAATAATAATATATAACAAGTAATAATAATAATTAATAAACAATATTGATTTATTATTAAATAATTAATAATATTTATAATATTTAATTAAAAATAATTAATAATATTTCATAATAATAAAATAATTTCTTATTATCATTAATAATTAATTTTTATAATAATTAAAAATTAATTAATAAATAATAATACTTAATAAGTAACAATAATTATTAAAAAATCATAATTAATAACAAATATTAATTATTATAATTAATAATATTTAACAAGTAATATTAATTATTAATAATAATGATTTAAGAATAATAATTAATTTTTATTATAAAATAAATAATAATATTTATAATATTTAATTAAAAGTAAATTATTAATATTTCATAATAGTAAAAATGATTTATGATCATCATTAATAATTAATTTTTATAATAATTAATAATTAACAATAATTAGGTCACAACATATAATACATAATACTAATTCAAATTTAAGGGCATTTTAGTCTTTTGACATGAATATATGCATGCATTAAGTTAGTCATCCTTACTACACAACCAAACATCTATTACATAACACTACATAAACACTTAGGCATCCTTAAGTTATGCAACTCCTTACTACACAAACAAACGCCCCCAACAACTTTAGCTGTTATATGTACAGCAAATTAACAACACAGGTTACTTAGTTGCGAATAAATAATTTGCAACCTCATCCCAGTAATGTACTTGATTGCTTGTGGCCTTAAACATGCCATGCAATTCATGAAGGTAACGAAAATGATTATATAGAAGGCAGGGGCTAGACCCTTGTTTTTTCATCAAAAAAAGAAGATAACGAAAATGACAAAACCTGCTAAATCATAGCTTACACAGAATTAGTTAGGAATGCATGCAGTACCGAATAAATATTTTAATTTCTTCATAACGTTGTCATTACTAATTTGAGACTTCTTTGACCAACCACTCTAATTCTGTCATTCTTATGCACATATGAAGAATTGAATTAAATACAAGTCAAGTTAGGTACTCTTTTTGTTCAAAGTCACAAGAGAAACAACATTTTAAGCCAATAATAATAATAATATAAAACAACATCATAGGATGGAGACAGAAACTCATAATTAGGTGACCTTCATAACATCTTTCATTTATTTTTCTTATCATTGCATCAGATTAATGCACAGATCAAAGAATAATGTCCCCCTTTTCTTTTTCTAGGAGGAGGGGGGTGGTGGGGATTTGTCAGACTGTCAGTGGTCCAAGTTTGGGACCTAAAATCTTGATATATAAAAGCTCCGGACGCTCAAGAAAGAGGGCACCAGGAAGGCAAATGCATGTGATTAGATAAGCAATGATGGGCCATATGTTTAGGTTGGTAGGATGTAAGATAGGGCTTAGAAATTTAATTGGTTATATTTGTTTATTCAGTTTTTAGTGTTTTTCTCTCGGACCCGGTCACCAGGGTATAAATGGGCCTTGTATATTATTATATAACAAATACATTTCCATCGCAAACATATTTTTATTCCTCATGTAACCTTGACCCTTTATCTAAAACTACGCATAATTATATTTACATCATTAGAGGTTGATGCTTGTCTTTGTCTGCATAGAAACATTGCTACAGATTCCAAAACCTTCAACTTCCAAGGCCTGTTGAAAAGGGTTAATTTTGGCGTTTTTCTAAGTAAAAGAAATATCTTGGCTGCATTAATTGATGTGAAAAGACTGTAAAGCTGTTTATATAATAAAATATATAATCGTGTCCTGATATTATAGGCACCTATCTGCATCCCCTAACTTTTAGGCGATGCATCTGCAGCCAAAATGTGTCCTTGATACAACTACAAGTGTTAATTATTTTCAACCACATTCATATTTACTATTGTTGGTAGTAGTCGTTATCTCATCCAAACTCAAACACATGCATGCATGACCTATTACTAGTGAAGGGAAACAGAGTAATTTGTAATATTGTAAACCAAAAATTAAGAGAAAACTTTGTCTTCATGGGCAGTGAAGTGTGCCAGAGAGAGAAAGAGAGAGGCAAATGCATGTGGTTGGGTCGACAAGGAGCATTCATTTGAGGAGACCATATTATCTATTTGAAACTGTCTTTGTTTTGTGTGTGTTTGTGTGTTAGCGTGTGTGTGTGTGTGTGTGTGTGTGTGTGTGTGTGGTTTCTTAGTTTATAACGGTAGGAACTGACCAAACAAAACATGTTACCACGATTAAATGAAACTGAACCAACTTCCAGAAGCTAGACCATTAAAAATGCTTGACAAACATCTGAGAACCAAACATATGAAACTCATGTGCTTGCTTTTTGTTTTTTTTTACTTTCTCCTTTTGCTGTTTGGGTAGTTTGGCTTGTATGCCGAATGACTAGTTCCACACTGACTTGATCAGAAGGCAATATCAGTTCGTAAGAAAAAGTACATAATCACTGAAAGTCAAAAATAAGAGAGGCACAATGTTCTTTTGTCATATCTTAGCTTTCATCAGCCTTCTAAATAGCTTTCAAAAAATGAGAACAAATCTTTGATTCGGTGGATAAGGACAATGTTATTATGTGAGAGACGAAGATGAATGAGTATGACTCTTATTTTTTATCGCAAAGAAAATAAAAAATTAGTGCAAGGCTCTAAGCATGAAATGAGAAAATAAAGAACACAAACATAATTACATAAACGAACAGGGAGCCCAGAATATTGTAAAAGCCTACAAATTAAGGGAATGAGAAATTCTAAGGCCCAAAATATTTGGGGCTGCCCTTGAGTATTCTGTATTCCACCAATACATACCAACCAGGCAGAACAGAACAAAAATACCAGCCTAACAGTATAACTGAATTCTGCTTTCACATCAACTGAAGTCTACTACACTGTATAACTAGATGAAAGATTTCTAATATAATATGGTTCCATTTCAGGAACTGCAATCTGTTAACAAATTACATCACTGAGATTACGAAATATAACTCAGAGCTTGGAGTGTTTGAAGCTTTCTGTGGTGGAATTCCTGATCTGTCCATTCCTCCGAAGTACACTATGCTTTCTGAAAATCAGCAACAACAACAAAAACAACTGAGCCTTTTGTCCCAAACAAGTTGGGGTAAGCTTTCTGAAACCCAGAAAGGGAAAGTAAAAAATAAACCATGATAAATAAATACACAAGGGGGCCGTTTGAATGTTGTAGGAATTTGGGGAATTTGGGAAATTTGCAATTCCTAGGCATAAATTTATTGGGAAGTGTGTAACTTTGTGAAGAGTTTGGATTGTTTATAATAAATTTGGCATATAAAATGTCCGGAAATTCCGGCCCCATCCAAACAGGGCCAAGGATATTACAATACTTCACTCATTGATAAAACATGTAAAACACCACAACAAACCCAAATTAACCTTCCTCTCTCTAACACCCAGTTTGGTTCACAGGAAGTGACGATAAAGGGGAGTAAACTGTAAATGGGGATAGAATGGAATGAAAAGGGTAGGAAGCTTATCATATAATCCATGCTAATGTTTGGTTAGTTTTGTTACCCTCCATTACACCTCAAGTTGGAGAGTAATAAATATAAGCTTTAGGAGAGTTCAAGAGGTTAAATGACGGCTCTATTAACCTTAGCATCCAATCAAATTTCCAATCAAACAGGAATGATTTCAAAAATTTTATTTCCCTCCACTGCCCACTCTTTCTCTACCTTCCATCCAAACAAGGTCAAGTCTCCATGAAAGGAGAGCATGTTCGATTTTATGACTGAAGAAATTTAACTGTTCCCACATTTAGAATAATCCAATGAGTCTCGTTGTAATGGTTGTATAAATAAAATGTCCAAGCTAGGCTGTTTCAAGGGCCCATATGAATCATGACTCCTGAAAAGGGATATCACAGCCCATTTCATGATTATTCCAACAATTTGAGAATTATCACAAATACTCAAAAATGACAGCAAACATCAACTCCTATAACCCTCCAATGTATATGATATTAAAAAATGACAGATATGTTGTAGGTGCCAGGAAACGTCACTTCTCACTGAAATAAATAAGCATGCTAGTGCTTCATCTTATCTTGAATGAGAGGAAGGGTATAGGTGATATTTTCCATGTTTGGAGGGCAGATGTATAAAGGGAACTCGTAATGCTTTATATGGGCAGAGATGGATTTAATGGAAAATAAAATAATGGATTCAATGAATTGGTGTAGAAACTAACTTGAACAGGAAGGTAGAGCTTAAACTCAGGAGGAAGTTCCTCTTCTGAATAGAGTCGATCTGAAAAGTATATTCTTCTCAGCCGGCAATTTCCATGCACCTGTTACACTCAACCAAGTTAAAATTAATATGAACCTAACTGCCATATTTACAATAGACTATGGATTAATTTGTTTAAACTTTAAATATTAGCTTAAGTGGGCAGCTGGGTAATTAGTTGGCATTCACCTTCAGATTCTGGTGCTGCAGAAGTACAGTGACTTGTGTAAATGTCATTTCTACTTAGTGCTGGAGAGTATTGTTTTCGCAACAATAATGGTAAATTTTATCAAATTTTTTTGGGTTGTCACCGAAAAATTGAAGGACATTGATCTTGTTCGGTTTTATGTCTAGCCTACCCCAACTTATTTGGGACTAAGACTTTGTTGTGTTGTTTTTGTCACCAAAATAATGAATTGTTACTCAAATTTCAAGTTTGGTTGTCGATACTACACATTAGTATTTAATTATTTTTCAACAAAACTGGTGCATAACAATGCTCACCTCAATCTAAAATGCCTCAAAAACCAGAGCTCAAAAAATGAGAACATCATGTCAAGAAAGAACCCCTTGGCTATGTATATCCTTAAAAAATGAGAACATCATGTATGCCTATCCCAAATTTCCAATGATCATCTCCTCCCTTTAAATTTCTTCCAAATAAATGCCCAAATTATCCATCCAGAGGCCATTTTTTATTACTTAATCAAGGTGGGAGTGGTGTGGAGACGAATTCTTATGTTTTACAGAAAATGCATGATATATTTCATATTCCATTTTAGACATGAATTTTAAATATATTTGCAAGGGAATGTAAGAATCCCTTTCATTTTCTCCCAGTGAATTTAACCAAATTTTCACTATCATCATGCTTGCTGGTGCTGTTCAGAAGCAGTAATTAGTAAAATATATACAGGTTTAATGTAGGGACCTGGACACGGAGCGTCTCAACATAGTTGGTGCCATAAGCACGCCTCGTGAGGTCAGAAAGGTTAAGCTGGATGTTGTTCCACCCATCTTCCATCTTCAGCGGCATTGTGCATATGAATGGTTTTACCCTCGTCAAGCTCTGTAACAAAACAAACGGAGATTATAATGCTTAATCTAACTGGGTGCTAATAGACATAACTTGACAGTTTCCCTTGCTTTAAGAATACCAATAGAATTATCAATTTACTAGGATCTGTACAGAACCAACAGAAAATATAGCTTAAATTTATTCTTTTTATCAGTCTCATTATCCAAAGTTGATTATACCAATTACAAAAGATCTATTGTTCGATGGAATAAAATATTTAAATGTGAAAATTTATAGGTGCTTTTATTTGGAAAGAGGGAAATATATATTTTTTTTCAGTGAACAAAGAAGAAGCATAAGAATAACCTACCTGGAAATTGGATGCCCGAAAACGCCTCCTTACATTTCTGTCATCCAAGATCTGAACCTCAAACGAGAAATACTTGTTCAAGTTCTTCACAATCAGTACCAGAAAAGGAAGCTTTATGCCAAGAGTAGCATTGGGGTCTGCAGGGCAGGTGATATAAGTTGACTGCAAATTCTCACCAACTATTTCAAGAACATTTGACTGAATATCATCATCTTGAAGTCTCTTCACATGCCCCTCAGAGACTGCCAATATGTAGAATGAAATATAATTCACAAAACAGTACCCTTTATTAAAATTAAATTTAGACCCAAAAACAATTCATTGTAATTGATGGGGTTCTCTTATACTGGGCTTGGGTAGAGGGTGAGCAGGTATAGGATAAATTGTTCACAGACTAATTCCAAGTCTGTCCCTAAACTTCTGTTTCGGTCCCAGTGTCAGTTTAGTCAAGAAAGGAGTGCTTACTAGTTACTGGTATTCGTAGCTTAAATTATGATTGCAAAAGGTACAGTCTATTCCTTAACTTGTCATATTCAAACTTTGCAATTTAACAAAAACTCCAATATCACTGATTACAGTATTGTCAAAAATTGGATAAATTTTTTCAGGAGGCACCAAACTATATCCAGTATAAAAATTTGGTCAAATAATAATTAATTTGTCCCCTCAAGCCACAGAACTTTTGATTAGTCCCAGGCTATGTCGCTCTTTCTCCTTCCATCATATAAATTAATTGCTGTAGTATCTATCCATTCCTCTCTCCCTCTCGCATCCCTACTACCTCCCCTACCTCTATAACAACAACAAAGCCTTTATTTCCAACAAGTTGGGGTAGGCTAGAAATGAAACCCAAACTAAATCCAAGTCACAGAATCAAGGTAGAAAGAAACAGTAAGGCAGAAGATGGTAGGACAAAACAACAAGTAGGGTATGGCTTAGTCACCTCCTAATCAATTTACTTAGAAATACATGGTCGGACAAATTTTAAGAACAGGTTGGAAAATTCAATACCTTCTTTATCCCAAATCTGAAGAGGTTTGCTCCTAAACGCAGAAATAACATGTTAGATTAACAAGGAAATTTCATGTGTACCATACAAAAAGTTGAATACACCATAAAAAGCCAGCAATATCATGAACATCCCCCAAAGCATAATTAGTTTTATGTAGTGTTTTCAATTTTTACCTTATTCCCTCAAAAAAGTGTAAATTTATCTTTCCTTGTTACTGCTTTCCACATAATGAAGAAAAAGAAGAATAGCTTAAGTACTCTATAACAAACAAATAGGAAAAAGCAGATACACATGACATATCTTCTTTACAAGAACAAATACTTCTATGTTCTAGGATCATGAATAAAATTCTCAATGAATAATAATAATTGAACTAAGATGGTACAGTAAAACTTACCCAAGACTGTAAAGGATTGATAGAAATCCTGACTGGAATGTGTTTTTGAACATTTATTCAGCTGCAAATTTACAAAAATCCCAAGTCAAAGAATGCTATAATTGAAGTAACCAAGTAAAAAAAAAAAAAAAAAAAAACTTGTTCTTGTACCAGTCAGCATGGTACCCTACAAAACTAAGTACCAGAATCAGAGACAGAGAGAAGGCATGGTGGGTCTCTATTGTTTGTGCAGTATCTACCTTACTTAAAAATAGTTACATGATTCTACCATAGCAATTAGCAACCAGTAGTCTGTTTCTGCTATTACGGATTACGGGTTGAAAATCTATCTCTAGTGGCAGATTTTGTTAACCATCGGATTAGTGGGTGATTTTGTCGACCAGACGGAAGGGTTTTAAGGGAGAAAATATAATGTTTGAATAGATAAAAGGGGCGAACCTTACCAGTTACGACTTAGCGCCGATTTCTTTTTCGATGGGATTGATGATTGAATAATGATCGAGAGAGAGATTGATTTGGGGTAGTATCAGTTCATGTCTCATTTCGTTAATTATTAAATTAAAACAGATAAAACTAGAACACACCGACAAATATCTTTTTTGGGCCGTATATTAGGCCCGCTATTATTTTTTTCCATAAAGTGATTTAATCGTAGCTGATAACTACAATCATGCAGTCAGGCAATCACGCAATCAAACTCTATTTTAGGTAAGCGCGCTGTCTTCATTATTTTCCGAAAATAGAAACTGCTCTCATCTGTTCCCTCACCTTCTCTCACCCCGCGCACTTGGATCCCTCATCCTCTCTCACCCCTCATCTGTGCGTTGCCTCCCTCTCATCCATGCGTCCTCCTGGTTCCGCCCCTCTCCCCACGCGCCCCCGGCTCCACTTCTTCTCCCCACGAGTTCCCTTGTCTCCGCCTCTTCTCCTCAATGCATCCCCTGTCTCCGTCATGTCTCCTTCTCACCCACACGCCTCACCTCTCTCCATAATTTTCTGCCCCTCACCTTTCTCCTTCATCTCCTCCCCTGTGACTCACTTCTCCTTTATCCACGTGCCTCACCTCTGTCCATCTTCACACCCTTATAAAGATACAACCTTATCAAAACTAAATACTCCCTTAATATAACTGAGATACTCTTTTATAGTTCTTTAGTTACTCCCAAACAATAGCGAAATCAGATATGAATATTATTTACTCCCTTACTTGTATTAAATTCTCTCTTATTACTAATTATTTGCTTCCTTATAGTTATTTAGTTACCCCAAGGAACAGTAGAATCAGTTCTGAATATTATTTACTTCCTTATACATATTAAATACTCCCTTTAAAACTAGTGATTTACTCCCTTACAGTTATTTAGTTACTCCCAAACAACAGCGGAATCAGATATGAATATTATTTACTCCCTTACTTGTATTAAATACTCCCATATTACTAATTATTTACTCCGTTATAGTTATTTAGTTACTCCCAAGGAACAGTAGAATCAGTTCTGAATATTATTAACTTCCTTATACATATTAAATACTCCCTTTATACTAGTTATTTACTCCCTTATAGCTATTTAGTTACTCCCAAACAACAACAGAATCAGATATGGATATTATTTACTCCCTTACTTGTATTAAATACTCTCTTACTACTAATTATTTACTCCCTTATAGTTATGGAAAAATTGGATATAACTCCCTGCAATCTTCTCTATCTGGATATAACCCCCTGTAATCTTCAAAACCGGATATAACCCCCTCCAATCATGTTTATTAAGGATATAAGCCCCTATCATTAATTTCAGTTACTTTTTTTATTTAAAAAACTAAACAAAATAAGTTATGACGAAACTACCCTTCTCTTCTCCTTCCTCCCTGATGTTCTCCAAATTCCTTCAATGTCGTTGGACTAAATCTCGCCCCTCCCTCTTTGTTTGCCGATAATAATTTTAAGTATATAAATTTCAATTGAGTCTAGGTTAATTGATCTCAAATCTCAACATCCAAAATGTAGCTGGTCTCAAATGTCGTCTTTTGTGTTTGTTTCTGGCATCGAAAATATATTCATAATAGAATTGTTGAAAGCTTTTGAACCTTCATGATTTTTTTTCTTTTTGCTTCTTTTTCCTCTTAATTTCTGTTGAGGTTCTTCACAAGTTAATCTACTTATCATAGTTGTAGTTGATCATATTAAAAATAACGTCAGGATGTAGATTTAGCACACGTAAGAGAGAAATTTAAGTATATATCTTTTTGTATTTGTATTTGCTTTTGCTAATACAACATTTGTGATTCATCCTTGTAAATAACTTTTTAGTTAATAAAATTTTGGGATCATTGATATCAGAAAGAACAAATTAAGATGGAACGTTTCTGGTGGAGACTTTAGAACATATTTGATAGGTATCTGAATATAAGAAAGGAAGGTGAAACGTCTTTCTTTTGAAAGGAGAGGGTATTTTGGACATAATTTTATTCTACATATTTTTTTAAATTAAAAAATAATGAAAAGGGGTTATATCCTTAAGAACCATGATTGGAGGGGGTTATATCCAATTTTGAAGATTACAGGGGTTATATCCAGATAAAGAAGATTGCAGGGGGTTATATCCAATTTTCCCTATAGTTATTTAGTTACTCCCAAACAACAATAGAATCAGTTATGAATGTTATATACTCCCTCATGCATATTAGATACTCCTTTTATACTAGTTATTTACTCTCTTATAGCTATTTAGTTACTCCCAAACAACAGCAGAATCAGATATGAATATTATTTACTCCCAAACAACAGAAACAAATTTTAATGTTATTTACTCGCTTAAAGAATAGTGAGAAGGAATAGATGAAGAGAAAGAGAGAAGGGATCGGGAGATAGGGAGAAGTGTGCAAATCAGAGAAGGGGTGAGGAGATAGAGGAGAATGGAAAGCATGCATGAGATCTAGAGGGGAGAGATCTCACGGGTGAGAAGAAGATGAGGAGATCAGAGGTAAGGAAAACGACGCGAGTCGGAGATGCGCGCAAGGCGCGCGAGGGGAGGGAGAGGTGAATGGAGGCGTGTGAGGGAAGGGGAAGGACGGGAGTTGGAGAAGGACGCGAGTCGCGTGATGAAAGAGAGAGGTGAGGGAGTTGTGTGAGGGAAGGGGAGGGTAGAGAAGGGGAGTCGCGTGAGGGGAGCGCTCTTCTCTGATTATTTGATTGCTCAATTGATTGATTACCGTAAGTAATTCCCTGATTTAATATCTACTTCTTGTAATTATAAAATGATCATTTAAATTACAATACGTTGTATTACATTTTTGTTATCTTTTCTTTCTGTTTGATTTTTGGCATAATCAATGTCCTTTGTCGTGATGTTCTTCGCGACTTTCATATCAACCTTATCATATATGGTTTAATAAATAAATAAATTTTACATAATAGTAAAAAGAAATGAGTAATGTTAGAATCAAACATATAGGACGTCAAACACGATCCAAACGTAGCACATTAAAATTTCAAACGGTCGATCCAAATCGCTCAATATGATCTCTATATTAAAATATCTTTGGTAATCAAATTTTATATTTTTTTTCATATTTTCTAACTATTTTTTTCGAATTTTCAAAATTGAAGGGTTCAGAACTTTTTAGATTGAGCATATTGAAAAATTCCAAAAAAATAGTAAAAAAATTTGAAAAAATATAAAATTTGGTCTCCATGAAGATTTTATAACACAGAACAATTTGAGCGGTTTGGATCGGCCATTCCAATTTTAAAAATAAAAATTTCATCGCGTTGGACAAGTATACGTGTCCTATATATTTGACACTAGCAACTCCCAAAAGAAAGACCACAGCGTTCAGCAAGTATTAGAGAAAGCATGATGTTTATCTTCCAAATTTATTTTTACGCATATCTAAAATCTAAAATAGAACACACCTACGTCCGTATCCATTTGTTCACTTGGCCACGTGGTATCAATGCATGGCTCATATTTCTCGAGCGATCGTTTCACTTTCTCCATCAAATCTCTCCTCCTCCCTTTGTTAATATTTTTGGTCAGAAAAATTAGGAATTAATTTGTACAAATTAATACATGGTTAATAAAATTAGAGGAGTTATATATTTCTTCTTTTTTAAGATTTGGTGGCTTAATTGTTTTCGTATGAAGAAGATTTGAGGGGTTATATTTCGATTTTCTCTTTGTCTGAATTACAATATATTGCTTCCGGGCATTTTGGATATTTTTAAATTGGCAAACATTAGAGTGACATAGATAAATTTAGTATGTTTTTAGAAAAAAAAATAGCGCATAAAACATTTTTTGTAGTTTTATGATAATATATATCGAATAAGTCATTTTGCGACGGTATATTTGAAATTGAAGTGATATAATTTTTTTTGTTGAAGGCTGCTTTTTTTTTAAAAAAAAAATCATTTATGAAAACCTTGGAATTTAATTTCAAGAAATATTTTACAAATTTTCATTGAAAATCAATAGCAAAATAAGGTTTACATGTGGTGTGGGGGAGACACTTGGTTGTTTGCTATCAAATATTATTTAAAAAGAAGGGGGGAGAATTTTGTATGTTTTAATACATATTTTGCCTCGTTTTTGTTATAAATATTCTCAGAGAAATGTGAATGTTATTAACAATAATTTTTCAAACTTTAAGCTATCCTTTTATAGTTGTATTTATATATGTTTTCATATGCATTCTAAATCTCACAAAATAAGATGTTAGAGAATATCAATGAATCTAAAAATTATCTAGTCCAACCTTGGATTTTTAATTAAGTTGATATTTGTTGGTATAATATTAACATATTTTTATTTCTATTGTGGGATCCAAAAAATAGTAAGTTTTATGCGCCATTATTATCTCATGTATGGAAAAATTGATTGGAATATGTTTCATATTTATAATTTCATTTGCTAATACTTGACCAAGTGGAGGAAAATAGTTGATGCTGTGGTGTTGGGGACTCACATCTTCTGCTGCGCGTAGCAGGCCGCATTTTTCATCCCAACCGTCAGATCTAATATGGACGGCCTCTAGAAAATACCGGATTGAAAGACTCGAAAAATTTAACCGTCCATACCAGATCGGACGGCTCGTATGAAAAGTGATGTCGTGCCATGCGGCAGAGGATACAGATCCGCAGTGGTGGTACTTGTATAATACCAATCATGTATAACATTACAAAGACAAATGGTGTTAGCTTCATACTATAAGAACAAATCCTGCATAGTTGCTCATGATCTAGTCTCCATTAAAAGATGCGTTAAAACTAGTTTTCTAGAGGTTGAGAACAAAAGACAAATACTATTAGGAATGCTAATTTTTAGAATTTTTTCTAATATAATTTTTAAATTTTACCATATTTCTTACTCTTAATTTTATTTTATTTTCCTCCCAATAATTAGCTGAAGTAGAAGCATGAAATTAGATGCGAATAATGATTACTTAAACTAGAAATGGTTTTGTCCCTTTTAAAAAAAGTATTATTAATATTCCTTCTTTTTTGTATTTATCCATAAATTTTGGATTAAGTTATAGTAGCTAAAATGGAAATATATCCTTCAAAACCATACCGATAGATGCTATTAATGATGATAAATGCCAGTGTCCAATATATTGGACGGATGGGTCCGTCCAATACGATTGTTTTCACATTTTTAAATTTCAAACGACCGATCCAAATCGTTCAATATGTACTTTGTATTAAAAATTTATAAGAAACCAATTTTATATATCTTTTATTTTTTTTACTTATTTTTTGGTATTTTAGAAAATTCATGATATAAAAGTTCTCGATCGTCCAATAACAATGATTTTCTAAAATACCAAAAATATAGTAAAAAATTTTAAATAAAATGTAAAAATTGGTTTCTAATAAGTTTTCAATATGAAGAAGATATTGAAAGGTTCACATCGTTCATTTGAAATTTAAAAATGTGAAAACGATCGTATTTGACGGACCTCATCCGTCCAATATATTGGAATTCAGCGTTTCTCATTAATGATTGCATTGTTTCAATGATTTCTTTTTCATTTTTTTGGGTGTATGACAGAATATGGAATCTGTGCATATTTATATTATCTTTGCTAGTATAAATGAGAAACGCAACAAAAACCTATTTACACCAATACCAACACAAACATAAAAGCAAAACATAAAGGGTTGTCACACTGATAATAACTAATTTGTAAATAAAATAACAACAGTAGAAGGATTTGATAACGAAGACTTGCCTGAAAAAAAAATTAAAAATTATTTCACAATAATGACAAGGAGCTACACAAACATAAATGATCAGTTCGTCTATGCCATTGACTTAACACCTATATGAAAACATATATAAAGAGTAGTACTGTATTATTTCGCTAATACAAATTCTCATCAGAAAAAAATATTGGTGTCTCATAAAAAGATTTCTTGAAAAATCGATTGGTTAATTAAGAGTAACATTAAAATTATGTCATTTTACTAGCTAAATTAAACATTAGAAAAAAATACGCCTCTAACATTCAATAAATTAAAGAGAAAGTAAACTTGCTTTTTATAATAAAATTATTGAAATTAAGTAGTTAGTAACAACGAATGTCGACAGGAATTGAAATTAAAGCTAACTTTCCGCCTTAACCTTTTCGAGACGAGCTAGCGAGTATTAAGCGAGAGTTATTAACTTATTATAAAAAAAAAAAATGGCGTCGCCCGGACTCGAACCGGAGACCTTCAGTGTGTTAGACTGACGTGATAACCAACTACACCACGACACCGTTGTGCCAATAAATTTAAATAAGAATATTTCTATTTTATTAGGGCATTGACATCCTTTAATCTCCCTTAATTTAGGCACGACATAATAATGTTAACATGTCCCATTAAGCTGGTCAGTGGTCTTCCCCAAGGCTTTGCTCTAGAAACAGGCTTGGGAAAGGAAAGGTAAGAAATGGGAGAAAAAGGTTTGGGAAGAAAACTACCCTGAGTAAGATTGCAAGCATTTTACACATAGATGTCTTGATTTTCATTCAAAATTTCGAGTTTTGGAGCAGGTGAATGTCAGTCCCTTCTCCTTCCTTCACCTCCTTTGCTCCAAAAACCTAAGTAATATTTTCATAAGACATACTACGATATCATTTTAGTCATCCCGCTAACAAATTTTCTAATTTCTGAGCGTGCAGCGTGCTGGTCCAACATAGACGTGCCTGTTGCAGGCTTGTGCTGGAGTTAGAGCTGGCGAAAAGTTGGCCTGACACAACAAGCCCAATAAAAACTGTGTGGTTTATTTTGTATATTATGTCATAATTTAAGAAGAGTAGCTAAAATCCATATATTAAATCAGTGGAGAAGTAAATTACTAATTATTTGGTTTCGGTATCTTTCTCTCTCTTCAAGCAGATGCTAATATTCAATGGCAAGCAATCAAAAGAAATGTTGATAACATTTACACAATATGATTGTCCAATTTCAATAGATCTTTTACATTATTGATACCAACAAAATCACGTATTATATTGTCATTACTACAGATACGAATGATTCAATATTAAAACTTATTTCAGAAATCTGATGCAAGGCACGCTGATTTATAATAATTAACTCATTTGCAGCAGCAGCAACACCGGCAACAGCGGCGGCAGTTGCAGCCCTCCTCACTCACACAACCACAACAAAACAGAGCCGCAAAACTGTATTTAATTAAACAAATAGAAAAATTACATGCATAAGATAATACAATCAAACAGAATCTTACTTTGTGATTACAACCAAGAACGTCTAAAATTGTAGCCAGTACAACGAACAGTTCAAGAAATTTCAACACTTATGATGACAAGTTAATTGTAACCTGTTGAGTAGTACCACTTCTAATAAACCTACAAACCTATTAAGCCTAAAAATCTGCTGCTGTATAAGCTGGATTGAAGCTGTGAGTATGTCAATATACTCTACTGTTTATCAATTTAGATTGCATCCATTGTAATAACTAATAACCAAGAAAGTAACCAGCTATGAGAAAGATAAAGGGGGAGACAAAGAGAGGTACCATCCTCTAAAATAGGAGAAGGAAGAGGTCTCATGGTAGTGGTGAGGCGGTGGTGGCCGTGGTGGGGGGTAGGCCCCTTCTTGAAAATACCCTTGGTAGGGAGGTGGTTGTTGTTGTGGTGGATATTGTGGATGGTGCTGCTCATGTTGAGCTGGAAGGGGAACTCCATAAGCCGGTGGCTGCTGTGGGTATGATTAGCCATAGCCTACAATTACATTACACATATATGCAATATTGTTATGTCTTTTAATTACTGCTATTCGACGTTTAATTCTTAACTTAGTATCCGACATTTTGACTGGCAAATTAAATTAGCCAAGACAATGCTCCGAGTTTAATATCCCCGTTTAAAATTGGTGCTCATGAATAGGATAAATTTAGTGATACGACTGTTTCCACCAAAGCTATACCAGTAGCAACAACAAGGTGCTGAATGCATTTGTAATATTTTTCATGTATATTGAATCATTACCAATTAGGTGATGATAACTAATTTCTCCTTAAAGAATGTGCAATTAATCTCAACTTTTTTTTCTTTCCTTTGCAATTGCCAAATTTTCTCTACTAATTAGAACTCTTACTAATCTATGTTTACCACCCCATTTCCTGGGAATTAAAATTCTGGAACAAGCACCAGGTTTGCCATGCTTGAACCTCCCTCTTCCAGAGAAAACTCTACAATTAGAGCACAACTAGTCACAAATTTACAAAAAACTTTTGTCACAGACAGCCAGGACTAAGGATACTTACTACTTACTAGTGCCTTTGTTTGGATGGGGTTGGAAGAAGGAAGAAGGAAAAAGGTAAAAAAAAATTTATAAACAATCCAAACTCTTCACAAAGTTACACACTTCCCAATACTTCTTCCCATTTCTTCCCTTCTTCCCTTCTTCCCACACATATCCAAACGCACCCAGTAAGAATTAAACTTTACCTGGAGGAGGGTAAGGTCCAGGAGGCGGTACCTTATTGTAACTCATATTTTTCCTTCCTCAGCAATTGAACTAACTGAAACCCAAGCACTTCTAATTTTGACCCCAGGTTCAAAGCCTTAAAAAAATGGGGGCAGATGTATGCATTAGATCTGGATACTTAGCTCCTAAGGAAATATTGGCCAGACTTCTTGTTCAAGTGTACTGTAGGGGTACAGCGCGAGTTGTGTGTGACAAGGGGTGGGACCATATCTAAGGATAACGTGAGCCGCCACGAATTAAAGGCATGACCTGAGTAGTTCGCTGGCGATGGATGGTACCAAAACTCCAAATTTTCTAGTCAAATAGGGTGCGTTTGGATCGTTGGAAGAAAGAAGAAGAAGAAGGAAGAAGAAGAAAAAAAATTATAAACAATTCAAACTCTTCACAAAGTTACACACTTCCCAATACTTCTTCTCACTTCTTCCCTTCTTCCCTTCTTCCCACACCTATCCAAACTCACCCATAGTGTAGTCTTTGTAAACATTTTAACCCAACAAATATCGAATTATGTAATTGACACATGTACTAGTGCAATTCAACCGGAGCAAATTAATACTTCGCATACGAATTTGAATTTTGATTAGGAAAATTTGGCATCTTCAAGCCTGGAGGTGTAAATAACTATTTTATTTTGACTAGTACACACAGGAAATTTCACGTTAACGAAAACATCTCAGAAAGATAAATGACTTGCAAAATCAAATTTGACAATTACATTGTTGTAATATTTTATGGACCTCTAGCTCTCTAATTCTAAACCTGTTTTCAACGAGCAATACTAGCATACGAACAACATATAAATTGGAATCTGACAAATGCATAAGCACGGGAAAGTGCTCTGGTGATACCCTCACTAGGAGCCAGATGTAAATACAACAAGATCTGACAAGCTGTAAAGTTCAAGATGAAGAAATAATATCTTAAGACCTCACTTCTAATTTCTTATTCATTTTTATGTTGACACTTCTTTTCTTTCTTTTTTCTTCTTTTTGCATTATAATAAAAGTATATCCACAACGACATAATGCGAACAAGTAACAATGAAAGGTACACCATTGTTTAATTTCAAATTATATGAACAATCCAAGTATAAACTAGAACCTCCAATTTTAAAGATGACATAAATAATACATGTAAAGATTGATCGAAACTTTATGAACACCAGACCACATAATTTAGAAGCAGCAGCAGCACTCCTCCAGTATGCAGCAGCAACAGAGAGCTGCCAGACTACATTCAAGAAAAACAAATATAAATTAATACAGAAACACAGACTTATCAATAAGATTCTTAATACAAACTTAAGTTTCTCTGAGTATAGTATTATTGATAAATTGCAAAACAACCATAAATTGTAGAGCAATTAAAAAATCAGATACCTACTGTTTTTAAGTCTCTTTTGAGCACAAGTCTTTGCATAAAGGGATCAAGAACAATGTAGTATCTGATTCAGTCTAACTAATATTTCATCCACTATTACAAATTCATTATAAAGATTTAATTTAATTTATACATCTAGTAGTACTTTGAATGAGTGCATTAAGAAATCTTCAAACAAAAAGAATTTATTAAACCATATGAGTTTGCTATGATTTCATTATTAGTCTTACTATCTAGTTCCTATGAGTGTTAAGGGCTGACTAACAACAGGAACCTTTCATTCAGTTTCTCCAGTAAATAGAAACCACTTTGGAATTAGCTGATTACTGACTAAATAGGGGCCTTTTGCCATTTATAGAGGGCATTGTTTTTATATTGGTTAAAAGTTCCCATGTAAAAATGCCCCAATTTCCATCACCTGGACTTAGATTTACTGTGCTGTATGGATACAAAATACAGCATTGCAATTCTTACCAGGATTAGGACCTATCTCAGAAACACTTATCAGCACTGGACCTTATTGGGTAGGGTTGGAGATGCATAAGAAGTACTACAAGATCCATATACTGGGTTCTCAATTTTTGGCATAGTTAAGCACACGAGCTAGGCAGAGAAAGAGAGTGGGAGAGAGAAAGAGATAAAAATGTAAATACCATCCTCTTAGAAAAGAGAAACAAGAGGCCTCTTCATGATGGTGGTGGTGGTGATGGTGGTGAGGTGGTGGCGGTGGGTAAGCATCATCGTTAAAATACCCCTGATATCCATGCGGTGGTGGTGGAGGGGCATATTGTGGTGGTGGGTGATGGTGGTGGTGGTGATGATGTGGCGGGTGGTGCTCATGATAAGGTGGTGGTGGTGCTCCGTATGGTGGCGGCGGATAGGGTTGTGCATACCCTACAGTGTAGAAAGAGATTCTAAAGATGAAAATCTCGAAACAAACATTGTAAAGGCTTTGATTAAAATATGATATAAATAATAGCAATGATAAGGATAACACTAACAACAACAAAGCTAAAAATTGAAAAGAAGAAACCAAAGTAATAATGATGCTCATGACGATTATTCTGGCAATAATGGTGATTATAAACATTGATTGTGGAGGTTGTCATTATGATTTAGACCAACAAAGATAATGACAATGGACAGTTATTTCTGAAACAGCACCTCAACAAATATAGCTCTTCTATTGATATACACTGTTCTGGTTCTGGAATTTCTTCTGCACAGTGTAACCTTTTATGAAGATTTTGATCAACAACGATTAATTGAGGATACCCATTGCCATATAAACAATGAATAGTGAATCAGTGATCCGACACTTTGGATTTTCAGCCTCTTCTTTTTAGATTTATTAACAATATTCATGCAAACTTGCTAAAGTTCATTTGATGGACTAATAAAAAAAAAAACACCATAGCAATACAGCAGCTCAGCCGCAAACTATAGTAATGTACTCCTTAAAAGCAGTATTGGTTTACCTACAAGTATACCAGTAAACATGCTCAATATGAATGGTGACACTATGATGATAAGGTGTGAATCTCTAATTACTGGTACAGAGTGGACAACAATATGGTTACACTTCAGGATTTTGCTCATTTGTATATAGATGAGGTTTGAAATTATTTTAAAATCCATACGCAAATTGAAACTATGCAGCTAGGACAAATTTAAGATTTTAGATTCCATATTGTATTAATCACAAATAAATTGACCTGCAATGATTTTTCTCACTAATCTTGTACTAATCATTCTAATGTGCATGTCTTTTCTAATTCCTTTACTATCACTTCTCTAATCCCTACAAATCCCTTAACACCAGATCCGTTGAATTGCATTGCAGCGATTCAATTCAATTGGATCTGTCCTATTTTCCTCTTCCTTACTCGACGAAACTAAACGCACGAACTCATCATGTTTTATTATGTGAATTCATCTCGCAATTTCTAAAACTAGAACAGAAACAACAAATCTTTGATTGCGTAGAAACCCTTGTACTCAAGGACAATAGATGAAATTCGAAGCCATAACAGAATGAATTTCTTCAAATGAAATAACAGAAAAACAAAGCAGAGAGAGAGAGAGAGAGACCTGGAGGAGGGTAGGGAGGCACTTTGTCGTAACTCATGCTTCTTTCTTCTTTTCCAGTTGGATCGACTATCCGACTTCGACTAGCTCCAAATCCCAATTTCCAATTTCTTCCTCTTTCTCAAAAAATGGTGGTGACTTTCGCGGAAAATATTTTAGATATTTTTATTAGTAGTTTAGTACAGAAGCCAATGGATGGCTACTTGGCTAGACCCGTATCTTCAATATTGGCCGACCGACATGTGGGTCCTACCTACACACGGGACCAGATTTTTTTTTTTGATGATGAAGCCCGTAGGCAAACATGGGACCAGATCCAGATACGTAGAACGTTGCGTCAACGATGCTGCTTATAAGTAAACTTAATAGTTAAGTATTTTAACATAGACGCAAATTTAGGTACAAAAATGTTTCATTTCAATTGAAGGCTAACTGGCTAACCTACATGTGGGACCCGCATAATGATTATTGTGACTTGTGACTTGTGAGTTGTCCTGTTTTTCGGACCCGAATCCGGTGTAGCGCGGGACACCGTGTAGCACGCGTACGAGCCGTCTGATCTTGATCGGACGGTTCATTTTTTACGGGCCTATCAATCTAGGTTACATGCACGGGGCTCCCTTGTCCATTGGATCTTGATCAGACGGCTCTGATGCCGCGCTACACGGTGTGCCGCGCGGCACCAGATCTGAATTCCTGTTTTTCGGTTATGGTGAGTGGTGATTATTTGGAGTATTGAACGGTTTGGTCGTTTGGATTAAGCTAAGACGTCAGGGTAGTTAGAGATAAGCCCGTGATTTATTAAAAAAAAAAAACTCAGTCAAACGCCTCAAACTTTGTTTATTTAGAGAAATTAGCTGGTTTAATTCAACATTATTGGAGTAAACAAAGCGACCCGAAAACTGACTAAATAAAATTCTTCTTCTTCGGGGAAATTAGGTACATGCCATCCAAAACTTAAAAATTAGAAAAATATCATTCCAAATTGAGTTTTTAGAAAAATGTCATCTCAAATCTATTATACTTAGATATTTGCCACAACTATACAATTCTGAAAATAACAATGATATAATTTAAGATGTACTTTTATATTTCCCAATCTACCCTTTTCTTTTCTCTCTTTGGCTCCGTTTGGATAAGGTGTGGGAAGAAGAGAAGAAGGGAAGAAGAGAAGAAGGAAAGTGTGTAACTTTGTGAAGAGTTTGAATTGGTTATAATAAATTTATTCCCTTGTTTCATTCTTCCCTTCTTCCCAAATAGAATCCAAACGGAGCCTTTGGTTCTCCGCCTCTTCCAACATACTAGCACCCCTGGTTTCCTTTTTAGGTGATGAGTGGATCCTTGAGAAGAACATGTGCAAAGCTCTATGCTCAAATTGCATGTGCGAATTCACTGTACAAGGATCTGGGTGATTTCGTTCTGTCTTAAAAGATGTAATTCATCAATACATGTTGATGAGTCGAGGTTTTGCTAAATGCTACGACCTCTTGAATGCTAAGACCTCTAGATTGTTTACTTCATTTTGATTGGTGAAGTATCATTTCGTTATTATTTCATTTTATCCTAAATTTGATGAAGTATCATTTCGTACTGTCCTAAATTTATGAATTTTTTAGTATAAATACCAGTAACAAATAAATTTTCTTTACAAAGGACCAAATAAATAGGCTAATCATAGATTGAGGGATCTCGAGAGAAGGCTTCTCAATCTCGAGAGAAGGCCTGTGTGAGATCGAGTCATGGCGATAGGAGGAAGAGAGAGGCAGGGGAGGGTGTCGTTAGGGTTCAAGGAGCATCAGATGGGGGTCAGGGATCAATAGAAAATGGACAGAAGAGAGAACGATTGTTGAAGATGAAGGTAGATTGGGAAATATAAAAATACACTTTAAATTATAGTATTTTTATTTTCAGAATTGTATAATTGTGGCAAATATGTAACTATAGTAGATTTAAGATGGCATTTTTCTAAGAAGTCAATTTAAGGTGGTATTTTTCTGATTTTCAAGTTTTGAAGTGACATGTATCTAATTTTCCCTTCTTCTTAAATATTAAGGATGAAAAATGTAGGCTGTGCTCTAGAACCTCTACGATAGAGTGAAGGAATAGAAAGTAAAGAAAAGAGATGTAGTTTACTCGCTCCATAATGAACGAAACGAAAAGAAGAGTAAGGGTCTGTTCAAATGATGATAGAGGGGTGAGGGAGGAGGAGGGCAGCTACCCTGCCTGAAAGATTCTGTTCTAGAACTAAAAAAATCTAGTGAAAATTAGAGGGAGATAGGACAATCATTCTATACAATTTTCTATCAATTTTGTCACCAAAAATTTGGAATTAAGAATTAGTTTTTCCCTCTTGTTTCATTTCATTCTATTCCATCTCATTATAGCACGATATCTGAAACAGATCCTAAGAAGAATAGATGTGAGATATAGATAGACTTATTTTCTAACTTTACCCTCCGATTTGAAAGTAAATAAATTTGGACAATCTTTTCTCTTTCGTACTTTTTTTTCTTTAACAAGACTGTCCTGGAGCAGCCATGATCTCTATTCATCAAAAAAAAAAAATAAGAAAATATGAATAAAGATTGTGAGAGTCGGAGTTTGTTTCGTTAAAATGTATTCGACACAGCAAGCAAAATTTTTTTTAGTTCAAGTATTTCCCGATTTTTATAACGAGAACTCTGTAGCTTTCTTTGTGCCGACTCTTAGCTTCATAAAATTGACCCGGTTCTCCAGTTAATACTAAATAATTGGCAGCGCAGTTTTTTTTCTTTTCATAGATGCATTCTTGTCTAATTTCATGGTCTCCTCGTTTTTGCGCTGGTCCTAGCTCTCACACCTTTTTTCTCTCAGATTTTTTTTTTTTTTTTGCGCCGCGCCTCTTTCTCCGTCCTCCTCCGATCTCCACCCTACCACCAACCCTTCCTCTAATCGATCTCTCTGTCAACCCCGCCCCCTTCTCCTCCACGGCTCCACCAACCCCTCCTTGGCTTGGCTCATCCATACTGAAGTTGCTCTAACCCAAGGTATTGCTCAAGCCAATTTTGCTTTCATTAGTAACAGCTTTTTTTTTTTGTAAAATTCATTTGATTTTTGTAGTTTGTACCATTAATAAGATCAGACGTTGTATGTCTTACCTCTTCTCATTTGATTCTACGTCTCTTCTCAATTTGGTTCATCTCTTTTTTTATATATAATTAAAAAATATAATCAGTACTATTCTCTTTTCTACTCCATGGTGATGTCGGGGCATATCTTGGTGGCATCCTACCTTGCCCTCACATCCCCAGTTCGCCTTCTCGCGTTGTTTAATGGTGCTTCTAGCTATGGACCTTTCTTTGTTGCTCAGTGTTATTCACCTTTCAATGGTCCTTTTTGCAACTTGGTTTGTAATTGCTTCTAATTAACAGAACATGCAGTATGTGTTTCTGTAAATTGCAAATTCCAACGATTATGTATAGAATTTTATAATTTTTAAGGGATTAGGTTTGAATTCGTGTTGGTGCTGGTAAAAAAGAATATAATTGGGATATAGCAATAGAGAGGCTAAGGGAGAGTGTGAGAAGGAGAGCGAGAGAGAGAACAGAAAGGCAAGTGGGAAGGAGAGAAGACTAAATTGTAAATAACTACCGCTCATTCACAAAAGAATATCTAATAGCAGTAACATTTTTTTTTAAGATAATGATCGGAATTACTATTCCTCCAAAAGTTCGAATCTTTCTGTGGTTACTTCTACAAGATTGATTACTAACTCAGCATAACCTTATGCTAAGGGGTTGGCCCTCTCACGCTTCATGTCCTTCATGTACATTTATGGTAGTAGAAACATCTGATCACCTTTTTCTGCATTGTAATTTTGCAAAAACAGTCTGGACTTTGATACAAATCCGGTTTAGACTACCCTTACTCAACTTCACACTCGGATTAGATGATTTTTGGTTGTCTCAAAGGAATCCTGATCTCAAACTGTGGGATACCATCTGAGCTGCTACATCTTGGAATATTTGGAAGGCACGAAATAGGAAAATTTTCTCTGATTGTTCGACTCCGCCGCAGATATTGTTTAAAGAGATCTGCTCATGCGTACACTCTTGGACGAAACATGCCTAATTTTTATTTTTTAATTTAGCTTTTTTTCTTACATCTGTATAGGCTTTGGTTTTCTCTTTTTTTTTGTAATTATTTTATTTAATAAAATTCGTCGGTGTGGTTCTTTGCCACCCGACCCTCAAAAAAGATCGGAATAACTATTAAAAACATATCGAAATGGTTGTGAGGTTAAACTTCTGTCAAAAGAAATAAATGGTATGAACATGGATGCATAGGCATTTACGATGGGAATTTCAAATTATGATTTTATGGTCAGAACATATGAGATTGGTTTTGGAAAATTTGAAATGTGTGACCGTGATTAGATCAACACGGGAGACCTAGAGAACATATTTGGTATTGATTAACTAATTCTTTTCTTTCTTTATTTTTTTTCTCTTTAAAAAATTTCAACGAAATTTAGATTTCGTATGGAGTTTATAGAGATAAGTATGCAACCGCTACTAGAGGTCTATAGTATAATATAATCTGCGTAAATTTTTTGCGCGGATTTTAAAGCCAAGCACACGTTTAAACACCAAAAACAGATCCTATCCGTTGCTTTTTTTGTTTTTAATCTAAGCCGTTTATCATATTCGTTGCGTAGCTTCGGTTTCTCTCCCGTGTTTAACTTTCTCATTTCTGCCTCGGTGCCTTTTCAGTTTTTTTTCTTTTAATTCTCAATTTTCTTCTTAATTCTTCATTTCCTCATTTTATCTCTCGTGGAGACAGGAAGAGCAGTGGGATAGAGTCATAGAGAGAGAGAACTAGCGATGCCAGAAGCGGAAGGAAGAGACACGGAGGAAGACATACCTCCTGTAGACCCGACTACGGTTCCTCGGCAATTGTTTCTCCGAGCCTTTTGCTCCGGTGTCGACCTCACCGCCAACTAGCCCATCATCAAGGCTGACGTCAAGGATCCCCTCTCCTCTCTATTCCATCTCCACTGTCGATCAAATCTTATTCAACCGATGCTTACCCATCTTCAATTTCACGCCTCAGCCATCCAGTTTCCAATCACAACAGCGGTCACCTCTCCGTCTGCAACTCCGCCAATCACGTTCCAATCCCAAACTCCAGTACTCTTTCTCTCTCTCTCTCTCTCTCTCTCTCTCTCTCTCTCTTTCCTTCTCTCTCTATCGCTCTATTCTTATATTAATTTTGAGAAACAATCAATATGAACCAATATTTGTAAAATTGCAGGGGGGTGTATACAAACTGTTGCTGATTACTAAGTCTGTAGATTAAAAAAAACAGTTTTTTGAGTCGTTAACTATTTTTAGTATTAGTCATGATATTGTGCTCAGTTTAGTTATCAACACTTACAATTTAACTTGAATTAATACAGTTATGTATCTGAGAATTCTTTAATCAGTTTGAATTAAAAATAATGATTTCATTGTTGCATGTTGAAATCCTTCTTAGCACATGCATGCCTTAGTATACAATGGTGAATTGTTGGATATTTAACAAATGTTGTGAGCATAAGGAACCAAAGGTTTCAGAAACCGATTTAGTGATTATACTAGATTTAACAAGTAATCATGGTAGACCTTGTGACTGTCGTGATGCATTTTCTACAAAATTAAACTCATATTTTTAAATGTTATTTATTCTTCTTATGTTCAGTGATTTTTTTTATAATTTTACATATTTTGACTTAGAGGTGGGTGTTCAAGATCATGGGCTTCATGTTAGTGACACTACAACTGTTTTTTTTTTTTAGAAAAGCTTGACAGTGGCTGTCAAGTAGTGGTATACCACGAGTGGTACACCGATACAAAATAAAATAAAAATAAAAAACAACATCAAAAGATAATCAGTTACATCCACGATTATACCAAATCATCGGTCTGTGTATCTACGATCATACATTGCGCACATCAGTCACATCCACACACCGGCCACATCTTGCACACCAAGAACAACCATTAGCCAAGCCACTCCTTCTCAAGTCCTGGTCGCATCTCGCGCACCGACCACACCTCTTCGCGCACCGATCACATCTCTTTGCACATCGGCTGCACATCATTACGGACTAGTCGTGCCTCACACATTGGCCGCACTTTTTCACGCACCGGCTGCACCCCCTCGTGCACCGGCTGCACCCCCCTCATGCACCGACCGCACCTCATCGTGCACCGGCCGCACTTCATGAACCAACTGTGCCTCTTCACGCACCAGCCGCATATTCTCTTTTCCCGGCTACACCTCCTTATGCACCGAGTGCATCTCGCACACTTGGCTGCACCACTTCGAGCACCAGCCGCACCTCTTCGCGCACCAGCCGCACCTTGTGGAACACCTGCACCTCCTCGAGGACAGGCCATTCCGACCGTCCACCTACCAGTTGTGGATCTATGACACTTACACACATGTATCATCGCATTGTCCACAGCCGCAACAATCTCGGCAAAACCGCATCCGCCGTCTGACCACCTAGATCTGTCGGAGAAGACTACCAAAAACAGTAGAGAAGAAGAGAGGAAGGCGGGGGGGAGACCGGCGGCGGCCTCCCCCGCCTAGGGTTTGCCGAAATTAAGGACTCTCAAAATCGCTTTTTTCGCTCTGGGGCGGCGCCTAGGGTTTTTCTTCTCTACACACCTATGATCGATGGGAAACCAAGTCTCAAAATAAAAACCTCGTGTCTGCCGATCTAATCGTTTGTAGAACAGCTTGAGGGTCGAATCCACAGGGACGGTGTTGGAATATTAGTCTTTTACTTTACTAAACTAGCTAGACGGTTCAACTCTTATGTAAATTAAGGGTTGCAGGTGAGCCTAAATCCTAAGTCTAGTTACAAGGTCAAAATAAGAATTAATGAGAGAGATTCAACAAGTCACGAAATTCTAGGGTTTCTGGTTGCTAACACTTCTTCTTAGTCCCAGTTCCAGCGGCCCGCTGACTCTCGTAGCGGCCCGCTAAAAGAACCTAGGTCGCTAATCTATTATACGGGTCGCTGGCTACTTGGCGGGCATAGACAACCTCGCTGATTCACTCAGCGGCCCGCTAGGATTAGCGATGTGGTTGCAAATTGACTTAATTCAGTTGATAATTGTGCAGGGATAATGGCTTAATTAAGGTCCCTAGATCAAACTCTCGTTTAGGTCTGGTTATCAATTAATTAACCCAATTTCCCTCGTATAGAATCTAGATTTCAACTATCGTTTCTTGGTCTAGTTTCTACAAGTTTATACCTTTCTAACCTATGAAATCCTTGAGTTTTCACTCTTGGAAAGGACTTAACTCTCGTTAACTAATCCTGGTTTAACCTTTCAGTTTACAACCTTCATGTTAATCATAATCATGCCTAATAATCTAAGTTTATTTGGACTTAACCACCTAGCAATTAAGCGAGCTCTACTTAACGGGTGTAAACAAATCTACTTAAATAATCATGGCATAATCAATTCAAGCAATTCAAGCAAGGTATAAAACACAAAGATATCAAATAAACTAAATAAACATGCAATCAACAACTAAGAATTCGAGTTTACAACCATAGCCCTAAAACAAACAATCAACAACTAAAAGACATCATACAAACACAAGAGAAAATGAGAATAAGGAAAGATTACAACCAATTGCTCTTGCGTGTGTCGAAATCTCCTATCAAACACGTCTCTTGCTGTCGCAAATGACCTGCTTGGCGCTGCCACGATCTGGACTTGAGACCTAACTCTCAAATAACTCAATGTCTAACCCTAAATTGACCTTGGATTTGGTCTCCTTCTTGTTCTCCCTTGTTTCCCCTCAAACAGGTCTTTAATAGGCCTTGGGAAGGTCTAGAAACGCTGGAAATAACTGAAGACGTGCTCTGGATGCACCTGGAGTCGGTAGAAACCGCCATCCAAATATAGAATTGCCAAATCGGGCGATTCTGCTAAATCTGGCAGTTCCAGGCCTGCGGGCCGCTGGGACTATCAGCGGGTCGCAGGAAAATGTCAGCACTGCGTCCTGTCAGTATTTTGGGCATATCTCCTTCATCCGAACTCCGTTTGAGGTGATTCAAGATCCGTTGGAAAGCTTAGAACGAGCTCTTCAACTTTATGGACTCATCCAAGTCATTTCTTGTCCATAAACTGCAATAAAATTAGAAACTATGGTAGTAACTCATTCTTGATACAAAACTCTAATTAAACTAACCTAAACTCATCTAAACTATGTAAACTATGTAAACTCAAGGCAATTGGTTTAGTTTGAAGACAAAATAGCATCTGAATATGCATATAAAATCCACTCATCAAATCCCCCCAAGTTTAACCTTTGCTTGTCCCCAAGCAAATGTCTATCTTAGAAGAATGGTTTGGCTCTAAACTAAAATAATGACTTGAGACTTACAAGTTATGAAAATTCTTAACATGCACCAATATCGTGTTTTGATTGAATTATTTAAATAATTTTACAAGATTTTCAAATTGAATTGAGTTGTCCCAAACGACCCACGCTTACCCCACGAGTGAAACACTTAGGATTCTTGTAACTATTGCCCATAACTTACCTTGTTCAATTCCTAAACTTGTTGAATTTTCAAAGTTTGACAATTGACTTGGCAAAGAGACTCGGGATCACACCCTACCAACACAAATAACATGTCATATCAATTTATTTCATAACCAAGTCTTCAAGTACTTAAACCGCTATATTGATTTTCGAAAACGCATTGGAAATCGAACTAAAGTGAGGCGGAAAAAAGGGTACAACTCCTCACCCATTCTATTCCAAAGTTTTTGGGTTGGATTTTTTAACTTTTCTCCCGGGGCTAGGAGGGTTTTCCCGCGGTGGAGAGGTTAGCCAAATTACGGTGGATTTATTTTCGAGATTTTTCTCGTTTTTTTTTTTCTTTTCTTTTCTTTTTTTTTTATTGTCATGAGCTTTTCTGTTTTTACTCATGATTTATGGAAGTTCTTCTATCCACCATAACCTATAGCTTCCCGCAATGTCCATGGCATTGCACGCTTTTTAGTTCCCCTTTTTATTTACTTTCTTTTCTATATACAAGGGTGTGTATTTACATCTTCGACTTTTAATAAACTTGAAAACAGCGGTTGTTTGACTCTAGACTTAGTGTTTTTTTCCTTAGTTGACATGCATTTGGGTCGGTAGAATCGATCTTGACAAAGTTTGGAAATTAATTCAATTGGTGGTTGTCTTGGTTTACCGATTTCTAATTGGACAAGCCATTCATACTACTTATCAAATCATCAAATTTAAGTTTCAATCAAGATAGATTATGATACAATACCTACTC
The DNA here is from genome assembly GCA_028095005.1 of Rhynchospora pubera. NCBI lineage: Eukaryota > Viridiplantae > Streptophyta > Magnoliopsida > Poales > Cyperaceae > Rhynchospora > Rhynchospora pubera. The sequence continues at coordinate 46,906,161 of CM051460.1, forward strand.
ATTTCCTAAGGTCACAGGGGCTAGTCGATCAATTAGATGACCCACAATTCAAATCGAAATTTTTTCTAAAACTCCCTAAATAATTCATTCAATTCACGATATCAAAACTTGTTAAGCATCTCCTAACTTACCTAAATGCAATCTATATGAAATTATCATGCAATAGAGATAATTCCTAAATGAAATGCACAATTATACCTGTCAGTTCCAGTTTAAGCTACCCACCGAAAATCTCAGCGGGTCGCCGATACACTCAGCGGGCCGCCAAAAATCTCAGCGGGTCGCTGATACTGGGACAGATACAAAATTAATCACCTAATATGCATGATGCAAACCTAGATACAACTCCTATTCTCTCCCCCCAAGTTTAAAACTTTGCATTGTCCTCAATGCAAGGAAAACATAACTTAAAAGAGAGAAAGGAAAGGAAACTCATCGAATTATTGTAGTGGTTGTGAAGTTCGCATAGGGGTTGGTGCGACTTGCAAAACGGTTTGTATGCTCCTTCATGGTGTATCCCCCACATTTGAGCTTTTGCATACAATTCGTGTAATGGTGCTTCTAAAAGCTGATTTGTCACCTTTATTCAAACCTAAAACCAACAACAACAATTGATAAGTTATAACTAACTAAAATAACTAAACCTAATTTAATCTAAATGAGAGAAAATGAAATCCTTGGGTTGCCTCCCAAGAAGCGCTTGTTTTGGGTCACTAGCTTGACCACCTTGCATTTACTCATCTTATCTTCACTTTTCTCCCTCTCCACGCATCATAGTTCTCCCAAAAGTGCTTGAGCGGGTCCTTTGAAATATGCTTGGAGTGTTCTTCTTTGGATGTCATCTTCCTTGGCTCAGTTATGATGTGATACTTGATTTGCGGTTTGTTGTCTTCCATCACATCAAGTTTCTCCAAACATCTTCTAAGAATACTCAAATCGAATTGGTTGAACTTCTCATTCGTGTTGTCGGATGCCTCGACTTTGAGAGTGGTGTCACCATCTTTCTTCTCTTCAAGTTCATCATTCATGTTCTCAATTGGAGGATGCTTCAATTCCAACTCATTAGATTTGACAATTTCAGCCCTAAACAATCTTTGTGGAAATGGAATTGGAGGGATATAGGGAGAAGGTGATATGTACTTTGGTTCATCAAATTTCTCTTGTACCTCCCTATTCTCAACTTGTTTGCTTTCAGTTTTGTTGGTATCTAACCAAATTTGGGTCTTCTTGGAACTAGAGTTTTCAAATTCACAATCACTATGCAAAACCAATTCATTGTTTTGTTCATTATGTGGTTTATATGAAGAATTTTCAGTCTTTAACATCCTTTGATGATGGGTAATGAGAGTATTGAGAGAAGATGATAGAGACTTCATTTCTTTCAAAAGCTTCTCATTAAATTCGATTTGGTTCATTTTAAACTCTTCAAACCTTGATTCAACACTTGACATTTGCGTAGATGATCGGAAATTATCAAAACTAGGAAAAAAAGTAGACCTATGGTATGGTTGAGACACTAACCCATTATTGTCCAAAGCAAAAGAAGAAAAATCATTCAAACCAGAATCGCATGTCTGACTGTTGAGGTTCCAGCGGGTCGCAGGATCTCCCAGCGGGTCGCTAAAACTGGCAGTCATGTTTTGTGCTTCAGGTTCCCTCCGTACAAATCTCGAACGATTTATTTGATAGTCAAAAGGTTCGTCGAATCCGATGAGGTTGCTGAAGTTCTGGTTGTCTCCACATGCTTCATTGATCGTGTTTTGCACGGTGTGAAAAGCACGCTCAAATTCACTCATGTTCGCATTAAGTCCAAATTGCCTATTCATGTGGTTGATTTTCTTCCAATTATCCTCCGTCTCTTGCTCACGTACCTGAAAAGAAGGAAACATGGTGGTAGAAATTTTTTTGGTTTTTTTTTTAAGATAAGATAAAATAAGTAAGATACAAGGATACAAGGGTGTCTATGCTAAATTACTAAAGCAAAATACCAATATTCGAGCAAACCGTCCCCGGCAACGGCGCCAATTTTGATCGATGGGAAACCAAGTCTCAAAATAAAAACCTCGTGTCTGCCGATCTAATCGTTTGTAGAACAGCTTGAGGGTCGAATCCACAGGGACGGTGTTGGAATATTAGTCTTTTACTTTACTAAACTAGCTAGACGGTTCAACTCTTATGTAAATTAAGGGTTGCAGGTGAGCCTAAATCCTAAGTCTAGTTACAAGGTCAAAATAAGAATTAATGAGAGAGATTCAACAAGTCACGAAATTCTAGGGTTTCTGGTTGCTAACACTTCTTCTTAGTCCCAGTTCCAGCGGCCCGCTGACTCTCGTAGCGGCCCGCTAAAAGAACCTAGGTCGCTAATCTATTATACGGGTCGCTGGCTACTTGGCGGGCATAGACAACCTCGCTGATTCACTCAGCGGCCCGCTAGGATTAGCGATGTGGTTGCAAATTGACTTAATTCAGTTGATAATTGTGCAGGGATAATGGCTTAATTAAGGTCCCTAGATCAAACTCTCGTTTAGGTCTGGTTATCAATTAATTAACCCAATTTCCCTCGTATAGAATCTAGATTTCAACTATCGTTTCTTGGTCTAGTTTCTACAAGTTTATACCTTTCTAACCTATGAAATCCTTGAGTTTTCACTCTTGGAAAGGACTTAACTCTCGTTAACTAATCCTGGTTTAACCTTTCAGTTTACAACCTTCATGTTAATCATAATCATGCCTAATAATCTAAGTTTATTTGGACTTAACCACCTAGCAATTAAGCGAGCTCTACTTAACGGGTGTAAACAAATCTACTTAAATAATCATGGCATAATCAATTCAAGCAATTCAAGCAAGGTATAAAACACAAAGATATCAAATAAACTAAATAAACATGCAATCAACAACTAAGAATTCGAGTTTACAACCATAGCCCTAAAACAAACAATCAACAACTAAAAGACATCATACAAACACAAGAGAAAATGAGAATAAGGAAAGATTACAACCAATTGCTCTTGCGTGTGTCGAAATCTCCTATCAAACACGTCTCTTGCTGTCGCAAATGACCTGCTTGGCGCTGCCACGATCTGGACTTGAGACCTAACTCTCAAATAACTCAATGTCTAACCCTAAATTGACCTTGGATTTGGTCTCCTTCTTGTTCTCCCTTGTTTCCCCTCAAACAGGTCTTTAATAGGCCTTGGGAAGGTCTAGAAACGCTGGAAATAACTGAAGACGTGCTCTGGATGCACCTGGAGTCGGTAGAAACCGCCATCCAAATATAGAATTGCCAAATCGGGCGATTCTGCTAAATCTGGCAGTTCCAGGCCTGCGGGCCGCTGGGACTATCAGCGGGTCGCAGGAAAATGTCAGCACTGCGTCCTGTCAGTATTTTGGGCATATCTCCTTCATCCGAACTCCGTTTGAGGTGATTCAAGATCCGTTGGAAAGCTTAGAACGAGCTCTTCAACTTTATGGACTCATCCAAGTCATTTCTTGTCCATAAACTGCAATAAAATTAGAAACTATGGTAGTAACTCATTCTTGATACAAAACTCTAATTAAACTAACCTAAACTCATCTAAACTATGTAAACTATGTAAACTCAAGGCAATTGGTTTAGTTTGAAGACAAAATAGCATCTGAATATGCATATAAAATCCACTCATCAACCTACGTGGAACATTCTTCGACACTACAACTGTTGTCAGGTACAATTTTCCTTGCCTCGCCATTCATGTATTTATTCATCTAATTTAATTCGATTGCTTAATTTTTTTTCTATTTGCGTTCTTTTTTATTTGTATAATATTTTCTTTTAATCACAGATATTTTTATTGAATTTCAAGTCTATTAGAAATTAGGGGCTGATAAGTAATGTTATAAACATGAACATTGAGAAAATTAGAGTATGATAAAAAATAATAAACTATGTATTTGAGCTATATATAATATTTTTTCGATTAATAGTGCTATTGTTATAAGCAATAACAAGAAATGGATATGTAAAGTGTGAAACTTTGTGAGCAATTTTTCTTCTTCCTTTTTTTTTGTCTACGTTATTCATCTTTTAGTTTCAAATCTGAACTGATGCTAAGTACGATTGAGCTATATTTTTACAAGGTTTGTAACATTTTGTTGTTCCTTGGTATTTCCTTTCAATTTCAAATTGGAACTGAGGATTAAGGGAAGCAACATCGACTGCATGAGCATCTTTGCTTCAACCTCTTGTAGACTATCATTTTCTTCGAGAGGTAAAATTTATAAGGACAATCGAACTGTTTTGACATAAGGAGGCCTTTGGATTTTAATGAATTTTTATGACTTTTATTACAACTGGTGATTGAAAATTAACCCGTATGTTTGATTTTTATTTTTATTAGGTGTGGACCGTGTGGTATCTCCTATTTAAATTCTACCAGATACATATCAGTAAGGATTTATGATTTCTTTCATATTATTTATTATTATCTAATAGACAATCAATATTAGATAGTGTTTATTTATTCACTATTAATCAATATGAAAAACCTCACTGATGGCAAAGTTGCGATATATGAACCTGACATTGGTTCAGTTAATTAAACATCCATATTGAAATTTAAAAATATAGACCAGCCTATATTTTGTGGCGTATTCATATATACCTTTGTATGTGTCAGATTATACTAGACCGGTGAAGATCTGTTACGTCATAATACACGATGGCAAATGTTGCCATCGTGTATTATGATTTTTCCACTCTTCCATGGTCTCTCTACATCTTCCTTGGAATAGGTTTTACCCCATTTCTCTTTTGTCTGATGGCGCCCCTCTCTCTTCATTGCCCCTCTCCATCATCTCTCTACCTCTTCCGTCGCTTTTCGGGGTGGTTCTCTGTCTCCGTGGCTCTTTCTCTCCATCGCCTCCTATGTGAGTTCTCCTCTCTCTGTCACCTCATGTAGAAATTCAAGTCGAGACAGGTTTAGTTTCTTGCGATCCATGGCTAGATGCACAAATCCCACTTGATTGATTATGACAAGGCAAGTTTTTACCTATTTTTATACATTTTTCGCATTTTTCTGTTTATTTTTTGTAGCTAAGTCTTTGTTTTTATTTTACGCCTCAAATTTTTGGGTGAGTGTTTTTATTTTACGCCTCAACAACAACAACAACAACAACAACAATAATAATAATAATAATAAATAAAGTCGACTTGGCGCACACAATTCATCAGCCCCTCACACCCCTCCAGCTGAACACCATATCGGACTGGAAATTAAAAAAAAATAAAAATCCAAATACTTGACATGACAATAGAAATAGTTGAATTACTTTTGGGCGATCCTCTTTGTGATTCTTTATTTTTATGTGTGATTTCAGGGTTGTTGCATTGTGTTCCTGGCTCCTAATTCTTTACTCCCAACCAATGATATTTAGACTGTATTTGATTTTGTCATGCTATTTATAAGATGTGATTTCTCATGTGTTTTATTTTATGATAGGGAGATTTAAGAATTGAGATTCAATAATTTTCAATATTCTTGCTGTTATTATTTTAAAAATTTAGATTTATTACCTTTCCTACAAATTTTATTATATGATTCAGTTTTGTTTAAAGTAATTGAACTCTTAGGTCCATTTAGTACTGATGCCGTTACTTTATCATTTGGTTGGCTATTCTGTACCACTTAGTATATTTATATGATATATGATATATATGGGAGCAAATTTTAGTTTCGTTGACCCTTCAATTTAATTTCAAAATTTTTAAGGCAAGACAACTCATTTTTCTTACCAACCATGGATAGATGCACAAATCAAGGGAATCTTTGATGCAGCCATTATTATTTTGTATTAAATGTACTTCAAAGCTATATTTAAATACTATATATTTTCCTTATATAGTGCTTAGAGAAATCAAATTGGTATCAAAACGGTTATTATTGTCGCACTCTCCATTAATTTTATATATACTGCACAGGTCATCCCTATTTGTGAAATTTTGTGAAAAAATGACCCTTCTTCTCTTTTCTTTTTATCTAGGTTATCGATTATCGATCTTTTAATTTTCAAATCTAAACTGAGTCCTGGTACTATTGGTGCTATATTTTTGGGAGGTTTGTAATTGTTGGTTGTTCCTTGGTATTTTTCTTCAATTTCAGATCTGAACTGAGGAAAAAAGGAAGTGATATCAACTGCAGGGCATCTTTTATATTGTGTGCTGCTGATTTTGAAGGAACAACCAAACAATCATCTTTTGGATGGTGGTTTCAGTATATTCATCTCTTACAATTAGGTAACTTAATTTTTTTTTCTTATTATTTTTTTGAAAAACTTTGAAGCTAACAATGAGAAACAAAAATGAGATAAGCAACCATGAACTGTTGAGGGAATGCATATAAATGATTGAATATTTTTCATGAATTTTTTTGTGCAAACTTCACTGCATTAATTCCTCATGTTGGGTTCATGTATTTGTAAAACAGAAAGCTACACGTGTTATATGATAAGTCAACAAGTAATTACACATCAATTGTTGCTTTAAGCATCAATTTTTCTATTGTGATTTTTTTTTCAAATTTGAATTAATAATAATGTGATTTGTCTTTCTTTTTATTATAAAGTTAGAAATTGTATGGCTAATTTATTTAATTTTTTCAATTTTTTGTCAATTTTGATCAGATCTTTTGGCATAGAAGATCTCAGTTGATGAGAGAGTGAATTCATATTGATTTTAGGTGTCTTGGTATATATTGGCCTCAGTTGATGAGAGAATGAATTCATATTGTCAATTTCTTCTCTTTTTAGTACATTCTAATAATTGTAAAATTATTTATCTTACATTCTATAAGGGACATTCAAATTTTTCTTAATATTTAAACTTTTTATATAGTCTAGAATATGTTTATGAGATGATATATTCAATACGATTGGATTATACATTGTAATTATGCACATAATGTGTAGATTTAAAAGATTCCGAGTAAATTTGAACATTTCAATCTATTTTACATTCATTTTAAGTCATTTTATCACAATAAATTATATTTATGATTTTTTATATAGTCTAGAATAAGTTTACGAATTTACCGATTTAAAACAATTGGATTATACATTATAATTACAAATATAATGTGTAAATTTTAAAGATTTTGAATATATTTGAGCATTTCAAGCGATTTTGCATTCATTTTAACTTCTTTTAACACAATAATTTCTATTTATACTCTTTATATTGTCTAGAATATGTTTATAAGGTCAATTATTCAAAAAGATTGGTTTGTACAATGTAATTATTCACATAATATGCAGATTTTTCAGATTTTAGTATATTTCAGAATTTTAAGTGATTTTTCATTCATTTTAAGTCATTTGATCTCCATAATCTCTATATGTGCTATATATGTAGTCTAAAATATGTTTAAGAGGTCAATTAATCAAAAAGATTGGTTATACGTTGTAAGTATTCACATAATATGCAGATTTTACAGATTCTGAGTATATTTGAGCATTTTAAGCGATTTTGATCTCATTTTAAGTCTTTTGATCTCAATCTACATTGAAAATCTTTATATAGTCTAGAATATGTTTATGAGCTAAATTATTCAAAACAATTGCATTATACATTGTAATTATTCACTAATGTGCATATTTTGCAGATTCTAAGTTTATTTGAGCGTTTTAAATGATGTTACATTTATTTTATATTATTTGATGACAATAATCTATATTTAAGCTCTTTATATTGTCTAGAATATGTTTATGAGCTTAATCATTCAAAATGATTGGATTATACATTGTAATTATTCACATAATGTGCATATTTTACAGATTCTAAGTTTATTTGAGCATTTCAATTGATGTTGCATTCATTTTAAGTTATTTGGTAACAATGATCTATATTTAAGCTCTTCATATAGTCTAGAATATGTTTATGAGCTCACATATTCAAAATGATTGGATTACACGTTGTAATCATTCACATAATGTGCAGATTTTACAGATTCTGAGTATATTTAAGTATTTCAAGCGATTTTGCATTCATTTTAAGTTATTTGATGACAATAATCAACATTTATGCTCTTTATATAGTTTATAATATATTTATGAACTCATTTATCCAAAACGATTAGATTATACATTATAATTATTCAAACTATTTGCAGATTTTACAGATTCAGAGTAGATTTGAGCATTTCAAGCGATTTTAAATTCATTTTAAATCAATTGATCACAATAATCTATATTAATGCTCTTTATATAATCTAGAATATGTTTACGAATTCATTTATTCAAAAGCATTGGATTATGCATTGTAATTTATCACATAATGTGCAGATTTTAAAGATTCTGAAAATATTTGAGGATTTCAAGCGATTTTGCATTCATTTTAAGTGATTTGATCACAATAATATATATTAAAGATTTATATTTTGTCTAGAATATGTTTATGATGTAACTTATTCAAAACATTTGGATTATACATTGTAATTATGCACATAATATGCAGATTTGAAAGATTATGTGTATATTTGAGCATTTCAAGCGATGTTGCATTCATTTTAAGTCATTTGATCACAATAAACTATATTTATGCTTTTAATATAGTTTAGAATATGTTTATGAGCTCAATTATTCAAAATGATTGGATTATACATTGTAATTATGCACATGATGTGCAGATTTTACTAATTCTGAGTATATTTGAGCATTTGAAACGATTCTACTTTCATTTTAAGTCATTTGAACACAATGATCTATGTTTAAGCTCTTTATATAGACTAGAATATATTTATGAACTTACTTATTCAAAAAGATTATATTATACATTGTAATTAAAAACATAATGTGCAGATTTTACAGATTCTGAGTATATTTGAGCATTTCAACCGATTTTGCATTAATATTAAGTCATTTGATCACAATAATCTATTTTTAAGCTCTTTATATAGTTTATAATATGTTTATGAACCATTTATTCACATAATTTGCAGATTTTACAGATTCTGAGTATATTTAAGAATTTCATGCGATTTTGCATTCATTTTAAGTTATTTGATGACAATAATCTATATTTATGCTCTTTATATAGTTTATAATATGTTTATGAACTCATTTATTCAAAATGATTGGATTATACATTATAATTATTCACATAATTTGCAGATTTTACAGATTCTGAGTATATTTGTGCATTTCAAACGATTTTAAATTCATTTTAAGTCATTTGATCATAATAATCTATATTGATGCTCTTTATATAGTCTAGAATATGTTTACAAACTCAATTATTCAAAATCATTGTATTATACATTGTAATTTTTGACATAATTTGCAGATTTTAAAGATTATGAGGTTATTTGAGCATTTCAAGCGATTTCGCATTCATTTTAAGTGATTTGAATACAATAATATATATTTAAGCTCTTTGTTTTATCTAGAATATGTTTATGATATAACTTATTCAAAACAATTGGATAATACTTTGTAATTATGCTCATAATGTGCATATCTGAAAAATTCTGAGTATATTTGAGTATTTCAAGCTATTTTTCATTCATTTTAAGTCATTTGATCACAATAAACTATATTTATGATTTTTATATAGTCTAGAATATGGTTTTACAAAATAATTGGATTATACGTTGTAATTACGTATATAATATGCAGATTTTAAAGATTTTGAGTATATTTGAGCATTTCAATCGATCTTGCATTTATTTTAACTCATTTAATCACAATAATCTATATTTATGCTCTTTATATAGTCTACAATATGTTTATGTGGTCAGTTATTCAAAAAGATTGATTTATAAATTGTAATTATTACATAATGTGCATATTTTACAGATTCTAAGTATATTTGAGTATTTTAAGCGATTTTGCATTCATTTTAAGTTATTTGATCACAATAATTTATATATATTCTTTGTATAGTCTAGATTATGTTTATGCGGTCAATTATTCAAAAAGATTGGTTTTATACATTGTAAGTATTCACATAATGTGCATATTTTACAGATTCTGACTATATTTTAGCGTTTTAAGCGATTTTGCTCTCATTTTAAGTCTTTTGATCACTACAATCTATATTTAAGCTCTTTATGTAGTCTAGAATATGTTTGTGAGCTCATAATTCAAAATGATTGGGTTAATACATTGTAATTATTCACGTAATGTGCATAATATACAGATTCTGAGTATATTTGATCTTTTCAAACGATTTTCCATTCAATTTAAATCATTTGATAATATTATAATAATCATCTATATTTATGTTCTTTATATAGTATAGAATTTATTTATGAACACACTTATTCAAAATGATTGGATTATACATTGTATACACACATAATTTGCAGATTTTACAAATTTTGTGTATGTTTTGGAATTTGAAGCGATTTTGCATTTATTTTAAGTTATTTGATGATAATAATCTATATTTAAGCTCTTTATATAGTCTAGAATATGTTTATGAGCTCACATATTCAAAACAATTGGATTATACATTGTAATTATTCACTTAATATACGGATTTTACAATTTCTGAGTATATTTGAGCATTTCAAAAGATTTTGTATTCATTTTAAGTCATTTGACCAGAATAATCTATATTTATGACTTTATATAGTTTAGAATATGTTTCTGAACTAAGTTATTCAAAACGATTGGATCATACATTGTAATTGCGCACATGATGTGAAGATTTTAAAGATTCTGAGTATATTGGAGCATTTGAAGCGATTTTGCATTCATTTTAATTCATTCGATCTTTATAAAGTCTAGCATATGTTTATGAGCTCAATTATTCAAAACGATTAGATTGTACAATGTAATTATTCACATTATATGCAGATTTTACAGATTCTGAGTATATTTTAGCATTTTAAGCGATTTTCCATTCATTTTAGGTCATTTGTTCACAATAATGTATATTAAAGCTCTTTATATAGTCTATAAATATGTTTATGATATCACTTATTCAATACAATTGGTTATACATTGTAATTATGCACATAATATTCAATTTTGAAAGATTCTGAGTATATTTGAGCATTTCAAGCAATTTTGCATTAATTTTAAGTCATTTGATCACACCAATCTATATTTAAGCTTTTTACATTGTGTCGAATTTGTTTATGAGCTCAATTATTCAAAAATGATTGGATTATACATTGTAATTATTCACGTGTTGTGCAGATTTTACAGATTCTGAGTATATATGAGCATTTGAAGCGATTTTGCATTTATTTTAAGTCATTTGATCACAAATAATCTATATTTATGCTCTTTATATAGTTTACAATATCTTTATGAGGTCAATTAATAAGAAAGAATGGATTATACATTGTAATTATTCACATAATGTGCAGATTTGACAAATTCAAAGTATATTTGAGTATTTTAAGCGATTTTGCATTCATTTTATGTCATTTGATCACAATAATCTATATTTAATCTCCTTATATAGCCTTGAATATGTTTAAGAACTCACTTATTCTAAATGATAGGATTATACATTGTAATTATTCATATAATATACGGATTTTACAATTTCTGAGTATATTTGAGCATTTCAAACGATTCTGTATTTTTTATAAGTCATTTGAACACAGTAATCTATATTTATGATTTTTATATAGTTTAGAATATGTTTCTAAACTAAGTTATTCAAAACAATTGGATTATACATTGTAATTGCGCAAATGATCTAAAGATTTTAAAGATTCTGAGTATATTGAAGGATTTCAAGCGATTTTGCATTCATTTTAAGTTATTTTATTACAATAATCTATATTTAAGCTATTTATATAGTCTAAAATATGTTATGAGCTCAATTATTCAAAACGATTGGATTATACATTGTAATTATTCACATAATGTGCTTATTATACAGATTCTAAGTTTATTTGAGCATGTCAATTTATTTTGCATTCATTTTAAGGTATTTGATGACAATATTCTATATTTAAGATCTTTATATAGTTTAGAATATGTTTATGAGCTAAATTATTCAAAACAATTGGATTATACATTGTAATTATTCACATAATATACATATTTTACAAATTCTAAGTTTATTTGAGAATTTCAAGCGATTTTGCATTCGTTTTAAGTGATTTGATCACAATAATATATATTTGAACTCCTTATTTTATCTAGAATATGTTTAGGATATAAATTACTCAAAACAATTGGATTATACATTGTAATTAGGCACATAATGTGCAGATTTGAAAGATTCTGAGTATGCATTTAAGGCTATTTTTCATTTATTTTAATTCATTTGATCTCAATAATCTTCATTTAGCCTCTTTATATAGTCTAGAATACGTTTATGAACTCAATTATTCCAAACGATTGGATTATACATTGTAATTACGAACAAATGTGCAGATTTTACAGATTCTGAGAATATTTTAACATTTCAAACGATTTTGCATTCATTTTGAGTCATTTGATCACAATAATCTATATTTAACCTCTTTATATAGTCTAGAATATGTTTATGAACTCATTTATTCAAAAAGATTGGATTATACACTGTAATTATGCTCAAAATGTGCAAATTTTTTAGATTCTGAGTATATTTGAGCATTTTTCAAGCGATTTTTGCATTCAATTTGAGACATTTGTTCATGATAATGTATATATTTAAGCTCTTTACATAGGTAAGAATTTGTTTACGAACACACTCATTTAAAGCGATTGGATTATTTATTGTAATTACACAAATAATGTGCAAATTTTAAATATTCTGTGTATATTTGGGTATTTCAAACGATTTTGTATTCACATTAAGTCATTGTTGATAATAATCTATATTTATGCTCTTTATATAGTCTAGAATATGTTTATGAACTCACTTATTCAAAACGATTGGATTATAAATTGTAATTATTCACAATATTCTATATTGATGCTTTTTATATAATCTAAAGTATGTTTACGAGCTCACTTATTCAAAATGATCGGATTATACATTCTAATTATGCACATAATATGCAGATTTGAAAGATTTTGTGTATATTTGAGCATTTCAAATGATTTTCCATTCATTTTAAATCATTTTATCAAATCCATCTATATTTATGATCATTATATAGTTTCGAATTTATTTATGAACACACTTATTCAAAATGATTGGGTTATACATTGCAATTACACACATAATTTGCAGATTTTACAGATTTTGTGTATATTTTGGCATTTCGAGCGATTTTGCATTTTTTTTAAGTTATTTGAGGACATAATCTATATTTAACCTCTTTATATAGTCTAGAATATGTTTATGAGCTCACATATTTAAAACGATTGGATTAGACATTGTAATTATTCACATAATATATGAATTTTACAATTTCTGAGTTTATTTGAGCATTTCAAACGATTTCGTATTCATATTTTAAGTCATTTGACCACAATAATCTATATTTATGATCTTTATATAGTTTAGAATATGTTTGAGTATTTCAATCGATTTTGTATTTATTTTAAGTAATTTTATCATAATAATCTATATTTAAGCTCTTTATATAGTCTAGAATATGTTTATGAACTCACTTTTTCAAAACGATTGGATTATGCATTTTAATTATGCACATGATGTGCATATTTTACAGATTCTTAGTATATTTGAAATTTCAAACAATTTTGGATTCATTTTAAGTTATTTGATCACAATAATCTATATTTAAGCTTTTTATATAGTTTAGAATATATTTATGAGTTTAATTATTCAAAATGATTGGATTATACATTGTAATTCATCACATAATGTACAGATTTTATAGATTCTGAGTATAGTCTAGAATATGTTTATGAAATTAATTATTAAAAAGATTGGTTTATACATTGTAATTATTCACATAATGTGCAGATTGGACAAATTCTAAGTATATTTGAGCATTTTAATTGATTTTTCTATTATTTTAAGTCATTTGATCACAATAATCTATATTTAAGCTCCTTATATAGTTTAGAATATATTTATGAACTCACTTATTCCAAACGATTGGATTATATAATGTAATTATTCACATGATATACGCAATTTACAATTTCTGAGTATATTTGAGCATTTCAAAAGATTTTGCATTCTTTTTATGTCATTTGACCACAATAATCTATATTTAAAATCTTCATATAGTTAAGAATATGTTTCTGAACTAAGTTATTAAAAACGATTGGATTATACATTGTAATTGCGCACATAATGTGCAGATTTTAAGGATTCTGACTATATTGGAGCATTTCAAGCGATTTAGCATTCATTTTAAGTTTTTTTATCACAATAATCTAAATTTAAGCTCTTTATATAGTCTAAATATCTTTATGAGCTCAATTATTCAAAACGATTGGATTATACATTGTAATTATTCACATAATGTGCATATTATACAGATTCTAAGTTTATTTGAGCATTTCAATTAATTTTGCATTCATTTTAAGTTATGTGATGACAATATTCTATAATTAAGCTCTTTATATACTCTAGAATATATTTATGAGCTAACATATTTAATACGATTGGATTATACATTGTAATTATTCACATAATATGCAGATTTTACAGATTTTGAGTATATTTAAGCATTTCAAGCCATTTTGCATTCACTTTAAGTCATTTGATGACAATAATCTATATTTATGATCTTTATATAGTTTACAATATGTTTATGAAGTATGAACTCATTTGTTCGAAAAGATTGGATTATACATTATAATTATTCACATAATTTGCAGATTTTACAGATTCTGAGTATATTTGAGCCTTTTCAAGCGATTTTGAATTCATTTTAAGTCATTTGATCACAATAATCTATATTGATGCTCTTTATATGGTCTCGAATATGTTTATGAACTCACTTATTCATAACAATTGGATTATACATTATAATTTATCACATAATATGCAGATTTTATAGATTCTGAGTATATTTGAGCATTTCAAGCTATTTTGCATTCATTTTAAGTGATTTAATCACAATAATATATATTTAAGATCTTTACTTTTTTTTTAGAATATGTTTATGATATAACTTACTCAAAACTATTGGATTATATATTGTAATTATGAACATAATGTGCAGATTTGAAAGATTCTGAGTATATTTGAGCATTTCAAGCGATTTTGCAATCATTTTAATTCATTTGATGTCAATAATCTATCTTGAACCTCTTTAGATAGTTTAGAATATGTTTATGAACTCAATTATTCAAAGCGATTGGATTATGCATTGAAATTACGCACATAATTTACAAATTTTACAGATTCTGAGAATATTTAAATATTTCAAGCGATTTTACATTCATTTTAATTCAACTGTTCACAAGAATCTATATTTAAGCTCTCTTTATAAAGTCTCAAGTATGTTTATGAACTCACTTATTTAAAAATATTGGATTATACATTGTAATTATGCACAAAATGTTCAGATTTTAAAGATTCTGAGTATATTTGAGCATTTCAAGCGATTTTTGCATTCAATTTAAGACATTTGTTCATGATAATCTATCTTTAAGCTTTTAACAAAGTCTAGAAATTGTTTAAGAACACACTCATTCAAAATGAATGGATTATTCACTGTAATTACACACATAATGTGCAGATTTTACATATTCTGTGTATATTTGGGTATTTCAAGTGATTTTGCATTCATTTTAAGTCATTTGATAACAATAATCTGTAATAAAGCTCTTTGTAAAGTCTCGAATATGTTTATGAGCTCAATTATTTAAAACGATTGGATTGTACATTGTAATTATTCAGATATGCAGATTATACAGATTCTGAATATATTTGAGCAATTCAAGCGATTTTGCATTCATTTTAAGTCATTTGATCACCATAATGTATATTTAAGCACTTTATATAGTCTAAAATATGTTTATGAACTCAATTATTCACAAACAATTGGATTATAGATTGTAATTATTCACATATTGTTAATATTATAAAGATTTTGAGTATATTTGAGCAATTTGAAGCGATTTTGCATACATTTTAAATCATTTGATCACAATAATCTACATTTATGCTCTTTATATAGTCTAGAATATGTTTATGACGTCAATTATTAAAAAAGATTTTTTTTATACATTGTAATTATTCACATAGTGTGCAGATTTGACGAATTCTAAGTATATTTGAGCATTTTAAGATATTTTGCATTTATTTCAAGTCATTTGATCACAATAATCTATATTTAAACTCTTTATACAATTTAAAATATTTTTATGAACTTACTTATTCCAAACAATTGGATTATATAATAACGGATTTTACCATATCTGAGTATATTTGAGCATTTCAAAAGATTTTGCATTTATTTTAAGTTATGTGATGACAATATTCTATATTTAAGCTCTTATATAGTCTAGAATATGTTTATGAACTCACATATTCAATACGATTGGATTATACATTGTAATTATCCACACAATATGCAGATTTTACAGATTCTGTGTATATTTAAGCATTTCAAGAGATTTTTTACATTCACTTTAAGTCATTTGATGACAATAATCTGTATTTTTGCTCTTTATATAGTTTATAATATGTTTATGAACTCATTTATTCGAAACGATTGGGTTATACATTATAATTATTCACATAATATGCAGATTTTACAGATTCTGTGTATATTTAAGCATTTCAAACTATTTTGCAATCACTTTTAGTCATTTGATGACAATAATCTATATTTATGCTCTTTATATAGTTTATAATATGTTTATGAACTCATTTATTCGAAACGATTGGGTCATACATTATAGTTATTCACATAATTTGCAGATTTTACAGATTCTGAGATATTTGAGCATTTCAAGCGACTTTGAATTTATGTTAAGTCATTTGATCACAATAATCTATATTGATGCTCTTTGTAATGTCTAGAATATATTTATGAACTCACTTTTTCATAAGCATTGGAATATACCTTGTAATTTATTACATGATGTGCAGATTTTAAAGATTCTGAGAATATTTGAGCATTTCAAGCTATTTTACATTTTTTAAAGTTATTTGATCACAATAATATATATTTAAGCACTTTATTTTATCTAGAATATGTTTATGATATAACTTATTCAAAACGATTGGATTATACATTGTAATTATGCACATAATATGCAGAATTGAAAGTTTCTGAGAATATTTGAGCATTTCAAGCGATTTTGCATTCATTTTAATTCATTTGATCTCAATAATCTATATTTAACCTCTTTATATAGTCTAGAATATGTTTATGAACTCAATTATTCTAAACGATTGGATTATACATTGTAATTACGCACATAATTTGCAGATTTTACAGATTCTGAGAATATTTGAACATTTCAAGCGATTTTACATTCATTTTAAGTAATCTCATCACAATAATTTATATTTAAGCTCTTTATATAGTCTCGAGTATATTTATGAACTCACTTATTTAAAAATATTGGATTATACATTGTAATTATGCACATAATGTACAGATTTTACAGATTCTTAGTATATTTGAGTATTTTCAAGTGATTTTGCATTAATTTTAAGTCATTTGATCACAATAATGTATATTTAAGATCTATATATTATCTATAATATTTTTATAATCTCAATTTTTCAAAACGATAGGATTATACATTGTAATTATTCACAGATTGTGTTGATTTTAATGATTTTGAGTAAATTTGAGTATTTCAAGCGATTTTGGATTCATTTTAAGTCATTTGATCACAATAAGCCATATTTATACTTTTTATATAGCTTAGAATATTCGTATGAAATTATTTATTCAAAACGATTGGATTATACATTGTAATTATTCACATAATATTCATATTTTACAGATTCCAAGTATATTTGAGCATTGTAAGCGATTTTGCAATTATTTTATGTCATTTTATAACAATAATCAATATTTAACCTCTTTATTTTGTCTAGAATATATTTATATATAATTTATTCAAAATAATTGGATTATACATTGTAATTATGCACATTATGTGCAGATTTGAAAGATTCTGAGTATATTTGAGCATTTCAATCGATTTTGCATTAATTTTAAGTCATTTGATCACAATAATCTATATTTAAGCTCTTTATATACTCTAGAATATATTTATGAACTTATTTATTCAAAAGGATCAGATTATACATTCTAATTCTTCACATAATGTGCAGATTTTACAGATTCAGAATATATTTGAGCATTTCAAGTGATTCTGTATTCATTTTAAGTGATTTGATCACAGTAATACATATTTAAGCTCTTTATTTGGTCTATAATATGTTTATGATATAGTTTACTCATAACAATTTGATTATACATTGTAATTCTGCACATAATGTGCAGATTTGAAAGATTATGAGTATATTTGAGCATTTCAAGCGATTTTTAGATCACGATAAGCTATATTTATGCTTTTTATATAGTTTAGAATATGTTTATGAACTCACTTATTCAAAACGATTAGATTATGCATTGTATTTATTCACATAATGGGCGGATTTTACAGATTCTGAGTATATTTGAGCATTTGAAGCGATTTTGCTTTCAGTTTAAGTCATTTGATCAAATAATCTATATTTAAGCTCTTTATATGGTCTTGAATATATTATTGTACTCAGTTATTCAAAAATATTGGATTATACATTGTAATTATGCACAAAATGTGCAGATTTTGCAGATTCTGAGTATATTTGAGCATTTCAAGTGATTTTGCATTCATTTTAAGTCATTTGATCACAATAATGTATATTTAAGCTCTTTATAATGTCTAGAATATATTTATGATCTTAATTATTCAAAACGATTGGATTATTCTTTGTAATTATTCACATAATATGCATATTTTACAGAGATTCTGAGTATATTTGAGCATTTCAAGCGATTTTGCATTCATTTTAATTCATTCGATCACAAATAATCTATATTTAACGCTCTTTATTTAGTCTAGAATATGTTTATGAGGCAAATTATTCAAAACGATTGGATTATACATTATTCACATAATATGCATATTTTACAGATTCCAATTATATTTGAGCATTTTAAGCGATTTTGCATTCATTTTAAGTCATTTGATCACAACAATCAATATTAAACTTCTTTATATTGTTTTGAATTTGTTTGTGAACTCATTTATTGAAAACGATTGGATTATAAATTGTAATTATTCACATATGTATGGATTTTACAGATTCTGCATATATTTGAGCATTTCAAGTGATTTTTTACATTCATTTTATGTCATTTGACCACAGTAATCTATATTTATGCTCTTTATATAGTTTAGAATACGTTTCTGAACTAAGTTATTCAAAACAATTGGATTATACATTGTAATTGTGCACATAATGTGTAGATTTTAAAGATTCTGAGTATATTGAAGCATTTCAAGCGATTTTGGATTTATTTTAAGTTATTTGATCACAATAATCTATATTTAAGCTCTTTATATAGTCTAGAATATGTTTATGAGCTCAATTATTCAAAACGATTGGATTATACATTGTACTTATTTACATAATGTTCATATTTTACAAATTCTAAATTTATTTGAGCATTTCAATCGATTTTGCATTCATTTTAAGTTAATTGATGACAATAATCTACATTTAAACTCTTTATATAGTCTAGAATATGTTTATGAGCTCACATATTCAAAATGATTGGATTATACATTGTAATTATTCACATAACGTGCATATTTTACAGAATCTGAGTATATTTAAACTCTTTACATAGTCTAGAATTTGTTTATGAACACACTAATTTGAAACGAATGAATTATTCATTGTAATTACACATATAATATGCATATTTTATAGATTCTTTGTATATTTGGGTATTTCAAGCAATTTTGCATTTATTTCAATTCATTTGATCACAATAATATGTATTTATGCTATATATAGTCTAGAGAAATATGTTTAGAACTCACGTATTCCCAACGATTGGATTATACATTGTAATTATGCCAAAAATGTCCAAATTTTAAAGATTTTGGGTATATTTAAGCATTACAAACTATTTTTGCATTCATTTTAAGTGTTTTGATCATGTTAATCTATATTTAAGCTCTTTATATAGTCTAGAATGTGTTTATGAGCTAAATTATTCAGAATAATTCGATTATACATTGTAATTAATCACATAGTTTACATATTTTACAGATTCTGAGTGTATTTGAGCATTTCAAGCGATTTTACATTCATTTTAAATCATTTGATCACAATCATCTATATTTAAAATTTTTATATAGTCAAGATTATATTTATGAACTCACTTATTCAAAACGATTGCATTATACATTATAATTACAAATATAATGTGCAAATTTTAAAGATTCGAAGTATATTTGAGCATTTCAAGGGATTTTGCATTTATTTTTAAGTCATTTGATCATAATATATATATATATATATAGATATAGATATATATGCTATTTTTATAGTCTATAATATGTTTATGTGGTCAATTAATCAAAAGGATTGGTTTATACATTGTAATTATACACATAATATACAGATTTTCCAGATTCTGAGTATATTTGAGCATTTCAAGTGATTTTGCATTCATTTTAAGTTATTTGATCACAATAATTTATATTTAAGCTCTTTATATAGTCTAGAATATGTTTATGAGCTTATTTATTCAAAACGATTGGATTATACATTATAATTATTCACATAATTTGCAAATTTTACAGATTCTGAGTACAATTCAGCATTTCAAGACATTTAGTATTCATTGTAAGTGTTTTCATCACATTAATCTATATTTAAGCTCTTTATATAGTCTAGAATATGTTTGTGATATCACTTATTCAAAACAATTGGATTATACATTGTAATTATGCACATAATGTGCATATTTTAAAGATTCTGAGTATATTTGAGCATTTCAAGCGATTTTTGCATTCAATTTAAGAACTTTGTTCACAATAATTTATACTTAAGCTCTTTACATAGTCTAGAATATGTTTGTGAACTTACTTATTCAAAACGATCGGATTATATATTGTAATTACTAATTTGCAGATTTTACAGATTCTGAGTATATTTGAGCATTTCAAGCGATTTTGGATTAATTTTAAGTTATTTGATGAGAATAATCTATATTTAAGCTCTTTATATAGTTTAGAATATGTTCATGAGTTCAATTATTCAAAACAATTGGATTATACGTTGTAATTACGAACCTAATGTGTTAAAGATTCGGAGTATATCTGAGCATTTCAAGAGAATTTGCATTCATTTTAAGTCACTTGATCATAATAATCAATATTTAAGCTCTTTATATAGTCTAGAATATGTTTAGGAGATCAATTATTCAAAACTATTGGATTATATATTGTAATTATTAACATGATATGCAGATTTTACAGATTCTGAATCTATTTGAGCATTTCAAATTATTTTGTATTCATTTTAAGTCATTTGATCATAATAATCTATATTTTATGCTCTTTATATAGTTTAAAATATGTTTATAAACTCACTTATTCAAAATGATTGGATTATACATTGTAATTATTCACATAATTTGCAGATTTAATAGATTCTTAGTATATTTGAGCATTTCAAGCGATTTTGCATTCATTTCAAGTCATTTGATCACAATAATCTATATTTAAGCTCTTTATGTGGTTTATAATATGTTTATGAACTCACTTATTTAAAACAATTGGATTATACATTGTAATTACGCACATAATGTGCAGATTTTACAAATTCTGAGTATATTTGAGTATTTCAATCGATTTTGTATTTATTTTAAGTCATTTTATCATAATAATCTATATTTAAGCTCTTTATATAGTCTAGAATATGTTTATGAACTCACTTTTTCAATACGATTGGATTATGCATTTTAATTATGCACATGATGTGCATATTTTACAGATTCTTAGTATATTTGAAATTACAAACAATTTTGCATTCATTTTAAGTTATTTGATCACAATAATCTATATTTAAGCTTTTTATATATTCTAGAATCTGTTTATGAGCTTAATTATTCAAAACGATTGGATTATACATTGTAATTATTCACATAATGTGTAGATTTTACAGATTATGAGTATATTTGAGCATTTCAAGCGATTTTGCATTCATTTTAAGTTATTTGATCACAGTAATCTATATAAAGCTCTTGATATAGTTTAGAATATGTTTATGGATTCACTTATTTTGAACGATTAGATTATACATTGTAATTATTCACATAATTTGTAGATTTTGTAGATTCTGAGTAGATTTTACATTCATTTTAAGTAATTTGATCACAATAATCTATATTTATGTTGTTTATATGGTCTAAAATATGTTTATGATCTTACTTAAAATATGATGATATTGATCTTTTAGTTAGATATTCACATTATTATTAACATATATAAAAAATAGGAATAATTAGATTTATGCCACTGTGAAAATTCGCTAATTAGGAATATGCCATTGTTAGATTGCAAATTAGATTTATGCCATCATCAAATTGTTTAAATTAGATATATGTCATTATCTCATTCCAAAAATGATTTAATTCTAAAAATGCCATTTTGAATTCTCTCAATATTTCTAAAAATTCCCAAACTACCCTTTCTTAATAAACCTAAGTAAAAAGCACGGAGGAACGACAGAGGACTTACTAAATTTGGTAAAGTGTATTTCTTCATAATTTGGCAATATGAAAAATGACGTTCAAAAGGCTCCCTTTATAAAATAATAATGTACATAAAATGGAAAAAAAAAACCATATAATTGTATGGTTAAATGAAGTTTAGTACAGTGATCCAGGGTTTGCTTGCGTGGATTCTTCACGTACGATTAAGTTTGGTAAAATGATAAAATATATAATTGTATGGTTATTTGCACCTTTATTTTATACGAATAAATTTTCCAAAGCAAATATGGTCTCTAGAGATGCATTGTCAGAATAGATAAAAGTATTCATATTAATAAAGATCAAATGCAGAAATTGATAACATAAATAAATAACCAAACAATACAGTAGCTTCGCCTCTATAACAAAACTCATTTTAATTAATTTATAATGACATAAAACTATTTGTCATTTTGTGATGGTATTTTTTCTAATTTCAAATTTTAGTAGTGGCATAAAAGTAATTTGTCATTTAGTAGTGGCATTTTTCTAATTTTATATTTTTGCAGTGGCTTATTTAAAAGCGTAAAATTGGTAATTAATTTGTCAATGGCATAAAACTAATTTTTACTATTTTACAGTGGCATAAAACTAATTTATCATTTAGTAATGGCATTTTACTAATTTCACATTTTCACAATGGCATAAATCTAATTAACCCTAAAAAATAATATAATAGAAACCAAACTTTAAATTATGTAAAAAAATATTGTATCGAGCGAAGCTCGATGTCCAACCCTAGTGTTTATTAACACATGTTAAGTGTCAGTTGAATCAACAAAATGGCTCCTCTTCCGTAACTGCTTGAGTAATTTTGGTTTGATTAATTGATTTCAAATGTGAGAAGCCCAGATAAAATAGAAAATGTTGTTTGTAAAAATTATAACAGGCACTTAAATTAGTATAAAATATAGAAAGCTAATTAAGTAAATATATAACTACTGCATGTAATCATATCGAGAATCAATAAGGGTAAAATTGGAAATGAGCTCTCAACCCATTTGGTACTACCATCGGATCAAATCCTTTTACCGTAAAGTACACATCAAATAATTCATGCTTTTGGTCTATCTCTCTTCTAACCTTACAGGCTATAGAAGAGCAAAATGTGATGGTCTGATGGCATTGACAAAAGTAGTACAAAAGGAGACTTGAAGATGAGCAAATGAGTAAAATTACCAGCAACAGTACCGGGTGGGCCATGGTAATTGGATGCTCAAGTAGTTGGTGATCGCATACACGATCCCAAAAATGAAGTTTGCTGCTATCTACAAAGCGTAAATAGCTAACTAGGAGCACCTCATATGTTTTCTATATAGTCTAACATTATAAACAATATAACATTTTCAGGCATTTCTTCAAGCAATGACACTACCAATAAAATAATCCAATGTTCTATGTTCTAGAATTGTAAGTTCCAAAACACTTTACCTTTTTTTCTCAGCTAGATTTTGCACTAATCGCTTATATGAAAATTTTTTTCCACAAAATGTGAGCTATCATTAGTTGGGGTTTGGCATATTAAAATGTTTTCTCATGTGATCTATGGTATTGTGACTGGTAGGTATCATGGACAATGCATGATGCGTTAATAATTTATGCAACCCGCTATATTTAAAATCCATTCAAAACAATCTAGCTTAATATCACCGAATGGTGATCATGTTATTTTTTACATTAAACCGGAATTTTTTTGGCACAAGCTTTGATATTGAACATTTATAAGCTAGAAATGCAAGTGATGGTTTCTTCCCGGAATAAGGAATAACCACTTTTTACCAATAAATTTATTTCTAACCATCCAAACTCTTCACAAAAGTTACACACTTCTCAATAAATTTACCCCTTCCCAATAAATTTCTTCCCTTCTTCCTTCTTCCTACCTTATTCTCAACGCATCCAAACGGAACCAAAATTGAGCACTGCCAGTTGCTTTATCAATATATGCTAGGTATGGTGTTTTAATTCCGAATCAAAGAAGGTATTGCAAATGATTTAGTACTTTATACAAGTATCTAATTATATTCAATTTTATCAGTAGCAAAATTAAGGTCTTTTCTAGGTTCTAGCAGTATCACCAAATGAGTCATGATAATGAAAAGGTTCAATTATATTAAGTATACTTTGTCATGTACTTTTTTTTTCTTTTTATTGAGAATTTTTGCAGAAAAAGTGATTTTATTTTTTTATGTTTATTTCAACTGTCATTGCAGGGATCAAATTGAAGGTTGGAATTTCAAATTGGAAAAAAGGATGAAAATAATATGCTTAACCTATACATTGCTCAATTGTCAGTTTGTTATAAACTATATTCTATGCTGTTATTTATTTGCAAGATTTGAGCTGTTTTTCTATATGTTTGATTTTCTTTTTAGTAGTTATTGTTAAACTGATTCGCAAAATCTTCTGGATATGGTTAAAACTTTTTTAATACTTGGATTATATATTAAGTAATAACATGAAAAAAATTCTATATTTATTAATAATTATCAAAATTCTAAAAATGGATTTGCAGTTTAATACAAAATTCATATATCGGGTGAAGCTCGATGTGCTCCCTAGTAAGTATAAGGGTGGGTGTGTCATTTTTGAGAGATCCGCACACTGTCGGATATTCCGAGAGAGAGGGAGAAAATAATGAATGAGTTATTTACAAAAAGTATCTATATTTGCTACATAAGTAGATTTGCTGAAGTAGTTATAGTTAATCAAGGTGATTAGTTAAGGCAAATGTAATTCACAATATCCAATTACCATTAACTGGACATTAATGAAACACGACTGGCCAGAAACGATGCACCTGCAAAGGGGAATTGATTTGGGCAGCCGAAAAAAACATCAATTAAGATTTATTATTTTAATTTATTGCCTTAAACCGTACTTTCCTCCTCTTCTTGCTACTATAACAGGTGAATAGGTAATGGTAGAAACGTATAAAAAAATAAATTGAATGTGAATTGCTGAGACAATGATGTCTCATGTCGAGCTTCTATTTTGAAGAGAAGAGAGGAAAACTTTATATAGGTGAACTGTGGAGGAAAGCATGGTATATAATACACATAAAAATGAATTTACCATTTACAAAGATTGAGAGAATTATGGTTCAAATATGTTAGAATTTGAACTTATCGGGATGATACAATGACGGAAGTGTTTAATTAGGAAGCGAACTCCATGGATGCATCGACTGTGACTAATAAATGATGTGGAATACTTTGAATAAATTTAAGCAAAACTTTAGTCACAATAAATATGGACAAACAATCATATTAAAGTAGCAAAATTTAGTTTTATGTTTTATAGCATAATACCAATCTGATAAACAATCAGATGGAAGGAAGAGGACTAATGGAGACGAAAGGAAATGACAGCCTAGTCGGAAAAGTATCAACGATTTTTTTTTCTTTTGAAAGTACAAATCAGCGAATTTATGAAGGGGCACTTTGGTCATTTTAAAAAATATATGTTGCTCTAAAAAAAAGATCGATTGTCCAAAGCACCTCCCACCTGCAAAGGGACTAACGACGAGAGGCATGAAGCCTACACAATCCGACCTTGTAATGGGAATCGTATAATCCGACTTTAATTGTTTCCGCTAAATTTTGATTAATCGTCTCTTTAGAGACAACAATATCAAAATCATAATTTAAATTACTTAATCAATAAAAATTACAAGTGTATCAAATTAAAGTACAACCCTCCTCTCACACATGCGACAAAATATTTTTTTATTTTTTTCCGTCCAATATGGATTAGTTTCAGTTTTCAAGCAACGTCGTCATGAGTTCGAAACATCATTAGCCAATCATAAATTTTTGTACCGCTTAGATAAATTAATGCGTGAGAGAGAAGATTAAAAAAAAATTTGAAAAATCATGGATTTCAAATAAGAAAATTTGGAACAAAAAAAAAAACCATCAGAATTGTGAAATTGAAGTATGTATAACAAGAGTCGATAGTTGCTAAGCCTATACAGATTGGATGAAAAAAAATTAAAAAATATTTTGAAACAAATTCAAAAATTTACAGCAAAGAATGATTTCATAGGGTGCGTTTGGATAGGTGTGGGAAAAATGGAAGAAGTGGGAAGAAGTATTAGGAAGTGTGTAACTTTGTGAAGAGTTTGTATTGTTTATAATTTTTTTTCTTCTTCTTCCTTCTTCTTCTTCTTCTTTCTTCCAACGATCCAAACGCACTAGTAAAGAAATGAGAGGAGAAGATCTCAAAGAAAAAGAAAAAAAAGTTGAAAAATTACGAAATTTGAATAAGAAAGATTTATTTTAATTTATTAGTTTACATTTTTTATTTATCTATTTGTTAATTTTTTTCTTGGGAGTTGTAGCAGTTTATTAAAAAAAATGTGAGTTATATTTAAAAATTATTTACAAAAAGTATCTATTTTAAAAAAAATATATTGTGGGACGCAAGGGACTAGGTGAATATACAATAAGGTGAGAAAAAGTCAGAATTTATTTTTCCAGGCTCCGTTTGGATGCGTTGAGAAGAAGGTAGGAAGAAGGAAGAAGGGAAAAAATTTATTGGGAAGGGATAAATTTATTGGGAAGTGTGTAACTTTTGTGAAGAGTTTGGATGGTTAGAAATAAATTTATTGGTAAAAAGTGATTATTCCTTATTCCGGGAAGAAGTCATCCAAAGGAAGCCATAGATAGGATCACAAGAGCACGGATGCCTCCATTGAGATGGTGCAGGAGGGTACAACGAGACATATAACGAGCAGGGTTTGAGGTTAATTCGACGTGATGGGACTATTATAATTAAAACCGGAATTCGCCAATTCCGTGTCGTCTCCCGCTAATAATTTTTTTTGCGACACGTCATCTGAACCATCGCTCTGCATCTCGCGCACCCCATCCTCCCTTTCACGCGCCTGCCGCCTCTCCGCCTCGTTTCACAATTTTCCTTTCAAGGTTAGATTGGTGTTTATGCTTCTTTCATTTCTGTACGGTTTCCTTCTGGTGGATTTATCTATCAATTCATATTAATCCTGCAGTGCCATGATCTTACCATGGATGTTAATTGTTAATCATTTATGATTTCTGCTTAAATGATCTCTGCTGATCGCCTGATCATACTGTGAAAAATATGGAATGCTGATGGCTTTAAGCTGGAACGAACTTTAATTGGTACAGTAATATATTTTTGAAATTCTTGGATTCAACATACGTTCTTTTTTGCCTTCTGTTGCTTTTGATTGAAGAAGCCATTATGTTCCCTAGGCTTAAAGGTCTAAAGGAACACTTGAAATCAGCAAACTTCTTACAAATAATACTGACATTTACTTCCTTGTAATTCCTTCAGTCAGTCTCACTTGGAAAGTTAAGAAATTAATAATTCCGATTCAGTACTCCTTCCTTAAATTTGTTTTGTTATTATTGTCAGTTTATCACTTTATCCAATGAGAAATCTTGATATAGGAAAATACATCTTTTCAGGACATCAACGCTGCGTCTGGGATTGTGTTTTCTCAGTCTCACTTAGGTAGTTATGTTTGTATCTCATTTGCTAATGGTGTCTGTGCATCACAAGTAATTGAAAACTGTCTTTTTTTTTTATTTTTCATTATGACTTTTGCCTTTGGGAGTAGAATTTCTAGCAAAGTTCAAGCTTTCCTGTAAAGTTTTTTTTTTTTTTTTACTTGTGAAATTGATTGGTATTCTTATAGGATTGGGAAAACGGAAGATCTACTTTTCCCTTTTTTTTCCCCTGGGAATCGAAGGAAGTGTATATATGCTAGAGTTCTATAAAGGGTCAATAGTGCAATTCACATCTCTGAAAACAAAATCAATTCATTATCTGGCATGCATACTTGACAATTGTAGTCTTTAGCACTGTATAACAAGGGTAGTTACGATAATGAGGAAGCATTGGATGGATCGTTGTGATAGATCTGTATACGTTGTCAGGTTTTGTATATCAAACTGAAGCTTTATGTTAAACTCGAACTTTTTTTGCCTAGTGACTTTCCGAGTTTTGAGGAATACAGCTGCAACAAGCAGTGGTAGAATCACAGGCAAATTAAGATACAAACACAATTTGAGGCGTCCATCAGTGAATTAATGCCTGAGTGTGTTTATTGTTAGGAGAGATTGAAATGGGTAACATTTTGAGGCGTCCATCACTGTATAACATTTTGTTTTGAATTTTGTTTACTGTGTATAGACAGGACTGACGGAGTATCACAAGCTGCAGCTAGATTTTGCTGAGCTAGAAAAGAAGATACTTTCTGAGATTATTCGGCCTGAAAGAGTTCTTTTTAGTTAGTGTTTATCAAAAACCCGCCGGGTCAGACCAGCCCCGCCCCATGGACCGGACCATCCATGGATCGCGATGGACCGAAGGGTTAGACCAGGGCGGGTCTACGGCGGGTTTGGGCCGCCCTTTCTAAAATAACCTGCGTTAACCCGTCCTGTCTTAACCTGTGGACCGGACCGCCCCGCCCCGTCAATCCGTCTTAAACCCGTGCTAAACCCATCCAAACCCAAAAAAAAGGAGGACAACTTTATATAATTATATTCAAATCTTTTCATTTAATAAAAAAATTACAAATCAAATATAAGAAAACAAAAAAAATTAAAACAGAGAAGATATAAGTAAAAAATAAAAGAAAACACAAAAGTAAAAAATAAAAATAATTAACGAAAAACAGAAAAAAATATTGAAAAAACAAAAAAAAACGCAAAAAATGTATTGAAAAAAATAACATATATGTCGTGTGTGTGGGTATGAAATCCAAAAAAAATAACAATAAAATAAATAAAAAACCGGCGGATCGGACCGTACCGTCATAATCCGTGCGGGTTACATGGGGCGGGTTTAAGAATGGTTAGAATCAAGATTTCTAGAATTGACCGTCCTAACTCGCCGTGAACCGTCCTAAACCCGCCCCGTCCTAACCCATGGACCGCCGCGAGTTGGACCATCCTGCCCCGCCCCACCCCGTTTGGTAAGCCCTAGTCCTTTTATATCCGGTTCTTGGAAAAACTGGTTGGTGTTATTTATGGCTCCGTTTGGATGACTTCTTCCCGGAATAAGAAATAAGGAATAACCATTTTTTACCAATAAATTTATTTCTAACCATTCAAACTCTTGACAAAAGTTACACATTTCCCAATAAATTTACCACTTCCCAATAAATTTCTTCCCTTCTTCCTTCTTCCTACCTTATTCTCAACGCATCCAAACGGAGCCTATATAACTCAGTGACAAAATTATACTGAAACTAAGAATAATAGTAACAGGTAAAAGTGCAAGAAAGACGGGCTAGGGTGTAGTAGTAAATATGGTGAAGAAATCACCCTCGGCATCGACTGTTGGAGCTGGAGGGGTTGCCAGCAACTACATAGTAGATACCTTGCTTCGCTGTTCTACCAGTCTGTCACGAGAGAATGGGTCTCGCTCTAAGCCATGCCCGCCCCGTGCTGATGAGAGGCGCGAAATGCATGTGGTCAGTTTGATTTGCATTTTATATATTCTCCATTCTTGTAAAACAAGCTATTTGTGAGTTTGAGAACACATATGCCGTGGTCACTGACATTAAGCAAAAAACTGGGTAGGTGCCAGTGCCAATGCGTCTTCTATGTGGTCTTAGCAGCATCAGGATAGCAATTCCTTCCGATTTGCGTCCTTCAGAAACAAGACAGAATGTTTTGTTTGCTGTACAAGAGCTTGGCAAAAGGTATCTGAAAGGCCTCCCCAAGCTGCATCCATTAAAGGTATCTTAGTTTTACCATCTTTTGTTGACCCCTTATAAGAAACTGGTGTCACTCTTCTTTTTGCTGGGTAATGTCCGTCTTGGTAGCAGGGCTTAAGAGTAGACTGCTCTGATATAAATGTGGTGGTGGTTTATGCAGGATATGGGTATCAAGGTCCAAGAAGTAGTTGATTTGGTACGTCAACTTGAAGATCTTGACAGTAAATTATGTAGCCATCCTTTGCACGAGGTCATTTATTTATATATATCTTGCTTCCTTTTTTTTTGTCACTTCCAGAAATATTATGTGAAGCGTAGAAGTATAGAATTTGTGTATTTTTTTGGATTCAGTCATTTGCTGTAGAACAATGTTTGCAAAGGCCTCCCAGATACCAATGAACGTCCTTATAACTCAAATCATGGGCATTTCAATTTTCAAATGTTATTGAAGAGGTTTTACTAATCCCAGCAAAATTATACGTTTTTCCAAAATAGACCCAAATCAGATCCTATTGTGACTTTAAAGGCCTGAATTTATCTGGGTAGTTTCAAATGAAGGGAATAAAAGCTACTGAAGAAACAACATTTAAGAGTATACAATTACAATTCAAAGCTATCAAAGGAGATACAAAAGACCAAAAATTTCAATGTGTTATCTACCAGAGAGCAAGATTTGACATTATTTCAAAGTATACTTGAATTAGCTTCGCACCATTGAGGTTCCTAACAAAGTTTCTATTAAAACACAAAATCTACAACAAGCATCACATCACATGGGCTTGATTTTGCTATTGCGAATAATTGGGCCTAACTAGGCAATCACCCGGATTAATCTTTTTTTAAGATCTATAAGCTGTTCATATTAACATCATAACATGGCGGCTTAAGAATCGAATGCAGATTTAAAAACAGCCATTCATAAAGTATGATCTCAACAATCCAATCCTAAACAGGCGTTCTACATATTACAGACGCTATGTAAATGATTACTAGTGGGTGCGTCGCGCGTTGCGCGACCTATTTTTTTGTTATGTGTTTTTTGACAGTCTTATTAATAGTAAAAATACAATGGAAAAAAGAGCAATAAATCAATACTGAATTCGACAACTATGGTCTAGATATCGATTTCACATTGTTAGTTAATTGCCATCACATGTCTTTACTCTTGCACTCAGCATGTAAGAAGAAAATATGGGTGCACTAAAAGCATCAATGGATCCACTGTCTATTACTTACAATAAAAGAATCACAAATAGAAGTCACATTGTAAAACTTCTATGACCTTGCTAGTACGAAATAAACACAAATAACCCTTGATTAAGATGCTGACATATGTAGATAATATTATCATCACAATTTCAAAAGAGCAAAGTAACTATACAATGACACTCATTTTTATCAGCATCAAATGCTGGTAAAAAAAATCAACTGAAAAGTTGGAGGAACAAAGAATCTGATGACATATTATAAGTAAACATCCTACTGGACTGAAATGCAAATTGATTCAGGAATTACATTTAAAAAAAAAACTCAAAGTTGCCTTACTTGATAGATGTAGAATATGGTATGATGTGTGCTTTTTGGGTACACAAGACTAAATAAATACCCTAACCCTATTTGGTCGGAATGCAAACGCACTATCCTACCGCGTAGTACTTAGGGGTCGATCCCACAGGGAGGCGGTTTAGAATTACCGGACTGACAACTTTGGATAATCTAGACCTGGCAAATAGTTGAATTGGTGTTTAAACTACAGGGGTAAAACAGTAAAGTAAATAACTAAATTAAATGACAATGCAGGGGAACGATGCAGTCGCACTCGACTGAGTGCAACCAGAGATGCAGGTGAAGTGTTGAAGTAGGATGCAGGTTGAGATGCAACTGGTTCAAGACTAGATGCAGGTTGACAGAAAAGACTCGAATAAAAACTTAATGTATTTATGTGTTTTTGGACTAGGGTTATGACTTCACAACTGTGTAATACTTGGATTAATGAAGCTTGTTTATTGTATTCACACGGTTTAATAGATGAGTGTTAATAAGTGGTTTATAAGTACTTTTGTGCATATCTACTTGTGTAAAATCTGAAATGCATTAATCTTGAGCGGACCGTTTGGTAATAATTTATTCTAACTCCCTCTTGAATCTGTCTACTCAAACTATAATCAAATAGTTTAAGCGGATTGCTAGAAAGATAGAAAATCAATTATACCTTTGTGTCTAGCTACTCAATGATAATTCCAAACAGATATTAAGACAAGCGTGCAAGTGATCAAATAAATCACACCACACAACTTAGCAAAAGATAGGAAGAATTAAGAACAAACCATGATATAAAATAAACAAAGCATTCAATAATCAAAGCATTTGAGTTGTTACATCATAACCCTAATTAAAGTTTAGCTACTCATAATAAAATAAAAACAAACAACAATAGTTTTGGATACAAACATCATGAAAGAAAGCAAAGATAAGATAAAACCGATAAACCCTTCGACCCTAGCTTCTACCAAGCAGTGCTCCAGCGCCTTATGCCTCTTGCTGTCACCAAGAGAGGCAGCTTGAAGTCCCTAGTTCGTGTAGAGAGAGAGAGAGAGAGAATAAGAACAGATCTGGATCTGAGAGGTGGAAAAAGTGTAGCCAATGGACAGCAACTTTTCTTCCTTTTATTGCTGGCCTCATTAATCATTCCTTGATGTCCTCCTTAATTTCCTCTTTTTCAGCCTGGAGGACTTGAATCACATTCCATTTCAGCCTTGCAATAAAGGAAATCGGATCACAGAGATAGCAAGCTGTCGCTTAAGACACAGCATGGTTTCCAAATCTGTCTCGGGATGCACCCTGGGATGCGGGTGCACTCACAGACTGCAGCATATCATTGTCTTCAAGCATGCACCAGGATGCACCCTGGGATGCGGGTGCACTCTCAACCCTGAAATAGAGCAAAAACAACAAATCGGCAGTATCTCGATCTTTCGTGCAAAAATAGACAAAATGATGTAAAATGAACGTGAAAAGGACAGAAGTTAGGACGATAATTAGGCTTAACCGGACATAAATATCATGTCATTTTCATGTTCATCATGGTACCAATGGGCTTAAAAATGAACTCTTTGTGTCACAAATCAGGGTTTCTATAAGTTGTTATGAGTAACAGTTGGCTGCAGCAAAGAATCAAGAAACAACGCAAGCCAAAGTTAAATTTCCAAATGATTATTAATTAATAAATTAACTAAAAGATTGCAACTATTGTACTTTGTATTGATGCTAAGGTTTTACTTTAACACTATATGGTGATTCAAAATTTATATACCGGCAAGTATAGTATGCATTGGCTAGTTATTTCTGTTACCATTGTACCTATAATTACTATCACACGGATACCTTATCATTCCTTTTACCTGTCTTTAAATTCTACAGAGAACATTCTAATCACCATGAAATCACATTAACTCTTAACTTGTTGTTAGGTGAGACACCAAACTTTAAGCAACATGAAACATGACAGAGCCAGACGAAATTGAAGTTTTTTGCAAATGTGAAACAATTAGAAAACTCTTTATACTGAGCCTTTATCTATAGCACTCATGTAAATGAGGCCCCAACTTAATCGTGAAATTAGATTTTTTTTTCAAACCCAATTTATTGCACTCAATCCAGACAGACAAACATCAAAACAACTTGAAACAAAAATAACCGTCAATAATGTACATGATAACCATATAAACTACTACAATGAAATAAACCAAAAAAAAATAAGGTAAAAATTTTGAACTGAAAAAAAAAATTAGCAAACCTTCAAAGAACCCTCACGAATCATATTAGCAACATGCTTCCTCCATTTTTTTTGCTTCCCTTACCTCCCCTATCGTCATATATCTAGCACCATAAATTCAGAAATTATAAAAATTGTTAGAAATGAGCCAAGGAATAAACTTAAAAAGAAACAATGCAATGTTGCCTTAAAAAATCAGAACATAGAACAATATCAAACTGGGTTGCTGTTTAAAGATATGGAAAAAAGAAATAGAAGCTAGCTGCTCAATGCTCAACACTTAGTACTTAACTACGTAGATGAGAAGGAGAAAACAAACCAATGATAACCATAAAGAGGCACAGACCAGCGACTTGGACACATAAATGATAGTGAGACAATGTCAGAGGTCCCAAAGCTCACCACCTCAGCGCGCTCCATGACGTCTTCTTGCTCAGAACCTAAATGTGCAACGATGAGAACCAAAGAATCAATCAAAGCCTATGAATCAGACCTAAATAAGGGATAACCACCTCTCTGTTCTATTTTAATCCTCTAATTGAATACCAATATCAACATCAAAATAAGATCAACAAATAATTCACCAAATGTACAAATGAAATTATCTGAAATTCTAAATAGAATACATACCAAATGTACTAATGAAATGTTTTGTACTGATCGGATAATGAATTGAGTTAGTCATTAGTTGCATAATTCTCTCAATCAACCTATAAGATGCTGCAAATTTGAACACATATTAATATGACATTCGTATAAAGCACACAGAAACCATGCAATCTATAAATTATATACACGCTCCTTATGCTGCTGGGTTAAAACTTAGTCCAATAAACTTTAGCCCAATCTATATCCCAATAATTAGTTGGAATAACAATTTAATAGTATCATATCGTTATGTCAAAGGAAAATATAATTATTAATGGACCTATTAGTATTATCTAATTGTTTCTTACATGTATAAAAGTCGAATGCACATTATCGGTTATGTTGAAGTTATCTCACAAAAACATTCAA
Organism: Rhynchospora pubera; assembly: GCA_028095005.1. NCBI lineage: Eukaryota > Viridiplantae > Streptophyta > Magnoliopsida > Poales > Cyperaceae > Rhynchospora > Rhynchospora pubera. The sequence goes on from CM051460.1 coordinate 46,941,301, forward strand.
AATGCAGAATGAGGCCGCAAGAAAGAAAATGTCTCTCAGAGAATCAAATAAATACTATAAAAAAGGAAATTCTGAACCAAAAAAAAAAGATTTTGCAAAAAAGATAAGACCTGTTGAACAGTAAATAGATACAGCAGTAAACATTAAACAAAAATATAGGAGAGTAGATATCTGTTATATACCTGATAAGACCTGTTGAACTGCAAAGATAAGAATTCAATGCAAACTTGAAAATCTGTAGAAAAATACAGAAAAATTAGGGGGAAAAAATAATAAGTATAAGAAAAACCTTCTTCAGATATCTAAACATCTTCACAGAATCACATTTTCTATACCAGTATCTCTGAACATTTTCTATACCAGTATATCTAAACATTTTCTATACCAGTATATCTAAACCTTCTGTCGCTCGAATACATCTATACCAGTATCTCTGGACATCTTCAATTGATGTTCAATTGTTCATCGGATATCTTGAGGATTCCTTGAAGCATATGGAGAGAATTAAAATACAGATTAAGATGCTGCATAGAAGATTTACCTTGTCTTGGATTCTGCAATGCATGTATAGCAACCTTTCATGACTGAGATTGCAATATATGGCATGACATGCCTCACCTGAAAATTGATGGCATAGAATAATACATTGCAATTAAATTTGAGAGAAAAATCGTCAGACTTAAATATTAAGTGAAATTGGAAGGAACAAAAACAACAAAAAAGGACGGTACAGAAAAATATCGTGTTTAATATTCAAATTTCTTGAGTTGATGCAAATAAAAATCGAAAAGAAGATGTTAGATCGTTGGCAAGTCGGTGGTGATGAGCTTTGAGCGACTCCATCTCTTCTTCGAGTTCATCACTTCTTTTAGTTCATTATCTCCTCCCTTCCGGACTAACACCATTTCCGATCTCAAATCATGACTCAATTCGAACAGACCGTTCCATATCTATTGCTGCAGAAAGGTGTGGTGAAAGCTAAAATCAATACAGTAGACAACGAACAGAAGGAAAAAAAGCAACATAGAGGAGCAAAACTCAACGGAGAGAGAGAGAGCACCGACAGGAGAAAACAAAGAAAGAAGACGTGGCGAGAGAGTCCTCGAAGCTGATTCCTGGCGAAAATGGAGCACGTCCAACAGAGGAACAGATGATCTAGCTATTCCCTCAATCGAAGCTTTGAGGAGAGATCGGAGGCTGCTGCGATTTAACGACGAAAAGCGCCAGCGGCAGTTTTCTCTTGCCTAGGGCAGCGCGTAGAGAAAGCAAAAGAGAGAGAGGATGAGAGACAGAGAGGTGTGAGGAGCATACCTCAGTCTGTACTCGAAAAGGAGAGAGTAAAGTATCCAGAAGAGATCTGTACGCACATGATTTATTTAATCGGACGGATGCGATCGAATGAAGCAAAATGAACGGATAGGATTGAAATACTGTCTGAACAACTGTTTACCCACAATAGTTTCAGATCCGGGTTAAATTGCAAGGATTAATATATTAAATGATTATATGGCAGCCCTCGACTGATGTCTCCAAATTGAAAGGCAACCCAATCCATACATTTTTTATTTTTCGGATTTATGTGGATGGTGTGACACATGCACATGCAATAGTCCCAAAGACAGAAGGTAAACAGAAATATAACTATATTGGGACATCTAGAAAACATAGCTGCCTGGCCGGGATACCAAAAAGTGAAAAACAAATTATATTGGATTATCGCAAAAAAAAACAAATCATTGCGCTAGCAATTCCGGTAAAAACAGCTACCAAAAAAGAAATCAGGATTGCAAGGCAAGAAAAAAAATATACATATATAGAATATAGGTGATTTAACCAATAAACCAACAAACAAACAAACAAACAAAGGAGGCACCTAAAGCTAATACTACTCTCATTTTTCAAAACAAGGATTGATATTCACAAGCCAAAGTTCTTCAGCTAGACTCTCCATCTTTAAGTCTGCTTGCCTTAGCCTGCATTTCCTGCTCCTTGGAAATCAGCAGATTTTACAAACCGACCCTTGAATCTCTTTCTTGTGTCAGCCCTCAATTTTCTCGACTCATACCGGATATGTTTCTCATACCTAGAAAAGTAAGAAAAATAATCTTTATAGAAGAAGCTCATATATTTTCATGGGTGTTAAGTTTTTAACTTGATAACCCCTGCTGGTTAGGTACCAAAATCCAAAGTTACATCCTTATCCCACATTATTCTATAAGAATAAAATAAATTATCTTCCCAGCAAATAATGATGTTATTGACGGTGACGGCGGTGATGAAAATTAATAAAGATATAACAGGTGTAGATCCATTAACAATAAATTAGCTTGACAATCTTGGATGATACTTCTTCAAATTGAGCGAAAATGATCAAAATTTTAGGGGGAATAAGCTTGTAAACAGGCTATGGATTACTTTGAATGTGGCCTTATGGATTACTTAGTGTATCAAATTCCATGCAATTCAAATGTTATTTTGTATACCACCGGAGGCCGTTAACTTTGGACTGCTGTAAATTTCATGTCCTTTGATGGACAGTAAAATTTGCACCAAAGTTCATCATTTTTTATGCACATAATTTACATATATATAAAGATCATATATTCTTAAATGTTGGATTTCAAAATTCGCAATTAATTTTGAAGATTGTCAAGTTAACTCATTGTTAAGTCCCCACCAATACATAAATGAAAGGATTAATAAACAACAAACATCTGATACCTTCGGTTCTTTCTTTTCTCCCGATATCGCTGCATTGCATTGCCTCTGTTTTGAGCAGTCGCCTCACTATCCAGCTTAGCAAACTGCTTGACTGTCTCTTCCCTGACTAGGTTTCGCTGATGTTCAACAAAGGAAATTTGCTTAACAGCTGGGTCAATTAAAGATCCAAATTGACCAATTACCCCAGGAATTTGAGTCTCTGATGTGGTAGGTCCATCAACTGCTGGGTGGCTCGAATTGCTCTTCCTTTTTCCGGTGACTGCTTTTGTAGTGCTCAGCTGGAGAGGGAGAAAAATGTTGTGTCAGGAATTATAAAATATATACACATCAGTTAAGATGGTTTTTCATCAGGGATATTTGTCAAAATAGCAGAAACAGTCAGGCCCTGCTGCTGTTTATTCTTGTGGAACACAATTAAAAAAACAACATCGAAAGTTCAAAACAATGAAATAAATTAAAAGAACTATAACTAATGCACTATGCCATTAGCTACCAAGTACCAACCAATTTATTTAATCAATCATTAATTGTTCATGGCATATTTTAGCAAAAGCTATTCTCATTGAGAGAAGCAGCCCAATTATAGCCCTTATTGCAGCCAATTTACCAAATATCAACAAGATGCTTGAACAGATAAATCCAACTACAAATTATAAGGGCAAAGAGAGAATAACACATTGCAATTGGACAGGGTAGCCATGTGCAACTGATGCAATTTGCATCTGGTGTGGTAGTTTGGTGGTACAGATGTATGAGAGGAATTTTGGATTATACAATCTCATCTATAACCTGTTCAATAAAATCAAAAGAGCACTTCAGTTTTTCAACAAAACCTTCCCTGAATGTTTCTCATTGCTTTTTGCAGTGAATTGCACAAATAAGGTTAATACAAGATCATGCCAGTGAAGTGCTATTGAAATCTTCTTGGGAGTGGGATAAACTGGTGAAAGAATAAGGGGATAACTCTTATTATAAGAGGGATAATCCCTTATACCCCTACTTTATCCAATTCCCAAACACATAGCCCTTGAGGCACATCTAAATTATCTTATCCACTTATGCTACATATAGAAATAGGAAACTATTCTCCAAGATAAAAAAAAAAAGAATAAAAGACCTTCAAAAAGGAAAACAATGCAAGGTGTCTTACACTGCGTGTTGCCAAGTGTCTGGTGTTGGAAGAATGAACATCATCATTTCCCACAGGGCCTACTGTTTCATATATATTACCAGAGTCACTTATCGCAGCTGCAAGGCAGTTCTCCTTAAGAATTTCATTATAACTCTTGATAGTAAAACCTCCATTATTTGTGTTGTATCCCATTTCGAGTAGATTATGCTCCTTGTGATCCCTGGATTTTCCAAGGTTGAAGTCCCAAATCTGCTCAATTATACCAAAAGAAGATCCTATAAAGTCAACAATGCAGTAATATCTAAAACTTGAATTAAAATTTCATCACTTAAATGCTGTACTATTTAATTAGGATTACCCTTGATCTAACCCAAATTATACTAAACAACAGTTTTGCAAATAAAGAACGAATGATCGAACAAGCCCATAAAAACACACCAGAAAAAAGCTGAAAGATGGCCAGACAAGTCCACTTGTTTCATTTTTGTGCTACAAGCTTCTGTTGTTGTTTATTTGCTTCTTTTCAGTATAATATTTTATTATTATGATGCTTTCTTGCTTGGTTAGTTTCTTATTTGACTTCTCTTACATGCACTTTACCTAATATGACCAAAAAAGACAATATGAATATAACACAACAAATATTTAAAGGAAAGTATGCTATAATGAGAAAGGCAGGAAAGAGATGCACTAACTAAGAACATTTACAACTGCTTGATTGTGATGTACAGATGAATACAAATTACAAATTATAGGGAAATCAAAGTACCAAATTCGATTACAATTGATAAGGTTGGGTTTAGAGTTTTGATTTGTAAATTAAAGTGGAACTCCTTTGTAAATGAAAGATTAATAGTTGATTTAACTCCATTTGATTTCCTAATCTTTGTTGTGGGGACTGATTGCATTAAAACTGAAAGTGAAAGATAAAAGGGAGAAAGCGTCTGTGAGCCTTTTGGATAAGCAAGGACGATTTGATATGACTTTTTCGTCCAGAAAGTACTGTCTGAAGTTGACATTTTGTTAAATTAACAAAAAAAAAATGAAACAAGTCCTTACAAAAATATAAGAACAAAAAAATATTTTTAGACAACTGAAACAGTGATGGCTTAAAATTGATACAAATAATGCAATGGTGAAGATGTTATTGTCATTACAAGGACACCCCATAAAAATTTCAAAGTTTGCTACCCTTACAAATTTGCTTGTTTTACCATCACAAATATGCTGGTTATGGTTATTATATAGTAATTCAATTATGTACCATAATACTTCAAACTTCTATTTTATGCTAAGTTGCTAACCTCTAATGGTTAAAGAGCAAATGGATGTAAACGGTGCTTCAAGTGTTGCTTTCTACCGAATGCTTGTTTTACCATCACAAATATGCTGGTTATGGTTATTATATACTATATAGTGATTCAATTATGTACCATAATACTTCAAACTTCTATTTTTATGCTAAGTTGCTAACCTCTAATGGTTAAAGAGCAAATGGATGTAAAGGGTGCTTCAAGTGTTGCTTTCTACTGAATACTGAGGAATCAAATTAATCTGACTATAAAGAACACTAGGAATCCAACAGTTGAAAAATCAAATTATTTATGGAAATCAGTTTGGGAACTAAGAACAAACTCTTTCAGTTTTCCAAAATCAAATAATTTAAGTTGACTAAGAAATACCAAGCCGAAAATTCTAAATTGGGGAAAGAGACAAACTTCAAAATATACATACTAAAAAGTTGCAACAGCGCTTTACCTAGCCAAAGGGTTTTTGGACGACAAAATTAGAAAGCCAAAGATTAAAACATAACAATCAAAACAACTAACTAAAAAAGAAATAAGTTCAATTCAATACCTGAGTTGCCCCAAATTCTGCAGTACTAATGGTTGAATTCCACACCAATCCATCTCCTCCCTCCTCGTCTTCCCCCACTTCCAACTGGGGCCCACTCTTCAGAAGCGATGCATAATCCACCTGCCACGTGTCATCTTCTTGCGCTCCGACCTTGCCCCCACCTCCTCCGCTCTGACACGGCGTGTCCGGACCAAGCACCTTGGTAGTGTTATTATCGTCTTCCCTCTTCCCCATCTCCATTAATTGACTCACCAAATCATCCTTCATTTCCAAGCTCTTCTCCATTCTCTTCCTATTGCACGGATCCATGGGCGGCGGATCTGACGGCACGTAGAGCTCTCTGAGCACCGGATCAACGGTCAGGAACGAAGAATAGTCGATCTCAGACCATATCGGGTCCGGATCCGCGTCCAGATCCGGATCCGACGAGCAAATATCGATCCCCCACGACCTTGCTAGCTCAAACGAAGAGGGACAGCCGGAGAAGCACTCGATTGGGAACTTCACTGGAGAAGGGTCGGACGCCACGTCGCACTCGGAGCAAAGGAAGTGATGCGAGGAGGCAGAGTGAGGAGAAGACGACACGTGGCGAGACGAGGCGGGGCGAGAGAAGCAAGAGGTGCAGAGAGGAGAGCGAGAGTGGCGACGGGAGAGAGCGTTGGCGGAGTGGACGAGGCGGTCGCAGGGGAGGCAGAGGAGAGCGGAGTCGGCGCGGCAGTGGAGCACTGCCACGGCGGAGGAGCAGTAGTCGCAGCGGCGGCGCTCGACTCCGGCGGTGTCTGGCGGCGGAGAGACGCACGTGTAGGATTCCATTGCTAGTTGGAAAGTGGAAACTTTGGAACTATGTAACAAGTTGTCAGAGAAGAGAAGAGAGAGAGAAGAGGAGGGAAAAGAAAGTATTGTGGAACTGACGCTTTTATAGGAGTATATAGGACTATAGGACTGTGGGTTTGGAACTTTGGACTGGAGAGATCGGCTCTAGTTGTGATAATTTTTTTAATTGGACGATGGGGGTGTGGGTCCCACGTACGGTTACACTTGGAGTTGGACAGAGATTAGAGGTGAGCGCACCTTTTCCATAGACAGTGCAGTAGACTGTAGATCAATCCGGATTCGCTGTTGCGCGACACACGGTGTAGCGCACTATAAGCCGTCTGATCTTGATCGGACGGTTCACTTTTTACGGGTCTATCAATCTAGGTTACATGTACGGGGCTCCCTTGTCTATTGGATCTTGATCAGACGGCCAGCATACCGCGCTACATCATGTGTCGCGCGGCAGCGGATCTCAATTTGACTGTAGATAGATGTGTTGCTGGGTATTATTATTTGATAATTATTTATTTTATTAATTTCTTTGTTATTATTTAAATTAATTTATTATGTACTTTTAAAATAAAGTAATAAAATGAATTGTTTTGTCTATAAAATTTGAGATGGGCTAAAATCAGCCACGACTGACGGATGTAACCGTCAGCTTCGATCAAATCTCAATTTTCGAGATTCTAGCAGTCGATCCGAACTGTTCAATGTGTTCTCCATATTGAAATCTCATTGGAGACCAAATTTTATATTTTTCTGATTTTATTTATTATTTTTCTGAGATTTTTAAAAATCATAGTTATTGAATGGTCCAGAATTGTTTAGATTAAGAATTTTGTAAAATATCAAAAAAATACTAAAAAAATTCAGAAAAATGTAAAATTTGGTCTCCAATGAGATTTCAATATGGAGAACACATTGAAAGGTTCAGATCGACTGTTAGATTCTCAAAAATTGAAATTTGATCCTAGCTGGCGATTGCATCCGTCAGTCCTGGCTGATTTTAGCCCATCTCATAAAATTTATGCAATTCGATATATTGTATGTTCGCTATGGTCAATTGTTGTTCTAAAGTCTTCTCTCGATTTTCTAAAAAATAGGTTAAGTGAGATTTTCTAAAAATGGAATTGCACTTTTTATCGTAAGTGAGAATTTTAAATTGTAATTTACTTAGCTTGCCATTACTAAACCATGATTTAAAATATAAAGGAGCTTTTTTCTAAAATGGGTTGCCATTTTTATTGCAATTAAGATTTCCAGAATTGTAATTTACTTAGATTGCCACGATTTTGGCGTGACTCTAACAAACCCAAAAAGGTTGCATCTTAATTTCCATATTTAGTAGAGTGATAATAGCAAAGAGATTAAACTGAGCATAAATAGTATAAGATTGTTAGTTAATCATAATGCAATGAAAATTACTAGTTCCACTGCCAATGGTTAAGTTTTATTATGGTAAGAGACTTGTAAAATTTTATTTTAATCATTAAAAATTTGGGGCAGACGCACTTTGTTCGTAAAAAAAGGCTTGTATTAGAATTTAGAGGGCTACGATAGGATTTGAGGAATATGATCATTTTTTTTTTGTTTGCTACAAGAACAGAAATTATGTCGGAAAAAAATAATGTTTAAATTCAGAAAAATTATAACATAAAAATAATACAATATCAAAGCTTGCACAGAAATAGTTAACGAAATATCACGAGGTAATGATTTATTTTCATTTAGTCGACATCAAAATTATTTTCAAGTATATGTTTTTCTATCTCCTAATTGATCCAACAACAGTATATATTTGATGATGTGGTTAACACTTAACAACTATGATGTAATATATTAATTTTCAATATTGTATTTCTTTTTAAATAACCGGCTTCGACATTATTTTGATCTAAAACGTGGCATGTATGAACGTTGATTAGCCATTTTTCAACACCCTTAACTTTGGTAGAAATTTTGTGATTGGTCGAGCACTAAACCAATTTAACCAATTTGTGATTGAACTGCACAAATTGAGCTACAATCTGTTGAATGGCAATATTTGACATCTCAAGCTCTCTCGGTCTTCCTTTTAATTTTTTCCGAAGGCGAAATGCCGTAACAGAAAATATACATATATTTAAAAAAAAAAAAAGAATGCTATACACAGAAATATTGTGTCCACCAATGGCACACATCAGACTCAAGACAGACTAGGTGTGTTTGGATGAGCATGGAATAAAGAATAAGAATAAGGAATTTCGGTATGCGTGCTTATCCAAATTCCTTATTCTTATACCATGGTTTTGTTAGTATAGAAATAAGAGTCCAAATTCCTTATTCTTGTGTTGTTTGGGTTGCACAAGAATAAAAATAAGCACTCATACGGAATAAGCCGTGAATAAGGAATAAGAATAAGAAATTTCGGTTTGCGTGCTTATCCATATTCCTTATTCTTATACCATGGTTTTGTTAGTATAAGAATAAGGGCCCAAATTTCTTATTCTTGTGTTGTTTGGATTACACAAGAATAAAAATAAGCACACAAACCGAAATTTTTTATTATTATTCTCTATTTCCGGCTCATCCAAACACACCCCTAGAGTATATATGCCAAGCACACTGCATAGTAAATTTAGTGACAGAGGAGCAAACTGTGAGATTCATGACTCATGTCACGGGGAGATCCAACAGCTCCACGCACCGCTGTCTACAAATCAAATGATGTGCCATCATGCAATTTATATGAGATTTAGGATTTTATGATGTAAAAAAAATAATAAATTATCATCACTTTTCTCATTGCCTTGTACTATTTTATGATGTACGCAAAGTCCTTGTAAGTTGTAACTTGTTTGATATGCTGGTGGAAATTTCTAGCGTAATAAAAGGATAGAAATTGACACATCGAGAATATCATGTAAAAGAGTATTTTTTTTAGTAAGTACCAATTGCAGAATTTTTACTTGTAATTTGGTGTATAATTATTTATATGAAACTATTTTTTTAAAAAATCCTCTCAAGATAATGTGTCAGACTATTTAGAACTGCAATTTATTTTGCCTAATTAGTTCTAATTTTTGTTTCAATGTTGGGTTAGACATGATTCACGTGTAGGTTGACCAAACCTTGCAATGCGACTATGCGAGGCTTAGTTAAACCCTAGATGCCAATTGGAGTATTTCCATTTCAACTCTTATAATGTACAGTGTACTTCAAATACAGCTCTTAAGACTATTTCGACAAATAATTCTACTGTTAAAATTACGAATATACCCAAATAAATAAATAAATGGTGCGAGATATGGTGGTCCTAGTCCACTTTTAGCTTTTAATTCGAGAACACGAGATCCGCATGGCATGGCCTCCTTTTTTTTTATCTAAGATTTAATATTTAGCACCATTATAAAACCAACAAAATTTATCTAAGGGGCTCATCGTTCCCTCATTAGTAAAAAGATAGTTGCCAAGATGGTCGTTCAATTTTAATTTATCAATTTTATAACTTCAGAATTTCGATTAAATTTAATAACCCCATTACACATTAACATAATTATAAATTTAATTAAGTTTTGAATTATTGATCGCTGGGTTCTTTTTTCCTTCTAATACTTTTCTTATAAAAACGCACCTATATGATAAATTGATATTCTCTCTCATACCGGGTCGCCGGCCACCACTAACGGACACCTCCAGTTGATTCGATAGGAGTACGGATGATCCAAATAAGAACTTTTCAGGGTGGGTCCCATAAAGCCGAAAAACGTACAGTTTGGGATGAATTATTGCTGATTGCATAAGCTTTGGAATGTGCTTGACTAAAAAAAATAAAAATTTATCCGCTAATCGCTATTAAACAACTGTGTTATTGTAAATAACGCAAATTAAGTGGGCACCCACAACAGAAAGGTTAGGTTAATAGCAACAGCATGGGGCCCATACATGGTCGGTTGACTGTCGAATTTAGTGAAAAAGAAATCAACCTATTATAAAGCGGGGTGATAAGAATCATCTCCCATATTCCTTATTCCCATCATCCCCACGCGTTTTCTCTATTTTCGACTCTACGCATTTTCTATTTCTGGAAATTGCTCTGTTTCCCTCCCTGCTGTGTACGCTCGTCCCAGCCCTCCCACGTACTGTAACATAGTAGAAATACCAGATCCAGTTTAATTATAACAATTAGGTTAATTTCAAAAATAATATTAAGATAAACAAAATTTTAAAACTAATAATCTCAAACGATTAATTAAATTGTAACAGTAAAGCTCACTCGAAATCGAAATCTTTTAAATTGTGTAGTATCTAAAAATGACTTAAATGATTCTAGCAAAATCAAAGCTCAAATTACTAGATTAATTGAGCTCAAATCAGAATTTAATCTAATAAGAAAAATCAATTAAATTGTTTATATGAGTTGCAGCATCCTTAGCTACAAAGTTCCTGCCACAGAAAATCCCAAAGATCAATTTTTAATAAAAATCCCAAAATCGCTGGCACCATCTCCTTTCTCTCTCCTTTTCCCTTCTCTTTGTTCGCTCCGTCCGATCCTTTCTCATCTCTCGCCTTCTTCGACGAGAAATTCCTCTCGAGATTTTTGTGGCGGATGGACTGTGGCTAACCAATCCCACCATGCCACAGTCGATCACCTCCTATTGGCTGCCCTCTTGCTCTTATCCGCGAGAGAGATGGATAAGTATCGAAGTATTGACTCAAACTGTAGGATTCGAGCTTGAGATCCTCACCGTTGGCCCCTCTCTTCTCTTCTCCTTACCATGGCTGCCTATAAATACCTCGAGGTTGGTTTAATTTCTGTTTCTCTATCGGCTAAGAAAAATTCCAGAAAAAAAATAAATAAATAAGGAGGAAAATAAAAGAGGAGAGGGAGCTAATCGTTGAAGATCCAAGGTATATTTGAACCCTTTTGTGCTATAAATGAGTTTATGTCGTGGGTTGATAACTGGCTTGACTGATTACTCGATTAGGGTTTGAGCCTAACTTAAGTTGGTATTGTGTGTTGATTTGATGATACTGTGTTAACCTTGAATAGTGGAATTGGTAGCATGATAACCCTAATTTGTGGACTTTGAATGCTTGGAAACCCCATCTGTTACGGTTTATAGATTTGTTAATGTTGTTTAAGCCAAACTGTTTGAGTTTGATGTTGTTCTCGTGGTTGGGCATTGATGGAGACCTTTGTGAGGCTTTACGATGGGATTTGAGGCTTGGTATCAGTCTCTGGTACACTCGATGTACCACTGGTACCATACTGGTACGCTGTGACGTGTTTCAGGGACTAAATTGTGAGGAAAAAGGACTTGTTTGTAATTTCTGGGGGCCTCTTTGTAAAGAAAAAGGACTTGGTTGTGAATAAAATAAATTTAGGGGCCTCTGGATAAATATTGCAGTCCTTGCGGGTCGGATCCAGACCCCTCCTGTCGGATCCAAGTCGGACCCGTTAGGCTTGGCTCAGGTCAACTGGGTCAGGTTGACCTGACTTAGCCATGTTAGATTATGGGCCTTAATGGGCTGATTCTTTTTGGGCTTCGGCTGAAATAAAAGAAAATTCGTTTGGCCCAATACAGAAATTGATTTTTGGGCTATTAATAACGGCCCAGTACTGAAATTGGACTTAAATTTAATCTTAAACTTAATCCAAGATTAAGTTAATTAACTAGTATGCTTAGTAATTAATTATAGGAAAGGCCGTTAGCAATAACTGGGTATTCCTTTAATTAAGTGGGATTCGATTTTATTTTTCGGGAGATGATGAGAATAGTTCGAGTGAGTCAAGAACAGATACAATGACAATCAAATCACCGACTTTCTGATCCCAAACAAACCAATCAAATAATTTAGATTTTAATTTTCTATTTTCAATTATTCTCTTGATCTAAGTTTATAATTTTCTGATTTAAATTTTCGATATAACAAATAGTTAAATAATTTAATAAATATTAAAGCAATGCAAACTAATTAATTAAGTATTAATGAAATAAATCAAATGAAAGTTGGAAAAATACTATATAATAAATAAGTGAATATTTTCAATCTAAAATATAATTCATAACTTATATAATAAAAATAAATATAAACTCTTAATGACTGGAAAGTCAAAACCAATTACTAATAATAAGATAAAATACTTAATAATATATTTTAAAACAGAATCCTCTAAATAAATAATCTGAATCTAACTATCCAAATCTCAACCAGTCTGGTTAACTTAGGCCGTCAGTATGGTAACCCAAGAACCGCCAATAATTAGGTTATTTAGGTTACTTCAAGTATTTAACGGTTAGTAAGAAAGTCACTCGTTTTATTAGGAAAGCGAACTAGAATCACTTGAGACGTGACTAGCAAGCCTAGCAAATCGTTAAGGGAGAGAATGCAAGTATGATGGCCGTCAAGCATCCGAATCATCCTGAGATATCGAAAAACTACGTTTAAGCTTTCTACTATCCAGGTGCGGAATTACGTTGGATTTTTGTTAAAGTTTAAGTAATTAATAATATATGTTTTATTCATATGCATATTGGAAATTCGTTTGCCTGCATGACCGTATTCAAGCATTTTTAAATGATAGTGCCCAATTATTGATAAAACTGCATTTTGAGATGCATGTTCTCCGTTTTGAGAAATTTGATAAGTAACAGTCAGATATTTGGAAATGCCGTTGCTATGGATAAATCTGTCTTATGAATGATCTGACTGAAAAGAATGAAATGATGTGAATGAATAAATGAGATATGATATGATGTGCTTGATATGTGTGATTTGATATGTTTGTATCACTCTCCGGAGTCGGTTGGCCCCCGGCTTCGGCCAGTTCGGTAGCGCTATGCGGATTTGGAACTCCCTTTTGCCTGCCCAGGGTTAGAGATGAGTCTCTTTTGCCTGCCCTCGGGTTAGGGAGAGGTCTCCTTTTGCCTGCCCAACCGGTTGGGTTAGGAGTCCTGAGTGAAAATGATTATGATTATGAAATTATGTTAATGACATGTGGATTTGGAATCCCCTTTTGTCCTGCCCTCGGGTTAGGGGAAGATTTGTGATTTGTTCAGATTTATGATATGCTCAATTCTGCCATGCTCGGACCCCTGACACGCTCAGTTTCCTATCATATACAGACATGTATTGTCTGCGACGGGATTCGTGCCACGTGTTCAGCCCGACATGTATATGACTTTTGTCATAGTCAGATTTTGTGATTTCGTCCGATTTCAATTACGGTCATATGCTGGATATCATGATTTAAACGAAGAATTGCAATTGATATCATTTAAGTTGACACATGCATGCCTAGTTTTATATTAAATGCAGAAAATGTTTTGTCTTGTTCAATAAATAAATTATTTATTTATGGGTATTTCTTCTAGAACTTAGATTTTAGCTTAAATCCACGTACTGGAACTAAAACCCGCACTGGAAATTTATTTCTCATTCCGTGCTTTTGCATGTTTTCCACAATGGATGTGGGTTCCAGGTTGCAGAGACGGGCTCGATCCAGTCAAGCGAAGTTAGGCCAAAATTTGTCTTGCCATGATGACTCAATGAGTCATAGGAGACAACGTGGTAGATCATGGTAAGCTGGAACTTAACCCTTGTAATTAGTAAGGAAACGCCTTGCGGGTGCACAGAGATTGTGTATTCGCGGCGGGGATTGTCAAGCCCTGTGTGTCGGGGTGTGACAGTCTCTGTGGTGGTATCAGAGCATGGTTTTAAGCCTTAACCAGACCTGTAATACGCGAGTGTGGGTAGCAGCTGGGATAATTAATGGCATGATTTATATCCTATATATTAAATTAAGTGATAGTATGATTTTCATAAAATAGGTAGATAATATATAAATGGAAATACAATCATGTAGGATGCATATATACATAATTGTAAATGATTGCAAATTAAACTAGAAAAAAATATTATATATATGTTATTTTTAGAAAAGGAACTCTCTCTAGTTAATTCGGTAATTAAGTAGATTTGAATACTTCCTTAAAATATTTTATTAAATAATACTAAATGCATGATAATGAATACTCGGTATTTTATTTTTCTCAATTAGAACTGTTCTGATAATTAATATAATGTATATATATACTACTATAATTTGGAAATAAAAGAAATATGTTACTGATAATTTAAGTTTTGATATAAACCTAACTTTATTTGTTATTAAAAACGATAGTACGTAGATAAACGAATTTTAGATGACGCTACTTCAAAAGACGACTCGGCTACACAAGAACTACCAGCGTTGAAGAAGATGACTGTTGAAAAACAAAACAGGAATGCAAGCCCCATAGTTTGCACTGAACCTGTAAGAAGAAAGTATGTACCAAAATAGTTATGGTACAATTATAATAAGTTGCCTTGTCCTTAACCCTAATATAATTACTTGAATAATGTTTATTTCAAGTATGGAAGTAAGGACAAATGAGCTGAAGACTGTTCCAAAATAAATTCAACATTGGACTTTGACAAGCTCAATGAGGCAAACGTTATGGGAAAATACGTCCCCTGATGTAAGAATGAGATGAAATTCTCATAATAACTTGAAAGAATTAGGAGGATGTATCCCAAAATAACCTCTGGATATTACTGAAAATTCATTCTACCTATTATTCTATGAGATGATCTTTTTGTCCTTAGACACCTACATTAAGTTATCTTATAGTTACGAGTACTCAATGAATGTACTTGTATAAAATAAAATAGGTTGGAATTTTAACCGGAGGACTCGTTAATAGCTTATAAACTATGGACTTTGCTAAACGAGTGGATAACCCAAATGTTTGGCAACCAGAGGAAGTGCAATTTAACCTTCCTAAATAATTTCATTTGTACTTCGAATATCGAGTATATGATGATTGAGTCCTTAATCTATTAACATTTAAAGCAATTAACTTGTTAAGATACAGGTTATAATGCTTGTTTGATGATAAGTGGATATCTCAATTATTCCAGTTAATTTTCAAATATCTCAATATTTCAATAAGAACATTTTTGAGATTTTATCTGGAATAAGAGATTAAATATTTAAATAGCTTATCATTAAAACATTGCGCCATTAATTTCTGTTTAAACATAGTAAATTGGGTGCAATTAAAATTATTACTAGTCGATAACTTATTTGACTAGGCAATTCACTCTTGAGACACATAAAGGAGGTGACTTGAAGTTAAATCAATATATTAATATGAACATATGTATATATTGGTATAAATAACTTCAACTTATCCTTACTTTATCAAGGAAGGTCACTTGCTATATCCGTTAACGACCATTAAATTAAATAGTAATGTCGTTCGGATTCGCAATTCTTGGAAATCTGATAAATCATACCTTAGTGATTTGTTAGATGATCGAAGGACTTCAATTGTCTTATTGTGTTAGAATAAATACATTATCTCCATTGACTGACAATAATTTTTAAATCCATACGGGATTGTGAAATTATTTAAGATTAGCTATAGCTATGATAATTCATATTCTTAAATTACAATATATTCACTAGATGAATTATTGTAGATTTATAGAATTAAGCTATAACTATCAACCAATTGGAGATAACAATTTAAAATAAACTTTCCAAGTCTGATGGAAAGTTATCAATGACCTTGAGGGTTATTGTGTAGATAAATTGTTATACCTAAAAGTATTTCTCAATAAAGAGAAATAAAATGCTCAAGAAACGAGTCAAAAATATTCAACACCAATTTCAGTCATATTAATCTCAAGGCGAGTACTTATGCTATATCCTTAATGAATAGCATATGTTTCTTGTTGACTGAAACTATTTGAATATAATGACCTGACTCGAAATAAAGAATTCTTAGTGTGACTTGAGCTAATAGAAAGCTCATGACTTAAATATTCCGTAATAACATGATCAACGGATATTTTAAGTTAGAATAAGATCAGTCATACTAAAGAAACTATGAATTCTTTAAAGATGAGTAGGACTCATGAAAATATATCGGTTCTTACAATAATAATCGACTTTCATTCTTGAAGAAAATTTTAATAATGAAAGTAGAAACTAGAATCGATTATTTATTTTATCTTGAGTCAGTAAGGGAGAAGAAACCCATTGTCTAGAAGAAACCCTTGTACTTGGAATAGAGTTCACCAACACTAGATTACCTTGTTTATTTGAAATGTGTATGCTGGAATAAATAATATAGATAAGTCTATTTCGTAATTAAAACATCACTAAATTTCAAAATCTTGCTTATGAGAGTCAGCAATCTAAATCCAAATTGATCTTAAAAAGAAAAATAAATAAATACAAAATTTAAGATATTAATCATACCGAAATATATAGGAAACAACTACCATGGAATTTGACAGTTGATAAGGACACTAAGATATTTGTGTACGAAGATTGAAATCTATATTGGCTGGTCACCAATATCGATATTAATCTTTTATATATTAAGTATTACTTTGCTTCCTTGACTGACCATCAAGAAAGTTAAAGTCATACTTTAATATATGTGTACCCACAACCAAGAGGTAAAAACAATTACTGAGCAGAACCAAAATAATAAAGAGAATATGATGGAACAATACTAAATTAAGTTAAAACATGACGAAACTAATCTCAAATATATATTAAACTTAACTCCTTTGAAATTTCGAGGACGAAATTTCTTTTTAAGGGGGGTGGAATGTAACATAGTAGAAATACCAGATCCAGTTTAATTATAACAATTAGGTTAATTTCAAAAATAATATTAAGATAAACAAAATTTTAAAACTAATAATCTCAAACGATTAATTAAATTGTAACAGTAAAGCTCACTCGAAATCGAAATCTTTTAAATTGTGTAGTATCTAAAAATGACTTAAATGATTCTAGCAAAATCAAAGCTCAAATTACTAGATTAATTGAGCTCAAATCAGAATTTAATCTAATAAGAAAAATCAATTAAATTGTTTATATGAGTTGCAGCATCCTTAGCTACAAAGTTCCTGCCACAGAAAATCCCAAAGATCAATTTTTAATAAAAATCCCAAAATCGCTGGCACCATCTCCTTTCTCTCTCCTTTTCCCTTCTCTTTATTCGCTCCGTCCGATCCTTTCTCATCTCTCGCCTTCTTCGACGAGAAATTCCTCTCGAGATTTTTGTGGCGGATGGACTGTGGCTAACCAATCCCACCATGCCACAGTCGATCACCTCCTATTGGCTGCCCTCTTGCTCTTATCCGCGAGAGAGATGGATAAGTATCGAAGTATTGACTCAAACTGTAGGATTCGAGCTTGAGATCCTCACCGTTGGCCCCTCTCTTCTCTTCTCCTTACCATGGCTGCCTATAAATACCTCGAGGTTGGTTTAATTTCTGTTTCTCTATCGGCTAAGAAAAATTCCAGAAAAAAAATAAATAAATAAGGAGGAAAATAAAAGAGGAGAGGGAGCTAATCGTTGAAGATCCAAGGTATATTTGAACCCTTTTGTGCTATAAATGAGTTTATGTCGTGGGTTGATAACTGGCTTGACTGATTACTCGATTAGGGTTTGAGCCTAACTTAAGTTGGTATTGTGTGTTGATTTGATGATACTGTGTTAACCTTGAATAGTGGAATTGGTAGCATGATAACCCTAATTTGTGGACTTTGAATGCTTGGAAACCCCATCTGTTACGGTTTATAGATTTGTTAATGTTGTTTAAGCCAAACTGTTTGAGTTTGATGTTGTTCTCGTGGTTGGGCATTGATGGAGACCTTTGTGAGGCTTTACGATGGGATTTGAGGCTTGGTATCAGTCTCTGGTACACTCGATGTACCACTGGTACCATACTGGTACGCTGTGACGTGTTTCAGGGACTAAATTGTGAGGAAAAAGGACTTGTTTGTAATTTCTGGGGGCCTCTTTGTAAAGAAAAAGGACTTGGTTGTGAATAAAATAAATTTAGGGGCCTCTGGATAAATATTGCAGTCCTTGCGGGTCGGATCCAGACCCCTCCTGTCGGATCCAAGTCGGACCCGTTAGGCTTGGCTCAGGTCAACTGGGTCAGGTTGACCTGACTTAGCCATGTTAGATTATGGGCCTTAATGGGCTGATTCTTTTTGGGCTTCGGCTGAAATAAAAGAAAATTCGTTTGGCCCAATACAGAAATTGATTTTTGGGCTATTAATAACGGCCCAGTACTGAAATTGGACTTAAATTTAATCTTAAACTTAATCCAAGATTAAGTTAATTAACTAGTATGCTTAGTAATTAATTATAGGAAATGCCGTTAGCAATAACTGGGTATTCCTTTAATTAAGTGGGATTCGATTTTATTTTTCGGGAGATGATGAGAATAGTTCGAGTGAGTCAAGAACAGATACAATGACAATCAAATCACCGACTTTCTGATCCCAAACAAACCAATCAAATAATTTAGATTTTAATTTTCTATTTTCAATTATTCTCTTGATCTAAGTTTATAATTTTCTGATTTAAATTTTCGATATAACAAATAGTTAAATAATTTAATAAATATTAAAGCAATGCAAACTAATTAATTAAGTATTAATGAAATAAATCAAATGAAAGTTGGAAAAATACTATATAATAAATAAGTGAATATTTTCAATCTAAAATATAATTCATAACTTATATAATAAAAATAAATATAAACTCTTAATGACTGGAAAGTCAAAACCAATTACTAATAATAAGATAAAATACTTAATAATATATTTTAAAACAGAATCCTCTAAATAAATAATCTGAATCTAACTATCCAAATCTCAACCAGTCTGGTTAACTTAGGCCGTCAGTATGGTAACCCAAGAACCGCCAATAATTAGGTTATTTAGGTTACTTCAAGTATTTAACGGTTAGTAAGAAAGTCACTCGTTTTATTAGGAAAGCGAACTAGAATCACTTGAGACGTGACTAGCAAGCCTAGCAAATCGTTAAGGGAGAGAATGCAAGTATGATGGCCGTCAAGCATCCGAATCATCCTGAGATATCGAAAAACTACGTTTAAGCTTTCTACTATCCAGGTGCGGAATTACGTTGGATTTTTGTTAAAGTTTAAGTAATTAATAATATATGTTTTATTCATATGCATATTGGAAATTCGTTTGCCTGCATGACCGTATTCAAGCATTTTTAAATGATAGTGCCCAATTATTGATAAAACTGCATTTTGAGATGCATGTTCTCCGTTTTGAGAAATTTGATAAGTAACAGTCAGATATTTGGAAATGCCGTTGCTATGGATAAATCTGTCTTATGAATGATCTGACTGAAAAGAATGAAATGATGTGAATGAATAAATGAGATATGATATGATGTGCTTGATATGTGTGATTTGATATGTTTGTATCACTCTCCGGAGTCGGTTGGCCCCCGGCTTCGGCCAGTTCGGTAGCGCTATGCGGATTTGGAACTCCCTTTTGCCTGCCCAGGGTTAGAGATGAGTCTCTTTTGCCTGCCCTCGGGTTAGGGAGAGGTCTCCTTTTGCCTGCCCAACCGGTTGGGTTAGGAGTCCTGAGTGAAAATGATTATGATTATGAAATTATGTTAATGACATGTGGATTTGGAATCCCCTTTTGTCCTGCCCTCGGGTTAGGGGAAGATTTGTGATTTGTTCAGATTTATGATATGCTCAATTCTGCCATGCTCGGACCCCTGACACGCTCAGTTTCCTATCATATACAGACATGTATTGTCTGCGACGGGATTCGTGCCACGTGTTCAGCCCGACATGTATATGACTTTTGTCATAGTCAGATTTTGTGATTTCGTCCGATTTCAATTACGGTCATATGCTGGATATCATGATTTAAACGAAGAATTGCAATTGATATCATTTAAGTTGACACATGCATGCCTAGTTTTATATTAAATGCAGAAAATGTTTTGTCTTGTTCAATAAATAAATTATTTATTTATGGGTATTTCTTCTAGAACTTAGATTTTAGCTTAAATCCACGTACTGGAACTAAAACCCGCACTGGGAATTTATTTCTCATTCCGTGCTTTTGCATGTTTTCCACAATGGATGTGGGTTCCAGGTTGTAGAGACGGGCTCGATCCAGTCAAGCGAAGTTAGGCCAAAATTTGTCTTGCCATGATGACTCAATGAGTCATAGGAGACAACGTGGTAGATCATGGTAAGCTGGAACTTAACCCTTGTAATTAGTAAGGAAACGCCTTGCGGGTGCACAGAGATTGTGTATTCGCGGCGGGGATTGTCAAGCCCTGTGTGTCGGGGTGTGACACGTACGCTCCCCCTACAGCGTACGCTCGCCCCCCTCCCACCCTCCCGCGTACGCTCCCCAACCCCCACCCTTCCGCGTACGCCCCCTCCCCCCACCCTCTGATAATATTATACCCTCACACACACAATATATATTGATTATAATGTTGAGGTTAACATATTTAACTGTTGAAATTAATATATATAACTGTTGAAGTTAATATATATGCCAACTTCAACAATTTAAATATGCTCACTTCCAATATTACCTTCAACATTTAAATATGACAAGTTCAACAATTATATATATTAACTTCAACAGTTACATATATAACATATTACTTACATATATAACTTCAATAACTACATATATAACTTTAGCAGTTACACATATTAACTTCAACAGTTATATATATTAACTTCAACAGTTACATATATAACATATTACTTACATATATAACTTCAATAACTACATATATAACTTCAGCAGTTACACATATTAACTTCAACAGTTATATATATTAATTTCAACAGTTATATATATTAACTTCAACAGTTACATATACAACATATTAACTTTAACAATTACATATATAACTTCAACAGTACATATATTAACTTCAACAATTACGATATTGCCTTCAACATTTAAATATATTAACTTCAACAATTATGAAGTGTTGAAGGAGGAAGAGGAGAAGGGTGGGGGGGACGATGTACATATATGGGAGGGAGGAGGGGGAGGGGGGACCGCGTATGTGGGAGAGAGGAGGGGGGAGGGGGGACTGCGTAAGTAGGAGGGAGGAGAGGGCAGGGGAGGGAGATAGCGTACAGAGGAGGGGGAGGGGGAGAGAGTGTACGCTTGGGGAGAGAGGGATTTGTTACGTACGCGTGAGGATGATGAGGATGATAGTATCTTAGAGATGGTCCTAAACAATTCCGATTATAAAGGAATGTTGTAATTTGGGTCGATGTATATTTTATGAAAAATTTAACTACAAAATTTGCAAAATATGCATTTTTTTAAACTTTTAACAACCAAATTTGCAACAAATTTTGATTGGGACATACTTATGTTGATATCCATTATTTTATTTAAGTAATATAATTCTCCTGCTTATATTATAGATTCGCTGAAGACTTCATAATTATGTTTTATACTTATGTTCCTTAAATTGAAGCTGGGAGATAGACAAAATCAAATAATAGATGTAAAGAACAGATTAAAACAAAGCATTTTTATATTCCAATAAGAGATATCATTCTTTAAATAAAATTTGAAATATTTTGAATTTTGACAATAATGATTTGGCACGATCCACAATAGTTTTAATTAATTGTTAAGATTTGATATTATCAAACTGCCCGCTATAAATTGATACTTGTACATAATAGGAAGTTGCATAATAATTTTGGCGATAAGTTAAGGTGATTTGCAAAGTCAAATGAAACATTTATTTAGACCCTTTTTTTTCTTCTTATTGAAATCTTATTATAAATAAAATTCTATATTTTTTTTACCGTTTGTGAATTCTTAAAAAATATTTATTATTGGGTGTCGAGAATCAAATAGACCAATGATTTTTTTTAAATCCAAAAAAAATAGTAAAAGGACCCGAAAAATCATAAAAAATGTTTTGCAATAAGATTTTGATAAAAAAATAGAAAATTCAGATCGGTCATTTGAGATTCGAATTTCAAGAGTGGTGTCTGAAGTAAATGCATTGGATAACTTTTGCAACGTAGCGTAGCATATTCCATAATTTTGATATCAAAAATATTTTCCAGAACTTCCATCATTAATATTTTTCAGTTTTATCGTGTGAACAGGTCTAAAAAAAATTTCTGAATAAGCTGCTTCATTTCTTTTACTTGTTTCCATGTTGGATCGTGCTTTGACAATTCTCTTTATAGAAAAAAGAAGAAAAATAATTATGTACTTTTGACTTCGAGGAGGAGAGATTGTATTTCAAGCAACTCGAATTCATACATG
This sequence comes from Rhynchospora pubera, assembly GCA_028095005.1. Taxonomy (NCBI): domain Eukaryota; kingdom Viridiplantae; phylum Streptophyta; class Magnoliopsida; order Poales; family Cyperaceae; genus Rhynchospora; species Rhynchospora pubera. Next base: position 46,964,004 of record CM051460.1, read on the forward strand.
ACAAATCCTATTGGGCATTCGATCCACTTAGTTTAAAAAAATGAATTTCTTCATGTAGACACCTGTCTCTGGTTAGCAGAGCCCAAATCTTGGATAATATTTCTTTATGTGATTCTATAATCGGAATGCATGGGTTGGTGTAAAGTTGCATGATAATTGCAAATTGCAAAGGAGTTGTCATAATAATATTTTATGTTAAAAAAATTGGCATGTTTGTATGGTGCGTCACTCGTGACGTCCATCCTTATTTCCCCAATTTTATAATAAGTTTGACCATTCATGGCACTCCTTCGTGTAGCCAATTGTGTGGCTGAATAATTGTGTAATTAATTTTCTCACTTTGACATCGATTTGCACTCTTATATGTTTTATCTCATTTCATATTCAGAAGTTGAGTATTAAGTATTGTTTGGATATCTCAATCTCATGAGTTGAAACAACATAATGAAGTTATGTACAAGAATACATGCCATGTCAAAAAAATGTAGTACAAGTATCTTGGCTGTTTCTATATTTCACCTAATTATAAGACAATATACTTTAATATTTACTATTTATTCACCCAGTGTTTCCTGTACAATAAAATTCCTTGCAATACTAGCGTGCACGATATTTACATGTACTGATCACGTTGACGCATTGCTAACTATCGCCGTAAAATGTGATGTAGATAATCTCCTTAATTCGTTCACCAAAACTATTATTTAGTATTTACATACTATTGGGAGAAAGATTTAAAATTCCCACGAATATAGCGGGGGCCATGTTCATTTTTCTTTCTGTAAAAACAAGAAACTGTAACTTGCAAAAAAAAAAATAGTATGGTTTGCTCCAAGATTTACAATATCAAGAGTTACGATAACGAACTTTCCGTCTTTCCCTCGATCAGAGTAATTTAGGATGTCAATAAAATTCGTTTATTCAATTATTTTATTTTTTAAATACATGTTCGATGAGGTGGGTGTAAATAATAATTATTTCGTTTAGATTACCGATACGAGTACAGATAAAAAAAATATATATATATTTTTCATTAACTAAATCGTTAATACTGATATGGAAAACACCTCCATTTGATCTGTTAATTTTCTCAAAAAATTTTGAAGGCACAATCATGTACTTCAAAACGAGAGAAAATCGACAAGTTTTGTATTGAAAATGTCGCTTTAGCACTTCATAAAAATTGATATAAGAGTTACTTTTATATGACACGACGAGAATCATATAGGAAAAAGTTTTATTTTAACTTTAAAACTCTCCTTCTGTTTATTTAAATCTTCGAAAAAATTTCTCTTGATCTAATTTGACTTGAGAACTATTTCGATTGATTTAATTTTAACATTCGTCAAGTTCAAGTACAGATGATTATAGGCCCACTTCATGCTTATTTTTCTATCATCATAATGGGAACCACTTAGCACCATCTCAAGAAAATTTTATCTGTAGAACTCGTGTCAGCAATAGCATAATATATATACTAGATCCGTGCGTTTCGCTCCACGATAATGGTATCCATTATTAACAATATATAGGACATTATGGTATTAATTTTTATTTTAAGTACATAGATGATTTTTAATCAATGATTTTAATATAAAAAAACTTATTTTTAAAGTATATTTGCTATAAGAAGATAAATTTGATAAATTAATTTGCTCAAGAATGAAAATTAATAATGATTTAAACATTCCAATATTAATAAAAATTAATGCATAAAAAATTACCCTATTTCTAGAAGAACAAAATTCATCCCCATATATTTTTGTCTTCGAATTTGTTGTGTGCCAAAATTTCAATATCCGTGCACGTATCACGCCTAGATTTCTATTTGAAAGTAATACTATATCTATTAATGTTTTGTCTTTATTGTAAATGTGAAATGGTTCATGAAAACTTAATTAAAAAGGTATTATTTATAGATAAAATGTTGGCACCATTTGGTAGATGAGGCATCCACTCGATTGCATCCTTTGACAATGCACCTTTTAAATCGCAACTTTGAGGCATCAACTAAATTGCATCTTTTGAAAAAACATATATTAATTAAAATCCTATGAAATATATGTTAAAAGGCACCTTTTCATTTGCACACATTCATTGAATAAGACTACATACTCACACCCTTTCATTTATTGACATTTAATTAACCTATTTATAATTTTTAATAATATTATAAAATAAAAATTGACACTTTATCATATATATACAATCGCACCCTTTCATTTGTTATTAGTTAATTAATCTAATTATGATTTTTCAATAATAATTTAAAATAAAAAAGGGCACTTTATGATATATTATCCCACCATTTTATTTATTAACATTTAAATAATCTGATAATAATTTTTTTATATTTATTTAAAATAAAAAATACTTTATTATATTTACAATTATATATCTGCACTTTAAGAAGGAGATGAAACAATTATGTAGTTAGTGTAAGGCATCTTTTGAGACCCATTCATTAAATATAGACTACATGAACGTACCCTTTCGTTTGTCAACATTAAATTAATCTCATTATGATTTATTAATAAAAATTTAAAATAAAAGGACAACTATTTATTTTACAAATAAGAATACAATTTTTTTATTTTTACAAACTTTTTAGATTGTTTACAAATAAAAAGTATTACGAAATATAAAAAATTGAATTGAAGAAAAAAATTGTATTAAAAATATCAAAATTAATAAGTAAATTGTAATTAAAAATTATAAATTTTAATTTACATGATTATTGTAATTAAACAATAGGTGTGCCTACAGGTTGTGTGAAGTCAGTAATTTCTATGCTAATATTTTAAAAAAATTTGAAATCAGGTAACGCACGAATATGGCAAGAAGATTTGATGTCAAAATAGTAACATAAGTGTTTGCGAAAAAATCAGTACAAAACATGTGAGGAACCGTACGATAGCCTCCTCTAATGCATGCAACGCCATACATCGTTGGACAACGCAGGTCTGATGCATGCACCTCAGCACTGCTCAGACAGTGCTACTGCGTGCATGATCCATGTTCCATGCACGCAGCATGCATGCAAGACACAATTTTGTACGCATTTCTGCAGGTTGCGTTTGCTAACGTTGAACAGCGTCGAGCAACGCTATCGTTGTGTAACGACATTCAGCGTCGTATGACGTTCTGATAATTGTGTTTGAGTTTGTCAGACCTGCTTCCCTTTTCTTATTCCTTCGTTGTGCAACGCTACCTAGCGTCACACAACGCTCTGACATGTTCCAACGGAACTGTCGAGTTTTTGCTTTGGCTGTTAGGTACTTCGCTGTGCAACGTTTCCTGGCGTTACACAACACTTTGACAACTCACAACGGAATTGTTTGTTACCGTTTGATTTTTCAACGGCTAGTCTACCGTTGTACAACGCTAGAGTCTGTTTTTGACTAGTTTGGAGCTGTTGGCACCCTCTATTTATACTAGCCCCTTTGGGACTGGTTTGACACTTTTGCAACCTTGCTAAATTCTTCCTTTTGAGCTCCAACATGCTAGAAACATTACCATATTGTGTTTGAGCATTTAATTTGCAAATTCCTTGAGATTAGAGTGCCTAGACCAAACCTATTGTCTAATTGCTAGATTAATTGAGTGATTTGGTTAGAGCCTTAATCCAATTGAGAGCTTGTGCTTTGTATTTTGAGTTAGGCCGATCCATCTTGAGAGTTCTTGTAACAAGGTGATTCGGTTCGAAGTTGTAGAAACGTTTGTTGTGGAATTGAACGGAGCGCGCCCTTTCGTTGTTGCGAAACTCCCGGAGACATACGACTAAGGCTAGCTCTTCCTAGCGGGTCGGAACTCCGTAATATACCGCGTGTCACTTCTTTCTCTCCTCTCTTTACTTTAATTCCATTGTGTTTTGTGTGTGACTTGAGTTGGTTTAAGACCAAACTTGACTTGAACAAAAAATTTACCATACCGGTTTAGGAAACCAAATTCGTGCCTATTCACCCCTCTCTAGGCTTTTCTTTAGGGACAACAGTTTACAATAGCAAGAAGAATTTTGTTGAAACAACTAATAATTTCGATTTTAATTGAATAAGTATGGTGGACCTAATAAATCAATTAAAGAAGTTCAATTGCCTAAAAGTAGACTTTCCTCGAATAATATTTTTTTTTACCCAATAGCGTTCGAAGCAATTCCATAGCAAGAATTATGGGCATATTTCTTTTTGTTGCCTGAATAGAAATGAGACCAGTCCAGTGTATATTTTATTCTAAATAGCAAGAAAGAAAAGAAAAATAAAAGATATAAAAACATATTCAATCTGGTTCTCCTGCAGCCACATGCGTTGTAATCAGAGATAACTTTGTCTTTGTTTCCACATGCGAGTTTAATGGATAGGATTCTGCTGCTTCCGTTAAATTTAAGGGAGGTTTTATAGAATGATGAATACTTATTTCTTCACTTTTTCTGGACACAATGTCAGAGTGGTTAGGAAAGATAATTTTAACAATGTGTTGAGTAGAAGACAAAGGATCACAATGCCATGATAAAAACACAGATGAGATCATTTCTTCACCTGTCTACACATTTTCATGAGAAAAAAAAACAATGTAAATTGTCTCTCCACGCATCATCTCGTGTCATTGCGTTTATATTTATTTATTTTATTTATTTATATGTCTAGTTTGTTTATCTATGTGTTCACTTTATTCAATTATGAGTTATATTTTATTTTTTGTATTATTATTTAGATTTTTATATGCATATTCAACTCATTTTTATTGAACTTATTTATTTATTTATTTATATGTATTCACTTTGATTATTTAAATGTTTATTTTATTTTATTTTTTTATATATTCACTTTGTTTAAGCAATAGAAAAATTGCAAATTGTAGTTATCATTTATTGAAAATAATTAGTTATTCCACATGAATGATAACTGCCATCTGCCGTTTTGCCATTCCTGCCATCGCTAAATATAAAGTGAACATATACAGCAAATAAGGTGAACATATAGACGATCTAAGTGAACACTTACAAACAAATAAGTGTTGTTATCATTTGTTCAGAATTTTACATGCTTATTCAACTTATTTTCATTGAACTTATTTGTTTATATGTATTCACTTAGATCGTCTATATGTTTACTTTGTTTATTGTATATGTTCACTTTATATTTAACGATGGCAGAGATGGCAAAACTGCAGATGGCAGTAATCAATTTCCGTTATTCCAATCAGGTTGGGTTTTGTAAGACTCTAAAAATGGGGGCAAATTGGGCTCATAACGGGCTCTATCAATTTATAGGAAAACTAGTTTTTACAGAAATATTGACCAGTAGGGTGACGATTTCTTAGTTTCTTACCACTGATCTTAATTGATTATTTAGTCAAACAACAAAATAAAATGGATGGATGGAGCATGATTATATTTGAAATTGGGCTCCAATCATCAGGAGCAGGAAGCGGCCCAATACAGGCCCTGGATTGCGCAACACTCCTTTGAGCATGGCAGATGGCGAATGGCGATTAGCATCATCGTTATCTTTAATTAATTCAATAATTTTAGAAACGAAGAACCCAAGAAGGGGCACCCAATATCATTAAACAAAAGTAAAAGTAGCAGAGTCATAAGGCAGGACTCCTAACGTTTACAACACCAAACAAACAAAAGATGAAAACCTAAATCTTACAATCTAGAAGATACAGAACCATCATAACAAAACAAAGATTAGACTACTTAAGACTAGACCTAAACATCAGAAGTCCCGTCTGTATCATCTGTTAAGTGGCCGTCTTCTCTTGGACTGGCTGAATGTAAACTCTAGTGGTAGGAGGAACCACCTGGCTCGATCCCCTGATGGCAGAAGGAACCACCTGATTCAACCCCCTAGTGACAGAAGGGATCACCTGACTTGACCCCCTCAACTGATGAGTCACACTTGCTTCCATTCCAGTATTAAAACCTGTCCAAGAAGAATAAAGTTGCAACACAGTGAAAAACAGTTTATAAACTGAATAGTCTGTACTATCATTAAAAGCAATGCTGTTTCTAGTAGTCCAGACTATCCAACAAACTGTAGCTAACAAATTTCCTACAAAAATTCTGTCATGTTTATTTAAGGTTTGAATACGCTACCAACAGAAATTCAAATCTTGCCTACTAATCACAAAATTAACCGGATTGACCCTATCAAAAAAATTTCAAAAATTCTGCACAAAAAGACAATGTACAAAGAGATGATCTACACTTTCTGTATTATTACAGAAATGGCATTTAGTAGGTCCTATCCAACCTCTCTTAGCTAAATTGTTATGTGTCAGAATTTTATTATGCAAAGCCATCCAGAAAAACAATTTGACTTTGAGTGGAACTTTCAGCGGCCACACCGAATGACTAATAGGAAACTTAATTCCACCAAAGTCAAGAAAAGCATAAAATGATTTAACAGTATAAGTGCCCCTACTATCCCAGAGCCATAAGGCAGAATCAGGGAAATCAGTTAGGTGAACAGTGTGTAAAATGTCCGGAATGTCTTGTTTTTCTAATCTCAACTCTTTTGAAACCCCCCTTGTGAGGACTGTCGTATGGTAAACCAAGTCTCAATCTGTTGAAAATAAATATTTGGGGAAATTGCATGAATTATATGATCAAGAAATTAAATAAGAAAATAAGCTAATTAGTAAATTTTGCGGGAATCTCTGTTTCAAGAACATGAAAATGTTCTATAAATTTTTTGGAATTTTTCTGTATAATTGCCACATTGATCTGGTTTTTAGAAGGGTCTAAATTAATTTTAGATGAAATAGCTAATTTACAAAATGGGTTGTCAGCATGTTGAAACACGTATAACTACTTAGTTTTGCCATAGAAGATCTAGGGGTAATTTATTAAAAAAACGACGGAAATTGGGACGAGACTTTCGTCTCTTTCTTCTGTCTTGCCGATCTGTCCGTCGCTCCTCCTCTCTTTCACCTGGAGGGAACCTCCCCCTCGAGTGCTTCTCTGAACCATGCTGTTGACTGTTGAGTGGGTAATGAGATCGGTTGTGCTGAGCTGGCTACTGGGAGGTTGACACCTCATGTTATTCCCTCGTGTACGCACGAGTTGGGCTTGCTTCTCCCTCTCTGCTCGAGGAACTCTGTCAGGCATTGAATGAAGGGACGATGTGGTTGATTCCCCTCCTCTATCTGAGTATTCTCCTCTCTCTCTTCTCTCCTTCGCTGTTCAGGTAATTTCTTTTAAAAAGGGCCGAGATTAGGGTTTGTAAATTGGGAAAAAATTAGAAGAGGAGAGTAGAAGATTTGACTTGGACAGTGGAAGAGGTAATCAACGTTTCTCCCTTAAGCTTGCACATTTGGTTATTGATTTTGATTGTTGAGGAATTAATGTCGATTGATTATTCTGTACTGTGCAAGGTGTATGGACTTGAGTTTGTTTCTGATAAGCCTGACTTTGATTTTGGCCCTGTTGATCCTCGAGTTCCTGAGGAGATTTGTGGGAAGTTCAGCTCGAGGTATATCTTATTTATTTCTGTTTAATTTGATTCTGTGAGGAAATTAGGAGTAATTATCTGTTAATCTGGTGATGATTAAGTACTGGCTGACTGTGAGATGCGATTTGATGCTAACTTAGATGGGGTTAGATGGTTCTTGAGTTTGTGTGCTTGACAGTAGAGATTATATACTTGATCGAAAGTTAATTATATTTTGTAGATAACAAGAATGCATTAAGTACATGTATGTACATGACATGGCATTTAGATGCATGCATATGCACCGAGAAGGCATATTTATTGTGTATTTAGGATTATGGAGATGATATTTCATATTTACAAAGCTGTTTCCGTTACAAGTGTATCTGTTTAGGGAAAGTGTGGCATTTAATCTGAGATGTAGGCATAGCACTGCATAGTTGTAATAGTAAAAAGGAGTAGTATTGGAATACATATAATAATATGATGAGGATTGCTAAAATGCTATGCATAGTACGGATGCCTTTCGTGCTACGGATTCGTTCTTGCATTTCATACTTCAAACAACCGATCCAAACCGTTCATTATTTTCTACATATTGAAATCTTATTAGAAACCAAATTTTATATATTTTTTGAATTTATTTACTATTTTTCTCAGATTTTTGAAAATCATTGTTATTGAAGGGTCCAGAATTTATTAGATTAAGTATTTTAAAAAATCTGAGAAAAATAGTAAAAAAATTCAGAAAAATGTAAAATTTGGTTTCTAATGAGATTTCAATATGAAGAAGATAATGAACGGTTTAGATTGGTTGTTTGAAGAATGAAATTTAAGAACGAATCCGTAGCACGAAGGACATCCGTGCTATGCATAGCATTCTAGCAATCCTCATAATATGATTAGTGTCACATGCTTTTACTTATAGTAATGGAGGGATTAAACATAGTAATTTAGCTCAGCTGGCATGTTTTAAAGCAATGAAGAAACAATATTTTAACTTATAGTATTGTGCATTGTCTAGTTAAAATATGTTCGATTGAGTCATTAATATTATTATTGAGTACATTTAAAAGTTTATACTTGAGACTGTTGATTCTGTGGTCTGGAAAAAAAAAAAAAACTGAGTTTGGGAATTAAGCCTATAGGTGCATATCATGAGTTTCTGTGTTTGTATATTTACATTATGCATTAACATGATGACTATGTGGTTATATTGAATATGGGTTGAACTGTGGTTTGAACTATAAGGTGTTAGATTCTGTGTTGGCATGGAAATATGATAAATAGATTGGGAATTTATGCATATAAAGGCATAGCATGGTTCTGTGTAGGTGTGGAGTTAAGCATGTAGCTGCATGACATGATCCTCTGTGTTTTAGTGTTCAAATGCTGTGTTACCTGAAATGATATATGTGTATATTTAGAATAGATATGCATTAGAGCAATGGTTCAGCATATACTTCATGTACTAACCTTATAGCATCTGGTTTGCATAGTTTCACTATGTTCATGTTGGATTTGGGCAAGTAACAATGAGATTCTAAAACAGAAATAGTATGATTTGGCATTGTCATGACATTTTAGGTGATATGTTGCTTTAACAGTGCATTAAGGAGCTTATTAATTGCATATAGAAAGCTGGTTGGCTTGATTTATGCATAAATTGGATTTTTGGTATTGGAAAATGGTACTGGTACCATTCTGGTACTTAGTTACGAGTTTCAGGGGTATTTTCGTAAGAAAATGGAAACGTTGGGTCTAATTGCAAAATTCTAAGGACTTGTGATGGAACGAAATTTGAATTTATGTTTTTGGCAGGACTAAAGTGCGAGAAAAAGGGGTTTTAAGTTATTCTGGACTGGAGTGAAGAGTGTGGTAACGGATTGAATTTTAGTGGATCTGATTGTCAGTCAGACCCGTTACAGCTGGATTCAGTCAACTGGGTCAGGTTGACTGGGTTGAGTCGTGTGGAATACTAGGCTGGATTTGAAAATTGGGCCGATATAATCGATTTTTGGGCCGAGGGAAAAAATCTGACAGGCCGAGATTTAATAAGGTTGTGGGCTGAGATTTTTGGGCTGAAATTTCGCAGGAAATTAAAAAGAAACGTGGGCTTTAACTGTGGGCTTATTTAATTAGACTTTTAAGCTTTCGGATTTGATTAAGGCTTAAAACTAATTAGCGAATTCTGTTGAGCTTGATCATTAGACTAAAGGACTTGGACCCAATTAAATTAGTCTAATTATTCGACGAGGGTTTTTAAAGGGATATGATGAGATATAATTTGACTTAATGAATGGATACTGTGGCAATTTATTCAGATTCTTCTGATCCCGCAAAATTGAAAAGAAACTTTCTGTTGGTTATAATTTTGATATTATTTCTTGATTTTCTTGGTAAAAATTTGTATTTGATTATTTCCTAATTTCTGTTCTGTCTGTTGTAAATGATTATGGAATTTGACTTGATTAATTAGGAAATATCTGTAATTACATTCAATGTAATTTATGCTTGGACAAATAACTAAATTTGAGTATTAGGTTAATTTAATTTGAACTAATTAGGACAGTTTAATATTTACTGTTACGTTACCCAATTACGAGTAGTTAATCTTAGGAGTCGTAAATAACGATACTTGATCTACTGTTTAAAAACATGGACTGATCTGGAAATCGCTCAAGAGCAGTGAAGGTGCGAAAATTTTTACGACATCTTTATTTGGAATTTGGAAAGTCGGTAATTTTAATTTACATGCATAGCATGTTGCGTACCATTGAATATGCATATGTTTGAGCATGTAGATAAGAAAAGCCCCAAAAATAATTTCAACTGCATGTTGATGCAATTTCTCGTTTGGAATATTGCAAAAATTAAGATTGATATAGCAATCCTTTGAGATGGAATTATTAATAATCAAGCTTAGGATTGGAATGGTTTCAAAGGAATTATGACTCTTTGTTATCATAGACTTGACTTGATTTGGAAACCGCTCACTTCTGTCTGTCTAGCATACTACTTGGATTTTATAACTTAACTCTACGTAGTTTGGTTTGGCCACCAACACGGCGTGGGATATTTGCGCTATTATTTCTGGATATTCCCTCTGTTCTGTTCCATGTGGTTTAAAACCAATGGATGTGGGAAAAAGTTTTCTTTGTTATGTAGGCCTTGAGAGCTCTTGTGAATTTTGTATGCTTGATTTTGTTAGGAAATCGCTCAATTTTAATTTTTTGTGACTAATTACACATAATTAATCCAATTAAACATAGAGCAAATATGGATCTACTGCATAAGCCAATTCACACACAAGAGAAAGGTTGTAGGAATTGTACCTTTCGCGAAATCGCATCCACGGGGCTCGACCATGGCATGGGAGTCGGTGGCGTGCCTTCATGCGCCTCCAATCGGCCACCTCGAGTCCACTTAGAGGTTAACCACTTCCTTGCAACCCTTGTGCTAGCAAGAGAAAGGAAAGATGCTAATCCAAAGGTTTTCCCTCTTCTAACCAATCTATATTTTAATGGAGGAGGGAAATCTATGCTCAACACATGAGCTAAAGGTGAAAAAGAGCAAGAGAAAGAGATGAAAATTATGAAATTTTCTCTCTAATTTTCGTTCTAGGAGGAAGAGGAAGAGAGAAGCCGAAATTATTTTATATAAGAATTCAGACGTAAAAATTTTAATAAAAAAAATTATTATTATTATTATTTTTTAATAAGAAGAAAGTTCGTACGCGTTTTATAAAAGGGTAGAGTATCTCTCCTTCCTACTCGTTTATAAAACGGGTTGGAAGGCTTCCAACGCGTTTTATAAACGGGTAGGAAGGAGAATAAATCCTCCGCTCCAGGTACGACTGGTCAGACCTTCCTACCCGTTTATAAGACGGGTTGGAAGCCTTTGAACGCGTTTTATAAACGTGTTATTAGTTTTTCATATTTCTCATTCAAGCCGCAACATTTAACTTATTTAAAAAAATATTTTGCAACAAGGTCCCTGCATGTTTCATATTTACAAAATTCTCAAAATTTTATTTCCAATTAAAAATGTATTAAATAGATATAACAAATATATTACACATATTTTATATGCATTTAATTGCACATATTTTTTTTGAACATGTGTATAATATCATTTTGTTTGAATAATTATTCGCCGATGACCCTGTATTTTTACTATTTAATTCTACAAACTTATCTTTTGCATTGTAGTCTCTCCTTTTTTATTTTATGTTAGTCATATATAATCAAATAATATATAATATGGAAATAATTAAAATATAAAATTTTAATTAAAAAAGTTTGAACATTAAAACTTTAAACAAGCATACCTTTTGATAGGAAGGTCCGTTTGGGGCAAACGAGCACATTCCGAAAAACTGGCGACGAGATATACCAATAATTGAACTTACTCATATTTCTAGCATCATAAGAAACACCTCTCTTTTATGCCCTACCTCTAATAATGTTAAAATCCCCCCTACGACCCATGGAACATTCACTTGAGAACTAACAGTCTCAAGTTCAGCCCAAAAGCTATTCTTCAGAGCTACCTCCACATGGCCATAAAGAGTAGTAAACATTAAAGGAATATTGAGAAACTTATGAGTTAAAAGAACAGAAATAGAGAAAGACCTAATGTCCCATCTATCCACAGAAAAGACATAGGGATTTATACCTACTAAAATACCCCCTGTTGTACCAATGGCAGGAAGAAAGTTCCAAACATATCCTTGAACCAAAGAGTTCAACAATCTCGTATGAAATTGGTCCATCTTTGTTTCTTGAATACCTATTAAGTCTATACGCTCATTTCTAATCAAATCAATTAAGTGCCTCTTTTTACTAGCACCTCTCAAACATCTAATATTCCAAATGGAATCTTCATAAAATAACTTTATTCAAGACCCCACAGTCATTAAAACCTATTTTGTCAAAAGAAGCAAGCATGCCTCTCATCTCACTGGAAAGTGGAATAGAAGAGCTACTTCTAACCTCATTAACTAAAGCAACCTTATGTTCATAACTACTACCAAAGGAAATGTCAAAATCTTCTAACAAATTAATAATATCAACTACACTAAGTTTACTATTAGAGATAAAGTTGTCCAGAAGTTTACATAAAGAAGAATCAACTGACATCAACTTACTGCTCTCTACTTTCTCTTCCTTGATCTTTTTCAGGAGGAGTTGCCTTTCTCCAACATTGCTAGAGCCACCAGAAGATTTGACTTCAGTTTGCTGTTTTTTGAACTGAGCCAATTGAGCCCTCAGCACTTTGTTCAAGGCCTCAAGCTCCTTCATCTTGTTTTTAGTTCTTCTGACCTCCTCATCCACATCAATCACCTCCTCAGCAAGAGGGATCTTCTCACTCTCTGTGTCCTTCGTCAATGTTGGAATAGTGGGTTGGAGCTAAGAGAGGCTCAATAATCTGCACCTCTGCATATCTAGAAGGAGATACTGAAGGGCCTAAAGTACCCCATACTTGGACCACAACAGACGGAACATCCGGATTCGAAGCATTAGCAGGGCTAAGACCATGCCCAGGAATTATTGGCACTGAGATGTGCTGAGAAGCACCCATCACTGCACTCAAAGCCAAAACCCCTTGAACTGGAGAGGAAACAGATCCCACCTTTCTACTAAGCTCTAAAGCCTTTTTCAGCTGCTTTGTCTCCTCTTTGTTCTTGTCAATAATAGGAACCTTTCCCTTGGAAGAAGAGACAAAAACTTTTGTTTGTTCAATTTTTTCCTGAATGACCACTCCCACCCCTTTTTGGACTGGCACCTGGTAACAGGACTACTCCTAGATGCTGGTAGAGAAGCACTTATAAGAACCTTATCTCTACCCTTCACCTGAGGGGAAACAGTCTTACGAGATAAGTTTGCAGTCATCTGAGGGGAAACAGTCTTACCAGATAAGTTTGCAGTCACCTGAGCAATAGGAGAAGGAGTTTTACCCCTTTTGTTGGGTCTCTTTCTTTTCTTAGGTTTAGCAGTATCCACAAAAGCAGTACCAGAAACTATTTTGTTAAAAGGAGGAGGATGATCCATAAGCTTCACACTTTGGACCGCATCAATATCCTCCTGAGTCCACACCAGTTCAGGCATCACCTTAACATTCTCAGCAAATTCGGTGCCTATTTCTTCATCTTCAACCACAAAGTGTACTAAACTAAAATTCCTTCTCCCACTCTTGTATTCTACTTCATACCAGGCAAAATCAGGGATAAGACACCTATCTCCCACATCCACATGTACCCTCATCCACCTCCCTTCAATCCCTAGGTGAGTAGAAAAGTCATGTAGATGCAATTTACCAAAGAAAATTAGCTGGTCTAACCCATGTCAGGAACGCCAGCCATAGGAAATATTAACCACTCGGATCCAGAATCTTTCCAATGTTGCAACTGGCTCGAGTTCTTGAGCCTCTCTCAAGATCTTGTAAAAGCGATGGCGCTTCTTGTCATCGGACACTTCAAATTGCGCAAGAGAAAATTGAGCGTTTCTCCAGGCAATAGAAGGCCCAACTATGTGATATCGGTGAAGATCCAGCTTGGCAACTTGCCATTAATCTGGAGGAAAGTGACTCGCCATCTCGCACATAACACTACGGAGAGAGATGGAAGCATCCGCTTGAATAACAATACTTCTAGCCAACTCGCGAAGCATCTCTGTCACCTTATCATACTCTGGCAGTTTGCGAGGAAAGCACTCAGAGAAGTAGCCATGGGAATACCAAAAGAGCGAACATGAGAAGAAATAGAGGTAGTAGATCTAAGGTTTGTCTCCACCTCTGATTAGGAAGAGGTAGAAGACGAGACAGTTGTAAAGAGAGAGAAAGTAGATCTAGGGTTTGCAATGCGTCTCTTGGGGTAGCGATTATAGCTATGTCCCGTGTGTTTACAAAAGAAACAAAGACTCGGTTCACGACAGACTACTGCTTTGTGCCTTTTCGAGCCGCATCTTAAACAACGATCTCTCATCCGACGAACCCAATCCAACTTCGCCGGTTTATCAAGATTCGGTTTGCTACACCGAAGTAAAGGGTTACACCGCATCCTCTTATCCTCAGGCCTAACCAGTAAGCCCCGCTTGGCAGCCTGAGCGAAACTTGTTGCCCCACCATATCGATGGATAAGCAAGCGCGCTCTAGCTAGGTCCTCTCCAATTAAAAACAGGACCGGTGTTGAACGGTGGAGCCACCGGAATTAAAGACTGTGACAGAGGAGAAATCTCGAAGCTTTCTTGAAAGAAGCGGAACATTTCTTTTTTGTTTAATTAGAGAGGATACTTACAAGGAGACACGGTCATTTGTTAGCAGCGGAAGTTTGTTACTATAGTAATTAATTCAATAATTACTAATTTACTATGGTAATTTCCATTTTACGATTTACCAGTTACCATTATGTGCTGGCTGCCAAGTGCCTTTTCTTTCTTTTCATGTCTAATTTCTTTTTGTCGCCTCAAAACTCTACTTTTTTTCTTAATTAATTTATCTCTCTACCTGATTCTTTCGGCATCCCTTTCCTTAATTAGCTGATTTCACCGTGTGTACAATTCAAATTGGGTTAATCTCTAATTAACTTGCATGTAGCACCGCCTTTCTATATTTACTAGTAAATTGAATCATCCATCATTCCCTTCATATTTTTTTTTGAGAGTTTGACAGTGGTCATTTCCTTCATATTTGGAACCGCCACAGACTTCTTTATGGCTGTGTTTGGATGAAGTGTGGGAATAAGGGAATAAATTTATTATAAACAATTCAAACTCTTCACAAAGTTACACACTTCCTAATACTTCTTTCCACTTCTTTCCTTATTCCTCTTATTCCCACACCATCCAAACGGAGCCATATGTGTTTGGATGAGTCTAGGAATAAGAGAATAGTTTCTTCCTACTTCCAAATTTATTATAAATAATCTAAATTCTTCACAAAATTACACACTTCTCAATACTTCTTTTCTTACTTCTCTTATTTCCATACCATCCAAACGGAACCATATGATCTAAAACCATACATCAGCCGTTTGTTAATTCCAATCAATCCATGCATCCCCCACCCAAGATTCGTTGCAGTTTTTGTGCAAAGTGGAACTTGGTTTCATTTCGACATGATTGCCCCAAATTAACGATTCGCTTTCGTCTCGTTCATCACCCTCCTCTTTCTCTCAAAATGGATTTTGCAAAACTATGTAATAGGGCCTAAAGTGGGTTTATATCAGGCTCCCATTTTTATCCAAGCAAAACTAGTCTTTATAGAAATTTCAACCAGCGGAATCCATCGGTCCGAAAAAATTAATACTAACGTTACTGTTCATATTAATTTTGATAATAACAGAAAAAAAATCAAAATTTTAATACTAACGTTGCTGGATCGTCATCCCAGTTGACGAAAGCCCAATACCCTTGGATCGTCATCCCAGTTGACGATCCAAGCTTGGATCGTCATCCCAGTTGACGATCCAAGCTTGGATCGTCATCCGAAATGACGATCCAATGATTCGAGGAAAAAAGACATATTAAAAAAAGATTTTGAATTTTTTGTCGTTTGGATCGTCATCCCAAATGACGATCTAAACCAAAAAATTTCAAATTCGTTTTTTAATGCAAATTTTATATTTTAGTCCCCAAAGTTTTTATTATTACAAAATATATAATTTATAATTAAAAATTAAACATAATTAAAACATCTATTATATTTTATTTACACATCGTGCGTGCCGTGTCATGTCGTGTCAAACACGATCGTGTTAGAGTCTCGTGTCGTGTTGACACGAACTACTTTTTTAACCGTGTCGTGTCGTGCTTAGTGGTGAGAAGAGTCAACATGACACGCATTCTAACATGACACGACTGACACGATCGTGTCGTGTCGTGTTGAAACGTTGTGTTAGTCGTGTCAAATCGTGTCAGATTATTTTATTATTTTTTTAATTAAAAATAAAAATTAAGAAAAAAATTACTAAACGTTATAATTTATTATGTAATTAAGTTTAAAGTTTTTATTAATATTTTTTATAAAAAATAATAATTAAATTAGATACATATATTTATTATGTATATTATATATTTAATACATATTATTGTATATAATTAAAATATATGATACATATTATTATGTACATATATTTCTATGTATATTTATTTATACATTAAAAAAAATTATATATTAATATCTACATTTAATGTATAACAAATTTTTTTATTGGACTACTATGTAAAAATAATAATTTTAGTGTCATTGGCGAATAAATTTTAATTATATATAATAATATGTGCGTGTTGGCACGACACGATGTGCGTGTTGACACGACACGACGCGACGCGACACGAATACAAAATTGACACGACACGACATGTCATGTCATAATTGTGTCGTGTTGGAACATTAGAAAGTTCAATCCGACTCTGCTGTTGCGCGACACAGCGTGTAGCGCACTACGAGCCGTCTGATCTTGATCGGACGGTTCACTTTTTACGGGCCTATCAATCTAGGTTACATGCACGGGGCTCCCTTGTCCATTGGATCTTAATCAGACGGCCAGCGTACCGCGCGACACGCTGTGTCGCGCGGCAGCGGATCTGAATTTTAGAAAGTTTGACACGATTCAACACGACACGATTCGACACGCAACACGACACGAACACGAATTAACACGACACCTCAACACAAATCTAATTATTAATGTTGATTATTTAAGCAAAATTAATAATTTATTTTCAATTTATAATACCACATCATATTATTTACCATCATTTAAATCATAATATTGTTCTAATTTAATTATTATTTTTTATAAAAAATATTAATAAAAACTTTAAACTTAATTTATTATTATAATGTTTAGTAATTTTTTTCTTAATTTTTATTTTTAATTAAAAAATAATAAAATAATCTGACACGATTTGACACGACTAACACAACGTTTCAACACGACACGACACGATCGTGTCAGTCGTGTCGTGTTAGAATGCGTGTCATGTTGACTCTTCTCACCACTAAGCACGACACGACACGGTTAAAAACGTAGTTCGTGTCAACACGACACGAGACTCTAACACGATCGTGTTTGACACGACATGACACGGCACGCACGATGTGTAAATAAAATATAATAGATGTTTTAATTATGTTTAATTTTTAATTATAAATTATATATTTTGTAATAATAAAAACTTTGGGGACTAAAATATAAAATTTGCATTAAAAAACGAATTTGAAATTTTTTGGTTTGGATCGTCATTTGGGATGACGATCCAAACGACAAAAAATTCAAAATCTTTTTTTAATATGTCTTTTTTCCTCGAATCGTTGGATCGTCATTTCGGATGACGATCCAAGCTTGGATCGTCAACTGGGATGACGATCCAAGGGTATTGGGCTTTCGTCAACTGGGATGACGATCCAGCAACGTTAGTATTAAAATTTTGATTTTTTTTCTGTTATTATCAAAATTAATATGAACAGTAACGTTAGTATTAATTTTTTCGGTCCATCGGTCCATCCTAATTAAGTAATTATTATCTCAAACAACAAACTAAAATGGGCCGGTGCATATGAGAAAATTGATATCTACTGGTGTCAAGGTCATGTAACTAGGACTCCGTTTGGATGAGGTGTGAGAATGATAGAGCCTCGATACAGCAGGCCCTCAAAAGATTGGGTCAACCAGATGAGGCCCAGAAAAGATACCGTAGCATTATCGCTCAATGAAAGAACTACCGTTTCTAGAACACGAAAACCCCATGCCCCGGACTCTAAGTACCCCGACAGGAACCCACAAGGATTCACAAGACTGAACCATAAGAAGACTGAAGGACCCCGGGCTCCCGAATCATGGCCTGGACTCCACGAGACCTCGGAGCCCCGGAGGACCTCGGGGATTTTGGGCCTCGGACCCCCTGAAGAGACTCCGGGAAAAAAGACAAAACCAGAAGTACGGCGACAGCTGGACTGACAAGAGCAGCGCCTGGCAGGAAATAGTACTATGATAGGCTATATATGTAACCCCCTGCCTTACGGAGGGGGGGATTTTTTTCTCTTAAGTCTTCTTCTAGCTTAGGACCTCTTGTAACAAGTTAAGAAGAGAAATAATACAACTTTCATCGTTTCTATAATCGTCGCTCCATTATCTGAACTTAAACGTGTAAATCGCCTAATTGGGTTAACCTCTACCCTAGACGGTGACAGGGAACAAGGGAAGAAGAGAAGAAATGGAAAGAAGTATTGGGAAGTGTGTAACTTTGTGAAGAGTTTGGATTGTTTATAATAAAGTTTTTCTCTTTTTCTCTTCTTTCTTTCTTCCCACATCTCATCCAAACGGAGCAAGTTTGGCTAGTCCAAAGGAACAAGTTTCAGTTGTTCATCCTTAGATTGTCAAATGTGGAACGCGAAATGCTTCAATTATATTTAGATAGGACATAGGACAAATATATTAGAGGACTTCCAATGCACAGAAGCGTATACATTTGATACTAGAAGATAAAGACAGAATTCATTAACAATCCATGGAAAATGTACAGCGTGTTTGAGAAAAATGTCAAGAAAAAGCGTTGAATAAATTAATATGCTTCCATGAGAAGGAAATTATGGTCCTATTATTTTTCACTTTTAGCTCGCTAGCGAGATAATCCAAGTTGTTTATCATGATGATATCATCTTTTATCTTTACTATATACTTATAAAACCGAAATTATTTTATTTAAGAATTTTCACACAAAAAATTTTAATACAAAAAATTATTATTATTCTTTTTTAATAAGAAGAAAGTTCGAACGCGTTTTATAAAAGCGTATAGTATCTCTATTAGGAAGTGTGTAATTTTCAATTTTTAGTGCTAATTACAATTTAATTAACCAATTAAACATCACACACAACGAATCGTGCACAAAAGCCATTCAACACAAGAGAAAAGGGTTGGAAATATACCTCTCTTGGTATCGCAACCAAGAGGCTCGTTCCAACGGTTTAGAAATCGGTGGGGTGCTCTCCTTCACCTCCTCCATGGCGGCCTCGAGTCCACCAAGGAATTTGGCCTTGTCCCAATTCTTGTGCTAGCAAGAGAAAGGAGATAGCTTTTGGAATAGCTATTCTCAACACATGAGACCTATGGGAATGCAAGAGAGAGAGAGAGACCATCATGGGAGAATCAAAATTCTGCCCATGAATGGTGGTGGCGGCTAGGGAGAAGAAAGGAGGCAATGTGAGAAGGTTAGGTTTTACCTCTTCAAGTGGTCCTTATATAGAGTCATCCCTCCTCAACACTTGTAACTAATTATAAGTTTGCCACTATGTGGCCGGCCATGTACATGGGCCTCATGGGCCATGTGTTATGTTTGTTCAATCTCTCTTAGTCCATATTAAATCAATTATTTAATAGGCCTTTCAAGTTACATTCAATTTAGGCTCAAATAGACAATTAAATTAAAAGCCTATACTTTAATTTAATTCACTTAATTAAACTAAAAGCCTATACTTTAATTTAATTCACTTAATTAAATTAAAGTGTGATGAATAAAATTAATTATCAATATATTGATAATCATTTTAGGATTAGCATGTACATTAATTTATTTCTATATGATCCATTTGACTTAATTAATTATAACGGTCCACAATGTTATTTAATTAATTAATCAACTTATCATATTTTACAACACTCACTATTGCAAAATAGATAAATAATGCACGTATGGTCAAAGTTCTATTTGTGTGACCCTTTGAGGATTTATGCTAAGTTGGACATGAAAATAAATCGTTATTTAATTCCAATAATCATAAGCGGTATCTAGCAACACGTTATGATTCCCAATTCGCACAAATAGTGTACTGCTACAATATTTCAATCCTGCATAAGAGAATAACTAGTTTCTCTATTTTGATTCTTATGTATCACGATATCATCGTATAATTCAAGATAGGAATGTGTCATTCTTGCATATTATACGTTTCTTGATCTAGAGTTGATCGCTTAGTTGCGCGCATACGATCCAACTCCATCAAGGGGCCCAAACAGATATCGTCACTCACTAAGTGAATTAATGAGGGATATACGATTTTCTTGATGATTAGCTTTTCCCCGCACAATTCAAGAAAACATAAATAAAGTCCGTATAGCAGCCCTTATCGGGAATCAACGGTAGACAATATTTATTGAACCTATCCTCATGTGGAAAAGATAAACATCTCAAACCTAGAACCAAAATCATAACGAAATAAACAATGACACATAACACAATCCATATGTTTATTTCGTTGGGTCAAGTCCTGTACTATGTTCCATAACATATATATATGCAATTAAGTTGGTAACTCTTTACCTATGATTTGTAGAACTTAATCATCACTTAACTTGCATACTAATCTTATATGATAATTAATGTTCCTTGTTAATTATCAAGATTATGGACCGTTTAGATTTATTATTGTCATTCTAAAGAATGATCCACAGAGATCTACAATTCAGATCCTCAACCTGAATGATCTGTCAATAATAAACCTAGGAACAGATGATAAAATATCATCCAAAACATAAACTAATAATTAAGTCATTAAATTATTGACTTTTAGGACATAACTCCAACAATCTCTCCTTCGTACGCGTTTATAAAACGTGCTCGAGGACTCCGAACGCGTTTTATAAACGGGTACGAAGGATATATAAATTCACCGCTTCAGTTACGTCTTTTGAGGAGCTGACACCTTTGTACCCGTTTATAAAACGCGTTCGAAGCCTTCGAGCGCGTTTTATAAACGGATACGAAGGTGTTAATTTTTCGAATACGAGTTATGACCGTTTTTTCTGTCTTCGTCGCTTCAGTAAGTACAGAGAAGAGAAAGAAGAAAGAAAAAGAGAAAAAGAGGGGAGAAAAGAGAAGAGAAAGAAGAGAGAAAAAGAGGGAAGAAAAGAGAAGGGAGAAGAGAAGGGAGAAAAAGAGAAGGGAGAAGGAGAGGAAGTTGCGGCCGGTGAAAGAGAAGAGTTCGCCGGAGAAAAGAGGTTGCGGCCGTCGAAAGAGAAGAGGAGGCCGGAGGTGGTTGCCGTGCGAAGAAAAGAGGAGGCCGAAAGACAACGTACGCCGATATCGAGGTTTTTTATTTTGCATTTACTGAAAATTATGGATATATTAGTAAAAATTGTGGATTTTGGCTTAGTAAAACTAATTATTATTGAAATTGTTAGTAAAATTGTGGATATAATATTGTGGATTATTATTGAAATTGTGGTAATTATTAATAAAATTTATGGATATAATATTGTGGATTTCGGATATTGTGGTTATTATTGAAATCGTTAAAATTGTGGATATTATTGATATTGTGTGCAAATTGAATGCAATTAGTAGATATTATTGGACATTTTAGTAAAATGTTAATGGAATTTGTATGGAAATTAGTGGAATTCGTATGCAAATTGTGTAGGAATTTATTGTCAAAATTAGTGGAATTTGCATGAAAATGAATTGTATTAGTGAAAAATTTGTATGGAATTTAGTGTAATTTGTATGCAAATTGAATGGAAATTAGTGGAAATTTTAGTAAATTGTATGGAATTTGTGGAAATTAGTGGAAATTTTAGTAAATTTGTATGGAATTTTAGTGGAATTTGTATGCAAATTGAATGGAAATTAGTGGAAATTTAGTAAATTGTGAATGGAATTTGTATGAAATTAGTGGAATTTGTATACAATTTGTGTAGGAATGTATTGTAAAAATTAGTGGAAATTTTATGTAAAATAATTGAATTATTGATATTCAATTTTGATTGTGTACGGATTTTGTATTTCAATAATTAGTGGAATTATATGAAATTTTATTTGGTGCAATTATTGAAATTTTAATACCTAGTTGTAACAATGAATTTTAGACGACCTTCGTACCCGTTTATTCGATTATTGATCAGTAATTATTGTAAAAATGTCAATTACATAGAAAAATAATTTTTTTTGTTCGTTTTTATTATTGAAAAAATATTAAATTCATTGTTGTTTTAAAATGTTGTTCTTATATTATTTGAATCAGATGAGTTTAGCAGAAGATGAGGCTGGTCCTTCTGGTGCTTCACCACCTCCCACCGAAGCACCCCCCCCACCGAAGCACTCCCCACCGAAGCACCCTCCACCCAGCCTCGTCAAAAAAAACGTAGGCGTCGCGCAGCCCATCCGAGTGCGCAAAATGTCAATCCACCAGTGCAACCAGCCAACATAGAAAACCAACAGATTTTGTTTGTTATGGATAACGACCATATCGTTGGTTTGTTTTTTGAGAAGGTAATAGACTGTTTTATGTTAATTTAGAATTTTTTTGCTTTAATAATTTAGATTTAAACTGATAATATTTTTGTGTAAATGCTTATTATAAATTGTATTAAAAAATTAATTGAAAAAATAATTTATTTAATACAACGGTTTATGTTTTGTGTTAATGCAGCGTGAACAACATTTGGAGATGAGGTCGCACAAGCGAACGATTGAGGTGGACGATCGGATTGAGGGAAGGCTGATCAAACTGGGCCTGAGTCATATTGCGAAGGTGAAGCATATCAACGTCGACATGCCATTATTGAAGGCAATGGTCGAGTTTTGGCGTCCGGAGACGCATACTTTTCATTTTCTTGTCGGAGAGATGACTGTTACTCTAGAGGTAATTTATTTAAACTTGATATTAACTTTTTTTTTTACAATAATTTTCGTATTAATTTTCACAATTAATTGTCACATAAATTTTGCCTTTATTATATTTAAAATTCAATTTCGAATATTAATTTTCGTAATAAATATATTTGAAAAAGGAATTGCAATATTAACATGACACGAATTTAATGTATTTTGTAATTGTTATCAGGATGTTGCCTTCTTATATGATTTGCGCTCAACGGGCATCCCAGTTAGATCCAATATGAGAGGGCCCTGGGAGGAAAAGATTCGTGCAAATCTTTATCCTCGTGAAGATTTGGAAAACTGGCACAGAGAAAAGAGGAGCATGGAGTAAGCGAAAAAAAAGTGCAATATTGATTTTTGCTAGTTAGTATATGTATTGATTATTTTAAATTTGTACAATGCAGGGGCGGTGTTGTGGGCAACAACATCAAGTTGAAATGGTTGCGGCAAAATTACGGGGTGGCGCCACAGCTAGGTACTACTGATAAGGAGTTAGACCGATACACGCGTGCAGTGGCTCTAGAGGTATTTGGGACATTGATGTTTCCCGATATTTCTCAGAATTTCGTCCCAGCATACTATTTGGAGCTCGTATCGGTATAATTTTCTTAACTTAAATAATATTTTTATTTGTTTACAGTGATATTAGAATTCAATGTTAGAAATTCAATATTAATTTTTTTCGAATGATATTTTTATTTTTTCCCTATGATATTAGGATTCAATATTAGAAATTCAAAATTAATCATTTTTACCAGAAAATAATTATTTGACAAAATATTATAGCAAGACTAATATTAATATAGCAAAATTGTTTGCTTTTTAATTTTTATTTTATATTTTTGCATGGTTATTATTTTTTTCAATGTTCAAATTAATTTTTTTCAATGCGTTGTTTAATTTAAATGTAGGGCAATTTGAATGAAGTTCTGGACTTCAATTGGGGAGCTGCCACGCTTGCTTGTCTGTATCGTGCTCTGGACCGTGCCTCCATGTGTTTCAAGGTTGTGACGGGACCTTGGATGCTACTGTTGTTTTGGGCATGGTCATACCTCCCTGTTTGTCGCCCAGAGGTTGCTCCTATCAGTGGATTAGGACAGCCTAACATAGATTCATGTGTGCCGTTTTGGAGGTAATAACTTATAATAATTTTTCAATAATTTTATGCAAATTACAACACATAAATGCTAACGTTCAAAATTTTCAGGAAATGGGGCGAAACTCGGTCTTTCTTACGGAGCCAGCACCGTGGGGCAGTGGAGAACCCACGAGACTACCTAGCCGTGTTGAACGTTGAAGTCGTCAACTGGTTTCTGTACGTACTCGACATGGCTTTCATGCCACGGGTAGCACAGGAGGGTTTCATAGCGGAGCATGTTCGGTTGCCGCTCATTTTCTACCACATTATTGCCTACTACTACCCCGACCGTTGTAGGCATCAGTTTGGACTGTACCAGATTACTCCTCCTCCGCTACCTGTGATACGTTTGCTATATTTTTCCAATTTATCATATGATCAATTTCAATTTAATTAGAGTAAAGAACTAATGAGTTTATTTTAACAGAGTTGGGACGTGACACAGAACCTGCTGGGTTTGCAGCACGGTACTTATTGAGATCGCCCAGATTTTTCTACCATTTTTACGGGTGCTCATGGTAGTGGTCACGCAATATGTTTTCTTTGTAATTGAAAACTTGAGCACACCTTGTACAGCTCACTGTGTGGTCTCCATTAAAGTTGTATATTTTTTTCGTAAACTTGTACAGCTCACTGAGTTGGTTCAGACGAGAGGTAGGGTTTCGGTTGTTGTTGGGGGATGGGTTGAGGTTCTGTGTAATATTTTTTGTACCAGTCATATCGCCTTTTTCGGTTGAGATTCTTTTCGTGTTCCCGCCATCGCCGCTCCTGGCACTCCTTCTGTTCTCTTTCCGGCCCACCATTAAGGTGCCATTGGTAGTGTATTTTTAACTGGAGCACGTCCCCCTCTTCAATCGTGTCTTCATGGATGTTGTATTTCAAAGTGCGATAACAAGAGCTGCAAATTGCCTCGTATTCTCCGTTTTTTGGTTGATTTTTATTGGCTGGGTAATGGTAGAAAGTTGGCCAATACTCAATGCGGGTTGGTGTTCGATAGTTTGGAACATTATTATTTGAGTTAGAGCTATTTCCTTTCTCCATTGTACTGAAGTTTTTAACAAGAAGGAGGTAGTGGGTGTTTGTGCATTCTAATTCAACAATGGCTGGTTTTATAAATAATTTCACTAGTTCAAAGATGATATTGTAAAATCAAATCTTGTCATACCTTTTGCAGTCTTTATCAGAGCATGCTTGTACTTTTTTCCTAAAAATTAAATAATTAACGGTAATAACTCGGATCAATTCCCCTTCGTACCCGTTTATAAAACGCGTACGAAGTCTTCGAACGCGTTTTATAAACGGATACAAACCTCTGACCACCTCAAAAGGAGTGAGGGGAAAGTACACAGTATCTCTCCTTCATACCCGTTTATAAAACGCGTTCGAAGCCTTTTCGTACGCGTTTTATAAACGGGTACGAAGGAGAGATAATGTACCCTTTTATAAAACGCGTACGGACTTTCTTCTTATTAAAAAAATAATAAATAATTCTTTGTATTAAAATTTTTTGTGTGAAAATTCTTATATAAAATAATTTCTGCTTATAAAAGCACCTACAAAAAGGTCATAACAATTTCACCAAAGGGGTTCAAATATGTGTTAACATCAATTATAAATCCATTGATCTCTGTAATTTAATATGATGTATGGTTTAGATCTGTATTTCAGGTAAAGGGTCGGAACTCTTGACACAAATGAGTCAAGGCGCTAGATGGTTGTTTCCTTTCTTATTATTTCTTAATTTGTGCGCACAGTAAAGGGAAAAAAAAAATCAACTCTCTCCCATCATATGAAAATCGCCTCAGATTTCCTTTTTCATTTCCACACAGTCAGGTGGGCTCTTTTTGCTAGTCTAAAATAAAAAAAAACATGTCATAAAACTTATTAGACCTTATTATTAGTGCTTGGTAATTTAGCGGTTAAAATAACAAAAGTATTCTTCGTAATATTATTATTTTCTTTATATTTATTATTTTTTAAATGACAATAATATCAATTAAGGAACGGTGCAACGGAATTAGAAATCAATGGAAAATGATTGTATATAAAATCTAAACTAGGATTGATTTTTATTGAAACATTAATTAATAATAGCAACGATTAAATCATCAGCTATCATAAAGTTGGATGCATTTTCTATGATTAAATAAATATATAAATTTCGAAAGCAAAATACTACCTGTTAGTCAACTATCGAACAATTTAAAATTAAAAAATTATCAAATAGTAAATTCATGAAATTAATCCTAAATGCATCCCTCCCTTAAGGCCTAAACGCATATATTTCCATGCTCCCCCCCCCCCCCCCCCCCCGCTTGCGCTTAAAAATGTCGGTAAATAGAAAGAGACGGCTATCATATTTGTTTTCGGAGCGGTTGTTGGTCATTATCAGAAAATAGGAATTTTGACCCAGATGTAGCAATCAATTTTACCACTGATGTTTTTCTCATTCATTTCTAAATTTCCCGATTTTTGGAATTGCCTAAAAGTTATTTGACTAGTGGTAAGCGGTAACTCCTGCTTTGCTAATTTTAGTCTCTCCCGCCAACCCACTAAGCTCAGTCATCCTGTCACTTTGGCCCCACTTAACTTGTCACTCGCATCAATTTGAAAATATTATTAACAAACATATCATGAATCACAACGGATCTCCAAAGTTGCACAATTTCATGAACTTTTGGATGCGTTTAGTGGAAAATTAAATTACCAAGAATAGTGAAATTTCAATTTCCGGACTAGGGTTTGTTTGGTAAAATGTTGAATAAGCCTTATTCCGAATAAAAGCTTATTCAACTCCTTATTTTAATATATAGTGGAATTAGAATAAGGAGTTTAATAAGTCCTTATTCGGAATAAGACTTATTCAAAACGCGTTTTGTTTCATCCCGAATAAGCTTTATTCGAAATAAGACTTATTCAAACCTCATACTAAACACACCGAATAAGTATAGAATTATTATAGCCATTTGAGTTATTTCAATAGTTTCAAACCGATATATAAGATTTTTTCCCCCGAATAATTTAAGATAATTAAAGAAATTCGGCATAAAAATCATATGTATATGAAGTTTGAAACTTTCAGTTGGAAATAGTAAAATGCCCGTTAAGTTTACAAATTTTTTTCCAGTTTCAATTCACCAGCAATGACACTGTAAAAATTAATAAAATATAAAAAATGTACAAACGCGATTGAAATTGAGTTGGATTCCAGATACGTTTTGCAAATAAGTAATAACCGGGGATGCGAATAAAAATATCCGAATTAAATCTCCCGGCGGTACTTTTTAACTTTTGGGAAAATTTAGTTTATCTACGCCACCTCGGAGACCATTATGGTATCCCGTGTTTAATATTGCAGCCAATACTAGTGTGCCACGTGTACATTTGTTTGACGCCATCATTTAACGTGCCCAAGCAACCAGTTCAATTATTGATTTATATTTAATTATTTTATTTCACTCCTAGTCCCCTGGCCTACAAAAAACTTCCGTGCTCCTGGAAATAATACTCTATGCCACTTACTTGCGGGACCCACATATTGTATAAGCCTGCAAATACTAGTAGAGCATCGTACACCAGGTTTATCTAACAGAAACTCAGCACCTTATCACTCCCACCAAATCAACAACAGTCGACTTCATAAAGAGACAAAAACACAAAAAGTTCCCCACAAGGCCACAACGCAACACATTTTCTAGACACGAGAAAAGAAAAACCATGGCCACTGTTGCTAGTGGCGGAGCAACCCCTTTCGTCGGAGAAGCTACACGCCTCCGCCGCCGATACATCTTCCCCCGCTCCTCTCTCTCCTCTCGCAAAATCGAACCTAGTGTGAAAGCGAAACCAGCACCTACTCGAGGTCAGCTGAGATCTGAACCCGATTCTCCCAACCCGATCCGAATCAGCCGAAGCGACAACGGAAAGGTCGGGAGAGAGGTTCTCGATCGATCGGAGGTGGCGCCACGTGGCATCAGAGACTATATCAAGTTGTCGAGGGAACTTATCGGATCCGCTAAGGGCTCTGTTCGGTGGTTCTCTCCTATCGAGTGCGCTCAGTGTGGAGAGGAATCTCCTTTGTTACTTTATTTGCCAGGTTTGTTTTATCGTTTTACAGTTGTATTTATTTTCTATAAGACTGAAGCTCTGAGATAAGTTGAAATCTTGTGTGAAAAAACTGACAGCCAATCTTCTCTGTTTTTGTTTTGATAATTTAATATGATGATTGATGAGTGATGAGTGTACGGAGGTAGAATGGGTGGAGGTGTCAATAATATTTGTTATTTATTATTCAATCTATAATATACTTAATTGTCTTTAAAATTGTCTACAACTTTCCGAATAAGCAATTTTTGAAATAGTCTTGTTCTAAAAATTGTCTTGGTTATTTATTATTTATTCATCCGTTATATTTGATAATTTGAATGGGTAAGTGTACGATAGGAAGTAAGTCAATTCTATATAGGTAGTAGGTTTGATGATATATAGCAAATCCAAATAATTGCACACACATTTACCTATTTGGTTGGCTGCCCTGGAATTTATGACATGTTTGGATTGAAATATTTATCTATTATGGCTGCATATGGAAACATTGGCAAAGAACAATACAGGAGTCTATGTACTTGTACTGTTGTACATTATTAAAAGTGGGTAGTTAGAACTTTACAAGTCATTCATTAAGATAGCTCTTATTTATAGAGCTGTATACAATTATATGTAGGTTCCATAATCAGACATACTTCAGCCAGCAATAGAATAAGGATTAGGTGCTATTGAAGAAGTTGTGACTTTGTTTGGTCTTGCATTAACTTTTTATTTCAATATTTTTTTATTCTAATAATCGGTAACTTCTGATCAAATTTAGAACAGAGGCCAAAACAGGTCAAGGAGATCCCATAATTAATTTTTTTTTTCAAAAAAACAATTAATTGTGTTTCATTGAGAGTAGCATACAGTATAGTTCCAATTTAGTTCACTAATGGTCGCCTCTCGGGTAAAAGAAGAAAGAAAATTTTCTTTTAAGGTTGGTTATCAAAGCTGCAAAAATATATTTCATATTTGAAAGAACGTAAATGTATTTTCAAAGTTTCAGTTCACAAATATACTCTTTATATGTGGCATAAATCTTAAAAAAATTCAAAATAATCCCATTATGAACCCCAAATTTGTGAAATTTTTTTTATAGGGATTGATGGTGTTGGGACTGGACTTGTACGGCATTATGCGAGACTAGGAAAGTAAGCAGTAATGTAAACCTTTAGAAAGATAGATGTTTTGGAACTGGGCCCGTACTTGATTAAAGCAGCTGCTTACAATGTACCTCTTTGTAAATGCTAGCTTGTAAATGTGGACCAGTCTTGGGGTACTAGGTTCGAATCAGCAATTTGAACTTTCAAATTGAGTATGATCGGATTTGATGGAAGGTTCAGTCAAATGTGTTGGATTGAAGCCTCTCTCTCTCTGTCTATACATGTGTGTGTGATGAAACTTTTTTAAAACTAACCATTTCATTGCTGTTCTGAAACTTTTAGGATATTTAATATCTGGTGTCTGCACATACCAGTAGATGATCGAACAACATTTGAAGGTCTTACTCCCTCTTCTTTCTACTATCATTTTTTGAATCCCTTCTCTTTATTGATCCAGCCTACCACTTACCAACTATATATATTTTCTGGCTTTTCTTTATTTAGAATTGATTCAGTACATAGAGAATACTGTCAAGTCAGAGAAAACAAGGTTACAAGGAAGGCCTATTTATATAGTTGGGGAATCAATTGGTGCTTGCTTTGCTTTAGCTGTGGCAGCAAGAAGCAGAAATACTGACCTCATTCTCATCCTAGTAAATCCAGGTTTGTATTACAAAAGTTAAAACCTAATTTAAACACTAACATGTGCATCTATGTCTGTGTTTTGATCTTCTGGATCTACCTACCTACGAGAACTGACAGATTATGCTCACCAAATTAAATGATCTCAAATCTGTTGAAAACTTGAAATTATTGCTGCTGTCGAAATATAAGTTTTTGATGTATGTGGCCTTTCAGGTTTTGTCTTAATTTAGAAAATGGTAAAGAGTCCAAGTAGAGCTGTGATGTTGCATCTTCCTAACCTTATGTATATGTAACAAATGACATAAGAGAAATGTAAGATATACCAGAGCTTACACAGCCCGTTTATATTCTCTTCTCTCTAATTCCTTTTGGTAGTACAAACTCTAACTAAGTTAAATAATAGGCCAGAAAAATGATATATTGTATTATAAAATTATATTTGAAAAATAATAATGTATAAACTAGAATATCATGCTACAAGAATGTGTATTACATTGAAATGGTATATGCAGAATTGTTTTGTCCCTTCGTAAGTTGTGTTATTTTCTTGGCCAGCTACATCATTTAAGAGGACTTGGCTCAGAGACATCTCTACTCTACTAGATGCAGTACCAGATCCATTTCATGTACCAATTTCATCACTTTTTAGCTTATTATCAGGTTCTTTTTCATTTTAAATCACCTGAAAATATCTCCTTATGTTAGATAAATAATATGGAAAATTTTCTGAAAGTATAAAAAAGAAGGCATAGTTTATGTTGACACACATTATTTGATAATCATGAAAATCTGCATCCATTTTTAC
The DNA here is from genome assembly GCA_028095005.1 of Rhynchospora pubera. Taxonomy (NCBI): domain Eukaryota; kingdom Viridiplantae; phylum Streptophyta; class Magnoliopsida; order Poales; family Cyperaceae; genus Rhynchospora; species Rhynchospora pubera. The sequence continues at coordinate 46,994,879 of CM051460.1, forward strand.
AACAACAACAACAACAAAGCCTTTAGTCCCAAGTTGTGGTAGGCTAGAAATCAAACCCAACAAGGTCTAAAATCTGCATCAAGTTATAATAATTTTAAATCGTATGTATGTTTTCCACCACGAGATATGCAGAGTATAAACCTTACAGTTGGAAATCATTTAGTCATTCATCATATGAAGTTAAAACTGAAATATTGAATTTTAAATTATCATATTATGATTAAATAAACATTTTCGAATTCCACTGATCGTTATACATGGCCTAATCTAAATGAGGAACACATGATCTATAATTTTTTCATTATTTTGAGAACTTTTGATGTCAGTTATGGATGCAAATACTCAATAGAGGACAAAAATCATGTTAAACTTAAGTTTCTCTGTTCTGACAAGAGGGACAAACCACAAAAGTACTTCTTGACAAGTTGCTTAGTGATCCTGAAAGTTCTGAGACAAATTGCATGAGCTTAATTTTGTTTAAAAAGTTATTATTACTGGAGACATTTTGAATATTTGATGTTTCATTTGTAAGGACAGATTTCTTACATTTTTTCTGTATATTGTCTTCAGGAAATTATATACGGACAACCACCAATTTTAAAGCGCAAGAACTTGCTATGGAAGAGGCTATTCCCATTTTGTCAGAAGGATTAACTGATATGCTTCCCTCCCTCTCTGTATGTTACCACATTTCGCCATCCTTTTACATTTCCCCCCTTTTCTGGTTGAAAAATCCAAATGTAACATCTTGCAGCAAGTCCTGCGCTTTAACTTTTCTAGGAAATGACTGATAAAATTTAAAGGCACATAGCATAACATCTTTCAATTTTATTGGTATGTTACTAGACTACTGGATATACAGAACAGCACACTAGATTGTGATTTGAATAATAGTAAAATAAAGCTTGACCAGTTTGATAAGAGTAGTCGCTATTAATAACCATGTAATATCTGTGTCTTTGTGCATGTAACAAACTCAATTTTTTTGTTAATACCCCTAAGGGCTTTACATGTTTTCAAAAAAAAAAAAAAAATCTGTGTCTTTGTGAACATGTCTTATTGTATGTTTTGTGTAGCTTCTTGGAGATATACTACCGAAAGAAAGTCTCATATGGAAATTGAAAATATTGAAGGAGGCATCCTCTTATGTGAACTCACGCTTACATGCTGTCACATGCCAAACCTTGATACTTGCCAGGTACTGGATAACTTAATTAGGTGATATGATTAGTTATGTATTTTTATTATCACAGTACCATGTGGTTTGCGTTGGAAATATTCTGATAAGTTCTGACCACAGAGTTTACACAAAACAAATTAATAAAGACAAACCTAAGTGATTTTTGATAATAACCAAGGTATTAAAATGTTATTCGCATGGTTCAGTGGTTAGTATTTTATACGTGAAAAGACGGCTGATAAACTAACATATTGGCATTTTGATTTGTGTTTTGTTGTCAGAGTCAATATTTTATCTATCTCCAGTTTGCAACTTGTGGAAACATGTCTACTCAGTGCACAAGTTCTCTTTGCCATAACATTCCTATATCCAAAATCAGATATATTTTTTTTTTTTGGGAAAACTGTTGGCGTTCTCCTGGATAGACTAATAATCATGCAATGTTTATTTACATTCATCTATTATTAATATTGGAATATTATGGATTTCATCTGTAAATGTACACCGAATATTCTTCAAGCACCAGATCAAACTGGGGTCAATATTCTTTCAATGCATCCATCACTGATAACATCATTTAAGAAGTTTGACTTGTCAAAATATGTCTATACAATGTTTTATCAGTTAACAGTACAGAATTTGGTACATATATTTCAAAGTTTAGACATGCTTTAGTTTGAATAATGCAGCTTGGTGGTCGAGAATTATATCAATTTCTGAAGTTGTAATTATCATTAACCCAATTAAGACCACCTCAATTGTGCAATAGTGCAGTTAGGGTACTGCAGAATCTGATGCATTTTTGTACTTGTAGAACAGTGCATTCTCTTAGTATATGATTATATGTTCTATTACAAACTAGTTTTTTTTTTTTAATTTATAAATATAAATAATCTGTCCAGAGAGATAAGCTTTGATGATAATATCTATATTTCAGTGGAAAAGATGAAATTCTCCCTAGCCATGAGGAGGCTGATAGGCTATGTACCATTTTACCCAATTGTAGGGTACGTCATTTCCAGGATAGCGGACATGCTCTCTTATTGGTATGCTTTCTTTCTGTCTTGTGATGTTGTCTGGTAATTAAAATTGCTTGATATTGGTGCAAGCAACATGTTACACTGAAACTGACCTGGTCTAGGGTCACAAAAAGTGATTTACCATAAGTTCTTGAAACTAAAAATCTCAGTGGCCCGAAAATTTTGGTTTGGATCTAGTCATCTGCTATTGCTGAAATTTGAATATAGGCCTGGCTGGCCTCAGTGCCTAGAGAGTATTAGTCCATTCAAACAAACAAAAGAATTTAATCATCCATCCAAAGCCAGTATAGACGCAGGAAAAATAATGACATTTTTGGTTCAACTTGAATTCTCAAAAGTTTCGGTTTTTAGCTATAAGTTATATCATACAGGAAAGAGGACTCGACCTAGTTACTGTTATAAAAGGAGCTGGTTATTACAGGCGTACATGGCAAACTGACTTGGTTTCCGACTATTTACATCCAACTACCTACGAGTTTGAAAATGTCAGCAGAGAGTACAGGTGATTGTATTTTTAGATAAATTATAATTTTGAGTGATCCATTCATTTAATCACTTCTCTATAGTAACTGCTTGATTTTCTCGGTTTTTTTTTCGCAACTGTTATGCAAAAAATTACAACGAAGTTTTTTTTTTAAGAAACCTTTTGTCTAATTATAAGAGATATCTGGGTGACTGAGCACTATCTATCGACTGTCTTTTTCATAGTTTCCTGTTCTTACACGCTCTTGTTGTACTTGTAATATACAAATTTTTTAACTCTTATTTTGCCCATAGTTAATTATTAAGTTTTTTTTAAGGGCTCTCTTCATTAGTTGCGAGTGACTGATTTAAATGGTCCTTTTGGGGAGATTTAGGATATGTAGTCAAATATTTTCTTAATATTTCTTAGTGTTTTCCCTTAATATCTCTTCAGTTGCATGAATATTTTGAATTTGTGATTTCATCCTCAGGTTAACTAACTTTGCAACTGATCCTGTGATGTTTTCAACCCTGGGTGATGGCCATATCATCAGAGGATTATCGGGCATACCTGATGAGGGACCTGCTGTGTTTATTGGAAATCACATGTTAATGGGTTCAGAACTGGGCCCACTTGTAATCCAATTTTTGAAAGAAAAGAATATACTATTAAGAGGCATCGCACATCCCTTCATGTTTGATCGAAATGCAGAGATGCTCATGCCCGATTATTCTTCTTTCGACAAATATAGAATTATGGGTTCTGTACCAGTGTCTGGTATCAACTTGTATAAACTTCTTGCCATAAACTCCTTTGTTTTGTTGTACCCTGGAGGAGCGAGAGAGGCTCTACACAAAAAGGTTAAGACTAATTTTTGCTCTCTTTGAGTAAAAATGCTTTTATACCTATTTACTTATCCAGCACTTGCTTGCTTTGCGAACATTCAGTTGACTGTCCTTTATCCTCCTTAAGTGTTCAAACTATAACTTGTGTAATTGGTTTGATGAAGGTAGTTTAAGAAAAAGTGCACATTTAAAGGTCAGTCACTGAATTGGTTAACTGGGAACTAAGTTTCACTATTAAAGCTCATTAAATATTAGTAGAGGCTTATATTGAGCTTTAAACTACCACACCAGGGTAATATAGATCCTCACGAAGAGAAGTGAAAATTAATTTTTAATTGAAGTTGAAGATAAATATATAGTCATCTTTTGGGTGCAAAACTGTACAGAGACGAAATGTCCACAATTATTGTTTGTATCAGCATGCCGCTACGATGTTACAGGGAATTGAATTGGTATTTGTGGTATTTCCTATTTAGTACTATAACTTAGCTTGAACCTTGTTTTATGTGCTCCTTTTAGTATTATATATGCTTCGATAACAATAATACAGAGTCAAAATGTTTTTCTAATTTTTAGGGGGAGGAGTACCAATTGTTCTGGCCACAGAAGTCAGAGTTTGTTCGTATGGCCTCTCGGTTCGGTGCAACCATTATTCCTTTTGGTGTCGTTGGAGAAGATGATTTATATAATGTAAGTAACAACTTAGGTTTTGTAATGCAGTAGTATCAACTGGTATGCCATGTTTTAAGTTTTAACTGTCTTATACTGTGCAATTCTGATATTTTTGAGATGTTAGATGGTTCATGATGATTAGATTCTATTATTCTGATATTTCAAACCCAACCAAGCTATAGTTATCCACAAGATACTATTAGTACCTATGATTCAGTAAAGAAATGCACCTACCTTTTCACAGCATACCAGTATATCCTGGAGAATAAGTTCTACCTATAAGCCTATGTCCTGCTTAGATATCAACTAATCAGAAAGTGCTACAGTGCATTGAGGACCAGTATTGTTCCAATTGCTTATGTAAAAAGTGAGGATATACTTTTTACACTAACCCATATTGCTTTGCTTTACATTGACTTGACCAAATTTCCCCCAAAAACACTACTCTCATGATTAGATATTGTTGGACTATAATGACCTCAAGAAACTTCCCTTCTATGATTCTCTTGACAAAAAGCTCAATGAAGGGCCTGTTGGAGCTGCTGTCAGATTAAGGTACAACTTTTTATACAGTTCTATAATTTGTTTCTTGAGTTCTGCAAGTTATAATTACAATTTTTTTAACACCTGAAATTTTATTATTTACAACTTGTTCTACAACTTTGTTGATTGAAGGTTTATTTTATTGACAAATATACCCATATTAAATCCAACAAGCGATATACCACACTCTAAGGACTAAATTGTTGTTGCAACATCTGATTTAGCAAGCAGAGATACTAATTAGAAATTTTGCCACTTATCCTCAATCAATTCCTGTCAGTGATGTTAGATGTATTCTAATATGCCCAAAGGTGTATGGATCGACTTGACATATCATGTACATGGGATGTTAGCTTCAACTATAATAAACTTTAGATGAGGTTAGTGCTTAATGGCAGAGTTTTCCTCAAGGCTTTTTAGAATATAATTTAAAAATTTGGTAGAGCCAGTAACATACTAATTATAAAGTAAATTACCTGATTGTAATATGACAAAATCAAAGCAAAAGAAACATATATCGCCTTCTCTATTCTTATATAAAGATTGTCACAATTTATCAGTGTTTTAAATACCCTACCGGACCAGCCGGTTCAACCGGGTAAACCGTGAACAGGACCATAGTCCGGTAGGGTATGCATCCAAAACCGAGATAAACCGGTGAATAACCAGATAAACCACGAAAATCGGTAAACTAGCCAGCCGGTTTAGTCGCTTTTATTACTTGAACCAAAGCAAATTGAGGTAATGAACCGAAACAAACCAAACCAAATGGTGAAAGGGTGCTGGAAATAAATAAAAGTTTTGCGGACACGGTGAATCAAACCTGCGTGCTGCTTTTCAATAACGTGGAGACAAGCCACTGGACCACTAAAAGGTTTTTTATTAGTTTCCCCAATTAAATATATATACACAAAAGTATTCCGGTTTATCAAAGAAAACCGGTAAAACCTCATACCGGCCTCTCCACCGGTTGATGGCAGGCACGGTATTTAAAACATTGAATTTATTTGATTTTCATGGAAGTTGAGAGGTTGTAAAAGTTGACCAAAGTGGTTGATCATGCGCATAGTTTTTCTCATTTTTCTCATGCTGTTTTATGCTTATTAAAATGAAAGCCCAAAGGTTGCTCCTTGATGTACTTTAAATAGTAAGAGGTAAACCTATTCTAAAAAAAAATATATATATGTATATATGCTGGAGTATACTTTAGATTGTGAGAAACGACTCCAGCATACGGGCTATCTATATGCTGGAGTATACTTTAGCCAATCTCTCTCTCTCTCTCTCTCTCTATATATATATATATAAGGAGGTAAATCCCCACCACTAAAAGGTGGGTAAAGTGGAGAGAAATTAGTTGTCTGATGTTACAAGCTGGTATCTACTAATTTACTAGGGACACTTATCTGTCATAAAAAGATATAACACAATGGTGACATCAAAACGTATGTTCCTGTTAGTGATTTTTCAAGCAAGCAGGAAAAGCTGTCCATGTCCACTGTTAATTGTTTTGGTTGGAGACTTAGCATAGCGACTTGATTGAGAATGAGATAAATTCCGAAATATATGGCTTCACGAAGTTTGGTCATAAGTTTTATAAAGCTTCACAGATATTCACCTAATTGGTTGATGTTTCTATTATCTGTAGATCGGATTACGAAGGTGAGGTGGCAAATCAAGAGTTACATCCTATAGTTTTAGCACCTAAGATTCCGGGAAGGTTTTATTTCCTATTTGGGAAGCCCATCAAGACAAAAGGTGTCCTAACTTTGCAAAGGAGTTATTAATTGTTCATTTAATTTATCTGCACATTTTGTTTTACATAAATCATTCATGCAATCTGTTCTATTAGTGCTGGACAAGAAAAGTTGTCTAGTAACTTGAGTTACTTTATGTTTTGATTTGTGGTGGACTTGTCGATATTGTAGGGATGGAGAAGGAGCTTAGAGACAGAGACAATGCACAACAAATGTACTTGCAAGTAAAATCTGAGGTAGAGAAGTGCTTGTCCTATTTAAGGGAGAAGAGAGAGAAAGACCCTTATAGGAGTATATTTTCAAGGCTAGTCTACCAAGCCACACATGGTTCAAATTCAGAAATCCCCACATTTGAACCTTGATATATATAACTCCTTTTGTCCAATTTTATTCATTCCATCATTTCTTGCTGAGCAATTCAAAATAAATGATGTAATAAGTTAGGCTCTTCAATAAATCAAAGTCATAGTTATCTTTTCTGGCTTCCTTATTTTCTTCCATCTGGGAACTATATGAGCAAGTGAAGTGGCAATGTATTTTCTGTATATTCAGTTTTTTTGAAGGTCTGTAATTAATTGTTTTAAGTGTGTATGTTGGCACGAAGGGAGAAAGATTAATAGGTTAGGCAATTCGTGAAATTCACACCGTTCCTTCTTAACTTCATACTGTATTCTGTGTTGGGTACTAACATTGTATATTAAGAACTGTTATAAACAATATCACAACCTGAAGGGGAGAATAGACCCATTATATTAATTGTAATTTGTAGCGAGCTTTGTTATGACTGCAAAGCCTATAAGGTTTTCATGAATATGCCAATTTTGAGCACTCAGCGTCCTTTGTAGTTAGATTTCCTAATAATTTTTTATTTATTTATTTCTGGTGAGTCAAAGTTTCCTTCCAGGAATTACATGGACTCATGGCTCGGTTTCACCCAAGATAGCACCGATCAGAATTTCTCATTTGGTAATGCTCAACAGCTTGAGTAATATATGATTATATGTAAGGTTTTGCAATTGATTTTTTTTCTGGACAGAGTAAAAGCTAGTCTCAAAATATGTGCTCATTAGACAGTTAATTTAGCACAAAAATATATTTCCTGTGCTCCTAAAAGTCTAAAACTACTAGTTTTTAATTTTGGGCATTAATTAGGCCTTGAATTGATTAAAAATGCATGATGAACTCATGGTAAATGTATTCGCTGGATGTTTGTCAGGTAGACGAACGACTGACCATGTAGATTTAGCATCAAAATATAGTACTATAAAAATGTTTCACTTCACGAGTAGTCACATTTCGGTTGCATGTTTAAAAAATTGTTTCATTTTCACTCTAAATTTCTTATTAAAAAACCTCTCTATTGTTGTTTTCGACGGGGTAGTCAAAACATGAAATTGTTGGTCTAATCATATTTGTATTCTTCTTCATAGTACAATTGTACAAAATACAATTCAATCAGACCGCTTTTCTCAAAAAAAAAAAAAAAAAAACAAAACAAAACAATTCAATCATCCCAACCTGTCTTTTGTTAAGTAATTGTACGACGCGGACAGAAGGCAACATGGGATCACAATCACAAGTTCACAACGACATATATAATTGAAACCGAAATTTTAAGAAATAATACTAAATTAATATAATATATTAAAAATAATATCAATATAGTAATATTTTTTTAAATAGTATCACGAGATCGGAATTTCAGATTCCGAACGCAAGATCGGAATCCTGGATTCCGACCTTAGCTAAGATCGGAATCCCGGATCCCGATCTTAGCTTTTTTAATTTTTTTATATATTATTTATTTATTTATTTAGTTTATTAATTAGTTAATTAATTAGAAAAATAGATAATATATTGTAAAAATATTGAAAAAATATGAAAAAATCAGGAATAATTAAATTAAATTTTATATGTAATTTAGTATTTTTTTTGGGAAATTAAATTTATTTTCTTTTAATTAATTTATTTAATTAAAAAAATAAATAATTAAGTATAAATTTTTAATTAATTTATAAAAAAATATAAATTTTTAATGTATTTTTCTTTGCATATATTATTTCTATATTATATATTAAACAATCATGTCGAGTCTCATGATCAAGGAAGCACTTTCTGGATTGCGTTAGAAAGGAATCACACGAGATTGATGTTTTACCGAGACGGAAAAGAAAGACTAAATTCATTTGATTTACTGCATTTCTCTTTTTAATGATTAATTTATGATTTTAAAAATCTTTTTAGTAGTTTAGAGTGGCTTTTAGGTTTGCAAACTTTCAAAGTGGATTTTGGAGGTTTAGAGAGCGTTTTTTGGCCCCGAAAATGGTCGTTACGGGGTTTCACCTCGATAAAACATGTAGATCTCGTCGCCAGCTTTCCGGAATGTGCTCGTTTGCCCCAAACGGACCTTCCTATCAAAAGTTATGCTTGTTTAAAGTTTTAATGTTCAAGTTATGCCTTTGTATCCCTGCAAATACAGAAAGGATTAATAAAACTTTGAACATTCTGAAAGTAAAGGATTATGCATTTGTATCCCTGCAAATGCAGAAATGATTAATAAAACTTTGAACATTCTGAAAGTAAAGGATTATGCATTTGTATCCCTGTAATTTTTGAAAATTTATAATCCTTTCTAAATGGTACAATTCATTTAATTAAATAAGTTATAGAAATTTATAAATTAATTAAAAATTTATACTTAATTATTTATTTTTAATTAAATAAATTAATTAAAAGAAAATAAATTTAATTTCCGAAAAAAATACTAAATTACATATAAAATTTAATTTAGTTATTCCTGATTTTTTCATATTTTTCAATATTTTTACAATATATTATCTATTTTTCTAATTAATTAACTAATTAATAAACTAAATAAATAAATAAATAATATATAAAAAAATTAAAAAAGCTAAGGTCGGAATCCAGGATTTCGATCTTGCGTTCGGAATCTGGGATTCCGATCTCGTGGTACTATTTAAAAAAATATTATTATATTGATATTATTTTTAATATATTATATTAATTTAATATTATTTTAAAATTTTTCGGTAATTGAAATTTCACCATAACATGCATTACAAAAGCCTCAAAAGCCCAAAAATAACATATAACAGGCCTTTGATAGAATCAAAATTAACGGCAAGTTTTGGTAGAAAAGCTTTAAAAGGGCTAAAAGGAAACATTTAGATAAGAAAATTAATTAATGCTATCGCTAGAAATGATATTGTTGCCATCGGTAAGCTAGTGATCTTCTCATCCAACGGATTCTTTTTTCATCCAACACATTTTATCTCGTACGTAAATATTCAATTAGATAAGTATAAATGTTATGTTAACTGAATATAATATTCAGTTAGTTGCAATAAAAAATATAAATGTCATCGGCAAAAATGTTCATTTGGATAAGTATAGGTGTTTAGTTTAGTAAGAACAAATGTTCAGTTTCATGAGTACAAATGTTCAGGTTATTACATATAAATGTTCAGTTTATTAAGTATTACTTTCAGTTTTTTTTAATATATAGGTGCATGTCAAGCGAAGGGGTCGCGAACCGAAAAAACCACATGAAAAAAATTAGAAGGAGTCATGAATCGATCCGATTCAAATTAAATTTTTTCCGACTTTGCCCCTAGCGTGCCTCTCTCCAAGGCTAACGTGACTGACGCGCAACCCTATATAATAAAATCATAGTTGACGCATTTAACTGAATACTTTTGATTTTTAAACTGAACACATTTGATTATTAAACTGAACATTTGTAACAGACAACAAAGATGACGCGAGATGATTTTTTTAACGATGACATTTATCATTCCTATTTAGGGTAACGGACCTCTTCCAAATCATCCTCGAGAGTTGAAACAGTATAAAACATGATACTAGCTTAGTTAATTACTTTAGTTATTGAGGAAGAGTGAAATTAATTTCTCAAGTCTAATTGTTAGTGGAATCAGCAATGAGCAAACGATTAAGTGTCAGTACTGTTCTTTGGCAACCGCAAAACTAAAAGATGATTTAATATATCTGATCATCATAGATAAATATGCCCTCAAGGAGCTGATTTAGGATATAATTAATATTACATAAAATTAAATTAATTAGAGAAACATACATTCTAAGTAGAAATATTTTGTTGAAAATTCTTATGCCAAATCGATACAAGTAAAATTAACTTTTGTAAACTACATTCCAATTTTGTATGTGCAATTAAAGAGTTCAAATTTTGGCATTTTTTGTTCTTTATATGGTTGGCCTGAAATGAGGACCAGATCATTTAGTTTATAATTACGTAATGAGATTACTTAAAACACATGCAACAATTTAGATTTGTTAATCTAAGTATAAATTAAACTGAGTGCCATTTTATACTTATGAACATGAACCCTGCCCTCAAATCTTATTATTTTGCCTTTTTTTCTAATTAAAGGCAAGATTCTTATTCATGATTTACACTATACACCAGTTTCTTCATATGGCTGTGTTCTTTAATTATTTGTACCCACATGTTGAGTTATATATATATATATATATATATATATATATATATATATATATATAGAATAGATTCAATCAAAGCGCTTTGACCGGAGGCTCAGTTAAACCCCGTCGGTTCTCAATTTTGAAAGTTCAAACGACCGATCCTAACCGTCAAATATGATCTCCATATTGAAATCTCCTCGCCGACCAAAATTTTTATTTTTTGAATTTTTTAAGTATTTTTTTCGAATTTTAAAAAATCGTTAATCTAATTTGTTCTGAACCCTACAAAAATTGCTGTTTTTGAAAAATCCGAAAAAAATACTTAAAAAATAAAAAAAATGAAAATTTTGGTCGGCAAGGAGATTTCAATATGGAGATCATATTTGACTGTTCGGATCGATCGTTTGAACTTTCAAAATTGAGATCCGACGGGGTTTAACTGGGACTTCGGTCAAAGCGCTTTGATTGAAGGCTTTCTCTCTCTCTATCTATATATATATATATATATATATATATATATATATATATATATATATATATATATATATTGTGCTGATTAGAAATTTAGAAAGTTGGATCGGCTTCAGTAATGATCTGGTCCAAAGACATGCAATGTTATCTACTTATAATATTTCCTTCCAAAGCGCTTTCTGCATACTTTAAAAAAAAAAAAAAGAGAATTGGTTTCTGAAAAGACTTTATATTATATGATGCATTCATTAGCGAATACTACATTGCTCTAATAGGTACCAATGCAAATGTACTGAAAAGGAAACCCAAAAGAAATCTGATATATATATGGTGCAATACAATTTACTTACAAGTTACAATAATAAAATCTCTCACAGATTCACACACAAACATGCACGCACGCTTTAATTAAGTTTAATTACTCTAGCACATGCACAAACAGAGAAGAATACAATGGCAAGTTTTTTTTGCAATTATTTATTCACAAATTGGAGAAGTATATATGACCAGGAAAAAAAGGGGACAATTAATTATTCTTTTTTTGCAATTAATGGAAGGTGAACCAGTCAAATCAACTAAAATATACAATAGCAAGTTTACATTCAGAACCATATGTAACTTCATAAAAATGCTAAAAGATACGACATATAATCATATATATTACACCAACTGTCAACTGATGAGTTCAACATGAAATGTCAAATGTTTTCATGAACAAATCACACTAACATATTTCATATATATATATATAGTCCATGCCTTGGGAAATTTCGTGTAATTAAAATAAAAATTACTTAAGAAATAAATAAATACGAAATCTAAGAGTGAAGTAGATGGTGAGAAAAAAAAAATCAATGAAGTATCAAATTCTTTATGAAAATTTCATGAGAACAAAAATTAGCAACTGTCCTTTCACCTTTGTACATTATTCAACATAAAGGCGCGGAAATTAAATTCAGTAATAAACAACCAAATATAGTAGGAAACGCTAAAATTTTCCTTTCAAACTTGTAATAGAAGTATAGAACAGTACAAATTGTCTCAGACTGACAAAGTCATAAAACCTAAGAAATAATAATAAAAAAAAGTATCACAAGTAAGCACTCAAAAATAAATTAAGGGAATATCATTAATTCTTGCTAATTTTCACATCAAACAGAGAAAGAAATCAGTAGTAGTAGTAGAGATATTTTTTCATAACTAAACATAAATCAAGATAAAACCAAAGATTAATTAACCAAAAACTGAACTAAAATTCCCATCTAAACCCTCCAAAATGGTCAACATTAGTCTTTCTATCTATCTAAAAGATTCAGAGCTAAACCCTAACTAGATATAACCATCAAACCTTACTTCATAGATGGAGAGAGAGATCGAGATCTCCCTCTCGAGCCTCAGATCTCACCTGATACGAAGCCTCACCTGCCACATCAGCTCCACTAGTGAACCCCTCAACTGGGTCATACAGTAACAAGTACTGGTATGAGCACGCATCGTTGAAGGTGTCGAGATCATACCGACGCGCCAGCTGGGTGACACGGCGTGAAGTGGCGGCAGCACGCTCGCGCTTGTGCGCGTTCTGATGGCCTCCTAGCGCCTGAGAGTTGGTGAAGCGGCGTGAACAGTACGAGCAAGCGAAGGTACGATTGGAGGGTTTTGGTTTTGGAGCAGAGGTGGTGGTGGAGGAGGAGGAGAGACAGGTCGGAGAATGAGAGGATGATGAGGTGTTGTTGAGAGGAGCTGGTTTGATGAATTCGAAGAAGCCATTAATGGTGGAGTTGGAGCTTGGATTTGCCATGAGAGATGGAGAGAAAAAGAGAGAAGAGGGAAGAAAGAAGAAATGAGTTTGTAAGTTGTAACAGTGTTTAGTTTATCTGAGCTTATAAGGTCGGTTTGTTACTGAAAAGACCGAAATGCCCTTTCAGTTTGAACTACACAGAAAGAGAAGGTTCATTGTTTCACAGTTCACACTTTCACGCTCAGCTCAAAATTTCATTTGACTGGGCCCCACTGATCAGTGTGACGCGTTCTTTCATATTTATGAATTATTTATGACCGTGTGGTAAATCATTTACTGTGTGACTGTGTGTACTTTCTACTATGTAGTGTGGTGTGGTGTGGACACATGAGACTGAAAGTGGGCCCCATTTGGAGGAAGAATTCGCTGTGAAGGAACTGAAGCTTCTCAAATAATAAAGCATGATAGGGAAAATGACCGAAATGGCCTTCAATTTTAGAATCTTTCTACTCGGACCCATATGGAAGTGAGAACAAGCTTAAGTAAGATGATTATTTGAAACGCCTTTTGGTTTTATCTCTTTATCTGGTCATTAATTGCAGAGATATCCGTCCTTTTTTATCTGTTCCTTCACAGAAATAATCAGATAACTGTCTGGAGATTGAACCTCTCCTGTGTCCTGTCAGATAACAAGTGGTCCCTTCTGCCTTTGTTAACACATATAATATTTTGAAGCATATCTCTTTTTTTTTTTCACATTTTCACAGTTACTCAAGCGGTTGTTAGCATTGAACTAATTATTATATAATTATTTCTAAATGTTTTTTTTTCGTTTTTGCATTTCTTGGAATTTGAAATGTATTTAAAGCATTTGATTGGTTTGCAATATTTTACATATATGAAGTATTCAATCATATGCTTGGTAAGTTAGACCCAAACATGGTAAGTATATATTAAAAGAGTCATTCAATGAAGGCACTAAAACAATGTATACATCATTGAACATACAATCCCAAGTTCCTAACTAACTAATTCAGCATAGCTTTTGGTTAACACAAGTACATTTTAATGACAAAATATTACCATGTTAAATTATAACATGCCAACTATGTGGTTAAATATTTTTTTTGTTCTAATTCTTTTTTGGAGGGCATTGCTAAGATGTTTGAATCATATTTTTAATGTGAATTAAGAAATTTTTAGGAATACTTTTAATTCAGATTAAAAAGATGATTCAAATATTCTACAAATAAAAATTTAATATAAATATTAGACCACTTAAAAATAAACTCTACATTCCGAAAAGCTGATTCTAATCGTTTAGAAATAATATTTTATATTCAAAATAACTAATTTTAATTTTATTCTTAGGTGATCCGCCCGTAGTAGCGTAGTCTTATATCGCATAATAATTTTACGAAAGCAGTAATTTTTTTTACAAGTACAGTAGAAAGTGGAAACAGCAAGTGGTGTTCGTTAGCTGGCGCAATCCGTGCGAGGGGTAATATCGTCCAACTAAGTTCACGTACTCGCAGAACCTGATTACAGAAGGCGCGTTGCTTATAGTACGAGATGGGACATGAAACAGTTCCTCAAATGACGATATTGCCCCTAAAGATGCCTTCGTACGAATCGCGCCATCATTTTGCTGCGAGATAGAAGTTTTGGTAGACCCGGTCCACAGCATCGCAAATATCACACAGAATAGTAGAGTACTAATGTAAATAGTAATTTTAAATAAAAAAAATTGAAAAAGAGAAATGCCTCTGCTCGTCTAATACTTATAAATTGAAATTATGAATTTAAAATTTATTGACATATTTTCTTTAGATTGGAGGAAGTTTTACCAAACTAATATGAATGATCAAATCTTTAATTATTTTTACAGATTTTTATCCTTACTCTATCATCCTTCATTGTAGTACATGAGAATAATATTATCTTTCCATTCGCATTATTTTATTTACCTAATTTACTACTACCAAAATTCATATTTATACTTATTTATTGTTTTCTTTTTGTCAATACAAAGATGACAAAAACTTAAATTATTTAATTATTATTCTACCTTAAATCATTCAATTACCAACCTTTGCAGGTACAGTAAAATTTAATGCAGTAGACTGAGTCCACGAGAAAGCTTCCAATCAAATACATTAACGCCCTCGCCAAATCATCAGATCACACGTGGCAGGGACGATGGTATGCCGTTCAATAATGCCCGTACAAAATTCAATCGGACGGTTATTAAATGAAGATCTTATGGGGCTTTCTGATCGCACCGTACTGCAGCGGAGTGAGCGTGACGTGCGAGAATTACGGGCTCAGGCGCACATACTCCTTCCTCCACTTTAAGTTTTTACTTATTTTCACGGATATGAACTATTTTTAAGCTTTAATGCTATGATAACGTTAATGGGTATTACGTAGGAAGTCGTGAGACCAGGACGTGTGGATAGATATTGTGCGGACAATCAACTGTGGCCTAACCTCTGAATTACCTCTTTTGGTCCGTTGCGTATTGATTTGGGATTTACCCTGAACTCAAATTTCAATCAAAATGGATTACAAACGCAAAAATATTTTTATTTATTTCTCTTCAACCCAAAAAATATTAAGTTGTTATATTCTCCGTGCTGAAATTACGGATGTTTTTTTTACTAATAAATGGCTGGTCGGTTGTAAAGACAAGCTTTTTATTTAATTATTATTATTGTTATTTTATTCTGTACTCTCTCGTAATATTTGTTGTAGAAAGAATCAATCGTACAACCGTGTTTCTGAAATAGTTACCCCAAGTCTAATGTAATGTGTCCAATCAAGTCTTGGTTTTCCAATCATACAAATTGTGTTAATTACTTAGACAGTGTTACACTTTAAAGATCGAATATCCAATTTTTGCAAAAACAAATTTAAAAATATATATATAACTGACAGAACCATTAAGTATCAACCATTATAATGTTGGAGTTATGTCCTAGAAGTCAATAATTTAATGACTTAATTATTAGTTTATGTTATGGATGATATTTCATCATCTGTTCCTAGGTTTATTATTGACAGATTATTCAGGTTGAGGATCTGAATTGTAGATCTCTGTGGATCATTCTTTAGAATGACAATAATAAATCTAAACGGTCCATAATCTTGATAATTAACAAGGAACATTAATTATCTTATAAGATTAGTATGCAAGTTAAGTGATGATTAAGTTCTACAAATCATAGGTAAAGAGTTACCAACTTAATTGCATATGTGTATGTTATGGAACATAGCACAGGACTTGACCCATCGAAATAAACATATGGATTGTGTTATGTGTCATTGTTTATTTCGTAATGATTTTGGTTCTAAGTTTGAGATGTTTATCTTTTCCACATGAGGATAGGTTCAATAAATATCGTCTACCGCTGATTCCCGATAAGGGCTGCTATACGGACGTTATTTATGTTCTCTTGAATTGTGCGGGGAAAAGCTAATCATCAAGAAAACCGTATGTCCCTCATTAATTCACTTAGTGAGTGACGATATCTGTTTGGGCCCCTTGATGGAGATAGATTGTTTGCATGCAACTTTATACAATTATCTCTAGATCAAGAAACGTATAATCTGCAAGAATGACACATTCCTATCTTGGATTATACGATGATATCGTGTGGCATAAGAATCAAAATAGGGAAATTCATTTATTCTCTTATGCAGGATTTAAATACTGTAGTAGTACACTATTTATGCGAATTGGGAATCATAACGTGTTGCTAGATACCACTTATGATTATTGGAATTAAATAGCGATTTAACTCCATGTCCAACGTAGCATAAATCCTCAAAGGGTCACACAAATAGGACTTTGACCATACGTGCATTATTTATTTATTTGCAATAGTGAGTATTGCAAAATATGATAAGTTGATTAATTAATTAATTAACGTTATGGACCGTTATAATTAATTAAGTCAAATGGATCATATAGAAATAAATTAATGTACATGCTAATCCTAAATTGATTATCAACATATTGATAATTAATTTTATTCATCACACTTTAATTTAATTAAGTGAATTAAATTAAAGTATAGGCTTTTATTTTAATAGTCTATTTGAGCCTAAATTGAATGCAACTTGAAAGGCCTATTAAATAAATGATTTAATATGGACTAAGAGAGATTGAACAAGCCTAACACATGGCCCATAAGGCCCATGTATATGGCCGGCCATAGAGGGGTAAAAGGGTCAAGCAAAGGTTGATGGAGAGTGGTCTATATAAGGACCACTTGAAGAAGCAAAACCTAACCTTCTCACCTTACCTCCCTCTTCTCCCTAGCCGCCACCACCTTCTTGGGCAGAATTTTGATTCTCCCATGAAGGTCTCTCTCTCCCTTGCATTCCCATAGGTCTCATGTGTTGAGAATAGCTATTCCAAAAGGTTAATTGCTAGAATTACTTGAAGAATGGTGAAATGGATTAGCTATCTCCCTTCTCTTGCTAGCACAAGAATTGGGACATGGCCAAATTCCTTGGTGGACTCGAGGGCGCCATGGAGGAGGCGAAGGAGAGCACCCCATCGATTCCCATGCCGTAGGATCGAGCCCCGCGAATACGATTTCGCGGGAGGTACAATTTCCACCTTAATCTCTTTGTGTTAACTTGGCTTTTGTGCACGATTCGTTGTGTGTGTTGTTTCGATGGCTTAATTAACTTGTAATTAGCATAAAAATCGAAAATTACACATTAACTAACAGTGGTATCAGAGCACATGGTCGTACTTAAGCTATTTTGACACTTAATTAAGAGAAATTGGCTAATTAACGGATTAGTAGAGATGATGCGTTTGTTTGCTGTCTGGAAATGGTATTTTCTGTGTTGTTTCGCGTTTTTCGCTTTGATAAGTTCTCTGGAAGTTTTTTCCATCTACATGAAAGTTGTAGATCTGTGGATTGTGATTCTTTTGGCGTTAGATTCACATTTTTCTGAATTAGTATGGATTTACTGTGAATAAAACGGCGACAGTGCGCAGAACCAGTTTCTGCTCGCACTGTCCTGTTTGAATGGCTTGAAAGATTTATATTTTGAATATAAGTACCAGTGTTCTATGGCTAGAAATAAAGAGGACTTGAAGCTCTTTCTGAGCATGTATAACTTGTTGCATGACTCGGATTAATTAGTGGGTTTTCAAGTATGAAAAGGAAGATCTTGTCAGATCCAGTTTGTTGAGCAAATCGATTGTTCTAATAAACTGTACCAACTGAGAACTCCTTTAAAAATTCTGTTTAAATGGAGTTGTTCTATTTTGAGTTAGGATTCCAGGAAAATTAGTTTCATAATTTTTCGTGGATGTTTGGACCTTCAACTAGGTTAAAACCTTTCGATTGACAGTCTGTTCCAGTACAGAATTTGTTGATTGTTTAGGCTGTAACTTAATATTATTGAACTGAACTTGGTTGTTTTCTTTTCATGAATGGATAGCCTGTAGTTGAAACAAGTTTTTCTATGTATATTGTATATATAAAAACTGGATAGAAGGTGGTCTAACAGACCAAATGGTTGAGAGGATAATCTGAAAATCTCATAACGGTGTTTCGTGCACTTGTAAGAGATTTGTCATTTTTGATTCTCCCAGATGGTGTAAGATATCTTCTTGAAATTTTTACTGGTAATCACAACTATGATAAGGAGCTTAAGTAATTTATTTGAGAATTTTTGGAGACCTAAAACCTTTGCTTTTATTGGATTCCATTAGTTACGTTTTTTAATAAATTGCTGTTTTTCTAAATATTCAAACTAGTTGAAATTAATTAGAAAACTCCTTGTTTGATCTCCTTTCTGTTATGGGATGTTGAAAGAACTTTCTAAATGAATTTAAACAAGTTTTGTTGTTTAAAATTGAGGATTTGTACACGGAATTTACTTATGGCAAACGATGCGCAAAGATGCTTGAAAATCGTTAATTGGAAACAAAGTTCTTGTATGTGCTAACTTTGTTTTGTAGGTGGATAGTGGGTTTAGTATGGCTCAAGACTCAATGCCTTGTGGTTGTATTTGAATGCATGTGTGAATGTTTGTAATGCGGCCTTTGGTGCCATTAATTAATTAATTTGTTGATTAATTTTTGATGTAACTTGTGAGGCTTGCATGCCCCTAAGGTTAGGATGGGAATAGGATGTTTTCACATGTATCTTGTACCTTTATTTTATATAGGATTTAGATCCTTATAGAATTTAGTGGGAAGGGACAAGGATTAGATTAGTTTTGCTCCATGGACGATGTGGCGAAACTAATGCAAGCGGGAGCCATACAAACCCACAACTATGAGATGCTTATATGTGATTGCTTGTGATTGCTATGAATTGTCATAGGCTAGGTATGGGTGTATGCTTACACGACCACCAAACAAGTGTCATATGATTGATAGTCCCAACTAAAACTCGATTAAGTGAAATCGCCCTCCTTCTCTCTATCCCCTTCACGCCGATTGTCACTCATGGCGCGGTCCGCCCAAGCGGACGTCATGATTGCCAATTCGGTAGTCGGGGTGCAAATAGCTAAGATTTGCAAGGAGCAAATAGTGAGAGGTTACTTTTCGATGGACCCAACTAGAGTTTGGACATCGGGGCGAAGTTTGTAAATATACTTAGATATTCACAAACCAAGAATCATATGGAACGATATGATTGGTTGGAGAACCTACCTTGTCTAATTAAGTAGGGTGACGTGCCATAGCAGGCTCTACTTGATGAAAACCGGGATCTTGGAAAACCAACTACATTTGGGACATTAAATGAATGTAGTGGGAGTTTTATTTGTTATAAATAAAACAATTGCATAAACTAATTGACCTTAAATTGATTTTGTTATAGATGTTAAAATTGTTAATTTTGTTGCGATCAATCTTTGAAAATGAACAAACTCGTTTCTAAAAGTATTCACTTAAAGAAGTAATACCGATTCCTAAGACACGATCTTAGCGAAGAGAAACTTGAGTATGTCAATTCCCAAAACTTTCCTCAAACTACCCGAACGTAGCAACGCGATGATTGATTGACTTTTGGCGAAAAGTTATTCAATAAAGCGTATGGCTAATATCCTCATTTGAAATTTCTAGACCTTTGAATTAGAGAATTCATATAGACTAGATTTAACTCGTACGCTCTTATCCACTTACTCAAGAAGGTGTTCTTGGAGAAAGTAGATATTAACTCCATCATTTATGATCGAGTATAAAGAGTATGAGTTGACAAAGAGATTCTTCTTTTAAACATGAACGTTTCATTGGCTTACAAATCGAAAGATTTAAGTAGCTAATTGATGACTAGAGATATTAATCTCCGATATCAAAGATGGTTGATATTGTCATACGATCTCTTTGAAATTATAAAGGATATAATGTTACCTTCTTCGCACACTTGTTGATGCAAAAAGGTAATTGGTTTAGTATTCAAGAAATACTTCGCCAAGGCATGAGTTGAAATTTCGAGACTCTTGATTGTGATTATGTATCACATGAGATGTTTCATTTGCCGTTTATTGGAGGCATTTTGAAAGGTTGTCCGAAATACCATGATTGTAATGCTTTAATCCTAAAGTGTATTTGTCGTTCAAATCATCTCACTATCTCTAATTTACACTAGTAACTTGATACTAGTTCATATGCTCGCATTTGACGAAATGTGTTAGCAATGAAGAATAAGAGAATGTTCGAGAGATGTAAAGTAAACTCCGTATAGGCAATGACTTGTTCGTCTAAGTCATTACCATTGAATACGTAGAGTTATCTTTATTAAGAGTTTGTTTAGGAATTGAAGGTTGCATACCTTAATCCTAACTTCTCAAAACATCTCCACTTCATATTCGATGAAATAGATGATTATGTTTAATAAAAGACAAGTTCTTTTATTTCTGGATTTGTTTATATGTTTTCATGCATCTTGATTGAATTTGCTTGAAATAGATAAGCAAGTTTTGAATGACAAATAGGATGCGTAAGACTTGACACAAAGTATTTGACTTTAATGTTATACCGCTTAGTCACATAAATAAACGAGAATCGCATTACGAGAGTCTCCGTAACGTAGAGCTCGTAATTCAATTCGATTTCAAATCGGTTGATATGCGAATCATGTTTGTTAAAATGACAAAAGCGCCTTTAACCTACAAAGGTTTAAGGACAAGTGACTTGATTAGGACTTTTACATATCGATGTATAAAGACCAATAAGTACTTGTGTGAAGAAAGGTTATTGATACTTTACTACTTAACCAACGATCATTATAGATATTAACATATCTATTTGATAAGGTATAAGTATGAATCTTTTGACTAGTTCAAAGGAGTTCAAGTGTAAAGTTTAAAAGACCTTTCAAGAAAAATGGAAGTCTTACAATTAATCATGATAAATAGTTAAGTCACATGATTTGAAATATTATCTTAAGAGTATGAAAATAGTTTCATAACTCACTCCATGAGGAACATTATGGAATAATGTGTCCAAGAGTGGATGTATCGAACAATATTTTGTATAGTTCGATCGATAATAAATCAAATTGACTTATTCGACTCGTATTAGGGAATTATGTTTGAGGACAATATTATTCACACTGAATAATGTTCCATCGAAGTCTATTGAAGAAGATATCTTACGAGATTTTGATCTCTAAGTATAATGCTTCTTAAGATTTGGTGTTGAGAAGCTTATTTCAAGTATTGTTAACTTGTAAGCTTAAACCAAATATATTTGTAGGATGCTTTATATTAAAAGGCACTACTTCCACGAATATGATAAGAACAAAGTAGTTGTTGCTAATCATAATGTAGTCTTGATGAATTGAAATTCTCAAGAAGAAGTAGTGGGAGTAAAGTGAGCATTAAAATAGTTTATGCGTCACTACAAGAAGTACTCTTATGGGAAACTTGTCACTCCATACATGGTACTTAGTGGGAGTTGAGCGAAACTTCATTCACAAGTTGTTTTGATAGAAGTTTAATAGTATGCTCCTTCTAATGAGGACTCAACCATCTCACGAGTTGATGATGTTTGAGAAACTCATGAAATATATGAGGAGTCAAGAACTCATTCAACAAATCGTTGTGGAAGAAGTTCATGAACCTCAAGTACCAATCCTACAAAAGATCAACGAGAGTTGATTTCCTAAGCCGTTTGGTGCATAGGTTGTCACAACATTCTCGTACTTAGCATATGAGAATCCGTTGATAAACAAAGAAACGATGGAAGAATCCGATTCCACATATATGGTTTGAATTCATATGATCTTTAAAAGAGCAATCCATGTATAACAACAAGGTATAGACCTTGGTTGATGTTCATGAAGGAGCAATCCATCAAGAACGTTTAGATCTTCAAAAGGAAAGATCGACGTGGATAACAAATCGACTATGTACAAAGCGCGGCTTCTCGCTTGTAGCTATGTCTAAGTCGATGGCTAGTTGACTACGTACAAAGCACAACTTCTTGCTTGTGGCTATGTATAAGTCAATAAAGATCATTCTAGCAATAGTTGTATTTCATATATGTCGATATATGGAAAAACACATAAAACCGCCTTCTTCGTATGAATGAAGTAAGATGTTGTGCATTTGACACAAATCGAGGTTTATGTATTGCTAAAAACATACGCATGCTTCAAGGATCCATTAATGGATTAAAGCAAGTGTTGTGGAGATTGGAATAAAAGTTTTGACAAGTCAAAGAGTTGAACTTCGTCAAAAGTAACTTGTATAAACAAGATATTCAGTGGGAGCATAATTGTATTATTTGTATTGTTCAAGATAACAATTCATTAATTGGGAATAACATTAAGAAAAATGAACATTGTCAAGATCTCGTTGGAGAATGCTTTCTCAAATGAGAACTTGGGCGAAATCACCTAATCCTAGGAAACAAAATCTATAAAGATAGATTATGATGGATGTTAGGTTTGAGCAAATATGCATATATTGACGAAGTGTTCTAGAAACACGAAAGTTACACTCCAAGAAAGGATGTCTAACTGTACGTCACATGGCATGACTTGAGTGTTTAACTCGGTTTATTACAACTCAATTCGAGAAAGTGCATGAAGTAGTTCAAGCATTCTTTCATTGTGAGTTTCATTTCGTACGCCATATTTATGCATATGCCCCAATGTGTAGTATCCAAAGAATATGACAAACAGTTGTCAAATGGATACAAGAGAGACACATTTGGACAATAGTCAAAGATATCCTCGAGTACCTTATGAGAAAGAGTGATACAATGTTTCATCTCTTAAGATGAAAGAAATCTCGTGTAAGTTGTTACACTGATAAAAGTTTTTCAAAGGATTGATGTAATCACGATTGAGCTACATATTTTGCTTAAAAGGTGGTGTTGTAAGTTTATAAAGTGTTCTAAATGGAATATTACAACCGTTTCCGTCACCAAAGCAAAATACATAGCAACTTGTGAAGCAATAAAAGAAGTTTATTTCGGATCAAGTTCTTAGTCGAGTTATTATGGTTCTATGCATCTCGAACCACAACTTACTCCTAAAGAACCCATTGTTGCATTGGAGATTCAAATATGATCTATAACAATATCACTTGATATCATATGATGATGATCAAGAACATATATATAGTAGTATATATATATATAGGGTCGAACAATTTTTGGATAGGTTCGCGAACACAGCGAACACTCTAGCATGACCTCTACCTTGAGCAGTATACGAGATGCAGTTATGCATCCATACGTGGTGGACGTATGAGTAACTAGCTTTAAGCGTATTATTTATTTTGAGGTCCGAGACATGTATATATGTAGATATATGACATTGTTCTCAACTCTTCGTTGGCTAGAAGTCACTACTGATTGACTCTAGGCCAAGTGGGAGATTGTTGGAGTTATGTCCTAGAAGTCAATAATTTAATGACTTAATTATTAGTTTATGTTATGGATGATATTTCATCATCTGTTCCTAGGTTTATTATTGACAGATTATTCAGGTTGAGGATCTGAATTGTAGATCTCTGTGGATCATTCTTTAGAATGACAATAATAAATCTAAACGGTCCATAATCTTGATAATTAACAAGGAACATTAATTATCTTATAAGATTAGTATGCAAGTTAAGTGATGATTAAGTTCTACAAATCATAGGTAAAGAGTTACCAACTTAATTGCATATGTGTATGTTATGGAACATAGCACAGGACTTGACCCATCGAAATAAACATATGGATTGTGTTATGTGTCATTGTTTATTTCGTAATGATTTTGGTTCTAAGTTTGAGATGTTTATCTTTTCCACATGAGGATAGGTTCAATAAATATCGTCTACCGCTGATTCCCGATAAGGGCTGCTATACGGACGTTATTTATGTTCTCTTGAATTGTGCGGGGAAAAGCTAATCATCAAGAAAACCGTATGTCCCTCATTAATTCACTTAGTGAGTGACGATATCTGTTTGGGCCCCTTGATGGAGATAGATTGTTTGCATGCAACTTTATACAATTATCTCTAGATCAAGAAACGTATAATCTGCAAGAATGACACATTCCTATCTTGGATTATACGATGATATCGTGTGGCATAAGAATCAAAATAGGGAAATTCATTTATTCTCTTATGCAGGATTTAAATACTGTAGTAGTACACTATTTATGCGAATTGGGAATCATAACGTGTTGCTAGATACCACTTATGATTATTGGAATTAAATAGCGATTTAACTCCATGTCCAACGTAGCATAAATCCTCAAAGGGTCACACAAATAGGACTTTGACCATACGTGCATTATTTATTTATTTGCAATAGTGAGTATTGCAAAATATGATAAGTTGATTAATTAATTAATTAACGTTATGGACCGTTATAATTAATTAAGTCAAATGGATCATATAGAAATAAATTAATGTACATGCTAATCCTAAATTGATTATCAACATATTGATAATTAATTTTATTCATCACACTTTAATTTAATTAAGTGAATTAAATTAAAGTATAGGCTTTTATTTTAATAGTCTATTTGAGCCTAAATTGAATGCAACTTGAAAGGCCTATTAAATAAATGATTTAATATGGACTAAGAGAGATTGAACAAGCCTAACACATGGCCCATAAGGCCCATGTATATGGCCGGCCATAGAGGGGTAAAAGGGTCAAGCAAAGGTTGATGGAGAGTGGTCTATATAAGGACCACTTGAAGAAGCAAAACCTAACCTTCTCACCTTACCTCCCTCTTCTCCCTAGCCGCCACCACCTTCTTGGGCAGAATTTTGATTCTCCCATGAAGGTCTCTCTCTCCCTTGCATTCCCATAGGTCTCATGTGTTGAGAATAGCTATTCCAAAAGGTTAATTGCTAGAATTACTTGAAGAATGGTGAAATGGATTAGCTATCTCCCTTCTCTTGCTAGCACAAGAATTGGGACATGGCCAAATTCCTTGGTGGACTCGAGGGCGCCATGGAGGAGGCGAAGGAGAGCACCCCATCGATTCCCATGCCGTAGGATCGAGCCCCGCGAATACGATTTCGCGGGAGGTACAATTTCCACCTTAATCTCTTTGTGTTAACTTGGCTTTTGTGCACGATTCGTTGTGTGTGTTGTTTCGATGGCTTAATTAACTTGTAATTAGCATAAAAATCGAAAATTACACATTAACTAACATATAATTCAGAACAAATGATTGTAAATAGCAACAGAGAATATATTTGTATAGTTTTACTGGGGACATGATATGCATAAAAATTTTAATAATAAAACAACAACAAAACTTTTTTTTCCCGAAATATTTCTGCAATTTGGTTCTAGATTTCTTTTCTAATTTGTATTGGTTCAAAGCTTCTGAAAATATGGCTCTAACAAAATCAAATACAATGATCCAAGGATAGCAATCACATTTGTCTTTTAATGTCTCATTGAAGGGGTAACCTTTAATATTTATTGTTTGTTTTTCCTGACAAACTTCCGTCAATGATAGATCACTGATATTTAAGCACACGAAGAACAAGCTATGTTTAAAACAATCCGGATTTGCTGTAGCGCGGGACACGGTGTAGCGCACTACGAGCCGTCTGATCTTGATCGGACGGTTCATTTTTTACGGGCCTATCAATCTAGGTTACATGCACGGAGCTCTCTTGTCCATTGGATCTTGATCAGACGGCCAGCATACCGCGCCACACCATTTGTCGCGCGGCAGCGGATCTCAATTTTGTTTAAAAAGTTTTGTACATGATTTACTCTTTTTTTGTGCATAAAAATAAGTCAACTATGCATCCTTAGGCGATATTTAATTAGCATGACCCCATATAAAAAAGTGTCGCATTTTTTTTTTTTGTGAGATAAACTCATCTGTTCATTGCTCGCTTCTTTCTCTTCTTAGTTCTAGTATCATCACAAACAATTATTATGTTAAAATTTGTGAGCTTTTTTTAGGATAAGTTTAATTTTAAGCCACGGATTATTTGTAAGTAAATTTACTTAGGTTTTGGTAAATTTGCTAGATGCTTCTCATAAAGTTCAGCTCATAGTAGTTTCTGGGCAAGAATCAAAATATAAAAGTTATAATTTTTTTTTTCAGAGTATGTGTCAATAACAAATATAAATGTACAGTTTTCATGGTTACCACATTAACACTAGTCTTTATTTTATGTAAACAATTATTGCACTGTGTTTTGCTCATTATTTGTATTTATAAAAAGAATTTCTTATGAAACGTTTCGTCTTTTATCTTCATGAATCATGATATATATTCTGGTCATAATTGGTCACTATATTTTCACTTTGTAATTTTGGGACTGAAATGGCAATATGGCATGTTGAGAATCATCATAATATTTTTTCGGCCCAAAACTTTTGGGCTTTAATCGTCAACACCAAGTCACCAACCCGAATTTTAGTAGATCATCCATATTTCAGGCCTAGTATTTAACCTATGTTAGGGCTGCAAAATAGTCGAAACGGTGATGAAACTAGGGTGTTTCGTCAACCGTTTCGTTTCGTTTGACGAAACAGTTTTTTTTTTATTTCGTTAATCGTTTTCGTCCGGACGAAACGGTCGAAATTGACAAAATTTTTGTGATTTACACATAGATGAAACCATTTCATTGTTTCGTTAACCGTTTCGTCCAACCAAACGAAACCGTTTTGTTGTTTCGATAATCGTTTCGTCCGGACGAAACAAAACGGAAAACGATTAAAACGACTTTCGTTTTCAGCCCTAACCTATATTCGGAATATAATTCCCGAAAACTATATGCTTTTTAAGGCCAAAAAATTTTAAATAATATTAAAATATTCATGAATTTGGAAAATATTATTTATTAAATCGGAATTGTATAAATAGTATCGTTCTTTGAAATAACAATATTTGGCTAATATCGTTTTTTACGACCTATATGACCTTCGGCCATTTGAAGTATTTTTTAATATAAATTAATATTTTTTCAATACTTGTAATCATTTTGTTTAGCTAATATTGTTATTTCAAAGAACGACACTAGCCAATCATCCATTATATAAATACGATGTTATTTTTTTTTTCTCCTCCTCATTTTTCGCTTTCCTTCTTTCACCTCGATCTTCTTTAGGTAAGTTTTTTAAATTAATTTATTATTTATTTACTTAATTATAAATAATGATAATATTGCTCATACTTTTAAAAATAATAAGTCTATAATAGATCCAGGGGCGGATCCAGTGGTGGGGTGGGTGGGGCTAGCCTTAATGAATTTTTTCAACCATTGAAGCACTCAAAGGTGGGGCTGAAAAATGGAAGAAGAGAAACCGTTCGATCAAATGATTCATTAGAGCACTCAGCCTCACTTAAATATTTTTACTAGATCCACCAGTGAATAGATCAATAATACATTAGGTGGATTCAAATATTTCTCTACTTATTAGTCTATAAGTAAAGTACATGTATCTAATTAATGCTTCAAATTTTATGTATGGTCTACATCATCCATCTTTCATCCGTGTGCCTATATGCATGCTAGATTCATGATTTCTTCATTTCTTTATTCCCACATGAAAACTTTGCTAATTGGAGCTTTTCGCATAGGCTTGCATTTTTTTCATACTAATAATGCAAAGTAGTTCTCCTGGCAATTTCTAATGCGATGTGCTTTTGGAGGAAATCAAATGAACCAAAAGATTTCCACAATCCTATGGAAATATATTCCAGGTTAATAAATATCGGATGATGTTGTTAATGTTAGGAAATATTTAATTTTTAATTTTTAACTAATTATTACTAATTAATCAACATTAAACATCAACCAATCAAAGATCTAGTGCATAAACCATCCAACTAAAAAAAAGGTAGGAGATTATACCTTTTTTGTATTGTAACAAGAAGGTGATTCCAATGGCGTGAGAGTCGGTGACGTGCTACACCTACTTCCTTCAATCCAACGGCGGCCGCCTCTAGTTCACCTAGATGTTAACCAAGCTCTAATCGAATCGTGCTAGTGATTCAAGGAGAACAAAGCTAATCCAAAAGTTCAACTCTCTTCTATAATTAACTATTTTAATTAGGTGGAGAGTTGAAGCTTAACACATGAGCAAATGGAGGGGAGAGAGGAGAGAGGCCGGCGGCCAAAGAGAGGAGAGGAAGGAGGGTGGCGGCTAGGAAAAAAAGAGTGAGGCCTAGGGTTGCACTTAGGACCCCTTTAAATAGAGCATCCAAAGCCTACTTACCACCAAACCAATAATTACCAATGACCCTATTATGGGCTATATATGCCTCTCAACATTATTATTTTAGCCTCTAATTCATTTAATTAGAGTCTCCCTTAAATGCTCTTTAATTGGGCTATATATTTAATATATAAATAACGACCTAATTTTTTAATATAACTATTTATATTACATCGTATTGAACTAAAATAATTATCAACTAATTAATAATTATTTAGGAATTAGCTAAAATATTAATTTATTTTTATATGATATATTTGAGTTAATTAATATAACGGTTCGCAACGGTATATAACTAATTAATCAACTTATCATATTTCTGCAATACTAACTGTTGCGAATAAATAAATAATGCACTGTATGATTAAAGTTCTATTTGTGTGACCCTTTGAGGATTTATGCTATGTTGGACATAGAAAATAAATCACTATTTATTTTCAATAATCATAAGCGGTGTCTAGCAACACGTTACGATTCCCAATTTACATAAATAATGTACTACTACAATATTTCAATCCTACATAAGAGAATAAAAGTATTGAGAAAGTTTAATATGCACTATAGTGCATAGGATATTCCGTGCATCGCGGACTTTTTCGGGAATATTTTTATAAATTGACAAATTTAATTTAACCAATCTAATCTACATATTGAAATCTAATAGAAAACCAAATTTTACAATTTTTGATATATTATTACTATTTTTTTTTATTTTTTAAAACATGCCATTTTTGAAAAATTGTAAATAGTACCACATTCCAAAAATGACATGTTTTAAAAAATTCGAAAAAAATAGTAATAAAATCTAAAAAATTGTAAATTTTGGTTTGGTATGAGATTTCAATATGTAGATTAGATTGGTAAAATTAGATTTGTCAATTTACAAAAATATTTCCGAAAAAGTCCGTGGTGCACGGAATGCCCTATGCACTATGGTGCATATTAAACTTTCTCTAAAAGTATTTTCCTATTTTAATTCTTATGTCACACGATATCATCGTATAATCCAAGATAGGAATGTGTTATTCTTGCAGATTATACCTTTCTTGATCTAGACATAATTATATCAAGTTGCTAGCAAATAATCTATCTCCATCAAGGGACCCAAACAAATATCGTCACTCACTAAGTTAATTAATGAGGGACATACGATATTTTATGATTAACTTTTCCCCGCACAATTCAAGAGAGCATAAATAAAGTCCGTATAGCGGTCCTTATCGGAAATCAGCGGTAGACGATATTTATAGAACCTATCCTCATGTAAAAAAAAACATCTCAAACTTAGAACCAAAATCATAACGAAATAAATAATGACACATAACACAATCCATATATTTATTTTGATGGGTCAAGTCCTGTACTATGTTCTATAACATACACATATGCAATTAAGTTGGTAACTCTTTACCTATGATTTGTAGAACTTAATCATCACTTAACTTGCATACTAATCTTATTGATAATTAATGTTCCTTGTTAATTATCAAGATTATGGACCTTTTAGATTTATTATTTTCATTTAATTATAAATGAACTGTAGAGATCTACAATTCAAATCATCAACCTGAATAATCTGTCAATAAATAAATCAAAGAACAAATGATCAAATATTATCAATAACATAAACCATAACAGTAGTCAAATATGATTGGATTTTAGAACATATCTCCAACAGTTAACGCCCTAGAGCGTCTAGTTTTTTGTGGTCATCAAAACGTTATTCAAGTCCGTACCTTTAGTGACATGAACTAACTAACATGGATATAACATCTTTCAAGATCCCACCAGAGTCTGTCCACAATGTCTTTTTCCCAATCACAAGTGATGATCACAAGATAATCAATTCTTGTAGAAACTTAGCTAACGTAAGCTCCCTTCTTTATTCATCTTAATAAATTATGGTGGAGTTCTAATTGGTGTTCAGATTTTAAACTGGTTGATATTGGTGTTGATTTCTGAAATGACATGTTTAGTCTGGTTGGTATTTATGAGTTGGTATTACTATGTGAAATTCTAATTGGTGTACAGATGTTAAACTGGTTGATATTATTGTTGATATTTTAAACTTTTATTTTAATTGTTGTTGGCAGCATGCAATAAAATTTGTTGTCTTTTGTAGTTGTCAAACTTGTCTCATGTTTTCTGACTTTGATGTAGATTTCGGCGAGTGAAATATGTGAGAATGAGTTATGAACTTATGAATAATTTTTTATCTGTTTAGACCAGGGACAAAGGGGATTATTAATTATGCTTTTTCTTTGCAATTAATGGAAGCTGAGTCAGTCAAATCAACTAAAATATACAAAAGCAAGTTTACATTCAGAACCATATGTAACTTCATATAAATGCTACAAGATACGACATACATATTACACCAACTGCTTTTTTTGGGCTTTTTTATAGTAAAATTGGGCTTCCTCCAATTAGTCACAAACTCTATTCTGTCACCTATATAAATACCAGAAAGACATTTCTGTATGCTTATTCTGTTTCCAGTTCACGCTAGATAATAAAAAAAATGAAACAGATAATTTTATTTGTTTATGTTAACGATCAACTCGTGCAATTAAAATATAAAAATCCCAATTCTTTAAGTCCAAAAACAACGAACTCAATAAACCAACCGCTGGTTCTATTTTCTACACTTGATCATGTATTTAATAAATTGTAACTAGTGTTATTCCTGATATAGAAAAAAATAATGGGTTTGATTTTATCATTTAATTCTCCAATGAAATTCGATTTTTGTCACTGTAATGCATTACAAAAAAGAAAAAGAAAAAGAGCAGATTCAGTTGCATCACATATAAGAATAATTGAATACCAAGTTGCGCAACTTGTTACGGGTCAACAACTTTCCCTTTTTGAATCTTAAAGCATAATTGAAAACCATCTAATATCATATGTGGTGGTGATGTTGCCATACTAAGGTAACCTTGGCGAATCTCTACTGCGTACTCTTCAACAAAACGAGAAGTCGAGAACAAATGGAATATATTCTTTTTTTTTTAAGAAGATATTAATCGGATTGATCTCCCAGTTTTAAATATTATATAAAAAAATATTACATCATCTTCAGTGCACGCTATGAATATGATTTGACGAAATGTCCATGTTCGATAAAGTTCTTAGCCAGATTAATTTTCTGTGAGCTACGTTACCTAGCTAGTTCAACTAATTGAAAATAAATAAAAAAGAGAAGAAAGGCATAAAGATAGCGTGAACTGTAAATAGAATCTATTGTTCCGAAGCTTGGCCCTATTTTTTTTGGCAGTATGTTATAAAGCCATACATGTGATATTGGAAAATAAAAAAAGGGAATCTGTAAGTAATAAAAAATTACAAGTAGTTAATAAAGTGATATTTGCAATTATCCACAGGGCTGAACAGCCTGAACTAGAGCATGGAAGCAGAAACAATGTATAATGATAGTCTGAACAATTTTTCACGTGTATCATGTGCTTGTATATTCACTGTGGCTCAATACTTCACGTTCTAAATTCTAAACTTATAATTATCGTCTTTTTTTTTAGCATTGTAGTTTAACTTGAAATTTTGAAATTAAATTTATCTCCACTAAAGGAAATGATTAACAACCCCACTTTACTCCATGAGCAGTCTGCGCAGTATCATTAGAAATGAAAGATTTCATTGAAATGAGAAAGTATGATCTGTACAATTTTGTTCAAGGAAATAAATAAAAAACGAAGAAAGAAAAAATAACGACTGACACAGTCAGTTTTATATACAATACCCGACGCATAATAGTCGAGTTTCTGTCATACATACCAATTATTTCAGTTGCTTATGTCGAAGTATTTCGGATCAGCTGGGAAATGATGCTCCACCTTTAACTGAAAATAATACAATGACAAAATTGCAGAGACTTTAGACCCAGATTGATCAAAATATCAAATGTGGAGGACTCAAAAGCTGATACAACTTAATTTTTCCAGCACAAAACTTGCAGCCATAGCCAACAGAAACCCGACTGCAAATATAAAGCCACCACCAAAATAAAAGGGTACCTCGGCTTCAATAGAATCAGACCATTTCAGTAATGACCAATAGCGGTACAGGGAAGAGTATATACCTGATCCTGAATCTACCACTGACAACACAGTACTGAGGCACGTTCAGAAAAAAACAAAAAAAAATTACAAACCTTGCCCTCATCAGAGTCAGAATGGCGTTGGGGAAAGACAACTCGAAGGTCATTATACAAGTAATATCTCCTATCCTCTTCCATGTCTTGCGCAACAGCAACTGATGAACAATCTGATCTTGACCTCTGCACAGATCTTGATGCATTCTTTTTCTTGATTGCAGGGCTGAGGAAGCGGAGGTGAAGTGCATACCTCAAGGCTCCATTACTGCCGGGTGTTGACCCCTCATTGGCTTTGGCAGGCATTTTGCAAGGGGATCCATTGACTAGATGAATCTTGTCCATATTTAATTCAGCAGTAGTGATATTGACTTTTTCTCCAGAAGAAAAATCTGTCAAAGATTGAAATTTATAAAGATGTCTTTTAGGAAAGATTAAAAATATGACGTTATTAAAAAAAAAAAACTCACGCAGTCTGTGATTGCGAGCAATTTCATTATTACTGTTGATTCTTCTACGAAATGTTTTAAATCATAGTCATTTTGCTTTCATAATTTGAAAGATTTTATCAGATTTTTGCAGAAGGTTTCATTTTATGGCAATGTTCTCTTCATCCTTTTTTTCAGTAGAATATAAAATTTTAATAGAAGGGATGGCAAAGGCTTACAAGTGGAGAAGTCACTCTTGCAATCTGTATTTACAGTTTCATTAGTTGACAACTTTTCACTCTTCAGCCCCCCATCTTTACCAATATTGCAAGGAGAAATAGGCGAGGAAATTATCCCCTTTTGCCTCATGAATGTCTGCACAAACAATTAAATATATACCAGATATGAACCAATGCAATGTATAATTAAATTCCTACTTTGATCAGGTAATATTAGTTCGGTACTTTAATGACTGTTTTCCTCAGCATCATTGTCTATTTAGATTTATGAGGTTTAATGCTTGTGCATGTAAATTACTACCAAGATCCTCAGTCAGAAAAGTGAGGGAAAAAAAGAACAGAAGAAAATGAAACCAAAAAATATATATATATTAGAGAACCTTGGTGCCTGCTGGCATGTCGGTGAGATCATAGTTACAGAAGAAAGTATGAAGAGGCGTTTTTTCTGGATTACTTACAACCTACCAAAATGTAAATATATAAATAAAATTTTACAATAAGCTATTACTTGAAAGGAAAAAGTTTCCAACAGTCGAATTCATATTCTTAGGTACAGAGTACATACCAATTGAATCCGTCCCTTGACTGGGATGCGCAAGCGGCTCTTGGCAGATCTTGATTCATCGTTGGCACTAAGACTCCTCCTAAATCTAGCATTAGGACTAGGGCTAAGGTTAGAGTTTGTGCCCTTATTTGGAGATAACCTTCCAGCTAGGTCAATGGAGGAATAGTATAACAAACAGGTGTCACCCTCTATACTTGTGACAGAGAAAGGTAGTTTGGATGTTGGAGGTGAGAAAGTACCACCTGTTATGTTCAGTACCGCTAGAAAACCATCTATATTCTGCTTTAGAAACAAAAAAATAAATAAATAAAATGGAGAGTTAGAGTGAAAGAAAAAATATACAAGTTTTAATACTACTTCTTTTCCAGTATAATAGCAGTTGCCAGTTTAGTTTGCTTTTGGCTTTTCGTAACCTTTTTCTATGTTCAAATAAAGATTACATATATCCTAAAATAGAAATTGTGTTCATCAAGACGTCATCTGTGCCTACGTACTGCTGGTAATCCATCACCAATCTGTATGTTTCTAGTCTAGATTGAACTTGGTCCCTATCAGTAAACAGTCATAAATAAGTATTCATTCTTTGCATGTTACAAGGAGATGAATAAATGCTATGGGAGATAAAAGAAGACCTGATTTGTATTCCCTGAAGAGAAACGACCTGACAAGAGAGACTCCTCAAATGAACCGACCAACGACCTCCTCACAAGACCTTTAGCAGTTGAGCCCATAAAATTAGACATATGGCCAACACCACCCCTTGCCAATTCCCCACCCCGGGGTGTGAACACCTCAAATTCATCACGACATAATATACTATGACCATCTTCTGCTAGAATTTCATGCTCCCCAAAGGGAAGTTTATCCTTTAGTCCCTTTGCTTCTTGCAAATCCAAAAAATGGCCCTCAAAGTTCAGCGCTCTAACATTTTTCATTCTATCATGAAATCTGGGGCCAAGCGGGGAGAGAGAGAGAGGAGGTGAGTGTTCTTGTTTAGTGCTAGTCTCTCTCTCTATAAGTAAGGGTCCATCTGTGAATGAATTCAAAGTGCTAAACCCAAGATTCTGAAATGAATCACTGCCACCAAAATATACCTTTTTACATGAATCGGTACTGAGCCTTCTAAAGGAATCATAATTATTATCCAAATTTTGTATGCTGCTGTTAGACTGAGAAATGTTTAACAAATCACCGTGGAATTGTTTCCTCAGAACAGTATTGAGAGGAGAGAGGAGCCTCTTTCTGACAAGGTGCGGACCAACATTTGTCTGGTTAGGCCCATCCAAAGACGAGTTAGACTGGGATTCAAAACCAACAACCCGTATTTTTGGAAGGTGTTGCCTCTCATTCGAATTGAGTTTTAATTCACTGACTGGTGGAAGTGAGATTCGACTGCCTGCACTGGAATTGGAGTTTGAAACTGAAATTGGCTGCGAATTTGAATAGATGGGAGTTGAGATGAAGGTACTCAGTGCCATTGCTGTACCTCCATCAGCTTGACCTGGAGAAACTTGAGGAAGTCCCATAGTACTTCAATTCTAGTTGGTTTTCACCCCTTCCCGTGCGCTCTAACTGCTAACATGCAAATGCTATCTGAAAGTTTTCTGATTGCACCTTTTTCTCCAAATTCCTTGAAGCTGGAAAATTTTCTTTTTTTTTTTAGAATATCTGAAGCTGGAAAATTCCAACCAACTGTTTCTACAATGCTTTAGGCAGAACCAATGCCCTTAACTCCTAACTTTTTTAAAGTTCCTCCAATGCTTAATGGATCCTTTCTAACATTGCAGTGATTCCAACTTGCCTTTCCTTTTCTTTCAATCCCCTTGAGACTAATCTGGAGACTTAAGTTCTTCAGCAGAATTAATCTGCCTGAATGAAGGCTCCCTTCTATAGTTGCCTTCCAACTCTTCAAATTTCAGAGTTGCTTGATTCACTCAAATGCACCTAGAAGAACAAATCTTTCTTCTTCAAATTTAGCCTGAATAAACCTACGACTACAGGTACCCTACTGTGCCTAAATTAAATTTTGACAATTTGACCAATTCAGAAATCTTGTGAGTTACAGCCCACTTCATCGTTTGTCAAGCTCAGGTAAAATGTGTATTGGTATCTCATGATCATTGGTTCCATTGCAAGTTGAGAAATTAAATTTGGACCGGCCTTCAACGTTTTCTGAGAAAGAGCAGATGAACTGATATTTCATCTTCCCAGAGAGATTGAGAGGGGGGTTAGCAATCCTGAAAAGCAAAAGAAAACAAAAAACAAGAAAAAGAAGAAGAAAGATTAGCCATATAAGTTTTAAATTTAATAAAAGCTTTAAGCTCAATTAAGCTATTGAACAGTTAAATTAAAGGTACACCTGGTATGTAAAACATTATGCTGGCCAACTCACTGGTGCACATTTACCATTATATCCAATTATGAGGTGAATCATACCAAAATTAAGGAATTTTCAAAGCTCATAAGTTCTATAAAATTCTGTATCTTCATAAAGGCAATGAATTCCATGTGATATATCAACCAGCTTTTGTTATTTTTCTTTATTTCATGAATATCAATTGTTCCCTCCCTCTTTTATGTTATACAAGAAAGATCAATCACTGAACTAAGAAGTACACCAGGATTCACTTCTAAAATGAAGAATGAAACATATTTCACACAATCACGAATACAGAAAGCTCAATTGATTGTAAAAAATCACACTTTTACTTCCACCAACTACCAAAAATATTTCTCAAAGCATCGAATTCAGATATTTTTCACCGATCAAAGTAATTAAATCAGGTGTGAGAAATTATCTAGAATCTACACAATCTCTTTTAACTGCAAATCAATTAGAACTCCCAAGAAGAAGATTATCTCATCAAAAAGCTTATAGCAATTATTATGTACGGAAAATTAATTACACAAGCAATCATTCAAACTGTTTTCCAACTTTCTCCTAGCACGACTAAAAGAACTAGAATAAGCAAAAAACAAAAAAAAATATTAAAAAAAATAATAACAAAATTAAAAAAGGGGCAATCGGAAACGATCGATCAAAAGTTCAAGCTCCTAAATCGATTTTACAAACAGATTAGGCACAAACCAACAATTTCCCAAACAAAAAATCGCCTATTTTCAATCTAAATCGGAACGAAAACTACGAAACAAGCAACAAATTACGCTAAGAATCAGAATCAATTCCTCAATTCATACGATTATGGTTGAATCCGTGTACAAACCTTTCAAATCAAAGGCTGTTTGTGCTTGTACGGTCTCAGTGATTACACATATTTCTTCTATCTTTATCTCTCTCTCTCTTTTTTTTTTCTCTCTTTCGTCAGTTCTTCACCTCTTAACCTTTTTCACAATCTCTTTCTCTCTCTCTCTCTTCTCTTGTAGCTATATATATTTTGAACCAATCGTTTTAATTATAAAAATGAATAAATAATAAGAGAGAAAGAAAGAAATGGGACCTTCGCTTTTTAATTTCTCGGTTTTTTAGTTGGCTCTGATTTTGTGAAAGAAATGAATTAATGGAGGTGGGTTGCTTTCTGTGTAGACGGAAGAAACCGTTTGTGTAGAATTTTATTCCGGTCTAGTTGAACCGGGTTTCATCCATATGTCAAAATGTAAATATGATCAATTAGAATAATTTCTGCGTGTTTTCTCTCTCATTACAATATCCAAGTATTATTTTTAGAATATAGAAGTTAACTATTTGATGAAAATACACATTGAGAAAATTGCGCCTAAAGCTAGCTAAAAAGGATAAACAATTATCATAGTTTTCCATAAATAATTGTTAAAAAGCATTTTCTGAAACAATTTGAATATTGCTAAAATAGGAAATTTACAATATCTCAAAATTTGAGTTATGCTGTTATTTTATTTAAATTGAAGTTTGAGAAAATAATATTAATAAATTAAAGAAATAAAATTTGTTAAATTTTGTTACTTAATGTTTTGTGATATTACCATGGTATTATGTCAACGCCATGTTACTCTTCTTTGATCACTATGATATCATGTCGACATGTTAGATAAAGAGAGAGGACTTCTCCAGTTATATGTTGTACTGGAGAACTTTAGCTAAAACAGCTCCGTATCTGTACTTGGGTATAAATACCCCTCCATGTATTATTTTACATTGGTGATCAATACAGAATACATTCAATATTAATCTCTGTCATGGTATCAGAGCCATCACTTGGCTAATCGCCTCTTTCGATCCATTCTTTCCCCAATTTCTTCGTCTCTTTCTTCTTTCCTCTAGCAAATCGCCATGGCGACACCTCTAAATACATCAAATCCGCTGCCCGATACAACCAATTCGGAGTCGACTACATCAATTCCTCCGCCTCCCAATTCGATTCTTCCCCCTCCAAACCCTAATGGGTCTCCTTCTTCTCTGCCTCATGATTTCTTCACAACAGCTACATCTACAGCTCCCATGGTGTTCTTAACTCTTCCTGTTCACACCAAGCTAACAAGATCGAACTTCTTGGCATGGAAATCTCAAATTGAGCCTCTCCTCCATGCGTATGGTCTGAGCACCTTTCTTTCGTCTCCGTCTGTTTCCTCTTCGATTCTTGATCATGCTACAGGCCATCTACAGCTGAACCCTGCCTATCTCTCTTGGTACAAGCAAGATCAGATGATTCTTGCTTGGCTTCGCGCATCTCTTTCGGAACCAATTCTTGCCCAAGTTGTCTCATGTTCAACCTCTGGAGATCTCTGGCGCTATCTTCTTCAGACGTTCTCTGCTTCGTCAAGAGCTCGTCTAACTGAGTTGAAGAAGCGTCTGCAAACCACTGTAAAGGGGGGCAGCTCCTGTGCTGATTTTCTTCTTCAAATTCGTGCTATTGCTGATGAATTGGCCTTCATTGGATCGCCTCAGGCCGATGAAGATTTGGTCTTGACGGTTCTTGGTGGGTTAGGCACTGAGTACAACTCATTTGTAGTTGCAGTCAATTCTCGACAGGAACCTATTTCTTTTTCTGAAGTGCAGTCGTTGCTGCTCAGTCATGAGTCTCTGCTGCAATCTCAGCAACCACAGGTGGCTTCTCTTCCATCTTCTTCTAACCCTTCTGCCTTTTATGCAAACAATCCTTCCACCAATTACAGACAACCTGGTAATCAGCCTCGCAATACCAGAGGATCTTTCAAATCCAGAGGGTCTTCTAATCGACCACCTCATCAGAACAACCGTCCCAGGTTCCCATCTTCTCAACCCCTACTGCCAACTCCCTCCTCAGCTGGTACTGGCACAAGAGGTCCCTCTGATAACACTGCTCAAGGTACAGCTGAAACGTGTCAGATATGCTTCAAGAGGGGTCACACGGCTAGGGCCTGTTGGTGGCGCTGCGATATGCATTACACTGATGATCCTGCTCCTTCTCAGGCTGTGTCACAACCTCCTGCTCCTCAAGCTCATGTAGCACATGCCACTGCCTCTTCCACATCTGGTGACTGGTATCTCGATTCTGGCGCTACTCATCATGTCACTAGTGACATTAATAATCTGACATCTTTTGTGCCGTATGAAGGAATGGACAGGCTCCAGATTGGAGATGGCAACGGTATGCATATCTTACACATAGGTTCTGCTACTATTTCTTTTGGATGTACTAACTTGGTGTTGACTAATGTTTTGCATGTACCAGCCTTTACAAAAAATTTGTTAAGCCTTTCTAGATTGCTAGCTGATAACAAACTTCAGATTGAATTTTATTCCTCTTTCTGTGTTGTTAAGGACTGCCTCACTTCAACTGTCCTCCTTCAAGCTCAAGTAACTAGTGGCCTCTACTTGTTTACTGCTACCTTATCCTGTGCTCCTCAGGCTATGTTAGGAGAGAAAGTGACTGCGCATACTTGGCATTATAGATTTGGCCATCCAGCCTTGTCTACTACTAGAAGAATTTTACTTTCCCATAGTTTACCTTGTAGTAATTCTGCTTTAAAC
Organism: Rhynchospora pubera; assembly: GCA_028095005.1. Classification (NCBI taxonomy): domain Eukaryota; kingdom Viridiplantae; phylum Streptophyta; class Magnoliopsida; order Poales; family Cyperaceae; genus Rhynchospora; species Rhynchospora pubera. Next base: position 47,035,042 of record CM051460.1, read on the forward strand.
ATGTGTGAACATTGTGCTGTAGCAAAGTGCCATAAGTTGCCTTTTTTAGCTAGTTCTAGTTCTGCTACTGCTCCATTGGAGCTTATTCATGCTGATGTTTGGGGTCCTGCCCCTGTTATTTCTTCTAATGGTTTTCGATATTTTGTAGTTTTTATTGATGATTTTTCCAAGTTTTCTTGGATTTATTTTTTGGCTACAAAAGATGAGGTTGTCAAAGTGTTTACTACCTTCAAGCTTCAGGTTGAAAATGTTATTGGTAGGACTATTAAATTCTTGCGCACTGATGGTGGTACTGAGTTCAAACCCTTGACTCGTCTGTTTCCTCAAATTGTCCACCAATTGACCTGTCCACATACGCCTGAACAAAACGGCGTTGCCGAGCGTAAAAACAGGCATATTCTTGAGTTGTCTTTGGCCATTATTAACCAGGCTTCTCTTCCCTTGTATTTGTGGGATGAGATTTTTGCTAGTGTGGTGTACTTAATAAACAGACTACCCCCCACCTTGCATAATTCTGTTATTTCACCCTTTGAGCGTTTGTTTAACAAACCACCTGATTACTTGGCATTGCGTGTGTTGGGCTCACAGTGTTATCCTTTAACTCGACCGTATAACAAACACAAGCTTCAATTGTTAGTTAAGTGCATAATTTTCATTTTATGATTAAATACTACTAATTATCCATAAACAATCATGCACAAACACGGATCTTGCACTAAGCCATTCACACAAGAGAGAAAGGTTCAAGGTATACCTCTCTTGAGCTAGTAATCAAGAGGCTCGAACCGGCTAGGTTGTAGGTGGTTGTGCTCACGTCTAGCTCGCGCCTCCTTGTCGTATCGCCTCGAGTCCACTTGGTATTAACCAAATCCTCTACAAGTTATGCTAGTAACTTGGAGGAGATGCCTAATCCCTAGCTTTCTCAATTCTTCTAGCAAATCAACAAGTTATTTGTGGAAGAATGGAGGGCTCAACACATGAGCAATAGGGAGAGATGGGAGAGAGGGAGGCGCACAAGGGAAGGGGGGCGGCTAGGTTAGTGGGAGAGAGAGAGAGGGGGATTTGCAACCATCCACATCCTTATATAGAGTGCAAACCCTACCTACCTCACACTAACTATTTACCAAATTGCCACCCCACCTACCACCTTGCTTGGCCGGCCACAAAGAGGGCCTTTATGGGCCAATTGCATTGCCTCATGGGTCCACTTAATCATTCATTAAATGGCCTCTCTTGTTGCTCTCAATTTGGATCCCTATTGGGCCTTTAATTAATTATTTAATTAAAGCCCTATAAAATGCACATGTGTTAAAATAAATAATTATTAACTTAATAATAATTATTTAGGGATTAGATAATGCATTAATTTATTTCTATATGATCCCTTTGATTTAATTAATTATAACGGTCTACAACGCTATTTAATTAATTAATCAACTCATCATATTTTGCAATACCAATTATTGCAAATAAATAAATAATGCAAGCATGGTTAAAACACCAATTCTGTGTGACCCTTTGAGGATTTATGCTACGTTGGACATGGAGTTAAATCGCTATTTAAATCCAATAATCATAAGCGGTATCTAGCAACACGTTATGATTCCCAATTCGCATAAATAGTGTACAGCTACAATATTTCAATCCTGCATAAGAGAATAATAATATATCTCTATTTTGATTCCTATGCCTCACGATATCATCGTATAATCCAAGATAGGAATGTGTCATTCTTGCAGATTATACGTTTCTTGATCTAGAGATAATTGTATCAGTTGCTAGCAAACAATCTATCTCCATCAAGGGGCCCAAACAGATATCGTCACTCACTAAGTGAATTAATGAGGGACATACGGTTTTCTTGACTATTTAACTTTTCCCCGCACAATTCAAGAGAACATAAATAACGTCCGTATAGCAGCCCTTATCGGGAATCAGCGGTAGACGATATTTATTGAACCTATCCTCATGTGGAAAAGATAAATATCTCAAACTTAGAATCAAAATCATAACGAAATAAATAATGACACCCAAACACAATCCATGTATTTATTTCGTTGGGTCATGTCCTGTACTATGTTCAATTAACATAAACATATGCAATTAAGTTGGTTACTCTTAACCAGTGATTTATAGAACTTAATCAACACTTAACTTGCATACTAATCTTATTGATAATTAATGTTCCTTGTTAATTATCAAGATTATGGACGCTTAAGATTTATTGTTGTCATTTACTACTAAATGAATCACAGTGATCTATAATTCAGATCCTCAACCTGAATGAACTGTCAACACATAAATCAAGGAACAAATGATATAAAATCATCCATAACATAAAACCATAGAAGTAGCCAAAAAGATTGGCTTCTAGGACATATCTCTAACAATCTCCCACTTGGCCTAGAGTCAATCAACAGTGACTTCTAGCCAGTGTATAGTACTCAATGTAATATCCAAATATACATATCTCATACTAACGCCTAAATAAAAGATACAACTCAAAGCCAATCAGGCATACGCCTAATCCCCATGGATGCAACATGCAACTCATGCGCGGCTCGAGACAAAGGCTTTGTCAGAGGGTCCGCTGTGTTCGCGGCACCGTCCACCTTCTTGACCTTGACCCATCCGTCATTGACCAACTGACGGATGAGATGGAACCGTCGTAGAATGTGCCTAGTCTTCTGGTGAGACCTAGGCTCCTTGGACTGAGCTATGGCTCCCGTATTGTCGCAGTAGATATCCACTGGACCCGAGATGCTTGGAACCACCTCTAGCTCGGTCAAGAACTCCTTGATCCATACGGCCTCTTTTGCCGCTTCACCAGCCGCTAAGTATTCCGCTTCGGTGACGGAATCGGCCGTAGTATCTTGCTTGGAACTCTTCCAACTTACGGCACCACCATTAAGCAGAAATACAAAGCCGGACTGTGATTTGGAGTCATCTCGATCGGTTTGGAAACTAGCATCGGTGTAACCAGTTACAACGAGCTCTTGGTCTCCACCGTAAACGAGAATGCTCTCTTGGGTTCTCTTGAGATACTTGAGGATATTCTTGACTGCGGTCCAATGTGCCATGCCCGGGTTGGCTTGGTATCGACTAGTCACGCTAATCGGATGTGCCACATCGGGGCGAGTGCATAGCATGGCATACATAATCGATCCGACTACAGATGGATACTTGAATCGCTTCATGTACTCCCGATCTGTCTCCGTTGTCGGACCTTGAGTCTTGCTCAAGTAAATGCCATGTGACATAGGCAAGAATCCCTTCTTGGAATTCGCCATGTTGTGTTTTTGCAACACCTTGTCAATGTATGCATCTTGGCTCAAACCTAGCATCCTCTTTGATCTATCTCTATAGATCTTGATTCCTAGAATGTAGGCGGCCTCGCCCAAGTCTTTCATTGAGAACACTTTCTTCAATGAATCCTTGACTGCATTCAATTCGGGAATATCATTCCCGATCAAGAGTATATCGTCAACATATAGAACAAGAAACACAACCACGCTCCCACTAAACCTCTTGTAGACACAAGGTTCCTTTTCACTTTGAGAGAAGTTCAATTTCTTGACTTCCTCATCAAAGCGCTTGTTCCAACTCCGTGATGCTTGCTTCAATCCATAAATGGATCGTTGAAGCTTGCATACTTTGTTAGCATTCTTTGGATCCACAAAACACTCGGGTTGTGTCATATACACATCCTCTTCCAAATTTCCATTTAGGAAGGCGGTTTTGACATCCATTTGCCAAATCTCATAATCATAGAATGCGGCAATTGCTAACATGATCCGAATTGACTTGAACATGACGACGGGCGAGAAGGTTTCTTCATAGTCAATACCATGAATTTGCTTGTAACCTTTCGCTACAAGTCGTGCTTTGTAAATGGTCAAGTTGCCATCCATGTCGACCTTTCTCTTAAAGATCCACTTGTTCTCAACGGGTTTTACTCCGTTGGGAAGGTCAACCAAGGTCCATACCTTGTTGTCATACATGGATTGCATTTCGGATTCCATGGCTTTTAGCCATTCCTTGGAGTCGGGTTTCTTTCTCATGTCATCAACGGTCAAAGGCTCATCGTTCTCCATAACGAGAACGTCGTGCAAACCTAAATATCTTATAGGTGGACGACTTGGCCTTGCCGATCTTCGTAGGGTAGAAGTTTGAGGTTCTTGAACTTGTTCCACAACGGTTTGTGGACTTTGTTCTTGAACTTCAAGTGAAGGTGCTTCCTCAACATCATCGACTCGCGATATGTTTGAGTTTTCATTTGAGGGAGCTTGTTCGTAAACCTCTTCTTCCACAACAACTTGTGGAATGGGTTCGGCTACAATCTCATTCGGTGCATCCACATTTTGTGCAACCTCATTTGGCACCACATTGGGAACAACCACATTGCCTACTTGAGGCATGCTTTGTTGTTGCGGTTCTTGAATTTCTTCAATCACCACGTTGCTCCCACTACTTCTTCTTGAGAGAAACTCCTTCTCCAAGAACACACCATAACGAGCAACAACTATCTTGTTCTCGTTGCGGTTATAGAAGTAGTAACCCTTCGTTTCCTTAGGGTATCCTACGAAATGACATTTGTCCGATTTGGGTCCAAGCTTATCGCTCACTAGCCTTTTCACATAAGCTTCACAACCCCAAATCTTGAGAAACGACATGCTTGGTTTCTTCTTAAACCAAAGCTCATAGGGCGTCTTCTCAACGGACTTTGATGGAACACGGTTTAATGTAAAAGTTGCGGTTTCAAGGGCGTATCCCCAAAAGGACATAGGCAAATCGGCTTGGCTCATCATTGACCGAACCATGTCAAGCAAAGTTCGATTCCTCCTTTCGGATACACCATTCCATTGTGGTGTTCCGGGTGGAGTGAGTTGTGGAACGATTCCACACTCCTTTAGATAGTTGCCAAACTCATGGCTCAAGTACTCACCACCTCGATCGGATCGTAAGACCTTGATCTTTCGACCAAGTTGGTTCTCAACTTCATTCTTAAATTCTTTGAACTTGTCAAAGGATTCGGATTTGTGACGCATCAAGTAGATATACCCGTATCTACTATGGTCATCGGTGAATGTGATGAAGTATGAATAACCACCACGCGCACAAATGCTCATAGGCCCACATACATCGGTATGTACAAGGTCTAACAAGTCATTTGCCCTTGTTCCTTTGTTAGGAAAAGGCGCTTTGGTCATCTTTCCCATCAAACAAGATTCGCATGTGTCAATTGGTTCGAAAGCGAATTGATCCAAGAGACCAACGGTTTGTAATCTCTTGATGCGTTTCTCATTGATATGACCTAAGCGGCAATGCCACATCAAAGTTGCATTCTCATGTGAAATCTTACGTTTCCTATTGTCATTCTCAACACTCAAGATAAGTCCGCTAGAATCAAGCAAATAAAGACCATTCAATAAATGCGCATCACAAAAACGAACTTCATTTCGAAACAAGGTCAACAACTTGTTCTTTATTACAACATTAAAACCATCCATGTCCAAACAAGAGATAGAGATAATGTTTCGAGTGATAGAGGGAACTAAAAATACATCCTTTAGTTCCAACACAAAACCGGAAGGTAAAGTTAAATCCACGCTCCCAATGGCCATAGCGGAGATGCACGTGCCATTCCCGACGCGGAGTTGAACTTCACCTTTCTCGAGCCGCCTCCTATTCTTTAGGACCTGCACATTTCGACAAATGTGAGCACACGAACCGGTATCGAATACCCAATCAGTGTTAGAGGTAGCGAGAAGGGTTTCGATGACAAATATACCTGAAGAAGAAGGTTGGACGGTTCCCGCCTTCTTGTCGGCAAGGTACTTGGGGCAGTTTCTCCTCCAATGACCCTTGTTGCTACAGTAGTAGCAAACGGTCTCGGGAGTGGCCGGGTTCTTCTTCTTCTTGGAACCCACGGGAGCACCCTTGGCCGAACCTTGGGGCGTCACCGGGCCTTTGCCCTTCTTGGCTTTACGGCCTCGCTTCTTGATCTTTTTGCTCTTGTCACTCACGGCAAGAACATCCTTGGGGCCCTTCTCCTTCTTGAGACTATCCTCCGTCTCAACGAGCATGTTTTGGAGATCATCCATGCTCTTGTCCATGCCATTCATCCGGTAGTTCACAACAAAACCGGTGAAGCTTGGAGGGAGGGAGTTGAGAATGAAATCTTGAATTGCACCCGTAGGAAAGGGCGTATCAAGCTTTTCGAGCTGCCGAAACAACCCCGCCATCTTCATGACGTGTGGCCCGACTTCATGACCCTCCGCCAAGCGAGTGTTGGCGACGGCCTTGATGAGACGGGCCCTTTCGGTGCGGGCCTTGGTTTGGAACATGTTCTTGAGACGAGTGATCATCTCAAACACTCCGTATCCACTATCGATGAACTCCTTTTGGAGTTCCGATTCCATGACCGCAACCATCAAGACCGACATCTCCATGTCGTCATTGACGTGCTTCTCATATTCCTCTTGCTTATCCTTTGGATCGGTGTCCTTAGGAGCAGAGGGAATCGGAGTGGAGAGGAGGTACTCCCTTTTTTCAAACCTAAAGGCAAGCCTTAGGTTGCGGTGCCAATCCAAGAAATTAGCACCGTTAAAGGCGAGTTTCTCTTTCTCAAGAAGAGAACGAAGCGTTAAAGAGGAGGAAGACATCTACAACAATTATCGAATTAAAGGTCAATTAGTTTTATGTTTTTAGTTTTAACAAAAGTAAAACTTTCACTACACTTTTAAAAGTCCCTAAGTATAGTGATTTCCAAGACCCCTATTTTCATCAAAATGGACCTGCTATGGCACGTCATCCAAAATGATTAGATAAGGTAGGTTCTCCAACCAATCATCTTACTATGACTCTTGGTTCGCATGAGCGAACTTCGCCCCGATGTCCAAACTCTAGTTGGGTCCATCGAAAAAGTCACTTCTCACTATTTGCTCCTTGCAAATCTTAGCTATTTGCACCCCGACTACCGAATTGGCAATCATGACGTCCGCTTGGGCGGACCGCGCCATGAGTGACAATCGGCGTGAAGGGGATAGAGAGAAGGAGGGCGATTTAACTTATTCGTTTTAGTTTGGGACAAACAATTCATATGACACTTTGTTTGGTGGTCGTGTAAGCATACACCCATACCTAACCTAACAAAAGTAATCACATAAGCATCTCATAGTTGTGGGTTTGTATGGCTCCCGCTTGCATTAGTTTCGCCACATCGTCCATGGAGCAAAACTAATCTATTTCTTGCCCTCCCACTAAATTCTATAAGGATCTAAATCCTATATAAAATAAAGGTGCAAAATACATGTGAAAACATCCTATTCCCATCCTAACCTTAGGGGCATGCAAGCCTCACAAGTTACATCAAAAATTAATCAACAAATTAATTAATTAATGGCACCAAAGGCCGCATTACAAACATTCACACATGCATTCATTACAACCACAAGGCATTGAGTCTTGAGCCATACTAAACCCACTATCCACCTACAAAACAAAGTTAGCACATACAAGAACTTTGTTTCCAATTAACGATTTTCAAGCATCTTTGCGTATCGTTTGCCATAAGTAAATTCCGTGTACAAATCCTCAATTTTAAACAACAAAACTTGTTTAAATTCATTTAGAAAGTTCTTTCAACATCCCATAACAGAAAGGAGATCAAACAAGGAGTTTTCTAATTAATTTCAACTAATTTGAATATTTAGAAAAACAGTAATTTATTAAAAAACGTAACTAATGGAATCCAATAAAAGCTAAGGTTTTAGGCCTCCAAAAATTCTCAAATAAATTACTTAAGCTCCTTATCATAGTTGTGATTACCAGTTAAAATTCCAAGAGGAGATCTTACACCATCTGGGAGAATCAAAAATGACAAATCTCTTACAAGTGCACGAAACACCGTTATGAGATTTTCAGATTATCCTCTCAACCATTTGGTCTGTTAGACCACCTTCTAATTAGTTTTTATATATACAATATACATAGAAAAACTAGTTTATTCTATAGCCTAACTAATCATGAAAAGAAAACCACCAAGTTTAGTTCAAAAAGTTCGAGTTACTAACTAAACAATCAACAAATTCTGTACTGGAACAGACTGTCGATCGAAAAGTTCTAGCCTAGTTGAAGGTCCAAATCTCCACGAAAAATTATGAAACTAATTTTCCTGGAATCCTAACTCAAAATAGAACAACTCCATTTAAACAGAATTTTTAAAGGAGTCCTCAGTTGGTACAGTTTATTAGAACAATCGATTTGCTCAACAAACTGGATCTGACAAGTTCTTCCTTTTCATACTTAAAAACCCACAAATTGATCTGAGCCATGCAACAAATTTTACATGCTCAGAACGAGGTTCAAGTCCTCTTTAAATCTAGCCATAGAACACTGGTACTTATATTCAAAATATAAATCTTTCAAGCCATTCAAACAGGACAGTGCAAGCAGAAACTGGTTCTGCGCACTGTCACCATTTTATTCACAGTAAATCTATACTAATTCAGAAAAATGTGAATCCAACGCTAAAAGAATCACAATCCACATATCTACAACTTTCATGTAGATGGAAAAAACTTCCAGAGAACTTATCAAAGCGAAAAACGCGAAACAACACAGAAAATACCATTTCCAGACAGCAAACAAACGCATCATCTCTACTAATCCGTTAATTAGCCAATTTCTCTTAATTAAGTGTCAAAATAGCTTAAGTACGACCATGTGCTCTGATACCACTGTTAGTTAAGTGCATAATTTTCATTTTATGATTAAATACTACTAATTATCCATAAACAATCATGCACAAACACGGATCTTGCACTAAGCCATTCACACAAGAGAGAAAGGTTCAAGGTATACCTCTCTTGAGCTAGTAATCAAGAGGCTCGAACCGGCTAGGTTGTAGGTGGTTGTGCTCACGTCTAGCTCGCGCCTCCTTGTCGTATCGCCTCGAGTCCACTTGGTATTAACCAAATCCTCTACAAGTTATGCTAGTAACTTGGAGGAGATGCCTAATCCCTAGCTTTCTCAATTCTTCTAGCAAATCAACAAGTTATTTGTGGAAGAATGGAGGGCTCAACACATGAGCAATAGGGAGAGATGGGAGAGAGGGAGGCGCACAAGGGAAGGGGGGCGGCTAGGTTAGTGGGAGAGAGAGAGAGGGGGATTTGCAACCATCCACATCCTTATATAGAGTGCAAACCCTACCTACCTCACACTAACTATTTACCAAATTGCCACCCCACCTACCACCTTGCTTGGCCGGCCACAAAGAGGGCCTTTATGGGCCAATTGCATTGCCTCATGGGTCCACTTAATCATTCATTAAATGGCCTCTCTTGTTGCTCTCAATTTGGATCCCTATTGGGCCTTTAATTAATTATTTAATTAAAGCCCTATAAAATGCACATGTGTTAAAATAAATAATTATTAACTTAATAATAATTATTTAGGGATTAGATAATGCATTAATTTATTTCTATATGATCCCTTTGATTTAATTAATTATAACGGTCTACAACGCTATTTAATTAATTAATCAACTCATCATATTTTGCAATACCAATTATTGCAAATAAATAAATAATGCAAGCATGGTTAAAACACCAATTCTGTGTGACCCTTTGAGGATTTATGCTACGTTGGACATGGAGTTAAATCGCTATTTAAATCCAATAATCATAAGCGGTATCTAGCAACACGTAGTGAACGCCTTCCAGGGCCGGGCCGGACTCCCGGGAGGCCGGGTCTAAAAGGGCCTACTCAAGGGCCGGGCCGGGCCGAACATAGGGAGGCTTTTGGAAGGGCCGGGCTTAAAAGGGCTTAAATATGAAGATCGAGCCTGGCCCTTCTCAAGCCTGGCCCTTTTAGGCCCTCGGATTTCGAGAGGCCGGGCTTGAAGGGCCTGAAGGGTTTGAAGGGCCGACGAACAGACAATATATTTCTTTCAATATTTATTAAAACTATATTTAAAATGAATAATTTTATTTATAAAAGATAATAAAAATGAATAATATTTTTTATTTTTCATTATATATATTATTTTTTTATTTTTTCATCTTTAATTTGGGTTTAAGACCGGTTATATTATAATAACATAAAAAATAAAATTTTTTTATTAATGTATTAATGAATTAAAATAAACTAAAATTACAAATGTATGAAATAATGTAACGTAAAAGATGAGAAATATGTATATATTTTTAACTTGTCTTAATATCATGTTCAAAAATTAAAATATTATTTGAAATGATATGTTCAATTTACATTGTATCAGATAGGATCTTACATTTCACTTGAGATTGTGCCTGATTATTCATAACTTCGGTCTATCTAGACCTTAGGCCCTTCCTAAGCCTGGCCTCTCTAGGCCCTGGCCCTTCCAAAGCCTGGTCTCTCTAGGCCCTGGCCCTTTCAAAGCCTGGCCTCTCTAGGCCTCTCTTCAGTTGAGATTCTGGCCTGGCCCTTTCAAAGCCTGGCCTCTCTAGGCCCTGGCCCTTCTTAAGGGCTTAGAGAGGCCGGGCCGGCCCTTCGTGTCAGAAGGGCTTGGCCAGGGCCGGATCCAGGGCCAGAGGCTTTTGGATGTTCACTAGCAACACGTTATGATTCCCAATTCGCATAAATAGTGTACAGCTACAATATTTCAATCCTGCATAAGAGAATAATAATATATCTCTATTTTGATTCCTATGCCTCACGATATCATCGTATAATCCAAGATAGGAATGTGTCATTCTTGCAGATTATACGTTTCTTGATCTAGAGATAATTGTATCAGTTGCTAGCAAACAATCTATCTCCATCAAGGGGCCCAAACAGATATCGTCACTCACTAAGTGAATTAATGAGGGACATACGGTTTTCTTGACTATTTAACTTTTCCCCGCACAATTCAAGAGAACATAAATAACGTCCGTATAGCAGCCCTTATCGGGAATCAGCGGTAGACGATATTTATTGAACCTATCCTCATGTGGAAAAGATAAATATCTCAAACTTAGAATCAAAATCATAACGAAATAAATAATGACACCCAAACACAATCCATGTATTTATTTCGTTGGGTCATGTCCTGTACTATGTTCAATTAACATAAACATATGCAATTAAGTTGGTTACTCTTAACCAGTGATTTATAGAACTTAATCAACACTTAACTTGCATACTAATCTTATTGATAATTAATGTTCCTTGTTAATTATCAAGATTATGGACGCTTAAGATTTATTGTTGTCATTTACTACTAAATGAATCACAGTGATCTATAATTCAGATCCTCAACCTGAATGAACTGTCAACACATAAATCAAGGAACAAATGATATAAAATCATCCATAACATAAAACCATAGAAGTAGCCAAAAAGATTGGCTTCTAGGACATATCTCTAACATCAATCTCATTCTCTCCCTTGTGTTTTTATTGGATATGCCATGTCTCAAAAGGGTTATCGGTGTTATCATCCTCCCACCAAACGTATTTTTGTTTCGCGCCATGTTTTGTTTAATGAACAGGTTTTTCCCTTCGGTTCCTCATTCTCTACGCCTTCTGCAACCAACAATACTTCTCTCTCAGACGTCTATTCTTTGTGGGTCTTACCATCTGATGCTGTCAGCCCATCTCCTATTACTTCACACAATCCTGATGGGCCTCCTCCTATACCTTCCCCTGCCAGCCCATCGCCCTCTCCTTCTGGGCCCTTCAATGGCTCTACTCATTCTGGGTTATCTACTGATCCACTTCTTTCTACTCATGCTACGGGCCTTGCCCGTTCTTGTCAACGGTCACAAAATTCAAATTTTTCTGACCGTGTCTCTGACCGTTCCACTACTGATCATTCTCATGCTTCCGCCTCTATAATCTCTGAGCCACCTCCTTCTTCATCTACTCATTCCATGACTACTCGCAACAAAGATAATACTCGTCGTCCTCGCACGTTCCCTGACTTTGTCGCTTTCCTGGCCACCAACCCTTCCACATCTGACCCTACTACATTTCATCAAGCTCAAAGGATACCTCATTGGCAAGATGCTATGTCAAAAGAAATACAAGCACTTAGTCATAATCAAACGTGGGTGCTTGTCCCACCGCCAGCTGATCAGCATGTAGTCGGGTGTAAATGGGTTTTTAAAACAAAACGTCGGGCTGACGGCTCTATTGAGCGGCACAAGGCTCGTCTTGTTGCCAAAGGATATTCCCAAGAGGAAGGGATTGATTACTTTGATACGTTCAGTCCCGTCGTCAGGCCAACTTCCATTCGGCTTGTTCTCTCTGTTGCGTTGGCTAATCACTGGCTAGTTAGACAATTGGATGTCAATAACGCATTTCTGCAAGGAGATCTTCAAGAGACAGTCTATATGCATCAACCTCCCGGGTTTGTCAATCCATCTCTGCCATCTCATGTGTGTCTTTTACAAAAAGCCATCTATGGCCTTAAGCAGTCACCACGTGCGTGGTTTCATACTTTAAGTGCTGCCTTATTGGAGCTGGGTTTTCAAGGCTCTAAGTTTGATCCCTCTCTATTCATTTCACACTGCAATGGGCACACTTTGGTTATCCTTGTCTACGTTGATGATATAATCGTCACTGGTAGTGATGTGGCTGCTGTTTCTCAGTTTATTCGCACTCTTCAGTCAAGATTTTCCTTGAAAGATTTGGGGCCTCTCAGTTTTTTCCTGGGTATAGCAGTTCACCAAACTTCAGGAGGTATGCATCTCTCGCAACAACAGTATATTCAGGATCTGTTGTGTCGCACTTATATGCACCAAGCTCAACCAGTCTCCACACCTATGGCTGTCAACACCTCTCTTTCAAAACTTGATGGGGAGCCATTTCATGATCCAAAGCTCTATCGAGCAGTTGTTGGGGCTCTCCAGTATGTCACCATTACTCGCCCTGACATCTCCTTTCCTGTTAACAAATGTTCACAATTTATGCATGCACCAACCACAGCCCACTGGTCGGCTGTCAAACGCATTTTGCGTTATCTCAATGGCACTATCAGCCATGGCCTTCTTCTCAAATCATCATCTTCTCTTACTCTTCATGCCTACTCCGACTCCGATTGGGCGGGGTGCCCTGACGATCGTCGGTCAACCTCAGCTTTCTGCATTTACTTGGGGCCAAATCTTATTTCATGGAGTTCAAAAAAGCAACCGACAGTGTCAAAATCGAGTACGGAGGCTGAGTACAGGAGCTTGGCTTTGGCTGGTGCAGAGCTTATTTGGATACAGTATATACTTCGAGAGCTTCAACAATCTCTGTCTCAGCCGCCTGTGTTGTGGTGTGACAACATCGGAGCAACATATCTTGCCTCTAATCCGATGTATCACGCGCGTACTAAGCATGTAGAAATAGATTTTCACTTCATTAGGGAGAGAGTAGTTGCGAAACAGCTATTAGTTCAGTTTCTGTGCTCTAAGGATCAAATAGCTGATGGTTTAACAAAGGGGTTAACAACTACACGTTTTTTGTCTATTAGAGACAAGTTGATGGTATGTACAAAACCATCAACTTGCGGGGGGGATGTTAGATAAAGAGAGAGGACTTCTCCAGTTATATGTTGTACTGGAGAACTTTAGCTAAAACAGCTCCGTATCTGTACTTGGGTATAAATACCCCTCCATGTATTATTTTACATTGGTGATCAATACAGAATACATTCAATATTAATCTCTGTCACGACATAATGGCACTATGATAATGCAATACTCATTTTATATTTTGTAATTTAGGTCAATGTACTTTTAAAAGCATGTGTTATGAGATAACCAGAGAAAAGGGAAAAAAAGTTTTGGGAAGAGAATTTTTTTTTAAAACTTTTTAGAGTGGGTCATGGTGCATTACCTCTGCATACTTTATAAAAAAATAACTAAAAATTAAATTAAATTTTAGGGAGGGTCAGGCTTCGTCGTCACTTATCAAGTTATCATGTAAAAAGTTATTAGTTATGCAAAAAAAATGTATAAATGACAACATATGAAATAAATTAAAAAGTCTACATATTATGCAATATGGATATAAATATAATGACAATTTCAGAAAAAAAAGAAATATGAATTATTTTTCTTCATTCTAAAATCATATCAAGCCTCGTATATTTTATTATTTTCTATCATCTTAATTTTATCTTTTTTTCTTGAAAATCATTCGAATCAAAATAAAGTTACACAAACCCTTTTAGATTTTGTTGATACAAAATGTCATTATTATCTTACAACAAAGAAGAACGAACATTAAGGGGGAAAAGTAATCAGATTTTAGATCCGTAAATTTGAGGAGAAAACCAACCAAAACCGGTCCGGCTCAAGGAAGAACAACACAGACGGAAAGCAAGGTTGCGTGATTTCCTTTGCCGTTTCCGTGCCTCCATCCTTCTAATCTCTGAAAAGACGATCATACCCCTATGCTCTAGACACAACAGTCAAAAGCATACATAGGCAACCCAACCCGGTACCAAACCCAAAAAAAAAAAAGTGCACTAATTCTCTCTCCCTCAAAAAAAAATAATAATAATAAAAATTAGGCATAATAATTTTTACAGCCATCCAAGACCGCCGTTTTAAGAAAAAAGATGAAAACATTTTACCAAGAGTTAATTCCACTCTGGACTTTTTGGCAGGTGACTAGCAGCCAAGCTGGAATTCAGCGGTTAGCTCACGCATAAATCATAAGAAAATTTTACATTTGTCCTATCACATTTTATTAAAAGGTCTTCATTGAATAAAGCATATGGGGTCTAAATGGCAATTCTTTTTTTTTAACTTTGATTACAACATTGTGAATTATAATCGCATGAAAAGGTTCACATGCAGTACATCTTTGGCAGATTCTGGGGTATAAAATTGTTATTTTTAGATCATTTTGGGAGTAAAATAGAAGTATAGAACAAATTAAAATTTGAAAAAGATAAGATGATTGAACTCTATGGTAAATTTGTAAGGGAAATTAGTAGATCTTCTTTACTATTTTATTCCATGACATAATTAAATGCGAAACGTTAAGTGTAACAGTGGTATTGTGAATTTGTGATGTTATTATGCTACTTCTATCTTCCCGTAAGAATAAATTCAAGTCAAATAAAATCCACGCCATCCAGTCATAGATGAAGGAATAGGACAAACGTACTAAAAAATTTTAATTTTAATGACTTAAAATATATCATTCAGATTTCTCACAGTTGTTTTTAAATCTTTGATTATTTTAAAAAGATACAGTTCAAGTGTTCAACAGAACAAGAATATAAAGTGAAAATTAAAGATTTGAACACGTAGCTCAAGATTTTCAAACGGATATTCACTTTTTAAATGGTTTTCAATAAATACATCAGAAGGGCATTCATTGTTCTTTGTCAACTAAAGAAGAGTGGATTCTGCACGTGTGATTGATGAATTATTTCGCTCACAAGTAGAATTTTGCGTGCTCTTCCTACCTCATACCAAAAACCCGAGGAAGAAAAAAGAAAAACAAATAAAAAGACACAAGTTAAAGACATAGCTGAAAGAAATGAGCGCTCCAAGACTTGTCCAAGATTCCTCGTCTTCCCCTAGAGAAATCCAAGCCGATAATGTGATCGGCGAACCCAACGGACGGAGATTAGCTGAGCGCAACAGACTTCTCTTCCTAGTCAATTGCTACGGCGCGCATTCTCCAGTTGAGACAACGACAGAAGAGTCCCTTAACACTGCTAAGCCGTCTCCAGTTCAAAAGGAAAGGCAGAGCGTCAAGGAGACAGTGCCGTTACTCGTAGGGTCGCTACCGTTGGATATTCGGGTGGCGAGGGAGGCGACGGTTACGAAGACTTTCGTTTCAATCGAAGAAAGGAAGGATCTTGAGCGTCCGATTGACCTCCTGAAACAGATGGCTTTTGATCCCAAGATCACCGCCAAAAGCAGCCTACCTCACGTCCTTTCAAGTCACTCCAACCCCTCAGTTCGAATCTCAAAAGACGCCATCTTTAAGCACAACACACTCCCTCTCTCTCAATCCGCTCTTAACTTGTCTTCTTCCTCTCTTTTCTCTCACTCTCAAGATTCCGATTCTCTCTTCCAAGAAATGGATAACCTAGATCCGATAAGAATCGACGAAGACGAAGTAACCGCTCCAGCAAGTGCTGAGATCTCTCGCTGTGTTGTGGTTCAAACCTCTGAAGGCGTTAGTCTGGTTGATGTGATGATGGAGATGCGTAGGAGACTGCCGCCTGAGCAGCACAGGGTCATAACCTTGATGGACAACAGATACCTCATAATAGGACCCTCAGAACAATGGCGAGATGAGATGTTCCGAAATGGAGCACTGGAGATCACCTATGGCAACAATATCAGGAGGTCCTTCCCCATTCTCACTGAAGCCCCAAGAGAACTAGACCCCAGAACACCAACCGTCAGACTTTGGGTAAGAATAGTTGATCTCCCCTTTGGTTGGCGTTCTTGGCACGGGGCCAATGTGTTCTTCCGATTTGGCAGGATCTTGCACGCTGATGCCCCAACCTACATGGGCATAGACTGGAGATTTGCAAGAGTGGAAGTAGTAGTAGAACACAGAGATAGGATACCCGCCTCTAGGGCATTTGAAGTGTACAGGAGGTCAGGGAAAGTCGATCTGGTTAGAGTGCACTTTGTGGTAGAGGAGCCTCAAATCAGATCTGACTACCACGAATTAATCAAAGCACTACCTAGAATTGAGTGGACTCCTGCTGATGAGGCAAGGGTGCAGAGCATTCAACCTCTTAAGGCACCCACTAGCAGTACTTTCTCTCTCACTGGTACAGCCTCTGGCACTGGCACAGCCTCTGGTACTGGAAAGACAATCAAGCGCAAGAATAAGAGGAAGCCCAGAAAGAAGATCAACACCACCAAAACACCTCCCGCACCTCTTGCAAAGAAAAGAAAGTTGGAGAATGTGAGTCCCAACATGATCACCATATCTCAAACTAAGGCAGGAAGCAGGGAAAAGGAGGTTGGCATTCTTATAGGAGATAAGAAAGTAGTCAAGCCAAGCCCTCTAGGCAAAGGCAAGGGTAAGGATATAGCAGTTGATCTTGAGACTCAGTTCAGGCAAGAACTTAAGCAAGCCAGAAAAGAGAGTCTAAGGCAGCAAAATGAAGGCCCTGGGCAGACTAGTGGATTGCTGAACAAAAAAGGTGAACCCTCCACACCTCTAGGTCCTACCATCTTACCACCTCAACCTCAGGAGCAGAAAACAGAAGCATCAGCCACTGATCCACAACCTCTTACTTGTAAGGTGGGAGAAGTACCTGACTTGCTGCTGGATCTGATTAGTAAGGGCATACACAACAAGGATGGCTTCAAGGTGGTGCTGGACAAAAGGCCACCTGACAGAGCCACTATGATGCATGAGGAAGGAGTGGATGATGCAGAGAGAAAGTTGGAGAGGGCACAAGCAAAGAATAAGGCACTGCTGGCACAAATTGAGAAGTTGAAGGAAGGATTAAAAATGAAGCAAGCTGGCCTGACAGAGATCATAAGTCTCAGCTCTCAGGAGACCCACACAGAGGAGGAGACTATGGACACAGACCCAGAAGATGACAGCTCCACTCCTCAGGTGGACTCCCTCATGAAGACACCTTCAGAAGAGCCCAGCAAGTTCTCCTTCTCTACTTCAGGTACTCTAAGTTACAGCACTGTTTTACAAATAGGCAGGGACCTGATCTCCAAGGGCACCCCAACTCTTGTTTCAGAGATTTTCAGGGCCCTTAAAAAGCATTGTATAGAACTGCAAGTAGTTAGGCAGTTTCATACAGAGCAGCAAATAGGAAGGCAGTTTTGGAACCTTGGAAGGTATCAACTCCATCTTAATGGAGAGATCACTTTCAGGGAACCTATTTTGACTTACTTAAAAGATGACACACTTTATTCTCATCTTATAGGGCCCATAATAAAAGAAGGTTTAGAGTTCAGTAGTTCCTTTCTTAGATGGAAAACTGACAAAACTCAACCTCTAACTCACTATTATAAAAGTAACCTTTTAAATCCCTCTGAGTCTGGCACTACTGATAACCTCAGAAACTGGGAATTGAATATAGGAGGCAACTGCCCCTCCAAGCTATTCAACCTAAAGACAAGGGATAATTGTGATGAAAGAGACTTAGGGGTTTTTCTGAGAGAAAACACTTCCTTTAAGGCAATTAACAACTGCTTAACCAAGGAAGCAAAATCTCCTTGTCTCCTTCTAAATTCTGTTAGGATAGAAAATAGGATAGAAATTCCTGAGGAGGGCACTTCTGACAATGATAATTCTTCCTGGAGTCAGAACCCTCAAAGCTTGGTTGAGGCTAGGATAGAAACTCCTGAAGGGGACATTTTTGGCAATAGTAATTCTTCCTGGAGTCAGAACCCTCAAAGCTTAGTTGAGGCTAGGATAGAAACTCCTGAAGGGGGCACTTCTGGCAATGACAATTCTTCCTGGAGTCAGAATCCTCAAAGCTTGGTTGAGGCTAGGATAGAAACTCCTGAGGGGGGCATTTCTGGCAATAGTACCTGGAGTCAGAACCCTCAAAACCTGGTTGAGGCTAGGATAGAAACTCCTGAGGAAGAGAATATGGTTATTGATAACTCCTTTTTCCAGGACATAGGACTGGATATTGATATCCAGCAACTCACCAGAAACTTAAATTCTGTGAATCCTCATCTTCAAGCACAGAATGCCTTAAGTAATACCATGCCTAGCAGTAGCAATCACCCCAACAATCCAAGAGGACATCCCACCATTAAAGTAATGTCCTGGAACTGTAGAGGTTTGAAAGCTGCAAGCAAGAGAGGGTACCTAAGAGACCTTCTGTTGGAAGAACACATTGATATCCTAGGTATTCAGGAAACCAAAAAGCAAACTACCAACAACAGATTTCTTAACAGCATAGCCCCCTACTGCTGGAATACAATACCTGCTCTAGGAACAGCAGGAGGATTGATGACTGGCATCAACTCTGATATCTACAATATCCAGAGTTGGACCATTCTAAACCACTCCATAACTGCTAACCTAATACATAGGAAGTCTAACCTAACCCTAAGTTTTACCAATGTATATGGACCCCCAAACAGTCAAAAAGAGACTTTTTGGAAGGAGCTATATACTTTAGGATATACAGTAGTGGGACCATGGGTAATTGGAGGAGACTTTAACATAATTAGGAAAAGAGCTGAGAGAAAAGGTATTACTTTTGATGTAGTAAACATCAATAACTTTAATAGGTGAATTGACAACTTTGGTCTAATTGATCATAGATGTCCAGATAGAAAATACACTTGGGCCAGAGGGGGAAGAAGCCAACAATTTGCCTGCCTAGATAGGTTCCTAACTAATCAGGATTGGCTAGACTCCTTCCCTCAGGCTTATACCTATAGTATGCCTAGAGTCCACTCAGACCATAATCCTCTCATTCATGATTCTGCTGACTTCAATCAGACCAACTCTTCACCCTTTAGGTTTGAAAGAGTTTGGTTACAGCACAAGGATATCTATGAAAGAATGCCAAATTGGTGGAATCAAATCAGTTTAGGATATGATAAAAGCCTTAACTGGGACACCAAAATGGCATTAATGAGGAATAAATTAAAAGGCTGGAGTAAAAACATAGGGAAAGAAGTCAAAGATAAGAAAAAATCACTAGTAAACAGCATTAAAATTCTTGAAGATATTGCTGAAGAAAGTGAGTTAAGTTCTGAAAATCTCAATGACCTAATTGAATCCAGAAAAGAACTCTATGAGTTGTATAACAATGAAGAGATCTACTGGAAACAAAGGTCAAGAGTCAAGTGGCTTAAGGAGGGAGACAACAATACTAAGTTCTTCCACCAGACAGCTTCACATCAGAGAAAAAAGAACATTATTACTCATTTAGTTATAAATGATAGAGACACTAGAGATACTCAGGTAATTCAGTCACACATCTTGGAGTATTATAGGCTTCTCTTTGGGACAGATGGGCAAACTCTTGGTAATTTCAATGAGGGAATATGGGAAGAGCATGATAAGGTATCTATTGAAGATAACATAGCTCTTACTAGACCTTTCACCTCAGATGAAATCAAAGAGGCATTGTTCCAAATGAGTCCTGACAAGGCTCCTGGGCCAGATGGATTCTCTATTCTTTTTTATCAAGCATTCTGGGACATCATCAAAGATGATCTCAATGACATTTTTGATGATTTCTTCAATGGAAAGCTTGCCTTAAGTAAATTCAACAGAGCCACCATCTGCCTATTACCAAAAACTGACAAAGCAGAAAAGATTAAAGACTTTAGACCTATAAGCCTACTTAACTGCAGCTATAAAATCTTCACCAAAGTGCTGGCTAACAGATTCACCTTAGTGCTTCCTGCTCTTATCCACCCCAATCAGTCTGCCTATCTCAAAGGCAAGTACATTTTAGAAGGGGTTGCCACAGCACATGAAATTCTTCATCATGTGCACATAACCAAGGAAAGAGGAATACTACTAAAACTTGATTTTGAAAAAGCCTTTGATAAAATCAATTGGCAGTACCTCCTTAATACCCTAGCTCAAAGAGGCTTTAGTACTAAGTGGATTGAGTGGATCAGACAAGTCCTTTGGGGAGGAAGGGCTGCTGTAAAAATTAATGAGAAAATAGGCCCCTCATTCAGTTGTAGAAGGGGTTTAAGGCAGGGGGACCCTCTCTCAGCCTACTTATTCATCCTAGCAGCTGAGGGACTTACAAAAATACTTAATAAAGGAAAGGAGAAGGGTCATTTTGAAGGTCTTGGACCTCCAATCCAAAATGGTAAAGTCCTTCACCTTCAGTATGCTGATGACACCCTTCTCTTCCTGAAATTTGACAAAAATCAACTAAACCAGCTTTACTGGGCACTCAAAGCTTTTGAGAGCATCTCTGGGTTAAAAATTAACTACACAAAATCTGAAGTGATACCTCTCAATTTGAGCAGTGAGGAAGCACAGTTGGCTGCTAATATATTTAAATGTAGTAGGAGTAGTCTTCCAATCACCTACTTGGGAGTCCCACTTCATTGGAAGGGACCCAGAAAGGCAGATTGGGATATAATTGTTAATAAAATAAAAAACAAGCTTTCTAGATGGAAAGGGAACATGCTTTCTATGGGAGGCAGACTTGTTCTTCTCAACTCTGTGCTGACTGCTTCCCCCCTTTACTATTTCTCAATCTACAAATGCCCAAAATGGGTTATCTCCAAAATTGACTCCATTAGAAGGAACTTCCTCTGGGGAAGCTATCAAGCTGACAAAAGGAAACTAAGCCTTGTCAGCTGGAGCAATCTCAGCAGAAGAAAGGAATTTGGAGGGTGGGGGATCATCAACCTCCAACAGATGAATACTGCCCTCTTGGGAAAATGGATCTGGAAGTTTCATTTCAGAGAACATAATTCAATTTGGAAGGAGGTTGTCACTGAGAAATACAAAGGCTTTTTCAATAAGGAAAAGGCCTCAAACATGTGGAAATCCCTGTTAAAGATCCTTCCAATCTATAATATAGGAACCCAACGAATTGTAGGAAGGGGAACTACAATCAGATTCTGGAAAGATATCTGGCATGAAAATCTCCCCCTTTGCAAGATTTATCCAGAAATCTATGATAAAACCAAAAATCCCCAAGCCCTTATTTCACAAGTGGTTAACAATGGACAGACTAAACTTTCCCTAAGCAGGGGAGTCACTAGAGTTATTAGAACTCAAAAGGAAAACATCATGGCCCTTGTAAACAATCTTTCCCTAACAGATGTAAATGACTCTGCTAGATGGAACCTTGATAGCAAGGGTTTGTTTACAGTAAGTTCCTTCTACTCCTTCCTTAACAATGGAGGAGTGCAAACTGATCTAAACAAATCTGTGTGGCCCATTAAGGCCCCCCTTAAAGCTAAACTACTTCTTTCGCTTATTCTAAACAACAAATGTTTAACCTTTGACAATCTGCAAAAGAAAGGTTGGCAGGGGCCAAATAAATGTGTTTTCTGCAACAGCTGTGAAACAGCTGAGCACCTCTTTCTTAGTTGCACAGTAGCCAAAGGCTTCTGGTCAGGCTTCAACCTCTTTAATCATAGGAATATTTGCTTAGATTGTACCAGCCTTGAGTCCTTATGGACAAATATAAATAAACTGAATTCAAATAACAGAAGCTTTTTAAAATCCTTACTAGCTGCCTGGTGTTGGGCAATCTGGAATGAGAGGAATAACATCATTTTTGGCAGCAAAGATACTATGCACTTTTACTCTCTTTATAACAATGTCTTAAATTTGTTTTCTAATTGGACTGGACTATCAACAGATATGGACAAAAGCTTCTTCGATCTGGCAAAGAAACAGGAGGCAGCAAAGAAAAGCAATAGCTCAGACAACACCTCCTCGACTTAATTCAAGTGCCAGAAAGTTGACTTTGTTTGTTGTTTAGTTCTGTAAGCTTGGTAGATCAGTGTCTCTTAAAGAACGCTGTTGGATATTGTGTGTTGTATCTTGCTTTAACTCTTAGTTCTGTGGGTTCTCTTAAAGAGCCCTCAGCTTGGCTCTTTTTGTTGTAGTTCTTAAAACTTTAATGATAATGCTTTTGGTTCCCCTGCTTGGGGAGCTTTCGGTTCAAAAAAAAAAAATAAATACATCAGAGGTTAAACTTTTTTAATAAACTGATATTCACTCATATTTTCCGTTAATAACAACAAAAGCTGTTCTATTTTATGAAACTTAACCGAGGATATATAAACAAATCCATTAATTAATAAGTCTCTCAGAACTTAGTAAAAATATTACATTTGTTGGTCTTCCATTCTACATATTCGATATTATGTTCCTCGTGTAAATTCTTTATTTTTTTCACAAAATTCATCACTACAATAATAAAAACAAATGCGAATTTGTGATAGTACACATTCTTTATTTTTTTTAAAAAAATAGTAAATGTCATATACAGTGGAAGGAAACAAAATAAATTTGTACAGCCTAACAGCACTGAAAACAGATAAAAACCAAAATTGTTACACAATCATGTTTACAGTGGACCCTTAACAGAAAGTGTGCAAACGCCGCATGTGGACATTTGTCCCTAATAATAACTCCGAAAATTTATGGTAAATGAAGGGTAAAATCGACATTTCAGGTGGAACCCACAAACCCCACCACAACTCCACAAGACCAAGTTGATCTACTCCGTTCACTGGGCTAAATCTGAATCGCTGGATTCATATCCTCTCTACCTGTCTTGAGATGTTAATCCGAAACGGAAAGACCGGTACGTGGCATAAGGAGTCAGGAATGGAGACACGTGTCGAGTTGCAAGAAGTGCGTGTCACGTGACTAGGGGTATACTTGTACGGCTATAATTTTAGTTTAAAATTCTTGAAACTGCAAGTTTGTTCAAAATTGCAGTTATTTATTGAACAAAATTAAATGCTTGGGATTGATGCAGCGTATGGGACTTGTGTACTGTTTAGATGCCTCCTGTCCAAAGCTATAAAAAAAATTAATTGGTTGCCTACAGGCTTTCAGTTGCGAAAAACATAAAATAATAATAAAGCAATAAATTTGTATTTCAATAGAAAGTGGTAGGGATTTTATTTACCCTACTTGTTTCAAAATAAATAAATAAATAAATTGGTATTTATTTTATTTTATAATTTTTTGACCTTCAAAAAAATTAAATAAATTGGTATTCATTGAAAAAAATAAAAATACAGTACCATGAAAAATAAAAGAATAAATTGCTTGGATAATTAATGTTTTAATTTCCCAAACTAATTAACTAATGCTAATTGCCAATTGGAGAGCATTAAATATATGGGTTCAATCTAATTCCGGTCAAAGAGTCTAAAAGCAAAAGTTAACTTGGTCTTTTCTTCATTTAGTCTGTTCGGTAAGCAAAAGGCAAATGAGACTAATCATAACTTTAAAAAATTAAACTGTCAATTAATTTTCTTAAGCAAAGACTCGATCGCACACTATATATTATGCCGGATTATGCTTTCCGAAACGGTACGACATGCTGGGATGCAATTGTTCAATGGCGGATCTAGAAAAAATATCTAGGTGGGTCTGACAATCTCTGTTTAAGTTTCCAGCCCCACTTTCGAGTGCTTCAATGGCAGAAAAAATTAGCTGGGGCTAAAGGGGGGCTCCAAGGGCTCGACGGCGTGAGGTGGGGCTCTAGCCCCACCCGCCCCGGTGATAGATCCGCCCGTGCACTTGTTATACGCAAGAAAATCCAAATTTCTTTTTTTTTGGTTTCTTATTATCTTTATTAATTTACTTTATAAAATATTGTTTTAAACTTTTAATATCAAATTAAACTATTAAACTATTATATGTTATGAACGTCACTTGTTCTTAATTAAAATTTTGTTGCATCCAATTTATTTTAATTACTATCGAGAATTTATAAAATCTGACGACATAATATATGGGCTCATGCAGCAATTTATACAAATTACAGCTAATTATATCATCTGTATGACTGTCCCTGAGATTTAGAATTTTTGTTCAAGAAATGCATAGGGCATATTGGATTCATCCGCCATTGAAATGGTACCAACTGTCAATGATAAAATGTTCATGTCTTGACGTGTGTTTGAGAGAATAAAATTTGGCTTTGGCGATGACGATGATATTTTTGTGTAAGAAATGAGGCTTGAAAATGTCTACAAAGATGTTGTGAAGGTTTGGGACCTGATACCGAAAGGTTCAATTCCACCATTTGTTTAGTCTAACCATTGTCCAATGGCAACAATTATGATTCAAAGTTTCAAACAAGTGAGTTTACAATTACATCCACATCCTTGAATATAGGAAAGAATAGAACCCAAGTACCCAACAAAGGGTTCTCCCAGACATGTGGGCAGGGGCAGGCATAGGTCTGGCCTACGTGGTGAAATTTCTTTTTAGTGTTAAAATATAAAAACAGTGGTAATTCGGTTATTTAATGTATAATATGGCCTACTCTAATATTAAAATTTCAAATTACTAATGTCTAACTGAAGTCGATCTCGACAACTCGGCCTACCCTATCCTCCAATCCTGACTCCATCCCTGCATGTGGGGCCCATTAATTTATTGTCATAAGAGAAGGAATGGCTATCAGGCTATGTTACCAGGATTCGTCAGTTTAATGGCGTATCTCGTGTCGGATACGTATCCGTGTCGGATTCGCGTGCGACACGCACTAAATTCGCCACGTGGCATATCCCAACATTTTAAAGACTTTTGACCTTCAGATACGGTCGCCGATACGGTTAAGACGCGTATCTCAACCAATCGAGTGCCGCGTCGGATCCCAGAATATTTAATCTACCATTTGATATGTGATATATAATATAATAATTAAGCATTAAAGGAGGTGGCGCACAAAACATGGATTGGTGACAGCATCCAAAGACGCGCACGCTGGCACGCAGCCCATGTGCTTAACAACTTCCGAATTTATCTCACTACTCGTACTATATATACTATCCACATTGAGTATCCATTTTCCTTGTGGGACTAAACTTTTCTTCAAAACCGGACAAATAACATTATTGGGCCTGGGCAGTTGGGCTCTGTTTATTGTTAATGTCTAATCTAAATAGATAAAATTTATCAATATATAAATCATTAACTATTAATAACGTTATATTATTAATTGTTCCATGTCTCAATATAAATTAAAAGATTACAAGATAATGTTGACAACATTATATTGATAAAATATATAAATTATTTTTTAATTAATTTTATTATTATTTTAATTATTTTATATATACAGTCGTATCCTAGTTTTTTTAAAAACGCCGTATTCCCGCACCCGCATCGTATCCGACACGATACCCGCACCCGCACCCAAGTAACATAGCTATCAGGCTATGGTGTTATACGGCTGTGATGCCACAAGGAAATGTTGGATTACAACCATGATAGAACTCGAAAGAGAATTCATGTCTTATTCAAAGCTTCTGACTGCATGTCCTTCAATATCTCTTCGGTGTAAAGATAATTAAGATGCAAATTGCAAAAAGGAATCATATACAGTAAAATTCCAGTCTCAAAAGTTTAAATATATTCTTAATTGTGTATCGAAGTCTAGGGGCTCTCATAATTATTTTGTGTTGCATACAACTTTATTTCCTGCATACATAATTTTTGCGCGTCTTTAATCTATTGCTGATAATTTATATGTTTGTCTTCTTCCTTTTACTTAAAGTTAATAGCTCTATTTGTTTAATTAGGCAGATTTCATCTACCAAACACTGATGCTACAGTTAAGGTCTTAAGGACTGAACGAAATTTTATAGGCTCCGTTTGGATGAGCTTTAGGAATTAGGAAATAAGAGAATAAGGGAGTAAATTTATTATAAACAATTCAAACTCTTCACAAAGGCAGTGTTTTGATTGGGGTGGGAAAAAGAGAATAAGAAAAGAAGGGTCCAAATTTATTATTAAACAATCCAAACTTTTCACAAAGTTACACATTTTCCAATACTTCTTCTCACTTCTTTCCTTCTTTCCACACCTATCCAAACGGAGCCAAAATTACACACTTCCCAATACTTCTTTTCTTATTTCTCTTATTTCCACACCATCCAAACGGAGCCATAAAAAATTGTTATAGCTCTCCAATTCACCATCAACTTATTGCGCATTCTTCTCATCTAATGTGAATAAAAGACTCTAGTTTGACGTTCTAATGTCTCGTAAAAGTAATGAAAAAATAATTAAAAAAAAAAGATGGTGATACTATTTTCTCGACCAAATTAATACTACATTTTGGTACGCGCATGAGTTTAGATTGAAGTGTATCGTGTTGGTTTTGCCGTTTTGGATAATATTGTTTCAGAGTCTGAACTAATTAAAGAAATAAGTATAATATTATTTTCCTTTTTTCCAACTTAGGTTGATAATTCACCTTGAAAATATTGAAATGTCTGTTATAATTAAGTGACTTCATACAAATAAATGTAATTAATGATTCTTCTAACTATCATTTAATCTTTTATTATCCTGAGCTCTGCCACATATGTGGATAATGTATGAAATATTTAGATAACTTTAAACCATATATAAGATATTCAGATAAGCATGAATCATTTTTTAAAATATTTATAAACAGAATGCGCACTTTTTTAAAAATATTTCATTACAAAATTCACTTACGCAGCAGAATTCCTATATTTGAAGGAATCAGTGACGAACTGGTTATGGAAGGGAAAAAACAACAACAACAACAACAACATTTCCCTAACATTCAATGGGGCAACATTATTAATTCTGAACAAAATCAAGGAATAGGGACAGGGGCGGAGCTAGAATTTGAAGTTGGGAGTGCAATGGCTGACAAGATATTGGGGGCAGAATAAACCTACTAAATGGTAACGACAGAGATGGAGGCTCCTGGCTCCCTTCCCTAATTTCCTTCATTGCGAATTGCGTTGCTAACTTGCTAACTTGCTTGTGAGAAGACGAGAGATATTAGGGGTCAAACATGGACTTTTCTGTTACATTGTTACGGCCCAAAACAAAATACAAAGATATTGTTCTGTTAAAAGCTCGTAAGAGAATTGAAGCCATCGTCAACTAGTCTTACCCTCAAATATTGGAGGGGGCCAGGCCCCCTCGCACCCCTACTGGCTCCGCCCCTGATTATAGGGACATGCTAGGTTATTTTGTGTGAGTCAATGGACCTGTTTTATCACATGTGAATAGCTTCGGTCTTGGCGTGCCATCGTATTAGGTAATAAATTGACAATCAATTGAAGTTTCTGAACGGTTTCTAGGACATTTATTCAGTTGCTAACTTGCTACCCAACAAAATCGTCATCTTCATACAATAGGTATGGAAAACTCGTCAATTTTGCAGTTTTGGCAAGCACAAGTTTGATACTGAAAGTTTTAACTTTTTTTTTCTCTCTCTCTCTTTTGGAAATTTATTTATTTTTTCAAAAATACTAGATAACAGCTATCTAGTTCTCTTTTGGAAAATTTTTTGTACAATACTTTCTACTGAAATATATACTGCGTAGGAAAAGAAAAGGAACCAATTCTTTTCACGTGATTGTTCTTGAGCCAACTCAAATGTTGATTCCGCGAGCAACGTTAACTTTTTTTGTTTCTTTTTTTTTTTGGGGGGGGGGGGGTGTTAAAAAAAAAAGATTTAATCCCAAAGTTCATTAATGAATGCATCAATCAGTCCTTTCAAGAATTGGCTCGGTTTAAAAATAAAATACTAATAAAAAGTAAAAAATATATTAAAATACCAAGAGAGGAATCTCAAGCAACTCAAATCTGGTGTCCAATCCAGACCCTTCAAAATCAATCCACCGATCTACATTTGTTATAGAAAAATTGAGAAAAATGAGAGAGAGTCGTTGGATTGATTTTGAAAGATGCTTCAGGCTATATTGCATGGGTACGAGTAGAGGATATATATTATATATTTAAAAATTTTAAATATAAATTTACTTATGTAATAAATTTTTTAAGTGTATGATTATAAAATTTTATATCACTAAAATTTTTATATATATGTGATTTAGCGCATAAATTTTCATAGCCAAATGAATTTTTAAAGGTCTTGAAACAATTAAAAAACTAAACTATTATATAGATTAGATTTTATGGGATTCAAAAAATTTCTAAAATATTTTATAAGTCTATAATTAGAAAAATTTACATCACTGAATTTGTCATATGTGTTTTATAAGTCTATAATTATAAATTTTCATAGCCAAGTAATTATTTAAGAGCCTTCAAACAATTTAAAACGTAATATGTATTTTCTGAAATTAATGAAATGAACACATCCATAGAATTAGGAATGGAGAGCAAAGCTATGAGTGGATGAAATTTTGTAAATATTAATGAAATGAACACGTCCATAGTTATCTTTATATAATTTTTCAAATGAAGTAAAATCTTTTCACTTGCAAATATTAATTTCTTAGTTGTCCTAATATAATTTTTCAAATGAAGTAAAATCTTTTGGCTTGCAAATATTTTTGAGAGAGGAAAAGTACAAAAACAACTTAGCTTCCTTCTTTATTAAATTCTTCTATGGAAGAAAATCACTTGATGTGATCCTTAATATTTTTTTTTTTAGATTGATACTATTTTTTTATATTTTGAGATAGGTGAAAAATTCAAAAAGTTAATACTATCTTATTCAAAAAAAAAAAAAAAACAGAATCAAAAGATCAATTGTGGTCCAACAGTCATCGCGCGATATTATACCTAGTTTAAAAGAAAGAAAGATGGAAAAATGCACATGAAAATTTATGTTCACCCATTTATTTTTTTTCATTTATCCTCCCAAGCTTATCCAACCTTTTTAACAGATAAAATTTGCATAATATATTGTACGGTTAACTCTTGAACATCGCCTGTAGTAATCTAAGGTTGTTTCTAAAAAGAAATACAAAATGATATTTTCTATATGGAATGATACATACAGAGAGTTTTTTATCTTCATTTTTTAAGGTTTTTTAAAACATTTATATTATTTGCTCACAATCTCAAATGTACTATTCAATTTCTTTTAGCGGCCAATCAAGTATGAATGCACATGAAGTGTTATTAAACTTTATTAAAAATTCATATGAAAAAATTGTGTGCTCAGAAAAAAAAAAGGAGATTTAAGGGTAATTTTGCATGATCATACATGTGGTACTCATGTTTTGTTATAATTATTTATTTAAGTATATAAATGATGGAAATATACTTTGTGTGTGCAAAGAGAGTAAAAGATCATATAAGTTTTATCTTTATCTTCTAATAAAAACATATGCAGCCAACAACTATAATTATATGTATATGTTTCTAAAATCTTTAAAGAGATATTGGAGAAAATCAATAAATATAAATTTTTAATACAATCTATTCTAATAAGATGTTCTCGAGAAGTGATAGCAAGTTTTGATAATTTTTACAAGTAAAACATGTATCTAATTTTCTTTTTTATCCTCCAAAATCATCAATAATTACTCTGAAAATTATAATTGACCGATTTGTGATGCTTAATTAATCATATTCTAGTTGAAAACTCAAATTTAAGAATAAATAAAAACTTATTTTCATAAAAATAAATGTCAAATATCATAAATTATGAACTAAAAATATAACCATACGGATTTGTGATAATACAATGAAAATTTCTATTGTGCACTATGGTGCACTAGAGCTTTTGCACTATAATCCGGACCTTTGGATTTGCATCAAGATTTTTGTAGATGGTGTTGTTGGATGAGTGATGGTAACTTATTTTCTATAAGAGTTGATAATCTTGCGAGACTCTTTTGGTTGGGTAAGAAAGAGATTGACGACGGTTTCTTTCACCATCTTGTGTCTTATTAAAAAATCAACCATAGGAATTCCAGATTCCGGATGGAGATAGTATTCCAGGTTTATAAATTGTAAATATAACTTGTTATACCTTTATATTATAAATTATACTTGGGTAATTTATAGTATTAATTTTGTTGGGTAATATTAGGTGACATTGTTAATGGGCTGGAATGTGTTGTTTTCGATGGACAAAATAATGTTATTCAAGTCATGACTTTTGGAGACATGAATTGGGCAGGACATGATCTCTTTCAAGACCTTTCTCGAGTCCGGCCTCGTTGCCTTTTACCCCCGATCTCATATGATGATGAAAAGATAATAAATTCCTGTAAAAAATTGGCAAATGTAAGTTTCTTTCTCTTACCTTTTGGGCCCCATGCTAACAGAATTTTGCTCTGATCAATATTTTTGTTGACTTTGCAATTTAGTTCCACAGACCATATAAAAATCCCATATTTCTTGGCTAATAAAAACCAGTCAGGTCAGTCAAACTATAAGAATAGAATTAAGGTAACAATTGATGTACCTGGAAAGCACAATTTTCCCATTTTCAAAATTCTAGCAGGTGTCTAAGAGAAAGGCCATTGATACACCCCCGCTGTTGAAAATAAAGTTGTTCTTAGATGATGTACCTTTAATATAAATGTCCACTATTATTAATTGGCCCTCTAATTTTTGTTCAGTGTTGTTTTGGCCTCTAAAAGCATAAGAACCCAATATGTGTGTACCTCCCCGCCTTTCTCTTTTCTCTCTATGTTTTTTTTTTTTTATGTTTGGTAACTAATTTTTTTTCTATTTATTTTGTAGGTAATGCTTATGCTGAATATTCGAGGCAGGAGGTTTATCAGTGCTCATGACTTGATTCACATATTTCATCAGGGGAACAACTTAGGTTCAATCAACTCCAAGAGTTCAAGTGTGCTCAGGGCAATAGAGCAGTGTATTGCAAATGAGTTATGGTCTGGGGTAGACCCCAATGGGGAAATGTAATTGTCACTAGGTGGACACATGAGCATGTTGTGCAAGATGACATGGAGGAATTTTTTTTTTCAAATTAGTATAGTTTAAAAGTCTAGTAGTGGTTTTGATTTTGAGATGGTGTCCGGTTGGTAATTGAAATTTTAGTAATGAGTTGATTTTTTGTGAAGTTCAAATTGGTATTGGTGTTGTTTTTTAAGATGTTTAGTATGGTTTTTATTTTGGAGTTCTAATCATTATTTATGAATTTGGTTGCACACTATTATGCCAGATTATGCTTTTCCGAAACGGTACTACACACTGGGATGCATTTAAGAACACATAAGTTGTGATCTTAAATATTGTTCTGTAACTTGTTATACGCAAGAAAATTCAATTTTTTTTTTGGTTTCTTATTATTTTTTTTTGAAAAGAGCCAAAAGGCCTGCATGCTTTACTGATGCAAACAAAGTTTTACAAAAAGGAGCAAAGGAAAAGAAAACAAAACACAGAAAAAATCACCAGAGGTGATTTAAACCCAAACAGAACTAGACAATCACCAGAGGTGATTTAGAAAAAAACTAGGTAAAAAGACCCTTACATCGAGTACTCCACCTACTACAGAGATAGCTAAAGCAAAAAACAAAAAACAAAAAAACAAAAGCTCCAAAACCCAGCAATTACTCCCCAAGTAAATCCTCATCCTCCAGTACCCCTCCTATATCAGTGGTAAAATCGGTATCAAAGCCAAGGCCTGTACCAGCGCTTGTACCAGTACTAGCTCTGTTGTTAACTCCAATCCTGGAAATGTCAGCCCTCCTTATTATGTTCTCCAAACCTGTTCTGACACATGTCCAAACATGATAAAGGTTAAGTGCTGCTATACTTAGGGTATATGGGTTTTGACCATTTGTGTTATTGAAAGTTAATCTATTTCTTTCATTCCACTTGACCCAAACCCAAGCAGCAAGGAGATTTTTAAAGAAATGATTTTTTTCTTTATCCAGATTGGAGGTGGAAATCCAAAAATTGAAAATAGAAGAGAAATTCAAAGGATAACCATTAGGAGTACTTTCTTTAACAGTATTCCAAAAAAGGTTGACATGACTACAAAGAAGGAAAAGATGGTCAACACTTTCCTCTTGATTATAAAAGTTACAATAGTTATTACCACGCCAACCTTTAAAAATGAGATTATCTCTAGTTAAAATTTTATTATGCAGGACTAACCACAAAAATAATTTACATTTAAGAGGGCATTTTAACTTCCAAACAGACTCTTTCCAAATGATGTTGATGCCACCATTATTTAGGAAATTGTACATGGATTTAACTGAGTAAGAACCAGACTTATCCCAATTCCAGCAAAAACTATCTTCTTCACTTGAGAGATTTAAGTTCCTAAGAATCACTATTGCTTGAGATTTTTCTATTCTAAGTCTATCAGAAGACCCTCTAGTAAGTTTAAAATTAGGATTACCATTTCTCCAAACTTGAGCGATAGACAGATTTTCGTTTCTAGTTTTTTCAAAAAGAAGAGGAAATCTATTTGCCATAGTCTCATCCTCAAACCATCTTTCATTCCAGAAAGAGGTTTTCCTACCATTACCAATTATTCTATTACCTCCTAGTCTAACTAGTTGCCTAGTGTGTTGAATACTCGCCCAAAAAGGTGAGTGAGAGGAGGTGTTCTTGTATTTATATTTGCTGAAGGTAATTTTAAGCCAGAGACTATTACTAGATCCTGTGTAAGTTTTCCACAGCCATTTACCTAATAAGGCTAGATTCATTTGTTTAAGATCAAGAATACCCCACCCTCCATGAATCTTATTTCTAGAGATTGTATTCCAACTTACTAAATTATAACTACCTTTATTGCTATCATTATTACAACCTCCCCACAGGAATTTTCTCCTAATTCTATCTGAAGTTTTAATTACCCAACAAGGGGCTTTGAACATAGCCAAGTAATACATAGGTATTGCAGAAAGTGTGGAGTTGATTAGAGTAAGTCTCCCTCCCATTGATAACATTTTACCTTTCCACATTGGAAGTTTAGCCTTGACTTTATCAAGCATATTATTTCATTCTCCTTTGTGAGGAGATTTCCAATGTAAGGGGAGTCCTAAGTATTTCATAGGTAGTTTTCCAATTTTGCAACAAAGAATATCAGCATAGCTATTAGCTAAATCTTCACTAATATTTAGAGGAATAATTTCTGACTTAGAAAAATTTATTTTCAAACCAGAAGCACCTTCAAAGGCTTTAAGAGTCCATTGCATCTTTGCAATCATTGCATGGTCAGCTTTTAAAAAGAGGAGGGTATCATCTGCGTACTGCAGATGAATAAGTTTATTATTGTCTGGAAGAATGGGTCCTAGACCTTGAAAGTGACCAGCAGAAACTCCTTTAGCAATTAATTTTCCTAAACCTTCAGCTGCTAAGATGAAAAGATAAGGTGAAAGAGGGTCACCTTGTCTAAGTCCTTGTCTAAGTCCTCTATTACAAGTGAAATACTTACCTAATTTACCGTTAACATTTATAGTTGTTCTACCTCCTAATAAAGTAGTTTTGATCCAAGAAATCCAGTTATCGCTAAAGCCTCTTTGTCTTAAAGTATTGAAAAGATAGTTCCAATTCACATAGTCAAAGGCTTTTTCAAAGTCAATTTTAAAAAGAATGCCTTTTCTTTGTTTTTATGAACTGAGTGCAGCACTTCATGTGCTGCCACTACCCCATCCAGAATGAATCTATCTTTAAGAAAAGCACTCTGTGAAGGTTGAATTATTATAGCCATCACAGGGGCTAATCTGCTAGCTAAAACTTTAGTGAAAATTTTAAAACTACAATTTATAAGACTTATAGGTCTAAAGTCTTTGATTTTAGCAGTTTGAGAGATTTTAGGGACTAGACTTATACATGCTCTATTTAACTTAGACAGATTTAGACTGCCATTGTAAAAGTCATCAAAGAGGTGCACTAAGTCACTCTTGATAAAATCCCAGAAATGCTGATAAAATAAGATAGGTATGCCGTCAGGCCCTGGAGATTTATCTGCTCCCATACTAAAGATGGCCGATTTGATCTCCTTTTCAGTAAAAGGAGCAGTTAGAGTAGTGTTCTCAACCTCATTGATGATTTCTGAATTATCCCAGATATCATCAGAGAGATGGTTCCAAGTAGTTCCTTCTTGACTAAAGATATTGGCAAAATACCCCATAATATGTCTATGAATGACATCTGGGTCTCTACACTCCATCTCATCTATAATGAGATGATCAATTTTGTTATTCCTATTCCTTTGATTTGCTATGGAGTGGAAAAACTTTGTATTGGAATTACCATTTTTAAGCCAAGCAATTCTTGATCTTTGTTTCCAATACATTTCCTCCTCAGCATAAATCTCAGAGAGATCTTTCTTTAATTGAAAAAGATGTTCTATCTCATCCTCTTGCAAATCTCTATTATCACAGAGGGTATCTAAATCTTTGATGTTATCTAGAATCTCAGCCTTCTTCAACTTAATATCTCTGTTGATATTTCTACTCCAACCTCTTAGTTTTTGTCTAATGCTAATTATCTTTTGGGCCCAGGAGGATCCTCTGTCTATATCTAATGGGATATTATTCCACCAGCTAGACATTCTCTCAAGGAGATCAGATTGTTCAAGCCAATTTTTCTCAAACTTAAACAACTTATTTTGAGTTCTCTTATTATTTGAGGAAGTGATTAAGCATAAAGGAACATGATCAGAGTAGACCTTATTCAAACTAAAGGTGACAGTGTTAGGGAAAGTATTGATCCAGCTGGGACATACAAAAAATCTATCCAGTAAAGCTTTATGTTTACTTCTACCTCCTCTATGCCAAGTATAATTTCTATTAGGACATTTGAGATCCTGCAAGCAAAAGGCATCTATCCAGTTGTTGAACAAAGTCATGTTCCTGGCATCAAACCTAACACCTATTTTTTCATTCCTCCATCTAATCATACTAAAGTCACCTCCTATGCTCCAAGAAAGGTTGACTGAGGTACCAATATCAGTTAGCTCTTGCCAGAACGCAGTTTTTTGACTGGCAAGTACTGGTCCATAAACAGAAGTAAATATCCAATTGATATTATTCTCCTTATTTTCTAGAGTCACTGAGATAGAAAAATTCCTAATATCCCAGCTAATAAGATTATAAAGGGAGTTGTTAAAGCCTAACAAAATACCCCCTAAGGAACCCCTTGAGGGAAGGAAATTCTAAAAAAAATTAGGAATTAAAGAATTCAAAAATCTATGAGTGAACCTATCTTTTTTTGTTTCCTGTATACTAATACAACTAACATTTTCTCTCTTGAGTAAATCAGAGAGATATCTTCTTTTTTCAGGCAAATTCATGCCTATGATGTTCCAATTTAGAATTTTAATCATTGGAATTATTAAGGCCCGAGAGAACATCAAAAGTGTTATGAGTCTTGATAGTATACGAGATACCATCTAGAATGTTAATCATTCTATTTGACTCCATATTTCTTACGTAATTGATTACATCTAAACTATCCTGATTGTCTACCCCTACAGAAACACCCAGATCTTCTAAAAGATCAATCACTTGGGTGTCTTTTAAGTTCCTTAGGGGAAAAAAGTTTGCTAATATATGAGAGGGAATACCTTCAGTAGCGCCTCCAGCAATGACTTGATTTTCAAAAGCTGATCCAGCTACTTGGTTCTTCTCTCGCTCCAATCTTAGTTGAGATTTCAAAGCTAGGTTGGCAGCTCTCAGCTCCTCCAACTCGCCAACTTCGGAGTCTTGATCAGAACCAGCCCCCACTAACTCTTTTCCTTTGCCAGAAACCTCCTCCCTTGCCTTGCTACTCCCTTGGAGCTCATTAGT
The DNA here is from genome assembly GCA_028095005.1 of Rhynchospora pubera. Taxonomy (NCBI): domain Eukaryota; kingdom Viridiplantae; phylum Streptophyta; class Magnoliopsida; order Poales; family Cyperaceae; genus Rhynchospora; species Rhynchospora pubera. The sequence goes on from CM051460.1 coordinate 47,071,184, forward strand.
GGTGTTGTTCAGTCTGACCCCTTTCCTTTTTTCTTGGGATTTGGGCCACTGTTTTTTCACAAACTTCTTCTTGTTTTTGTTACCTTTAACTCCAAACTTCCTTTCATTCATGATAATAGGGTTACCTTGTTGGAATCTCCCACTTCCATTCTGTCCTTGGAAACCAAATCCTGGGTTGAACATCTGAGGGAAACACCCATTCATTCCAATAAAATAATTTGGTTGAATAAGAAAAGGGGGAAACAACGTGTTACCAGAGAATTGAAGACCAGAGTTTTGTGGCCCCATACCAGCATTTCCATGTCCTGGAAACGCTCCATTAAAGGATCCTAAACCATTGGAATTCCCTGGACTCGAGAAAGTGGGTCCCCTCTGATCATTGTTCTGATTTAGATCCCCTAGTCATGTACCAGTATTCTGGCTTGTGTCTCCTGGACCCGAATAAGTGGGCCCCAAATGACCAGAAAAGTTACCTTGCACATTATCAAAGCCAGTGCTCTGGCTTGTACTTCCTAGACCCGAGTAAGTGGGCCCTATTTGACCAGAAAAGTTACCTTGCATAATCTCAAAGCCAGGTGGCGCTGGATTGAACTGAGCCTGTGCTTTTTGTTCTTTGAGCTTGTCACAAGCAGCAATGTAATCCTTCAAACACCAATCGAGCGAAGGATTATTGTTCCTCACTTCATCTGTTTCAATCTCATATCTCAGATCAATCAGTTCCTTAGCACCAGAATCTCGAAGAAGCTCAAAGGTATGCTCAGCAGGGACAACATCAGATTCTTTCATCTCCACTTGCACACTTGCCCAGCGCAAGTCTTTTCTGATCGCTGTCATCTTTCCAACATCAACAACATCGCCAAACTTCATTAGTTGTTTAATCTCTAGCCAGCAATACCATCCGTATGGGGCGCCATGGATTCTCAGCCAGACTGGCTTCCTCTTGGCTCTGGGATCTAGAGTATTATCGTCTTTCCTCTTTACAACTTTCATCCAGTGCATTCCCACCTTGATTCGTTCTTCCTTTTCAGTTTTTTCTTTCCAGTCAAGAGTACCTTCGATTTGGAACTTGTTGAAAGAAAGAACCCTAACATTCCAAGGTAGGTACTCCACAAGGGAAGAGATCCTGACAGCCAGCCATTACCTCTGACACTGAGATCATCGACTCGCCTTGAAGAATCACACTTCCTCTGAGTTCTGCTTCAATGTTTTTGGTTTGCTCGGTCTCCCTCAATTGCGACAGGACTCTTTGCGCCATTGTTGAACAAGAACTAGATCTAGGGTTAGCAGTGGATTTGTTGGAGGCAGTTGCAAAGAGGCGCTTGCATTCATATGCCAGATGTCCTGTATTTTTGCAATAAAAGCAAACTTTGGGGCATCTACAACTCTCCGCAATATGACCTCTGTCCCCACATTTAAAGCAAAGACCCTTTCTGATCTGAATGTTTCGAATCTCTCTCAGCCGTTGGATTCGTGTGAGAGGTGGAGTAGATACCTTCTGTGCTCGTGCCCCGGGTGTAGCCAGAACCGGAGACGGCGTGGGCCCAGCCACTATCTCAGCGAAAGAGGGAGGAGAGAGAGTCTTGGACTCGGTCAAAGATAAATCTTTGACTTTCTTGATCTGCAACAAATCAAGGATCGTCTCCAACGGAAGAGAAGTGCTTGAAGAAGCTACACCGTCGAAGTTAGACGAGGCAGAATCACAACCGTCAATACTCAAAGAGTGTTCAGCCCTTCCTGTCCTATCAGAGGAATTACAACCAACTGCACATGTGCAAGTGGATGAAAGACTACTACTACTGGAGGGAGAAATGGAGAGACCAGCATAGTCCGGTGCTAGAGTTAGTCTTCGGCAGGATGAAGTGTCGGAGATGAAACTATTCTTGGAGCTAATCTTGGAGCTCTTCTTGGAGCTCATGTCGTCCTTCATTTGCATGGTTTCTTATTATCAAAGGCTCTGTTTGGATTGCTTAGAAATAAGAGGAATAGTCTATTTCTAGGCGGAAAGGACTGAACGAAATCCTATATAAAGAATTGTTATAGCTCTCCAATTCAACATCAACTTATTGCGCATTATTCTCATCTATTAAAAGAATCTAGTTTGACGTTCTAATGCCACATAAAAGCAATTAAAAAATAATTTTAAAAAAGATGGTAATACTATTTCTCAACTAAATTAATACTACATTTTAATACACGCATGATTTTTAGATTGAAGTGTATCGTGTTTGTTTTGGATCATATAGTTTCGGAGTCTGAACTAAAGATATAAGTGTATAATATTATTTTCCTTTTTTTTCCAACTTAGGTTGAATTCACCTTGAAAATATTGAAATGTCTGTTATAATTAAGTGACTTCATAGAAATAAATATAATTAATGATACTTCTAAGTTCTAACTATCATTTAATATTTTATTATCCTGAGCTCTGCCACCTATGTGGATAATGTATGAAATATTTAGATAACTTTAGACCATATATAAGATATTCAGATAAGCATGAATCATTTTTAAAAATATTTATAAACAGAATGCGCACTTTTTTTTTAAAAAAAATATTTCATTACAAAATTCACTTACGCAACAAAACTCCTATAATTGAAGGAATAAGTGAGGAACTGGTTCTGGATTTTTTTTTTAAAAAAAAACAACCATTATAAGTATCTCAATTTCAAGCTGAGGGAGGACTGTAGACTAACTTTCAATCCCGGCCGTCCGATTTGAGCACCTCTTCTGATCAGCACCGTTGGTCTCTACTTTGTACTTTGGCTGTGTTTTTTTTGTTACTCCTTGGTATGGTCTTCATGTGTTATCTTTCCTGAACAGGTTTTATTTGAGTTGTATTTTGTACCGCTGCATGAAAGGAAGCGGGCTGAAGTTTTAGAAAAAAAATGCACCTACACTTACCACGCAGCACGTTTTGGGGCCCTCCCTCTTGGTGGACGTGGTTAATATGAGCCATAAAAGAGGAGGACAAATGAGTAGTTACGGTGTATGTGATACAGTTTTTTTTGTTTTGTTGTCCTTCATCTAGACCATCCTTTTCTGAAGTGGGCTCAAGGAAAAAAAAACAAAAAGGAAATTATCGCTGCTTCTCTCTCTTTTTCTCTCCTACATCTTTAAACCCTAGCTAGGTTTCTTCGTCGACCTGGGCGGTGGTTTGATCGAGAAAGTCGATCCAACAGTCCAGAAGGTCCTAAAACGATTCATGGTTGTGACAGACGAGGTTGTGCCCTCTCCTCTCTTCTCCAAGTATCCAATCATGGCGCTCTAAATTCACTGGATTTGAGCGCCTCAAAAGTGAAACTCGGGTCAGGCAAGCATACCTCCTCTATCATACGCGCAGTATTCTTAAACTTCCCAAAACAACTTTTTCTTAGGAGCTTTTTCTCATTTTAGATTTGGGTGAGATGACCAATAAGGACGTCAGATAGGCTGGAGTTGTTTGATCCTACAGATATTATTTTCAGCGGGTATGTTTTCCTTCCTTACTTTGAGCAGATTTGTTGAGGTTTCTTCTGTTCAATCTTATTATTTTTCTTTTACATGTTGTGTAGAAAAGGTCCGTCATCACAATATCATTTTCTCGAAATTGGAGTCTGAAGTTGTAATTCTGCTCTAAATTTTTGTTATTTTCAATCAAGGTTTGTATTTTTCTGCCATTAATGTGGTTCATTTCTATGTTGTCAATCTCTCTCTCTCTCTCATGTGAGTACCCTTCTCCTATCGTGTTTTTCTTTTTTTTACTTTTCTTCCTTTGCCTCTTCTTTTTTTTCCTCCCAATTTTCTGTCTGATTTAGTGTTTCCCTTCAATTTCGGCTTGACTTTTTCTTTTCCTCCCACCTTTGTAGCTTGCACAGTTTGGAATTTGGGATTTGAGTGTTGCTATGGGTCTGCTCTGAGAGGAATGCTAATTCTATCTTGATTGATTGTTTGCTCTCTTTCTCCTTAGGTAAGTTGTGCTAACTTAACATAAAAAAATATGGCCATCACGGTCAAATGAAATACAAGCTTTGGCATAAGCAGAAGGATACTCATTGAGTCTCCCTATTTCCTTTGGTGATATTTTAATTTTTTAAATATAGCAACCAGAAGGAATCAGTGATCATTCCTATTTCTCCATCGGCTCTGTCGCTTTGTAATCCCCTCTCCATCGCGCCTCTTAATTGACAGCGAAGTTAAGGCGGATCCCTGGTCGCAATCCATGGAGAAATTCACAAATCTGAGGTTCATGATGCTTTTTCCTCTTATGTTCCATTGGTTGTGACAATTAAAATTTTTCTAATTGACAAATATTAAATTCACAAATCTGTTCTAATGCTATTTCTCTCTACTTTTAAGAATTAAACAAAGAAGAAAGCTAAGAAAAAAAAAGGAAGGGTGACGGGCAAGGTGGTGAGAAAGGTGTCGAGCATGCATGTCAGGTTATCTTTCTGTCACTTCATGCTCTCTCTTCCTTTAGATTGATTATTCTTTCCCCTTTAAATTTGTAGTGTTCATGGCAAGATACTTAAAAAAAATAATTCATTGGGCTACCTTTTAAATGCTTTATTACTATATTTTTCTGAGATTTTGTCAGCTATTTTCTGAATTTTGATGAAGTGCTGAGCATGTTTGATAATTAGAAGCAGAAAGAATGTTTCTATATATTTTCGTTTTATACTTGTAATAAGTTTGATTTAGTGCCTCAGAGAGTAGGATTGAAATATTTAAACAAAAAAGAGGGAAATTATTGAAGAACGCAAAGAATAGGAATATAGAAGAACGATTACCAGGTAGAACACTATAATTAAGTATTATATATTGCCTTAACTTACATTGGATCATACTCAAATTTTTGTATTTAAATTATGCTTCTTGCAACCTGAAAACATTATAGTCAAGGCATATCCCTTTAGGCATATTTTCGTATGTAATCGTAGGGTTATGCAGATGAGGAGTTTGCCGAGCAAGGGATCAACCCAACAGAACTTGCTATTGTCTCTAAATAATCGGTATAATTATGAAAATAAATAAATGGAAAAAAGAAAAAGAAGAGAAATTACTTTTTCCACTGTACATGCTATATATATATAGAGTTTAGCTACGGTGAGTCGCGACTCACGGACCCTCCAGTGAGTCGCAACCAAAACTCCTAGATCTAGATCAAAATGACCGATCCAAACCGTCCAATATGATCTCCCTATTGAAATCTCCATGTAGACCAAATTTTTCATTTTTTCGAAATTTTTAAGTATTTTTTTGAAATTTTAGAAAATCGTTAATCTAATTGGTTCTGAACCATTCAAAAACATCAGTTTTAAAAAATCCGAAAAAAATACTTAAAAATTTCGAAAAAATGAAAAATTTGGTCTACATGGAGATTTCAATAGGGAGATCATATTGAATGGTTTGGATCGGTCATTTTGATCTAGATCTAGGAGTTTTGGTCGCGACTCACCGGAGGGTCCGTAAGTCGCGACTCACCGTAGCTAAACTATATATATATATATATATATATATATATATATATATATATATATATATACATACATACATACATACATACATACATACATATACATATACATACACACACACAATTTATGATGGAATTGAATATTTAGGTTGCTTCTTACGAAAGGCTGGCGCTTAGCAAGGGATATATTTTTCCTCAAGGTAGGTGCTTCCCATTTTAGTGATCCTTTAGTGAAGTCAAATGAAGTGAGAGATGCAGGTTTAAAGATTTTTTAACATAGTCGATGTACATCCTATATTAACTGAGGTAAAATTGTTGCAGGTAATCCTTGAATAGCCCTAATGATTGTGGTTGTGCTAAGGTTTGATTCATTCCTTCTTGATGTGATTTTCTATCTGTTAGAAAATTTCCTGTATTTATACTCTTTATCTTGCAAACATTTCTATATTCTGAGAGCATTCCTGATCTAGATTATGAAACAACTTACAAGAAGAACTTATTTTCTCAGGTCATTATAAAAAATTATAATTTCAGACTGTTCATCTTGGGTTTGTAATATTTGGAATTCTCTTTCGATCTGAAAGTTAAGTAATGATCTTTCAATTTTTCTATTTTCTCTCCATTGTTCCTGCATATTTACTTAAATATCTTAAGTAGTCGTACTACAAAAAGGACAAAGAGTAGGCCACATATCTATACTGATAAAATTATGTATATACAATGTTGTGATTTCACAATCTAATTTGTGTAGTTATACTTATATTATTTAGGCAAGACTAAAATGACAATTTGAGAGATGGTGTTGAACATTTTGATGTTCTTTCTGTTATCCATATGCGATCTCTATCGTCAGAAGCGAATAGGTTTTATGTTTGTATTATATGAATCCATTTGTTATTGTTTTATCTATAGGAGAATTTAGTTCGTCCTTGATGATTTTTCCCAGCAATCTCTTCCCTCCCTCTTCGCTTTTGGTCAGTACCTTTTTTCCATATGTGAGATTTTTCTCTTGATTTATTATTGATAAGGTTGCCTTTTCGCTTGCAAACTTACGAAATAGACATGATCCTATGGGATTAGATGATATTGGTTTTGTCAAGAATTTTTCTTTGTTTTTATTTAACTAACATAGGGCAGCCAAATTATTTATCCTCATAAGTTTTGAGGTGTATTGATGACGAAGAAAAAATGGGATAGAATGCCATTCAACCAGTATTAAAGGTTAATTTGGTACCAAACTGGTACCAAACACTTTTTACACTATAGTTTGAATTACATTTGTTCTTCTTTTATTCTTTTCAATATATGGTAACAAATGAATTATTTTTTATTCACCTTATAGGCTGATCATCAAATGCATGGCATGGCTTGATGGAATTCATCCAAGCTGTACAACTGAGACAGGTCCTACAAATCCAAGTAATTCTTTTAATAGTGATCAACATGTTGATCATGTAGCTATAAACGATGACCTTAAACTTTGGATGCAGATGATTAATTGTCTCCATAATGGATGATCTAACAAATGAATTTTAGTAGTGATTGTTAGGCAGTCAAAGATATATTTATATACCAAAAGCAGAACAAAATATAACTTTTTATGAATCAAGTGTAGTACGTGTTAGAATAGAACATAAAGAGCTAATTAAGTGAAACAAGTATCTAGGACATATAGTTATGAATACATCAAGAAGTCAACAAGAGTAGAACTAGAAATAATCTCATATCATCTTTAGTATGCCATAATACATTGAATATATTGACACACTGATATATCAATATATGTATTGTATATATGTAGGACATATGATGAAATAGTACAACGGTCTGTGCATAATTTGCTCTTAATTGCATTCCATGTTCTGTAGGTGATTTGCTAGGAACAATCTGCTCAATAGAGAAATAACTCTATGTGATTTTAAGGCAGTTTGACAAATGAATACATGAGGTACTGTGTTTTTTTTTCAGTTTAGTCAGGCATGTGAATTTTTTCAGTTTCATGTCGTAGTAAACTTCAATTAACAATCTTGCATCATTTAGGCTAATTTTGTTCATGATTTGCTTCATATATATATATATATATATATATATATAATAAAAATTATTAGGTATCTTTAGATAGAGTATGAAACTGAATGTTAGAGGCTAAAAATGATTCTTGATTCGAATGAACACGGGTACTGTACCCTTTTCAAAAAGGGGTTTGTTGTTCTCATTATTAGTGAAAACATAGAGACAAAAATTTCATCGGTATATAGTCTTAAATATATGATTTTGTTCTTATTTTAATTGCATATTTTTAATGGCAGAACACTATTTCGGAAACATACAGATAGTAATTTCATCATCTTGGTATGCGACTGGGTGATTCGGATCGAATTGAAGTAGAGAATCTTGCAAGCTTGAATGAATTAGGGCCGAATTTGATTCTATATTATTTTGCTTCAAGGTAGGAACTAAATTTTATGAAAATGGGTTGCTAGATAACCAGCGGTAAATGATTGTAGATGCAATAAGCTAATAGAAACGTCTTATGCTAATACACACTTATCAACCGTAGTTGATATTTCATGTTTATTTTGCTATAAACGATCTTTTTGTCTTCACCAAATAGAATTTCACATTTCTCTTCTTTTTGCAGTTTTAGTTATTCCACATCTTGATTAAAAATTTTTGTTAAATTCATCATGAAATAATTGCTTATCATTATGTTATGATTAGGGCTGGTGGATCCTAGGAGGTTATTTCTAAACATCAAACGGATAGTGAGATACATTTGAGTGTGAATGCATAAGACATGAATTATTTTATACATAGGATAGTTCTCACTGTTCAGGTTGTTTTTTTTTTCATTGGTAGGCTATGTTTTTTTGCCAATTTATATTCAATTTAGTATTGCTATATGTTCTGGTGTGGATTTCCTAAGGCAAGGATGGAGATAAAAATTCAATGGATCGTAGTGGTGATCATTTATAAGGAAAAATTGGTATTAAGAATTATAGAAATCACCTCCTATTGTCGTATTTGCAGATCAGCTACTAGATCACTATTCTATACTATTGAACACAAATTATAGCAAAATTATGTCTTATTTGCATATGAAGCATGCCGGTTTATGACGCAATAAAAAATAATAATGTACTAAAATAAGTAATATTAATTGTTTTAGGTTAATCTTACATCGCGCGGAGCGCGATGCGGTAGCTAGTTTCCCTAACATACAAGGGGAGATCATTATTGGTTCTGAACAAAATCAAGGAATAGGGACATGGTAGGTTTTTTGTGTGAAACATACAAGGGGAGATCATTATTGGTTCTGAACAAAATCAAGGAATAGGTTATTTTGTGTGAGTCAGTGGACCTGTTTTATCACATGTGAATAGCTTCGGTCTTGGCGTGCCATTGTATTAGGTAACAAATTGACAATCAATTGAAGTTTCTGAACAGTTTCTAGGACATTTATTCAGTTGCTACCCAACAAAATCGTCATCTTCGTACAATAGATAGATGGATAACCCATCAATTTAGCAGTTTGTTGAGGACAAGTTTGATACCGAAAGTTTTAACATTTTTTTCCTCTTTTGGAAATGAGTAGGGTTCGGTGCCCACATTTTGGATGCCCCCAAATGTCCCAAAATACATTTTTTTTACTATTTTTACAAAATATAAAATTCAAACTTCGAATCTAAACTGTTGATCTTATTCAATATAACTAGCGATGCATTTTCATATAAATTTTATAAATTTTGAAGTTTATTTGATACTTGATCAAGAGACTAAAATATGAACAGATTAGAATTAATCTATCATATTTAACTACATTCGTTCAATTTTCAATCTCTTGATCAAGTATCAAATAAACTTCAAAAATTATAAAACTTATATGAAAATGCATCACTAGTTATATCAAATAAGATCAACGGTTTGGATTCGAAGTTTGAATTTTATATTTTGTAAAATTAGTAAAAAAGTATATTTTAGAGCATTTGGAGCATCCAAAATATAGGCACCGGAACCCTCCTCTTTAGAAATTTATGTGTACAAAGCTTACTACTGAAATATATGCTGCGTAGGAAAAGAAAAGGAACCAATTCTTTCACGTGATTGTTCTTGAGATTTGATCCCAAAGTTAATTAATGAATGCATAAAAAAAATCCTTTTAAGTATTGGCTCGGTTTAAAAATAAAATAAAATGCACAACCTTAGAAAATAAATAAAATACTCCTAAAAAGTAAAAAAAAAATATTAAAATACCAAGAGGGGAATCTCAGGTCTTCTGAAAACTTTTTTTTTTTTGAAAATGAGCATTATTGGACAACAATGAATGTAAATCAATTAACAAACTTTTAATGGAGTTATAAATAAAAAAAAAAATTTTGGAATGTAAAGCAAAGCATGTTTAAAGTTCCCAAAATCATTTGTATATTTTGCCGGATTTTCTTGAGCCTACTCACCAGCTTCTTTCTTTTCTTTTTTTTTTTCCATTTTTTTTTAAAGGTCTTCTTCTGATTTAATTTTATCAATCAGACAAGTATTGGTTGGTTTAACTTACACCTTCCGATTCAAAAGGAATGATTTAGACCTACCATTATACCAAGACCATCGAACAGAGCCCATACAATTGGACACAACTGGAGTGGTGCCTCAATTCCTTTGGAAACTATTACTGGAGAAGAGTTGATCCCTTATTGAGAAGCAGGTTCAAGTTCAACAGATTTGATCATCAAAAAAAGTTCAACAGATTTCTTGCAGAATGTAAAAAAGAAGCACGTAGTACGCTTGACAAATTCATCTCTGTTTTGGGGAAGCTTTGCAAGGCTGGCCAAAGCACAAGACCAAAGGCTGCTTTGCTTGTAAGTTGTACGGTACAAAGTCAGAATTAACACATGACCTTAATAATTGTTTTCTCATTGTGGGTTTATCAACCACATCTTTGCAAATTTTGCTTTAAACTCTGATGTACAAATTTTTAATTCTCACATATATTGAAAAAAATATGCAGAAAATGAATGTGCATAAAACATAACAGAAAAGATATTATTAATTAATGCACTTTAATTTCTAAAAAGTGTTATTTTTATATTTTAATGGGTAGACAAGTCAAATATTGAATAAAGTAATCAGTTTCTAATTAAATTACTGGCAATCAGGTCAAACATTGGAGAAATAAATATGTTGCTATCTACTAAGGATATATATGTCTATGCTGATATGGTAACTTGTCAGATATCCCATCCCAAGGCTAATAGAAAATTATGCCGGGAATAAGTAAATGCTTACCTAGTGCTTAACCATTCATCAATTCTTGTAGCAATGGTTTTCCGGTTTCTGAAAAAAAATGTGCTTAGCCATTCGTCTAATTTCTTTCCTTGGAAAAAAAAAAGACGGTGATTTAAGTATTTTCGTCATATTTTCTCTCTTCGGATCGCTTTTCTTTTGATATATTGAGGGTACAGATAAAGGAACCATAAAAAAAAAAGATGAAGGAGACGAATGACTATAAGATAGACGAGGAAATTTTCTTTTAAATCAATGAGAATACATTTAAAAAAAATGAATTTAAATAAAGTTCTGAAGCATAAATATTTTCTTTGTCTTTACAAAATTAGGCTATTTCAAGTCGAGCTCCACCGAGCAAAGATAAATAATTTGAACTTGTAGTTCTAATACCAGTGAGATATTATGCAATAGTATATGGATTAAATTCATAAGAAGTTCATCATAAGTTTTGTACCATGACATAAATTGGTAATTTGAATAAACGTTTCTTCCTCACGGATTACTTAGTCTAATTTCTTTCAATCAAGTTATCCACTTAATCGTTAATGTTCAATTTAATAAAAAATACCCCACAATCCGATACTATGATGCTATCTATGGTCGGGTTCAAAACCTGTTATACCTGCATTCTGTAACCGGCCCGATAACGTTCTTGTTAGTGTCAATTTAATTTATCACTCCCTCAATTAGGGGAAACAGAAAAAAAAAGGAGACATGAAGGTTGTTAATATACACATTCTTTTTCGTGCAAATCATTAAAAAATACTCAAAATGGAATGATTCTTTTTTTAGTTTGGAAATCAGAATGGATCAAAGAGTTATGATGGGTTTACCTTTCGTGTGCGTTTGGATTGTTGGAAGAAAGAAGAAGAAGAAGGAAGAAGAAGAAAAAAAATTATAAACAATCCAAACTCTTCACAAAATTACACACTTCCCAATACTTCTTCCCATTTCTTTCCTTCTTCCCTTCTTCCCACACCTATCCAAACGCACCCGATGATGATAACTCTTTGATCCATTCTGATCTAATTAAACTATGGGGACCTGTTGTTACCACACTTCTTTTTCTCAAGAACCTGTTTCCTAATTTCTTTTAATATAGTCCAAATTAGTCAATTAGATTAGTAAATTCAATTTTGAACTTACTACGGCTCTAAAACAATCTCCATACCACCTAAGCATGAAAGAGGAGATTAGGCACAGATGTTTCAATTTGACTCTGTAATACAATATTACAGATATGTCCTCTCAGTTGTTATCAGTCGAGTAAAATTGATGGGACGAATAAACAGTCAACTGTAACTTTGTTCTACTAGATATGGCTGATATGCTTGATTATTTTCTACAAATTTTGAATTTAGATAGCCAGAGTCTTTATATGCCACCTTGCATAGCATGTTCAAAACAGATTTTTAGTGGTGCATGCTCCCCACTTCCTCTATGGAGCACCCATATATAGACCATAATATACTACATGGGACCCTGGTCTAGTTTCTTAGTTGTCTTTATGTAGTTTTTCAATGAAGTAAAATCTTTTGACTTGCAAATATTTTTGAGAGAGGAGAAGTACAAAAACAACTTAGCTTCCTTCTTTATTAAATTGTTCTATGGAAGAAAACCACTTGATGCGATCCCTAATTTTTTTAATTAAGTTACGTAATGTACTATTGTTTTGTCATTAGTGCTTACATAACTTCAATTAGTGACGTAAATGAATTTAAATTTAAGGTTCAATTCAGCCCGTATTTGGATTTTGATTCTGAATCGTCAAAGATATCTAACGCTACCACCAAATCATAATTTCGATTGGAGTTTTGGATTCATTAAAGATACCATTTCGTAATCTAGCACTTCTTAGTCTCTGACAAAAACAAATAACAATCTATTCACTTCAGCCCTTAACTTATTCAATTTTGTAATACAAACTAGTCCATAAAACATAAGGACTTCCTACCGATTCACACTTTGAGACAAGTACCGAACTGGTACCAACAATATTCCAAAAAAAAAAAAAACACAAATAGCCATTACCAGAAAGGGGAATTATTTGTGCAGTCTAACTATCTAATCAATAACTAACCACAAATGACAAATGAACTCTCAAGCCTCAAACTATATATTTATCTAACACTTTATTTCTCTCTCTTCCATGCTGGCAACTATAATGAAAACAAAACATTTAATAAAACAATTGCCAAAGCAATAAGACATTGGCAAGCTGTCCAAACTTCATGCTCAAATTTTGTGCATGCTTGTGGGATATTATTAAACCAATTGGCTGAGAGATGGTGACGGCTATTCTTTCAAGTTATTTGCCTTAGAAGTTAAAACCTGAAACTGTCAACCAATTTTGCATCCGTGCCTCTATCGAAACGTATTGAATAGCTCCGCACCATCACGAAGTTTTAATAGATTATGAGCTTCTCAACTTCTCAACCAGACCAATTTTGTAGGCATTTAAGGCATCTACAAAAGCCATAACTTTTTAATTTCAGGCACTCCTGCTTGCCATCCAAGCTACTCAAAGTACCATCTTCAAAAGCTGTTGGCAATCCAAGCATGCTAACTGAAAAGATAAATAGAGAAGATGGGTTCTAGAAAAAACAATTAGAAAAGTAACTTAAAATAACACCATTTAATTTTAAAATGGCAAGATTGTCAAAATTTATGTGGTCAATGTACACATTTATGTAATAGATCTTCGTGAGGGCTAACAAGAAGAAGGGTAGAGTTCCGGATCGTTCGAATTAAATATCTTGAATAAAGAATTAAAGAAAAAAAAAGATCTGCATACAATCAAATGACTCATAATGCTGTATTATGTATTTTCTCTGATCATACGCCATTGCACTGACAAAGAAGTGGGTGGTTGATGCCACGCTTGCCCAAATCTTATGTAGGAGTTTCATCTCTTCTTTGTCTAGTACAGAAAATGAATCTCCAATGCGTCTAAGATCATCAATAATGCCCTCTAAAATTACAACATTCGCATCTTGTCCCATTTGGTGAAGAATATGCTCACATTTTCTTGAAGAGTGGTGATTCTCCGAAGACTCTAAAATTTAAAAGAAAAGAATGTCTGAGTACTTGGGATATGCTCCAGCACAAATGGTGAAGGTGAGGCTAGGGGATTGCCAATGAGGTGAGCTTATCCTAAAAATGGGATTACAGATCCTAAATAACACCTATTCAATTTTCTCTCTAACTCCGGCCATCTCCCTCTTACCTTCCCATATCTCCTCTCACTCCCCTAATTTGGTTTCCGGAGCACAGCCTAATGAAAGACTTGACTTGATTAATCCATTTTCTTCGTCTTTATACTATCACTATTGAACTCCAGCTAATGGGCTACTTGATCTGTCAACTTTTGTCTGAGCATGCAATTAATGAACAGAATATATAATAAATAAATAAACAAACAAATGGATACCAAGTTTATGGAGGTTCCTTAATATAGGTTGCTCTTGAAGCTCGCTTCCAGATAAACGACCTGAAAGTTCAAAGCATTTGGTCATAGTGTGGTACTTGATTATTCAAGGATTACCAAGCCCTTTCATGCTGGGATTTGGTAGTCCATATATTTTTAAGCAACACTATATTCTTGTTTTAGTAATTTGTATTTATATGTTTGTACAAATATACATCCAAAAAAGAACTAGTAGAGGTGCGTAAAGTCCAGTACACATTAAACTTTTATCATTAATAAGAAAAAATTATAAAATTATGAATTCTGCAATTCAGATCTATTTATAGAGAGAACTTTACTAGGAATAATAAAGAAACAGCAATAAAAACGTTACAAATATTCAGTCACTCAACTTTACACAAGACGAAAAACTTCAAAAGCTTACCATGTTTTAAAAGAGTCAAAGCATGGATAATTTCCCATTCGAACTTCTTCCTCCTTTTACGTCTCAATGAATTAAAGGTTGGGTTTTCCTCAATACAATTGTAAACAAATGCCTCAACAAGTAGAGCAATGGTGAGGTAATGATCAACTTGAGAAATATAACCTGGTAAGTCCTCATTTGGAATTTCACATTTATCAGCCAACTCCTTCCTAAATACAGCTAACACGTGATCCGGATAATCGTCGTCCCAGGTTGCACGTGTTGTATATGCTACAGCATCCCACCAGTCTATCAAGGATAAGTTCTTCAAAATCCAATCTTTTATGTCTGCAAAATGTCTCTCAATGTCATCAGTCTCCTTGTTAATCCTCAAGGCGTAGAGGTTAAGCAACTCCTCAGAGCAAACATTCCTGTCATCTAATTAAGAAATACAAATTAATAATTTATTAATATACAGAAATGGATATCAAAGTTTGTTCGCCTTTATAGGTAGATAATTTCCTTTTTGAACTAATGAGCTAACCTTCGACTCCATTTGAAGGCAATGGGAGGACATCCAGAACTTGAACATAAGATCTCTCCTCATCTTCAAGGGGCGGGAAAAATGCGAACTCGGAAGACCTCAGGTCTACTAAAGCCAACAGGAACTTGTGGTAATAGACCATGTAGTTCCTATCTTTGCTGCCACAAGTTACACACATCGCCTCATAGCCATCTTTTGTGCCCATGAAAGGTGCAAGTTTGGGGACAGCTTAACAAAATATGGAGCAATTAATCCATTTTGAACTTTAATTAGTTAATTAAGGCTCTCAACTTTATATAAACTACCCAGGTAAGTTTGTTCAGATGAATGTATTTCTTGTGAATGCATGAAACCAAGATCAATGGTTTGGATAATTTTGTTATTAGGATCATTTATTTGAATAAAAGCCGCCTTTTGATTTGTTATGAGCTTAAACTAGGGGGGGGCTTCATCTCGCCAAGTAGGATAATCTGGGATCAACTTCAAATAAAAATTAAAACCATTGATCGTGATCAACATCATAAGTGGTCCACCTACATCCTAGTAGTTATTATATACATACAAGAACAAGAACTTTAGAAGCTTTTCTTCGTGCTTTCATTTTTGACATGTTCATCTTATACAAACTGGTAAAAAAAATTAAAATCTTCAAAAATCAAAGCGCTATTTGAGATATAGATCATGATCAACACTTTAGAATTTTCACAAAGCTAATTTTACATTCACAGATATATGTATAGTTGGCTATTTTCTATATATTTGTGGACATTTTCTCTACATACTTGAAACACAATAAACCATGCACACATATAATCCTGCTATTTGGGTGTTAATAGAAGCGACGACACAGAGAGATAAAAACAAAGGAGGTGAAATTTGAACCCTTGTTTTAAACCAACTCGATTACCAAATTGCTTAATGAAAGCAACTAACAAGGATATAAATCTATTTTCCAATTTTCCTTTTTGGACAGTATAAATTCAGTATTTTCTTTTTTGAATGAATAAATAGACTTGCAGTTCTTATGTCAACCAAAGTGTACCGTACGTGAAAAAATATATATATATATATCAATGAATAAATGAACATATGCATCACAAATCTACACACAATCAGGAGATAAGTAATCCTCCTTTTAATTATATAACTTACCATCTTCAGCATTCATCTCCAACAAAAATGCTGACAAATCCCCCAAATGCTGATTGACTTCCATGAGCTCTTCAGCAAAATGAAGTGTGAAAAATAGTGAACCACACCCAAACATCTTTACATTGTCTGTCCAAAAAAATCAAATACAGATATATAACCTCAATGACTATGAAGGAGCAACAGATATATAAAAAAAAATAAAAATGCCAAGAAGAAATTAGGAAGGCAGAAGTTCTGCGATCTGCCCCTTTATTATCATCCAAGATGCAGATAAAATAAAATAAGTTAACAAAAATAATAAAAGATTTGAAAAAAAAAAAGTTTTTCCTGTTTCAATAAACTTTTAATATATATGAACCCTTTACTAAAACTTATGTGTAAGTTTCTGAAAAAGGTCTATGCAATCTTACAATCAACTATAAAGCCAAGGTTTTTCAGTTTTTCTCTTCAACCTAAAAAAGCATTATGTTTTAATGTAATTGGACATCCTCCCTTCTCCACTTCCTGAAGATCTGATACTAATTTGGCTTCTGTTGATTGCAAATTTCAGACAATCCCTTCCTTTACCAACCGACAATCCTACTTGACAGCATTGACTTTTAAATCAGAAATGAATCAACCAAACTGGATAATGATAACAAATGGATTTTCTTCTCTTTCTATGTATGTATACAAAAAAAAATGTAAGCCACGCCAACTTTTATCGATTTAAAAGAAAGGGCAAACAGCTATATGTTATGCAGTTCTTACTGGTACAAAAGAATGTTTCTGAAACAATCAATATAACATCGATAATACTAATAAGTAATAACATTACATAGCTCATAAAAAATTTAGTGGTGTTAACTGAAAATAAGCAGAGCGAGGAGGTAGTTGCCACACATTACAAGGCCATGTCAAATTAATTATAAGTTCATGGGATAACTGGGTAAATGTCACAAATTTTATGGACAGTATCAAAATTAAAAGTTTAAGGTACAAATTATCAGAAGCCACAGTTTTGCAGGTTATGGTGGCCTTACCCAACCTTTTTATAAAGAAAAAAAAAAGTTCCCGCATCTATCAGGCAAATTACGTCAATTGAGCAAACTAAACATAAGAAAACAAAAGAGATATGAAAAGCACCCCTATCATGCGCAGCTGCAACATTAAAGGCCATAATAAGCCTTGTATACTTTTTGATAAGTAGATAGTGTCCTATTTCATTATCTGTTGGGGGATCATACAGACGGTTACGCTTCATCCAGCATAGTTGATCAAATATCTTCTTCAAGCATTGTTTTCGGTCCATTGTTCTACCATGAGTACTCAAATCATAACTGGAAGTTCCTATAAATTCATTTGCGCAAAACATTTTAGAGTAGTCAGTTTCCTCAAGAAAGAATAACAAAAGGTCCAAATTAAAGAACAATTAACTTCTGCTAGTTTTTGTTGGATAAGCAAATCAAGTACATAAGTTGTATATATATGCATCTGGCTAAACTATGTTGAACTGAATGAAGTACCTTCAATCGGAACATATTCTTTGTTGGAAACAATACGAACTACACATCTGAGCGCTTCATCTAAGATTCTCTCTGCAGAAGCAGTCGGCTTCAATGTGCTCCGACTTTGCTCAAGTTTATGCATAATTTTTTTGATGAATGAAATTCGGCATTCCTTGAATTGCTCCTTATCCATGGTTCTAATTCATTTTTATCACAAAATTTCCATTACCATGGGGAAATGAGAGTGCGCTTACACACATATTATTTAGTATTTACAATATACTTGTATCTAGAAAATTAGCAGGACACTACCTCCAGCTTTTAGACTGCTTTGGAAGCAAGGGTTTGAGATTTGCAATTTGAGAAGATCCGAGAGGGAGAGAAGGAGAAGTGGATTTAGGACAAATGAGACAGAAGAATGGTTGTCTAATTTGGAGCGATCAGTACGAACTGCAAAACTGCTACAGAGATTTTAGCCAGAGAGAAAGGAGGGAAGGCTATATAATAATTTTTTTGTGTAAATTAAGTCCAAAACTTATAAATATAGAAAATGATAATATTGACTTTAAATTTAGCCATCATTTGACACAAAATTTAAGTTTTTTATGAGTAATAAAACTTGCAACAACTTTCATTAAAAATTAGTTCTTAAAATTATCGAAATAGCCGAATTAATTCATTTCCCAATTCCCCCTGCACTTTATTAATAGAAGATAGGCAGGGCTTTGTTATTAGATACTAGTAGTATTTAAACAACCCGTAGTAGTTTAGATATGCATATAAATGTTGACTCATATATTAAATGAAAGGATTATCAGAGTTGAATGGACATTCGCTTCCATACCGTTGTCCAATTCTATGTTCGCTTATTTAACGTGACGATAGATGGTGCAGTAATTATAGTCTATACTATTCACAATGTCTAACCAACAACCAATGGCTATTACCCACTTACTCGTTTTCATTTGTTTTATCAAACTTACTAATATCCGTGTCCTGCACATTATTATAGGCTTACCCATACTTGATAGAAGCTCATTTGTCTACTACTTGTAATGTACCAAAACTATTAATCTTGGAAATAAATAAACTTCCATGCAAACTTTTGTCCATGAAAACAACTTTCTTATAAATACAGTGGTTTGTTTATCAGATTATTGCATCATTACAGCAAAACTATAAGCCAGGTGGGATTATTTGGAAAAGCTAATGCAGACAAGCATGAATTTGAAATAAATTGAGAACAAACGAGGCTACGGTACAATGAACATTACTAGCCGACCAGAGTTACGAGTTACGACACCATTCTCGATTTTAAACTACCAATTGAGTCGTTCGACTCGAATGACATGTCGAAATCTTATAACATTCAAATTTACATGTGTTTAACTTTAAATTGATTTGCAACTTGTTGAATAGGAGAACGAGACTATTAGTTATAAAATTTGGGCCAATTGGTAATTGTTCTTTCCCTAATCAATAAAATAGCCGAAAAAATACAAAATGTAAAATTTAGTTCCTTATCGGTATATTTGGAAGATCATAGAATAAGAACAAGGGAATAAGAATAAGCTATTTCTTGTTTGGCATTACTTAGAACAAGAAGAATAAGAATAAAATAAACCTTGTTCTTGTTCCAAGTTCCAACAAAAATATGGAACTAGAACAAGAACAAAAATAAGCTTGTTCTTGTTCTTGTTCTTATTCCACACCACTTCCAAACATAAAATTTAAATTAAATTTAATGGCTCAGCTCGGCCATTTAAATTCGAAAGTCAAAATTTGAAGCCAGACCACTAGCCATTCAGTGTTATGTATAGTAACATAACTTCATTCAAAGACAAAATAAGACGAGAGGTAAATAATGATAAACACCCTGCATGTCCCTGGAGCCAGATAATAGGAAAAGAGCAAAAACGAACATAATTGCAGTAGGAAAAAGTTTGTACGCATTTATTAAATAGATCAAATTATAGGCACTCATTAGCCATTACCAGAAAGAGAGATTATTTGTGCAGGCTAACTATTCTAATCAACAACTAATTTACAAATGACAAATAACTCAAGCCTCAAACTATTTATCTAACACTTAATTTCTATCTCTGGCATGCTGGCACCTGTAATGAAAAATAAAACATCAATAACAACTGTCATAACAAGAAGATATTGATGAACTGTCCAAATTTTCTACTTTAACATTTGTGGCAAAATTGAGAAAAGAACAAAAAAAAAAGTAACAAACCCACCTGATTTAATTGTGCCACCCCTCAGTGCCTACTCTGAATCTGTGCATGATTGTGGTACATTCCTAAAACCAATAGGTGTGAGAGGTGGTGACGTCTCTTCTTTCAAGTTCTTTGCCTTAAATCCGTCAATCAATTTTCCATCTATGCCCCTATCTTCTCTCCTATTTGTTCCACTAGATGGTATTGAATAGCTCCGTGCCATCACTGCCCCTGGTCCAGGTGGTGCTGGAAGAGGTGAAGGTACATTTTTCGATGCACTGATTGATGTGATAGTCACTCTCTTCTCTTTTTCTCTTTCTTGGTTTGGTTTTGAAACCAGAGGTGCTGAATGAGGGACAAGCGGAGAGGATGCTGGAGAACGAGCTGGCGGGGGGCGTGGCAGCTCGTGAAGTTCACTAATCTTAGCCTTCTTAGTTTCAGAATCAGAATAATTTCTATTCTTATTTCTAGGGTTGACAATGTTACTTTCCTTGAGGGGCAATTTTTGTGGGGTTGGCAGTAAATGTTCATTTTCCTTTGGGTTCTTAATTGTAGCATTAGGATTTGGTTGCAAGGGGGAGGAGAACCAGAGAGGCTGCGACTGATAAGCGCGGCTCGGCTTAGAAAGAGAAGGACGAGGCTGATTGTTCTCTCCTGTAGGAGTCGGGAGTACGTATGTGTTGGGATTTCTTTTAACAGATGGGCTATTTTGCAACATTGCCTTTATGCGGTCTGACCGGTCTGGACTTTTGTTCGCCAGCAGAGGTTCCGATTGACTGAAAGGTTTAGCATCCCCAAAAAAGGTAAGAGAATCAGACTGGTTACTGTCAGCATGCTCCTGGAAAATAGAGGGATTTAATATCAACATACAAAAATTTAACAAATATATAACTAATGCTCCAAGGATGGATGAGTTGGTAAAAATCAACATATAACTAATTCTGGATTCAGCCAGACCAAAATTGGTAGATGTATCAAATCAGAGTTAAGATCCCAGCTCTGCTCTGCTAAGTATGGTACCAGACTATCAGTTAAAAAAACTTACATCAAGTGATTTCCTGGGAAACTGAGCAGTAGCATTGCTAGCACGTTTACCCTGACCATAGTCAAAACTCAACTCACTGCCATCATTGCTGATATCATCACGGCCATCAGGATACATATCCCCGTCATCGTCGTCGTCATCCAAATCATCATCAAGTTCAGTGAAATGGTAGTCAATGTGCTGAGATTCAGCCACTGCTCTCACCTGCGGCTCTACCGTCTCTAAAGACCTTACCCCTTTCCTGAAGAAGTTCAACTGCAGCACAGTACAATCAAATATTTAATATACCTAATACTCCGTGCATGTGCTATGTATTTGGGAATTCTTGTGATGCTCTTTGTCATTCTTAATCTCTATCTAATCCTCATATAATTATTTCTGACAAGAAAGCTAGTAACACCCCCATCCCAGCCTCCTCCCCCTTGGAAAAAAAAAGATTAAAGCATTTTCAAAACTCGAAAACGTTCAGGGTAGAATAGTGTAGTGGAATAAAAAGGATAACACACTGAAAATAGAGTACAGCTTATCATGAAAACATAAAGAATGTATCAAATATATATGAGCTTGTTTTTTTCAAAAAAAAAAAGTTAAAAAACACACTTTGGGCTGAAAATGGAGCAGGCACTCATATGGGATGTAGAGACAGATATCAAGATATGATAGATATGGTAAAAGGATGCAGATATGGACATAGATAATTTATATTATCCAAAAACCAGATAACAATACAGACTTTTTGATCTGCATGTGATATTTTTGGAACTATAATTTTCTATATATTTTGGCTCTAGACATGTACGTTATCCATTTTGTAATTGTAAAGATACAAAAATGCTTATATTGTTGCACTTGCGCAGCTACACCTTTGTTCTTAGTCAACATACGCAAATAATTTGGATCACTTTAAGTCCAACTATAACCCACCTCACATTCCAAACCCACATTAACATTAGTGCAGATATGAATCTGAATTTCAACCTTTGTGTAATATCTGACCCATTCCAACCCTAGAACTTGACATATGTAATCATGCATATGTAAGCGAGAACTTAAAGCCGCAACTAAAGAGAGTCGTACAGGCAGGTGGCAGGTGTACAGCACTTACAAACAAAAAGAAAAATGAGGCATGGCCATAACCATAACACACATGCATATAACACAACGCATGCACAGAAAGTTAGCTAAAAGTGACCTGGGCAGCATGGTGGCGGGTGGCTTGGGTGAGAAGACTCCGGAACTGACCCTGTTTGAGGGACTTCAATCGAAAAACAAAAAGTGTTGCCTCTTCATTGTAATCATCTTGCGCTTGTTTCACTTGCTCATAAGAGAAACTGTCTGCCCCCTTCCCTTGTTTACTCGACTTCCCCCCTTTGTTGTTGGTGCTGCTTTGTGTTGCTTGCATGAACTTGTACAAATCCCTAAATATACGAATACACAGTGTCAGTAGTTTTAAAAGGGAGATTTGATTGTCTTTAAGACATCTGGATCATTTTTTATTACTTGAACTTTCATATACAACAACGACAAAGACTTTATCCCAAAAAAAAGTAGAACTTGTGTAAAAGCATTATTTATCTATCTTGCATAGAGAAACAAGACATATCCTATATAATTTAACCACCCATCTGTTCATACTATTACTATAACTTTTTATAATTGTCATCCCTTTAGTTTGTAGAAACTTTGCATAAATTTCTGCATAAAAAAATTTGATAATTACTGACTTATTTTAACCGCCAAAACAGAGAAAAAAATTTTAAAAGCCCTAATAGAGACACATATACCTGTTACCACTGCTTAAAATATCCAAAATTTTTCTCTATTCTCACTCATCCACAGAATGAATAAAGATCAAAACAGAGACGATAAACCAGGTTCAGAATTCTACAAAAGATGGGCATTTAAAGGCATTACAACAATTTAACTTGTCTATTATTTAAAGTCCTTTTGAGAAAATGTGACTGCAGAAGTTATTTCTCTTTCTCTATACGAAAAATGATTCACAAGGAACTGGGAGTACACCTTTTGGTTCAATGAGGGTGCATTCCAGCTGCTGGCAAGATTCTTCGAGAGAGAGAGAGAGATTGTCTAGGATTAGACAGTTTCACTTATTCCAAAAATATAACTGGTACTCTATATAAACAGCACTGAAGGTAACCAAAACTAGTTCCTGCACTCTGCCCGATCACCAGTACTGCGCACTACTTACATGATAAAAAATTAGAGTGGTGTGAACATATGTACCTTTTATCATCACATTGCCGCTTCATCTCCTAAATTAGAAAATAAAAAATGCATTAACAATTAGAAAATAGAGACCTGATACCTTTATCCATCTCTTCCATGCCTGTTCAGCTAATAATACCGAACAAATATACATCTTTTTGTTGCTTTATTTAATTTTTGAGAAACTTTAATATGCACTATAGTGCATAGGGCTTTCTATGCACCGCGGACATTTTTGGGAGTGTTTTTGTAAATTGACAAATCTAATTTAGCCAATCTAATCTACATATTGAAATCTCATAGCAAACCAAATTTACAATTTTTGAGATTTTATTACTATTTTTTTTCCGAATTGTTTAATACCTGTCATTATTGGGATGTTGTAAATAGTAGTTTGTTTCCAATAATAGCATGTTTTAAAAAATTCAAAAAAAAAAAGTAGTAATAAAATCTCAAAAATTATAAAATTTGGTTCGCTATGAGATTTCAATATGTAGATTAGATTGGTTAAATTAAATTTGTCAATTTACAAAAATATCCCCGAAAAAAATCAGCAGTGCATAGAAAGTCCTATGCACTATGGTGCATATTAAACTTTCTTTAATTTTTTGCAAAGTGTAAGAAACTTAATTGTCGATCAAGAATCATCTTGAACAAGTTTCTAGACACAATTAGGATAAAGTGAAGTGTCACTCTATTTTATCATTCGGCTCTTCACCTGTGAGCTAATTAAAATTTTAGTGAAATATTCTAACTCTTTACCTATGTACTGACTAAATTTCAGTGCATCCACCAAAGTAGCACCTTGAGTAAAATCCACAGTGGTCAGCTAGCATTATACCATGCAAATACTTATGCACTATGGTGCATATTAAACTTTCTCTTAATTTTTTGCAAAGTGTAAGAAACTTAATTGTCGATCAAGAATCATCTTGAACAAGTTTCTAGACACAATTAGGATAAAGTAAAGTGTCACTCTATTTTATCATTCGGCTCTTCACCTGTGAGCTAATTAAAATTTTAGTGAAATATTCTAACTCTTTACCTATGTACTGACTAAAATTTCAGTGCATCCACCAAAGTAGCACCTTGAGTAAAATCCACAGTGGCCAGCTGGCATTATACCATGCAAATACTGGTACACTAATCTATTTAACTAGGGAGAAAGAGAAGAGACCTCTACTGTTTGAAGCTCCTTGACAAGAGATTCTGATGGTGTGGAGATAGTTTGGACGACATGGGCACGCTGCCAAATTAGTAGATACAATAAGTATTAAAAACGTTTTTAAGTATTTGCTAACTTTAATGTCATAAAAATAAAGGTAATATTACATACATAGCTATCTACAATCTTTTGAAGCTCAAATTGTGCTTTTCCTAGCATCAAAAGAACTTTACCTGCAATTTTAAAATGTAAATATGAAATAGAATATGACTAAAAAAACTCATAAGGAAAATTGATTGATCGTGCTTCTTAATTAGCAGTTTTGCACTGCTGAAGTCTAAAAGATGTGTCATTGTAAGTTTGCGGCATCATTCATGCATCACTGTATTTAGGATGTGGAAACAGCGAGCAGAAGCAATAAGAAATTATAATTGAAATACTACGAATAGTACATAACATACTTACGTGATTCATCATCATCATTTAGTGTAATCTTTTCAAGAAGGCATGAACCCATTTCCCGCAAGGCTTCTGAAAACTCTGCAATCAATAGAAAGGAGTAGGTAAGAAAAGAAACACTAAGGCATATTATTAAATATTGATTAATAATACAAACAATGCACCACATTTAATCTGACAGTATTTAATAATATAAAGCCAACTAAATTATATCTCAAAATATTGGGCTTTGCAAGTGCCAGGGGGCAATGAAACATGAACTGCATTTCTTCAATTATAATCATGAAAAAGGAATATTGGCAATTAAGGAAGCAGAAAGTAGGGATGAATGGAGACAATCACCAAATGCACTATTGGCAGTCGCAGCTGCAGCAGAAAGCAGGCTATCATACCCATTCTTCATGTCTTGCATCTCCTACCAATACAAAATTTAAGGATGGTTCAGGGTTTATGACACGACAGTAAGCCAGCAAAGGTAAGTTCTGATGTACATGATTAAATGCATACGGCTAAGATGACTATTTAAACTTTAAAGAACTAGAAAGGTAGCTGACAGTTGTGATTTACGAATTAAACTCAGTATCCGACTACCGGTATACATTGATTAAATGCATAAGGCGGCAAATGGATTAATTACTGATGCCGTTAAATCATTGTAGCAGATATAGTACTCAGCTTGTTGCCTGATTTGATTTTAACCAGACTCAATTCTAACCCACCCGACCCCCTCCGTCGCCGCCAAAACACACACACACCAATTGTAGAGACCTTGCAGACCACTCCTCAAGCATTGAGAAGAAGAGAAGCTGGAGCTTGATTCTCAAGTACTAAGAGTACAATTACACACTTCTATCTACCAAGTAAATTTACCCAAACCTACATCAATTTTCCTAACAAAATTGAACTTAATCCTTAAAAAAATTTTGAGTGTGACCTCTAAAAAAAAATCAAAACAACACACTGCGCGACACAATTACGAGTTCTACTAAGCTCAAATCATCAAAGAGAAAGAAAACCTTGGCAGCTTGAAGGAGTTCTTCGTGGGGAGAGACAGGTACATGGGGCCCATCTCTCCTCTTCGGATCCTTGTTCTGATCACCTCTGTGCAGCGCGAAGTCGCGAATCTTCTTCAACGACGACTTCATCCCGAATTTCGCCAACAAACCCTTAGTTGGATTTCAGATTAGAGAAGATCTAGAGATTGATTGATTGAAGAAAAGAAAACCCTAGAGAGAGAGAGAGAGAGAGAGAGAGAGAGAGAGAGGGAGACAGTGGCTGTGTAGTGGGAGCGGAGCGAAGAAAGGATCTTTCTCTCTCTCTCTCTCGCTCGCACTAGGTGAACTAGGACTGTAGCTGTCTGAGTCTGTCTTCCTTTTTTGTTTTCTCCTATTTTAAACATTTTCTTCCAGTGAAAATTTTTGTTTTTTTTTTTTTGATATTAGAATAACTTTTTATTTTTCAAAGTTCTGACTGAGGAATGTTAGCGGGTGTGTGTGGAATTAAGATCCGTGATTAGCGTAACATACTTTTTCGAATTTTAGAATAGGTATGTTTGAATTTCCAACTTGTGCATTCTTACGAGTTTTGCACTCAGGAAGAAAATATATCAAAAATCAAAAATAAAGTTAAGACAGTACAAAAAATATATATTTGCTTTTCATCATTTTTGGTGAAATGATATTTTCCATTGACAAAAGTAAAGGCTACGACGAACTAGCTTTCATCCATGGCAATAGTACCTTTTTAATCATTTATCCTATTCGTATCGTATTCGATAAGACAGGTGTGAATAAAATTATTTTGTGTTCGTTAATTATCGTATCGTTATATATATAGTTTATAATCTTCATCTAATCAAAAATATAATTGTAAGATTTAATTAATATATTAATAACAAACTAAATTAAAAAAAACATATATGCTTATAAGATTCAATTGATATGTTAATAATTAAGCTGGACAATTAAATTGTAAGATTTGATTGAGATAATACTATATTAAATTTGAAAGATATAATGGTAAGATTCAATTGATATGTTAATTATTTTTGTTTGATTTTCATTCATGCGCTACATCGTTCATTCACGGGCTACATTAAAAAAATACTAAACTTTTTTAGAAGACCCCTTTGTTGGTTTAAACATTTTTTCTCGATTTGCCGATTTGCAAAACAACACCAAACCTCTCAACCAACGTTTTCATTTAGTGTTCTATAGCTAAATTACTTGAAGAATGGATCAAAGCAAGTGTGGCGCAAGTTTTGAAGATTCAAGAGATTGCATTAGACTAGCTAGAGTCAATAGTTTAGGTATATTTAAAGTTTTAAACTCTAAACTAATCTCAATCAATTTGTTGTTAAAATGCTCAATTTTTCTTTTCAGCGTCATACAATGCTGCATCACGCAGAGAGAACTTGGCTATCCTCTTTGATCTTTTTGTCAGATTGTTGTGCAACGCTGGTTGCAGTTGCACAACGTTTCCGGTTTATTGTTGTGCAACGTTATCCAGCGTTGCACAACGCTTGTTTGAGCCAAGGTTCTCTCCGCTGCTCAGACAGCACTGTTCCATGTCAAACCCATGTAAAACTCATGTAAGCAGAGCTGTCTCACGCTGAGCAGCGTATTTTACATGCAAATCTACAGGCTGCGTTTGCCAACGTCAAATAGCGTTGTGCAACGCTGTCGTTGTGTAACGTCATCTAGCGTATGACGTTCTGATAAGGTTTGTTGAGTCGGTCAGAGCTGCCTCCTTTCTTTTTGGTCTAGCGCTCTGACGCGTTCCAACAGAACTGTCGAGCATCTTCTTTGGCTGTTAGCTCCAACGTTGTGCAACGCCACAGAACGTTGCACAACGCTCTGACAATCACAACGGACTTGTTTGTTACCGTTTGATTCTACAACGGCTAGTTCAACCGTTGTACAACATTATATAGCGTTGGTACAACGCTAGGGTTGATTTTTGACTGGTTTGGAGTTGTTAGCATCCTCTATTTATACCAACCCATTTGGAACTGGTTTAACACTTTTGAAACCTTGCTAAATCCTTCTCTTTGAGCTCCAACTAGCTAGAATTAATTTTATCTTGTGTTTGAGCATTCAACTTGCAAAACCATTGAGATTAGTGTGCTTAGACCAAACCCTTAGTGTTAATTGCTAGACTTTTGAGTGTTTTGGTTAGAGCATCAATCAATTGAGTGTTTGTGGTTGATTAGTTAGAGGTTGGACCGATCCTCCTCGAGTTCGTTGTGACAGGGAGATTCGGTTCGAGTTTGTATTCACGTTCTTGTTGGAATTGAACGAAGCGCACCTTTTTCGTGGTTACGAAACTTCCGGAGACGTACGACAAAGGCTTGGCCAATCTAGCGGGTCGGAACTCCGTAATCACATCGGGTGTCGTCTCTTTCTCTATTCTCTTTACTTAATTGCATTGTGACTTGCTTGTGTGATTGTTTGGTTTGAACCTTATTTGAATTCAACCAAAAATTGAACATACCGGTTTAGGAAACCAAATTGTGCCTATTCACCCTCCCTCTTCGCCTTTAATTAGGATGTTGGTTTAAACATTTAACTCTCAATTTGTCGATTTGCAAAACAACACCAAACCTCTCAACTATCGTTTCATTTTAGTGTTCTACAGCTAAATTAATTGAAGATTGGATTTAAGCAAGTGTGGCACAAGTTGTAAAGCTTCAAGAGACTGCATTAGACTAGCTAGAATCAGTAGTTTACTTATAATTATACTCTAAACTAACCTCAATCAATTTGCTGCTAAAATGCTCAGTTTTTCTATCCAACGTCATACAATGCCATATGGCATTACACAACGCAGAGTTTTTCTATTCTAAAATTTCAAAATCTCTGACAAGGTTGAGGCAGCATTACAGAACACTATTCAGCGTTGTGCAACGTTGCATCGCGCAGAGAGAGCCTGGCTATCTTCTTTTCTCCTTTTGTCAGATCGTTGTGCAACGCTGATTACAATTGTACAAGTTGTCTGTTTGTTGTTGTGCAACGTTATCCAGCGTTGCACAACGCTTGTTTGAGCCAGAGTTCTCTCCGCTGCTCAGACAGCGCTGTTCCATGTCAAACCCCTGTAAAACTCATGTAAACAGCGTTGCCTCACGCTGAGCAGCGCATTTTGCATGCAAATTTGCGGGCATGCGTTGAACAATGTTATTTTGCGATGTACAACGTTACCGCTGTGTAACGTCGTTCAGCATCGTGTGACTCTCTGACAAGTTATGTTGAGTTGTTTAGAGCTGCTTCTTTCTTTTTGGTCTAAAAGTTGGGTAACGTTCTTCAGCGTTGCACAATGCTCTAACATGTTCCAACGGAACTGTCGAGCTCCTTCTTTGGTTGTTAGCTCAAACGTTGTGCAACGCCATAGAACGTTGCACAACGCTCTGACATTCACAATGGACTTGTCTGTTACCGTTTGATTTTTCAACGGCTAGTTAAACCGTTGTACAACGCAAGGGTTGATTTTTTACTAGTTTGGAGCTGTTGGCGCCCTCTATTTACACTAGCCCACTTGGGACTGACTTGACACTTTTGAAACCTTGCAAATTCTCTCCCTTTGAGCTCCAACCAGTTAGAATCAATTCTCTCTTAAGTTTGAGCTTTTATTTTGCAAAATCATTGAGATTAGTGTGTTTAGACTAAACCCTTAGTCAATTTGCTAGATCTTTTGAGTGTTTTGGTTAGAGTCTCAACTCTTTGAGAGTTTGTGTTTGATTTATTCGAGTTAGGCCGATCCACCTCGAGTGTTTTTGTGATGAGGTGATTCGGTTCGAAGTTGTAGACACGTTCTTGTGGAATTAAACGGAGCGCGCCCATTTTTCGTGGTTGCGAAACTCCTAGAGACGTACGACTAAGGCTAACATTTTCTAGCAAGTCGGAACTCCGTAATACATCCCGCGCCATCTCTTTCTCTCTTCTCTTTACTTATTTAATTGTGAATTGCTTGTGACTTGTGTTGTGACTAGACAAAACTTGAATTGAACAAAAAATTGACCATACCGATTTAGGAAACTGAAATTGTGCCTATTCATCCCCCTCTAGACCATTAATTAGGGACAAGTGGACAACACCCTTCTTCTCCGTTGAGAAAATATTGTATGATTAGTAATCAGTTATGTAATCTTTTTTGTGACAATTGACATGAGAAGATATTGTATGGTTTTATTATATTTAAAGTATTATTCAATGTTGCACTTTATTAATATATATATCTGATATTATTTGTTTATCTCTATTGTATAATTTTTTTCATTGAGTTATTAATATTATTATTTATTTTCTACTGTTACACTATCCTTACCATTAATTCTTAACAGATATGGATAGGGTACAGATAAAGTCAATTAAGGATAGGGTATGGGTAAAAAAAATTTTAATGGATACTGATACGAATTAAATAGTAGAGTATATATATAGAACTTTGTTTGTTTAGTTTTGGTAACTGATTAATTAGTTATCATAATTATTAAAAAGCTTACACCCTGACCAGAATTTTTTTAACGAAGAGAGTCGAAATGAGAATTATGATTTATCGTTTTTGTTGATCAGAACAAGGGACGAAAGGAATCAGAAGTTGGAGTGGACGGGAGTTCAATGTCCTCAAATT
This sequence comes from Rhynchospora pubera, assembly GCA_028095005.1. NCBI lineage: Eukaryota > Viridiplantae > Streptophyta > Magnoliopsida > Poales > Cyperaceae > Rhynchospora > Rhynchospora pubera. The sequence goes on from CM051460.1 coordinate 47,101,677, forward strand.
TCATTTTCAAATTTTCTCAAAATCGAAGAGATTTGATGGGATTTCGTCTCCGCGTTCGTGGGTTCGTTTGACCGGAGCGATGAAAAGTCAAAATCAACTCCGCCCAAATCAGTTTCCTTCTCCTCTTTCTTTTCGATCACTGATGGAATTTGTGAAAATTGACTCCGATGTCCGATCAAATCCAATCCTCGTTATTATTATTTTTTTGTTTTCGTATCAAGTTGATAATGTCGATATTATAACCCCAAGTATCTTATTTACGCGATTAAACTTTCCCTACAAGGCTAAAGGCTGTATATCTTTGAGAAAGCAAATAAATAGAAACTAATCCTGGACGCATGTAATATTTTCTCATCAAATAATTTCTTTCAATATAAACTTGGAAAATTTTGGAGGAATAAATTTACTATTTTTATTTTTATTAATTATACAAATTTACTAATTTTGGAGGAATAAATTTGCTAGCTTTGATAATATTTTTCCTCTGTATTGTTTATATAATTCTTTAAATTGCACTTTTTTGACATATTTAAATTGCTTTTAGGGTATAACACATCATTGGAGAAAAAAGGGGGGGGGGGGGAATCTCTTAACATTCGTCTCAGACATTGTAATGTATCAGATATTGCCATCTACTTCAAACACCTGAATATTAATATTAAAATATAGCAAATTCTGTTGTGGACTAAATTTTGTAACTGGATTTAAATTCATTCCGTCATTTAGATCTAAATGAATCAGGATTCAAGCCTGTTTTTAAATTTTTGTGGAACGTATAATTACCCTTTACATTTTTAATATTAATATTAATATTGTCCGTTTGCACGTGTCTTTTATATTTAAACGATAATTATAACCGGTGAAATCCTTACTAGTTATAAAATCATCAATATTTATAAATCGCCAATATTAAGGGCGAATAATTAGACCAATGATCTAAACATTTAGACTATTATACAAATTATGGACTATTGGGTTTTTTTTTTTTTTGACATGAATTATGGACTATTGATTGCTTAAATCAGATTCGATAAATGACTAGATGTGAATAATCGATATGTGTACTGAGCCATTATTTTAAATAGAAAAAAGAAATTATAACTGGCTAGTTATGCACTAACAATTTTATAATATAGAATCAATTCTCTTCCTTTCAAGTCACAAATCATAATAAATATAACGAAATCACAGAGAAAGTTATATAGGACATATTCCAAATTACGCAACACTTTGGCCCAATTAAAATGCGGAATTGTTTCCATCATTGTGTTTTTACACGTTTAATATTTTCTATTTTTAGAAAAAGCGCTAATTTTATTTCTGGAAGTCTAGTAGAGGATGAAAAGATGATGGGATGAGAAAGTTCAGATAGGATGAGCGAATCGGAGGGAGGGAACGAATCAGAGAAGGAATGAGCGAATCGGAGGGAAGAAGTGAACTAGTTAATATTAACTAGAACTTTGATATAATTGTTTCTAGTTATATATTAAGTAGAATCTTTATATATATAAGTAGAATCTTTATGTATATTAAGTAGAACCTTTATGTATATTAAGTAGAACCTTTATGCATATTAAGTAGAACCTTTATGTATATAAGTAGAACCTTTATATATATTAAGTAGAACTGTTATGTATATAAGTAGAACTTTTATATATATTAAGTAGAACTGTTATGCATATAAGTAGAACCTTTATAGATATTAAGTAGAACTGTTTTATGTATATAAGTAGAACATTTATATATATTAAATTATTAAGTAGAACTGTTATATATATAAGTAGAAACTTTATATATATATATATTAAGTAGAACTGTTATGTATATAAGTAGAACCTATATATATATTAAGTAGAATTGTTATGTATATAAGTAGAACATATATATATATATATATATATATATATATATATATATAGTTTTGCTATGGTGAGTTGCAACTCACCAAAGCGTCCGTGAGTCGCGCTAAAAATTTTGAAATTTAATTCAAAATGACCGATCCAAACGTCAAATATGATCTCCCTATTGAAATCTCTATGCAGACCAAATTTTATATTTTTTCAAAATTTTTAAGTATTTTTTTAAAATTTTAGAAAATCATTAATCTAATTAGTTCTGAACCGTTCAAAAATAGCAGTTTTTAAAAATCTGAAATAAATACTTAAAAATTTCAAAAAATATAAAATTTGGTCTGCATGGAGATTTCAATAGGGAGATAGTATTAGATGGTTTGGATCGGTCATTTTGAACTAAATTTTGAAATTTTGTGCGCGACTCACGGACGCTTTGGTGAGTTGCAACTCACCATAGCAAAACTCTCTCTCTCTCTCACACTCTCTCTCTCTCTCTCTCTATATATATATATATATTAAGTAGAACTATTACGTATATTACATAAATATATTAACTAGAACTGTTGCAATTGTATATTTCTTTCCTCTGTGTTCGCTCCCTCCCCTCTGTGAGACACTCATCTCACACCTCTGTTTCGCTCATCCCGCCCTCCCTCATCCCCTCATCCAAAAAGAAAAAACGCATTATCATCCCTTCATCCTCACCCCCTCTTTTCTTTTTCGGAATACAATTAATCTAATTGCTGGGAGGATGATGGGGATGATAGGATTTGGGGATGATCCTTATCAGTCCCGATTAAAATGTACGAATGGTGCCTTCATATCAGGAGTAAAATGTGAGCACATTTTATTTTAACTAGCATAAGATTCCCTCGTATGTGTGGGCAAATAAAGAAACAAAATAATGTTAGACAATAAAAATATGTTTCTTAATTTACCAACAATACAAATAGATGTGTTATTCAATTTATTTTTATATTAAATGGAAAACCAAGCAATGGTGTTGCTTCGGCTGGCGATTGATATCCAACTACAGATCAAACCAATCGAACAGTAGAAACATCTGCTTACGTCCTAGATCTAGCGTGTTACACCTCTTGGTATGCGTGCTTTATAATATGTAGTATAGAAGTATAGATTTGTTAAAAGTTAAAAACCCCGAAATCATTAACAAAAGGAGAATTATAGCAAGAACAATTGCAACAGGAATATTGAAAAAAAAATAACATAAATGAGGATAGTCACATGGAATTTGCATATGTTATTGTCTGAAATAAAAAATTAATTGTTCGTTCCTATTCAATAATTTTATAATCACTAAAGATTAAGATATAAAAAAAATCAAATGCACCTTAGTACTATATTAATTTGAATTCAAATAAAAAGATTTGACGAATATTTATTTGAATTTAAACAAACAAAATTTACGCATCGAGTGGGCGGAGGCGTTTGGTAGTTAGATAAAAAAAAATTGCAAATTAACTAAGCACTAAATTATGTAGACCAAACCTACGCCGATTTTGTGCCAGGATCCAAACAACTACATACCTACGCATTGATGAGGTATTGGATGCTGAAAGTGGGACCACCACTAGCGACTGGAATATTTCCGAAATTGGAATATAGCCAGGTTCTCTTTTTCTTTGGAAAGATTATTCTTTTCACTGAAAGCTCCTTCAAGAATCTTCTTTTTGCAATACTGTTCTACGAGAGGACTTTTTTATACCCACTTTATCTTTTACCAATTTTCACATTTGCATCGATGACACAAAATTACATGGTACTTGACAACCGTTCTCAAAGTTAACATAAAGAGAATTTTAAGTCCTGTTTGGATAGTTAGGAATAAGGGCTATTCTAGACTAAATAGCTATTCGGGACTAAGAAACCATCCAAACAGTCCAGGATTAAGAGCTTATTCTTAATCAGACTAAGATTAGTTAATCCGACATTTTGTTAGAATAAGAGTTGAGATTAGAAAGAAAAGCTAATTATTTATTCTTTCCTCATCCAAACAAAAAGTCTTAATCGGAGATTAAGCTTATTCTTAAGAATTTAGGATTAAGAATCTTAATCCTGAATAGCTAATCCTACCCTTAATCTCATACGATCCAAACAGAGCCTTAATTACGAGAAATCGAGTTGTTCGAATCCAAACATTATGGGTGTGTTTGGATGAGCGAGAATAGAGAATAGGAAATAAGGAATTTCATTTTGCGTGCTTATTTTTATTCTTGTGCAACCCAAACAACACAAGAATAAGAAATAAGGGTTCTTATTCCTATACTGACAAAATCATAATATAAGAATAAGGAATAAAGATAAGCACGCAAACCGAAATTTCTTATTCATATTCCCTATTCCCGACTTATTCCGTTGCATCCAAACACACCCTATACTCATTAGAGTTTCAAACATAGTATTTAATTTAACATGCAAACTCAAGGAACAGTTAGAACGGATTATATGTGAGTTATAAAAGTCCATGATATTCGTCTGATGTTAACTTATAACGAGATAGTAAGACAAATATTTATGATAGAAAATTCATAAGTGGAACTACAAGATGAATGGTGAATTGGTAATATTTAAAAGCATTACAATATTAATCACAAACAATATTTATATGTTTTGATGGAGTGAGAATACGGAATAGGAATAGAGAAAAACTTATTCCTTATTTCTTAATATTAAGGTTTTGTTAGAATATGAATAAGGGCCGGAATAATTAAGTTCAAATTTCTTATTCCTTCGTTGTTTGGTTTTCACCCGTATAAGGAATAAGGGGCTTATTCCTTATTCCTTGCGTTACCAAACACACATGAGTTTTTACAAAGCAAATGTTTTTGTGTGTTTGGATGAGCCATGAATAAGGAATAAGAATAAAAAATTTTGGTATACGTGCTTATTCTTATTCTTGTGCAACCCAAACAACACAAGAATAAGGAATTTAGGCCCTTATTCTTATACTAATAAAATCATGGTATAAAAATAAGGAATTTAGTCAATCACGCATACCGAAATTTATTATTCTTATTCCTTATTCATGGCTCATCCAAACACACTAATATATAAAGTTTGTTTGCACGTTTTATAAATTACATGTTTTTATACGGATGATACATCAATTACGCTGAGTGAAAGCATTGTTGTGGACATAAAATTTACCTTTATAAAGTATATTGTTCAAATAAAGGAATATAGAAAAAGATGAAATCAAGTGGATGATAAAAATTCAATAAAATACAGTTGAATGAAAAAATAACGCACCAAACTGCTTGGTCTGAGTAGAAATATTGAAAAAAAAATGCAGTCTTGGAAAGAATCACACAAGCACTCCTTTCATTATTTTTCTGAATTTTACTTGCTAAACAGACTACAAATTTATTATTGTTAAGCACTCGGTCCTCATAAAACTCAAGCAATAACCTAATTTATTGATGCTTTTAGTCTACTCTATGTTACATCACATTAAGGCAAATTTGAGGCAGGTTTTATTGTTGTTTTGGAATAATTTGCTAGTCCAGTCAAGAGTTCTAAAATCTATCTCCCAATTTTTAAATCGTGATTAAAAACTTGAGTTCACATGTATCATTTGTAGATGTGAGATACAATATAATAAAATCTCAATTATTATTCAGCAATTGGGACAAACTCGTCTTATAGTTGTTGAAGTTGAAGACTTATGCATCAAGGGAGCAAAAATTACAGGCTAGCCAACTACGTCCGCACCAACTAAGGTGTACCAAAAAATTCATTAAATGAAATATATGAATAAAATAAAAAGACATTAATTTTACACAGTGGAGTTGCCAAAAAAAAAAACTCTAAATGAAAAGCACTGAAATAACTAGTAGAAAAATTAAATGATTTAACTTTTTATCAATATCGGTAGAACTACATACTAAAATATTCGTTTAATTATAAAAGTCGACAATGAAATTATAGTCATATTTTCATGAAGGCCAATTGCTTAAGAAAATTTATCTATATAATTATGGATACAAAATAATTTGATTGGGGAAAAAAGGGAGACCTTGCACCCCATTTGTCCCATTTAGAACCCACCCTGTTTATAAAGAGCAGACAAATATTATATTTCATTAATTGCAAATAAAATGTCTAAATATGTTACTTACATTAGTAGATATTCAAATTTGAACGATACAATCAAATCTGTTTGTTCGTAATATAGGTATATATATTTTTTTACATTTCATACAAGTGCTTATACAATACTTGTCAGAATTTAAAGTGAAAATTCTTGAGTTTCTCTTAACACTGTGTTTGGATGGAGGGTTCCGAGTGGGAAGGAAAGAGAATGGAGGTGGAATTTAGAAAGTTTTCTTGTTTGGTTGGAAGGAAATAGGGAAAGTAAAATTTGCGCGGAGGTAAATATTTTCCTCTAATAGTTTCCCTACTATACAAATATTTTCTCCTCCGAATTGGAGGAGAACGAAGGGAAAAGAAAAATTTTAAAATGACGTCTTTAACGATTGGACAGCGACTACCCTTCTCCTTCCTTTCATATAGCCTTTGTCCTTTTGTTTAATCTCCGTAGTCCATATTTTTATCTTCCCTTTTTTTTTATTTTCTCACAAAGAGCACCAAGCTAGGTGCTGACCTTAGTGCCTTTAATTTTGGACATTGATACTGGACTCTTTTTTTTTTATATATACAATTCCTTGGTAATTCAAAAATAATATATAAATATTATTTCCTTAGTAATTCATTCATTTATTTAATTTATCAAGTAATAACGGAGATAGCATATTTATTTAGTTTCAAAATGTTGTATGTTTTACTTTTTTTTTTTAGCATTGCATATATATTTTTTGAATTATGCGAACTTGGTTGAGATTGTTTGCTCGGTTATGTAAAGGGTGCAGGGATAAAATAGTCAAAAATTTATATTTTCCTTTCACTGAAATAATTCATCCAAACAAGATATACAAAGGAAAGAAAAATTAATTTTCCTTCCCCTTCATTTTTCATCCAAACAAGAAATATTTAATTATTTCACTTTCCATCCCATCCCTTTCCTTTCCTCTTTATATTTTTCTTTCCCTCCCATCCTCTACCACCGAACCAAACAGAGTGTAAGTTTCTCTTATACATTGATGACTGGAGACAAAGTTCTGTCTATTAAATAGTTTGATCTTATGAGTTCTAAAGGTGCTTTATTTTGGAATGATTATTTCGTGTGAGTAGTAATTTAAAATTAGAGAGGTCATTGAAGAAATCTTTGGTGCTCAGAGGAGGCCAGCTTGACTTTTTGGGCATGAGTCCTCATGTTATTTTCCTTTTGCCTACACAGCATAAATATTTTCGATTATTACTAAATATAGAAGGTAGAGACTTTATCATTATGTATTATTTTAAAAAAAGCGGCTGATTTGCTTTTTTGTTTTGGAAAAAATGCGATTTGTTTGTAATTGTGATATGCTTGTATTAAATTCATGTACTTTTGACATTTTTTAAATATGGTAGATTGGTGGGAGATGTTGCCAGCTAACACGTGCATTTTTTTAGTGAATCAGTCAACAGTTTATCCTTGAGTTTATTTTGGAGAAAATGTTCTTTTCAATTTCTTGCGCAAGTACATGGTCAAATTTTAAACTTGTACTCTTAACTTATTTACAACGTACAGTTTATGGAAGTATATAATCTACTTTTTGACCTACAATTTTTTTTTATATATATATTTCAGATTTATGACCTACTAGGTTAATATATTATTGATATGAGATAAATTTTCATCAAAAGCTATATTGAATCTTTCTATAGCACTTGAGCCCAACAATTACTTTCGAAATAAAAAAAATAATGTGAACTGATTAACAAATAAAAAAGATCACATTTCACCTTTTGTGCTATGGATTACAAGATTATAGGATATTTTTTCCAACCGAAACTCAATGACAATGTCAAAATAAGAGCACATTTTTGCAAACATGTAAAAACAAACTGATATAGAAAAAAATTACTTATTTATTGATTAAGAATTATCAATTACTCTAATTATGAATTATTGACAATACAAGGAGCTTGTGGCATTTAGTACTTGCATCAAAAGACACTGTGACGCTGAACAATCATATTTGTTTTCTCATAGAAGACTCAAAATTTGTCTATTATTTATTATTGTCAAGACACAAATACAAAATAATAAAAATATAATAAGGCTCTGATCGGAAGTGCTAATATTATGCAAGAATCAAAAATAAAAATAAAAGTTGTGCTGGACATTTTTATGAGGGTCTGATCACGTCCTTAATTCTCAGTCAAAACTATGAAATATCACGAGAATTGATTTGCACGTTCAATTAGCAAATCTCAATTTTATAGTCGTTTCATGTCTTCAAAAAGACAAATGTTACATTTGTGAGGGGTATAAGTGAAAATTTGGGCTATTCAATTTCAATTTTCAAGTGGGGTCTTTTCTAACTTTGGTACCGGTCAACGGTCAACAGTCAATGGTCTACTTTTTCGGTTGAGTTGGCGTGTCAGTGTGGTGACATACAGAAAACAGCGATTGAGGGGATCCTAGTTTAGTTATTCGCTGAATATTATTTAGAAAAATAATTAAAAACACCTAACTTTAGTTACGTATAATTAATGCGAGCTTGACCAGACTTAATAGTCGGAGATATTTGGTACTAATCTGGAAGAGTCGAAATCCGTTTCACCATTAAATGCATGGACCAAAGGTAGCTCAGTTAACGGTACATCTGTCGTAGAAAAAAAATTATAAAAAAAAACTTAGTTAAATTAATTCTTAATACAATAGTATTTAATTCTTAAATCAGCTAACTAAATAGTAAACTTTTGTAAAACAAAAATCTCACATAATTAAGATATATCACGGTGTCAATTGTTTTGCTGGCGAAATTAATATTTTTGTTTCTTTTTTTTTTTTGGTGATCATTTGTTGCATGTGGATTGTGGAGAAATAACTAGGTCTGTAAGATAATTTCATAGTCTGTGGGTTATTTGAGTTGACTTGGTTGACTCGTTCGATTAAAATTTTGGACTTTTGGTCAGTTGAGGTTTGAGGTGGAATTTGAAATTATTTTATTAACTCGTTCGAACTCAAATTGAAAAACTCAATATATATTATTCGATGTAAAATATCTAATTATATTATATTATTATAACATATGTAGAAAACTAGAAATATTTTTTTCTATTTTTTATTATAATTAATTATTTTGTGTTTTAATTATTTACGAATGATACAAAAAATAAATGTACAAAATTGTAGGAATTTAGCTCTCGGTTTCAGCTGTCGATAGTTCGATCAGATTTTTATTCTAACTCACCTCAATTAAATTAAATTTCACATCAAATTGAATTACAACTAGATGGACCTAGGCCTGTCAATAATGTTGTGTTTTGCACGTTTCCGTTCCGTTTCATTCGAAACGGAGCGGAAGTGGAAGAGAAAACTTGTTTCGTTTCTTAGAACGGAACAGAAACAGAACACTTAAATGAATGACAGAACGGAAATACATGAAACGAAACACATAATGGGCTGAAATCAATAGTAAATGAAGGACGGAACGGAAAACAAAATATTTTTCTGTTTCGTTGACTGGGATGGAACAGAAACGAAACGATTTTTTATTTCGTTGGCTAGAACAAAACAAAAACGAAATGGTTAGTTTCCATTCCATCTTCCACGTTTGACTGGTCTGGATGGACCACCTCCTTGAGCTCTGCTCGTTGACAACCTCAGAAGCAACACACCAACCGCAATTATCTCGTAAAGCCTCTGTAATATATACTTCACTAATCCAAGCTTTTAATATGTTTTCTTGATTCGTTGAAGAGCATTGACAATCACTAATCAGATGCATAGCATTGATCTAACTTATGGTCCAATTTAATATTCATCAATCATTTTAGGCCTGATGGGCTGAATTGCTCTAGGCTCTAGTATGGGCATCGAAGTATATGTTTGTATATTTCTAGGTCGCGTTTCGTTAATAGCAACTAGGAAGGGAAAGAATAAAAAGACAAGTTATCACTCTATCACATTTCATTAAAATTCAATTGAGAAATTATTTTTATATCCTAGTTAATAATTTGATCAATCAATAATCCTTTTTTTTTTGCGAAGTCTATATGACTATATTACAAAATATTTATACTTCAACAATAATTAAAATCAACATATTAACGTAGGAAACATAATTTAACAAAAATATATATTTCTTATTTTTTGATAAAAATATTTAAAAATCATAGATGATAAAAAATTTTCATCGGTACTCTCTTTCCAAAATAGAAAAAAAATATTGTACTGAATATTTTTTCATTATAAGATGTAAAACCAAAATTTAACATTATTTTGACTATCGATTGACATCTAGCCACAAATCAAAATTGATCAACAATATAGAAGATGTATACACGCTAGATCTTGAGGTGATGCACAATAGATCCGTACTTTTATAAGGAGTAGAGAAAGTGATGCGCTGGTTTTCGGCTTTCTGCTATCATAAAAAGTGGGTTAAGGATAGGTGAATCCGAGATACTATCAGCCGAAGAACCATTTGTAGGATACATTAACTTCGAACGGATCCAATACAATGATTTAAAGTTGGGTCTTTTCAATTTCAAGAGACGTATATATTTTTTTCCTTTTTAATAATTGCATGTAGGCTCACGCACTCTCAACGGGCTAATGGAGTTTGAACCACTTGGTTCCATGTCTTAGCCAGCTACTCTAGCAACGCTAGGCCACGAAAAGAAGCTACTAGCAAGTGGCAAGTGAAATTACTCTCTAGTAAATTATTGCACTGAATACATGGAATCCCCATCCGCTCCCGCGCGGGACCGTCCAGCGCAGCCTACGAACCGTCCGATCTGATCTGGACGGTTCGGGCCTATCAATCTTGTTACATGCACGGGGCTCCCTTTGCCATTGAGATTAAATCAGACGACTGTGATTCATGCGTTGCATGGTCCCGCGCGGGACTGGATTTCATTTCGAATACATGGGTAGTGGACATGAAAAAATTTAAATTTTTTAGATTAAAATGGCGAATTCGAATTGCTCAAACTTGTTCTCATAATAAAATCTCCGTTGGGCCTAAATTTATATATATTTTTTTTCAAAATTTTACTAATTTTTGAAATTTTTGAAAATGCTCAATCTAAAAAGTTATGAATCCCCAATTTTGAAAATTCGAAAAAAATAATTAGAAAATTTGAAAAAAATATAATATTTCATTTTTAAGGATATTTTAATATAAATATCATATTGAGAGATTTGGATCAACTGTTTGAAATTTTAACAGTTGACTTCTTAGATCGTGTTGGGCGTCCTATATAGTTGATTCTTGTATTACTCGAATACATGAGATCACAATAAATGGATGAGTGGAATATAATTTAAAGAAATTATTGCCAAAAGCCTCGCCGGACGATTACTTTTCGTGAGAGGTATTTCAAAAGTCTCACATATCTTGTACGGAAAATATCTCACACATGATCTGCGCCAATAAGAATTTACACACAACTCTTGGAAAAGGTCAGAAATAGTCAGCTCGTCGTTTTTAGCTGCTTCCCACTTGCCCAGCAAAAAAAAAAAAATTAAATAATTAAAATAAAATATACTGGCTTTGTGTACGCAAGAAGTGCTGAACTCATCAAAGCGCTGCCATTTAGTCATGAATTAAAAAATATGGAAATTTCCATATATTACGTAATTATTAGAAGAGATATTGTTATTATTGCACCGGGTTAAAAAGAGAAAAAACTAACAGGATTCCTCGGATCTCCCATGCCAACAAAAGGACACGTACAGTCAGTCCAGATGCCAAATTCAAAAACTGGAGGGCTAATCTGTGAAATTAGCCCTAATTTGCCAAAGGGTGTGTACAGATTTCTTTTTCCTCTCCAATTAATACAAAAAAAAAAAAACATAACATTACAGATGCAGGCTTATGCAGCAGCTGCCAACGGGACAGATCTGTAACAAGCGCGCTTGGCAGCACGTACTATATCTTCAACCTAAAATTTTCCACCAAAAATAGAAACATTAGTTACAATTTAGGACAGACTGAAAGCAGGTGAGAGCAGGGTCAAATACTGGATCTGGTACTCAAGTTGCTTACAACAGGTGAGGTGTCTATTGTTTTCATTTTTAGAGGATCCTTAAGCCAATCAGAATGCTCTATCTGACCAGGAATTATTGTATTCAGAGCAATTGGAGCCTACTCCAGAGCAGGCAGCACATTTGAGGTTTCTCTGAAGCTCAATAGGATTATTAAACATAATTGAATGTCATATCAGTTAACCCAGTAAGATGTTGTTTAGTTGGGAAACCAAGGATTAGGTCTTTAATTCGATGCTTAATTGCATGACACTCACATTGTGGCCATTTATACTGGGAAACTGATATAGGACGCACTTCTAGGGCTCAAATCAAACCAAAAACTTACATACAACATTTTGAATACTATCTAATACCTTACTTTCTTTTTATTAATTTAATTGGTCTTTGGTACGGTGTAAGGCGGAAAATATTACCTGAGGCACAGCCATGCGCTCTAGATTAGGTGCATATGGCATGGGGACATCCGCTCCAGCGATTCTCTCCACTGGTGCATCAAGATATTCAAAGCTCTCTTCCACCACTGACATGCTGTTATCACAGATAGGACCACGTTAGAAAGTGATTGAAATGAGTGGGTGTACACAAGGATTTGAGACAGCAACGATTCCCATCAGAGTGACAGTAGGATATGTACAGTATTCCACCAATAACTTAAAAACAGGTTTGACTACAAGCCTAAATGATTATAACAGAATAAGCTGGTGAGCACCGCTACTAACTTGTTTGGCCAAAAGTACATAAGTTAACCAGTGGTAATATCAGTAATGGCAATCCACTAATCTTGGTCAACAAGGGGAGAGCGGGAGAGAGAGAGAACCAGATTTCAGCACCAACACCATGTTGGGGGAAGCCTTCCTCAACAGTGACTAGGCGATTAGTCTTTCTAACAGATGCATTTATTGTAGCTCGATCCAATGGCCGAATTGATCTCAGGTTAATGACCTACAATTTTTTTTTACACTTTTTGTTAATGTTGTCAGAAGAAACAAACAATTTGATTGCTTAAAAAAATTTTATATACATTACATGCACCCTATGAGAAATCAAGACATCCCCAACGTATGTATGCAACCAAGTACTATATACTGGTTTACAACCATCCTTAAGCAAATCAAAATGTTAAAGTAACTTGAAGAATGACAATTTGCTCTTTCTTACAAAACATTAAGTCAGCTTCAATTTGATTCAAAATATTGCCCTGACTACATTCCAGAAGTCATTCTCTCTTCATCAAGAAGGAAGAACATTGATTTGGGGATATTAGTAAAAGGGGTCACAGGGAAAATATTTGCAATATTTGCATTGAACTGCAACAAATTTTCAATCGTCAGGGTCAATATGGTTCTTTTAAAGTTGTGAAGTATAGGATATGTGAAAAGTCTACCCCAACTTGCTTGGGACAAAAGGCTTAGTAGTTGTTGTATAGGATATGTGAAAAGCAGGTTCATCTGATTTTTTTAAAGGGAAAGTCTTCGTTTATTAATTAATGTTCATTTGATTTAATGGTAAGTTGAAATTCACTAGGTTTGAGATTGACAATATGTAGTTTGATGCTTCATTGAGTCTAGAGTGATGCTTGACACTACCACTACATAGCTGCTACAGAAAACATATTTTCAAAATTAAAAAATAATTACCTCAGCACTAATACCTTCCTTCGACAGTATCTCCGCAGCCTGGAAAAAATTGGAAAGCAGTCAAATAATTAAAAAAGAGGGCATTGCATAGAGCCATAGGTAAATGAAGTAACTAATTTATAGTGTATCAAGACGAATACTGTTTATGTCAGTCAAACAACATCATAATAACAAACCTGAAGGGCAAATCCAACCATCTTAGAGAAAGCCGTGATGGTGACATCTTTTCCTTCTCTCTCAATCTGAAATTAGACACGCAACTTTATTAAAAGCTAATACCACAGTGTTCAATTTATTATATATGAACAACCCTAAGACGTCACTTTGATCACAAGTTCTTTTCTACAAGCCGCCCATAATTAGCAATTCAACTAAAAATTGCAACTGACTGCCACATGTGGCAATACTATATACTGTCAGTGCCTGCATTCAATCCTATTACACAAATTAACAAAAGCAACCTCAAGCAACCTCAAATTAATACTGTTTCCTTTAAACAAAAACCAAATATCAAGTGGCCTCAACTTGTGGGATTATCCTCAGGAATCTCTTAACTAAATTCAACTTGAAGAAGGCTTAATCACAAAGGGAACTTTGAAACAACTGTGTTTGTGCAGGATGTGTGTGTGAGAGATGGGAGAAGGGGGTTGGGGGGTAGATAGACAGAAAGAGGTACCTTGGCTTTGCCAATAGGGACACAGAAGCTAGAATCAAGAACCTCAGCAGACACTGGGAACGATTCTCCATATCTGCAACAAAACAAAAGCAATCATTATTGAAGTTATGACCAATATTGTAACAGGTGTACAAGTATAAACAGTTAATATTTTACATTCTAGCAGAGAACACTCAAATGTTACACAGGTGTAATGCAGAATGTGCACTTAGTACTGGATTCAAGGTATCACCATGGTGACCCTCAAATGTTGGCAAATTTTCTCTTACCTCCACAGGCCACATTTTCATTGCATATCAACAAGGGTTTAGTAAATTCATTTGTCTCACGAAATTAGTAACATAAGATTTTTCTCGTTCAAAATCATTTACAAAACTACCATCAAATTCATAATATATGAAAGTTCTGTAAAAAGAAAAGAAAAATGGAATGGTATACTACTATAAGTAAATTCTATAACATACAAGAGTTCATTCTCAAGGAATACAACTGGGTCAGGGTCGCGAATAGCAGCCTTCAACAAGCCGCGTGCATCTTCAGCAGAATACGGACTGAGTACTTTTAGCCCTGGTACATGTGCGTACCAAGCTGCATAACACTGCAAACCAATAAGCATCACCAAACCATTATACAAGGTATTTATGCACAATTTTTGCTGATAAGTTTTAAATTCATACAAAGGATTGCAAAGATTGTTATTGAGAGTGAGAGAGAGAGAGACCTGAGAATGCTGAGCACCAACACCAGCAGCAGCACCATTCGGGCCACGGAAAACAATGGGCACAGACAATTGACCAGCAGACATGTAATTTGACTTTGCCGCTGAATTTATTATGTGATCAATGGCCTAGACAGAGAGAGACATAGTACATTCTCAAATATATACCAATATAAAGATACTAGCTGGTTCTTGGGTTCGTAGTGGCATGAGCTGTACAATAATTTGGCAGGAAACTTGCTTGGTCCACAATTCATTATCACACTTCTGGTGCTTTAAGAAATATCTTTTGTTTCAGAGTTGGGACTTGTATATTGCGATAAATCAGAAAACTCAAAAAGTTTTTGGAGCTATACAGTTCGGTTAAGATTTAAAAAATTCGCTAATGGAAATAGACTTTCTTCAGAAAACCAGTACCTGCATGGAGAAATTGAAGGTCATAAACTCCACAACTGGCTTGAGACCATGATATGCTGCACCAACACCTATTCCCGCAAATCCAGCCTGCATTATTATTTTTAAAATTATTAAATCAGAAACTCAATGGTAACAAGTAACAAATATATCATGTAAAATAGTTTTCATGAAGATGTCAATAAGTTTCAGGTAAATGCAGGAATTAAGAAAGTAATCTACTGGTATTGATACTGAAACAAAGCATGGTTACGGTAACTATTATAAGACATAGTACTGCTACAAAAAGTATATAGACATGCTCAGGTGATCTTACAATATTGACAAATCGAAAGGTAAAGCATAACTTGAAAGAAAGTTGATCGACCCAAACATTGTTACCTCTGTGATTGGGGTGTCAAGAACTCTGTCAGGGCCGTACTTCTCGAGCAAACCCTTTGAAATCTGCAAATTTTGTAAAAAGCAAGTTTGATTTATCAAAACACCTCAAGCTTATAATGAAAAGATCATTAAGTTAATGAAAATATTACTTACTTTGTATGCACCTTGGTACTCGCCGACCTACAAAACCAAGAGAGAAAAAATTAATTAAGCACCTAAATAAGCATACCGTTTCAGTGTCAGTTTTATTTTCCTATTTTAAAATTTAAACTACCTCTTCACCCATGAGGAAAACTTTTGGATCAGCCGACATCTCTTCATCTAGTGCTGAGTTGAGGGCCTCTCTCACCGTCATCTAAAAGATATAAAACAAAATTCAGACAGTAAACAAAACAAAAGTCAGAGAACAATGGATATTATTCTGTATACAAAAGAGGTGTGATGCACCCAAAATTTAACTGGTAAGTGGAGAACAACATTATTTGAGTAATCCTGATAAAAATGCCATTGATTCCTTAATTGATCAACTTGTATTTAGCCCAATTAAGCCTCCATGAACCGTCAACCATGAGACTAGCATGCAAATATAGATTTGGTTAACCTAAATTTTGTGTTCACACTAAACAGCAATTAGGTCTCCGATTCTAACTACTGCTACCAATAGCAACTCCAGGTTAAATTTTTACTGTTCATTCTGTAAGGAACAAAAAAAAACCCAACTATATTTTGGCTGTTGATAGATTTACTACTCCTGGTCAAATTCACCTTTTCCAGTTTTTTTTTTTTTAATTAGAACGAAGGATTTCAGCACATTTTTACTGTGAGCGAAAAAACAAACTGGGTCACTGTTCAGTATTACTGATCTTAGGTTACATCAATCAGTTCCACAGTATTCCCAGTGATTACTGTATCTTTGTTTAAAAATCATTTCATGAACAAAAAATGCCTCACAACTACATTCTTACCTGGGAATCCTGATCTGATTCCCATTGTCATGGGGGCCAAAAAATTCACAACTAATTACAAATAGAATCTTAGGAAAGAAGTGGTTATAACAATGAAAGGAGTATGAAGATACCTCCTTAGCCGCGCTAGAAAAAAATCTAGGCAAAACTGAAGTGGCTGGAGAGATCCTTTGCAACACCTGGCCTCCAATCTGAAATTATAAACACACACTTTATATAACCAAACTGAAGTATAAAAAAAAAAAAAACTGAAAACATCAGAAATCCTTTGTTGATTTTAAGTACCAAAGCAGGCACATCTCCAGATCCGAGCTTCCTTCTCATAAGGCCCAGCATTTTTCCTGAAACAAATACAAAAAAGGAAAAATGAAAAGCAAATTAATCATTCTTCAATTTGTCTTACAGATCCCAATAACCATTCAGCTCGCAGCAATAGAAATGCTAGACAAAACCCTAGTAATTTAGTCCTAAATTCAAACCAAATTACGCAATTTTCATCTAAAAATCACTCACACAAACTTTAAAAACAAATTGAAAAGTCCACCTGAGCTATAATTTTGTATAAAAATTAAAATCAAACGCAGTAGGTGCGGATCGAAAAGAAGTGGATTAGGAGAGGAGGTGGAGAAACGAAAGAGAAGAACTAAAAATAGAGAATTGGGAGAGACGATGACGATCTATGAAATACCTGATTTTAAAAAGGAAGAAATGGAAGAGATAATTTAGTCTGGAGACGCCGCTTGGCGAGCTGGAGAGAAAAAAGAAAGAGAAATACAAAATAGAAAATTGCAACTGGAGATGGCAACTGATATTTTTCTTTCTTTGTGTCTTTTTTGCACATATGACCTTAATAATAATATAAAACTACAACACGGCTTTAAAAATATATATGGCTGTTTATTACTGCGCAAAGGCTGGTCAGATAACACATAACAGCATGTGA
Organism: Rhynchospora pubera; assembly: GCA_028095005.1. Lineage (NCBI taxonomy): Eukaryota > Viridiplantae > Streptophyta > Magnoliopsida > Poales > Cyperaceae > Rhynchospora > Rhynchospora pubera. Next base: position 47,119,390 of record CM051460.1, read on the forward strand.
TAGTCTCATTTTACAGTGGAACTATTAATTGCAACTGAATAGAAGTTTAAATAAAAAACTAATTATCATGTGCTGTAGCATAATTTGCATAAACCATACAGTGATTTCTGTGTAAGCATTCTAAAAAAATAAAAATTCTCAAATTAAATACTTCGCTAGCTACGTATTTAGCATTATTTTAACTGATTATGTTAAATATGATTCCTTGAAAATTTTGTACTAATCAAGTGTATGTGCTAGCTATACAACAAGTTGAGATATTAAAGATTTTTATATATGTATTTAAAAGTATGAGACTTGATTTTATCTTTATCTAAAAAATATATATATTCAAAACGACATCTCGCAAAATTTTGCTATTCAGATAACAAAAATGTAGCTTACAATTTTTTAGAATATGCAATTTTAAAGCTCAAGGTAATATTAAAAAACAAAACTTCATAACAGGTTCAAAAAGGCTTAACAATAATGCACATATTCCATAACTTTTCTTTTTAACTTTCTTAAGCCACTTTAAACGTCTTTAATATATCAGTTCATTGGCATGGAGTGAGATGGCCTTTTTTTTAATTTCTTTCGTTTTTATTGGGCTTCTTTTATCATCACTTACAAAAAGGACCAAAACAAATCGAAGTTTTCAATATATATATCGAAGTTTAATGATGCTCTTTAAATTTGCATGAAAGATTTATGTGCTCTAAAAATATAGAAAAGTGTACGCTCATCGGAATAGATGTTTTTTTTTAAAGATAAATTGGGTTCAAGTTTTCTAACTTATTTTTAAATTAAATGTCTATAAAAGATCCCAGCCGTTGCCACTAGATCAAGAGCTGGTTCTCGATCGGAATAGATGCAGTTAAATTAAATTGAGCAGATTATGTTGAAGACGAGTTCTTTTCAATAAGAACATGTGACGTCGCATGTAATTTTTTTATTTTATTTTGTGTCAAATTTTGTACACGTTGACACTTGATAAAAAGAATAATTTGTTGTTGTGTAACAATGTGGTACGTGTTTAATAGTTAGTAAACAAACCAAAGAAGAATTTGTCCCTTAAATATTATATAGTCTCTCACATTGAAGAATTATAAATTATGTTCTGAAATATGTTTGCATTATAAGGTAAAATGGATTTTTAATCAAAATTCTGAAGGTTATAGAGAGATTGGCTAAAGTATACTTCAACATACGGATCAAATCCATATGCTAGAATCGTTTTTCAAAATTTAAAATTCAAACAGTCGATCCAAACCATTCAAGTTGTCCTCCATATAAAAATATCCTTCAAAATCAAAATTTACATTTTTTAGAATTTTTTTGCTATATATTATACTATTTTCAAATTGAAGGGTCTCTTTTATAGTATTTTTTGAAAAGTGTTTTTTTTAAATAGCATAATATAATATATAGCAAAAAAATCTAAAAAATATCAATTTTGATTTTTTAGGAGATTTCAATATAGAAAACAATTTGAAAGGTTCGGTCGACTGTATAAATTTTAGATTTTGAAAACCGACTCCAGCATACGAACGATCCGTATGTTAGAGACTTTAGAGTATACTTTAGCCAAACTCTCTCTTTATATGTATACTATTCCGTCCACCTTGGTAAAAGCTTCTGCAAATCGCGTTTATTTATGTTTTTATTAATGGACAATATCTGATAATAGTATGGATTTGGTAAAAACGAGAAGTTACCAATGAAGATTCATTTTCTTCTAATTTTCACTTGGAGTCCTTCTGATTCTCCATAGTTTTTAAATTTTAAGCGACCTCTCCGTTATGCTTTTATTATTATTATTTTTTATTCATATCTTGCCTCTTTGAATTATTTTATAATCTGGAAAGTTGCTTAATTCTTTATTTATTCAGTCATCGCTGGTCATCTTAAAAAAGTAAATATATATTTATTATTAATAGTAGATGAAGCAAACTTATGGCAGCTTTGTTCGAAATATTATTCCATAGTTTATGAATCATTGAATATTAATTAAGTGTTTATTGGAAACCAGCTGTACTGTACGCCACTTTTGCAAAAAAAAAAAAAAAATTAACGATAATAATAAATTGAACAAAAAAAAAAAAAAGCTTATCATGTCAAATTGTGTAGTTTGGCATTTAAATCTATTGACATTAGGCTGCATGATTGTCACACATTTTGTTAGATTATGTCATTATGCCACTGTCTTTTGAACCTAAATGTATATGGACTTTGACAATATTGCTGACAAAAAAATACGAAAAAAATTGGTACATCTAGCAATTACAAATTAGACATATTGGATCTCAAATATGACAGAATTCGAAAATTATATGCAAACCATTTTAATTGTGGACAATATTACATAAGACACATATTGCTTACGACAAAATCTATTCCGAACCATAAAGGAAATAGCCATACTTGTTTTTGTTTTAACAGCGTTTTGAGTGATGGTCCACAATGATTGAATATATAAATTATCAATATAAATTACAAGTTTAGGGGAGTCTTTATAAATATCGCAAGAATATAAAATTTAAAAAATAATGCGCATTATGCCAGAGTCGAGGGGGAAAAGTTTCCAAAGGACGTTTTCATGGTTGACTAAATTACTTAATTTGGAAATTAATTCATCTGATTTATTCAATGTCATAACATTTTTATTGTAGGGAAAATTAGATATATGTGTTGACCCTAAAAATTAAGCCCTGAAAACCAAAGTACAAAATACAACTTCAAGACAAAATCAAATTGCGAAAGCCAGAAGTCAAACAGCGAAAACCAAATTTCCAAATTGCCAAAACTCAAAACCAAATTACGAAAAATACCAAAAAAACTCCAAAAATCCTCAAAATTCACCCAAAAATCCCTTAAGAATTATGATGAATTATCATGATTTTTAAATCCCAGAAATGCCCACACAAATACCAAAATTTGTAAACAAACCCAAAAACTTCACAAAATTACTAAAATAAATCTATGAGAAATTTACCAAAACCAGTTGAGCCATTAGATTCCTTATATTTTTCTAAGTCTACTCATAAAATTTCATCCGAAAATACCCAAGGAAGACCTAAGGAAGACCCCCAAATAATTTATTTTGGTTGGACAGCCAGAAAAATAAATTGTTTAAGGAAATTGGATAGAAAATCCCACAAAAATCAAAAGTTGCTGGCGCGTGCATACCACTGCAGCGGATCCAGGGGAGGCCAGAAATGTCGCTGCCCCTTTTGATAAATTACTGTTTTCGTTCAAAGTCTTGGATGCTCCAGTTCTTTGTAAACCGTGCACAGAAGTTCAAAACAATCAATTGGTGCATTGTGAGCCGAGACTACCTATCTCACTCATCCTTATTAAAACTGACAAATAGGGCCTGCCTGTAAGGATCTCCTTCTCCCCAGTAAAAAGAACAGAAGAGGAAACTCGCGATTTACCGTGAAGGTCGGGTGAAAGAAAGGTGAAAACGCAGAAGGCTCCGACGTGGCCTTCTCTCCGTCCACAAACTCCAAAACCAGACTTGGCTGCCCATGGTTTACCGAAACCTAACCCTAGCGCAGCCAATGCCAAGCCGCTGGATCAAAATCCGAAGGTGGAAATGCCTCACGGCTAAAAGGCGAAACCCTAATGCAATTGCCTATAAAAGGCCCCTAAATCGAAGAAAGAGGAGAGAGGAAGAGGGGGTTAAGGTCGGCTAGGGTTTAGCTGCTGTAATTCGTCTTCAAATAGGCCAATTAAGAGCGAATTGAGGTGAGGCATTGTATCAAACAGTTTTGAAAAAGAGAGAGGAGATAAAGGAAAGGTTCTCTGCTTGTAATTCTTTGTTTTCAAATCAGAAAGAGTGGATTTGAAGTTCAATTTTGCTGTTTGCCTCTCTTCCATTAGCCCCCAACTCTCCACCTCTCTCCGTTATGGTTTTCATTGAGGTCTCCTCAATTGAAGACTGGAGAGAGGTGCCTATCTGCTTACCTTGATGCCATGCTCAAGGATAGGCAAAATAATGGCTTTGATTGAGGTCTCCTCAGTTTTAAGGCCAAGGTTCCATGGTTTGAGCTCAAAATAGCTCAAACTGTGAAACCTTTGTATAATTGAATGCTTACTGTTATGCTGCCAAAATGAACATGAATTTATAGAATAATATAGGTCTTGTAAGCATCTACATGCCCCAGATTGGTTCTATACAATTACCAAATGACTATATGCCTAAATGGAGTGAAATAAAAAAAAAAGATAAGGTTTCTTTTGCATAAAACACAAAAAGGATGTATGGACAGCAGGTACAGAGTTCCATGGGCAACAGGAATAAGCTTCTCTCATTTGATGTCTCTGCAACTTAATTTCTTGCAGTTAAAGCAACTCAAATGAAAATACCCCATAGCAGTAGCAATTTTGCATAAAAAAACGAAATTGTAAATTGTGTAAGGTATTAGAACATATGCTCTTACGCTTGGTACTAGTGTGGATACATGTAACAAACTAAAATGGATCTAAATTGAGTGATAAGTCAAACTATTTTGCTGCAAAATGAGTTACAAGCAATTAAAATGGAGCCAAATCAAACACCTCATGCCTTAGTGTTTCTCATGCCAAACTACGATGCACTAGATCGAAACAAGTGCTTAAACAAACTAAGATTGATGTCCTGAACCTATCCATCATATCACTGGTACCAGAGGGCTCCTCTGTGAGCCCCACCATACGAACTCAGTTTTGTTCAAAGTGAAGTCGGGATGCCTCAGTTGCGATCGCCTGTCTTCAAGTCCTGCTAGGCCAAGTTGACCTTACAAAAAACCTCACAACACTATCACTAGTGCATGAAAATCTCCTCCTGGCAAAGAAAGGCGATCAAAGAGCTTCAAGCGCCGTTAATGGCTGCTCGAATGTCGTCAAGTCTCACAAGGCAGAACAAACTCCTAAAGCTTCAATTGATGACATTAATGTCTTATCCTCACCTCCACGACTCCAACGCACCAAACCTCAGTCGAAACGGTGGCCGGAGGCGCTGCAATTTCGCTGGAGAAGATCGAAGGACTAAACTGCGAAAGAACCAAATTCTGGCGGAGAAGATGGGTTCAAATCCTTCGCCACAAACGATCCTCTGTGGCCAGACGGCGTATGGCGGGTCGCTGACACGACAGCAACTCACTACACCAAGCGACCAATGTCTAAAATCGGAAATAGAACAAATACCACGTCATCAAGCTACGTCAGCGTCACCTCAGCGCCAAATCAAGGCCATGTCAGCCTTCCCTGCTTATGTGGAGCAATCAGAAAACGCCAATCAGCATAAACTTCAAAAATTCATTGAAAATAGTAGGAAACTCAGAAAAATTCAAATAAAATATCCATAAAATTCTAAAAATCTAAATAAACTAAATTCACTGATATTTTGATATAAAAATCTGTCAAATTATTGATCTTTTCTATTTTTGAAGTAATTTCAATATTAAACAAGATTTTATAAAATTCTAAAATGATGTTAAATCAATTTTGTAAAATTCCAAATGATTTCGAAACATGATTAAATTCTTCTAATGAATTTTCAAAAATAAACTTTGATGTAATTTTGAAAATAAAATGATTTTAAAAGGAAATGTATTAAATAATAAACATTTTAAAAAATAAACATAGCTAAAAATATAAAAAGATATTTCAAAAGTCTAAAATTAAAAATAAAAATAAAAGGAAATTGTGAAAATGATAAAACCCAAGGAGAAACTCAAGAAATTAAAAGTCCAAACACGAAGCCCGAAATCAAGACCGAAACCTCTCCACTTCAAGAATGAAAACTCTTCAACAGATCGAAATGTCCTCAATTGGGTCCCGTTAATTAGGTCTGGTACACCAATCGAGTCCGGTTTAAGCCAAAGAAATAAACTCAAGATAAACATGAAATAAACGATTTCCCTAGCCTTTACATATAATTCTTTCGATCCCTTAATCAGAGGTTCTCGTGAGCAATCATGGGGTAACTAACAGTAGGGGCTTGCGCCTACTGGAAAGAAAGGACCCACGAAATCAAAAAACCTCTTTAAGAAGCGACTCACGTTTTGGTTCTCTTGTCGTAAAGAGATACTCGAACGGAGATCGAACCTTAAGGGGGGTGAATCTAAGGCTATGTTCCCATTTCTCGAGGAATCCCAAATTCCATTCTTCGATGGAATGACGAAAAAGCCGCAACAATATGCCACTTCAAAACTTCACAATTAGAAAAATGTCACTCCAAAACTAATCCTTAGCATATTGCCACTCTAAATCGGAAAATTTTTATCAATGACAAAAATACTCTCCAGATTTTTAAAAAAGACAAAACAGAACAAATATTTTTAAAATAAGCACAGCTATAGCGGCAATAGTATTATCGCTATAAAACCAGTCTTATAGCGGTAATACTGGCTAGCGTTTTTTTTCTTTTTTCGACTGACAAGTCTGTGTGTGTGTGTGTGTGTGTTTTTTTTTTTTTTTTTTGCGCTGCATTTAGGAGAAGGGCACGGTAGATGTGTATTAAACATGCACATTTGGGCTTTTTTTTTTTTGGCAGATTTACGTTTTCTTTTTTTATGTCGTTTTTTCTTTTTTCCTTTTTGTTTTTATATTGTCATTTTCATTATACATAAACATATAATATGTATTTTGGGTTGCTACAGTTATTTTATAATTTTTATTCTTAATCTTAATTAGATCATTTCAATAAACTTTGAACCAATGAATTTAATTAAATCATATGTGTCGTAATTAGGGTTCTCCAATCGTGCGTGTCGTGTCGTGTCGTGTCAAACACGATCGTGTTAGAGTCTCGTGTCATGTCGTGTTGACACGAAATACTTTTTTAATTGTGTCGTGTCGTACATAGTGATGAGAAGAGGCAACGCGACACACATTCTGACACGACACGACTGACACGATCGTGTTGTGTCGTGTTGACACGTCGTGTTAGTCGTGCCAAACCATGTTAGAAACTTTTCTTTACTTTTTATAATAATTTATTAAAAACAGTTAAAATATTATAATAGAGAAAACAAATATTGTTACAATTTATTTGATTACTCTACAAATTAAATATATAAATCAATACAAAATTATCATAATATTTTCGTTAAAAAATTAATTGATGATTTTATTTTTTTGCTAGCTCATGTTTTTATTGTTTAAACATAATAAAGAAATGAAATATTTTAAAAAGTAAATAGATGTTAAGAAAAAGTACGGTTATAATTTGAATTTTTATATAAAATGAATTTAAATAACTTTTTAGAAAAATAATATAAAAGAAAAAGTATATTTATGATGTTATTTTTGGTAATGTTAAAAATTAAATTTGTGTCGTCGTATCATGTTCGTGTCGTGTTCATGTCATGTTGCGTGTTAGTCGTGTCATGTCAAATCATGTTAATTTTTTAAAATTACCAACACGACACGGTTATGACACGACACGATAACACGATCGTGTCGTGCTAATTTTGTACTCGTGTCGTGTCGTGTCATGCCAACACGGTTATGTTGTGTCATTTTGGAGAACCCTAGTCGTAATGTGTTGCATTATTTTTTCTTATGTCTCATTTCGATTATGCGTCGTAATGCGTTGATCACAAAAGTTTCATGATATAAACAAAAAAAAACCCTACAATCTATATCCATAATTATAACATAATAAAAACTACAAGTACATAATAATACAACATAATAATAATATAACATAATAAAAACTACAAGTGCATCAACGTCTTTTCTTTCCTGACTTGTAATTTTTTTAAAATTTGTTTCTATCATGAAATTTTTGTGATCAACGCATTTACGACACACATATGATCTAATTAAATTCATTTGTTCAAAGTTTATAAAAATGAACTAATTAAAATTAGAAATGAAAATAATAAAATAATTGTAGCAATCAAAATGCGTATTGTATGTTTATGTATAATGCAAAGACAAAATAAAAAAAAAAACCCGAAAAAAAGGAAAAGTAAATCTGCCGAAAAAAAGGCCAAATGTGCATGTTTAATGCAGTTATGCAGTATCCAATTCTAACCCCACCCTATCTCCTAAATGTCAGCGGGAAAAAACAAAAGAAAAAATGTTATAGCGGGATAGGATTGTCGCTATAGTCTCCTATAGCGGCAATAACATTACCGCTATAAAGGTTGGATTATAGCGGCAATGCTATTGCCGCTATGGCTGTGCTCATTTTAAAAATAATAGTTCTGCTTTGTCTTTTTTAAAAATCTGAAGGGTATTTTTGTCATTGATAAAAATTTTCCCTCTAAATCTCTTTCATTCAGAAAATTGCCACCCAAATACGATTCTTATACTCTTTTATTATAAAATAATACAAATACACTGTATCTCAAATATGATTTTGGTACTTCCTAAAATGCCTTTTGTCCTTTCTTTTTTTCCCTATGCTACTCAGAGAGGTGATGTCACATATTTATATATGGTTTTAGGCCGGACTTTTACCAAAATCATAACTCAAAACCCTTGATTTTACTTGGTTTTATATGATTTTAGTTTGTATTTGTAGAAATTTGGTATTGCTTGGGTTTCATTTTGATTTGTAGGAATTTGGAGCCAAATCGCAGCGAAAAAAGTGCATTTCGGCACGAAACGACGCACGAATCGTGGTCCAGAGAATCCCGTGCGACCGCACAGCGAAGTGGTGCGACCGCACCAACTCAATTCGGGCTCGTTGCGTGCGAATCTGACTCAACCATGGTCCAGCGACTCTGGTGCGACCGCACAGAATGTCTATGCGACCGCACAGGACTCCAAACCCTACCAAACCCCTATATAAGGCGCTCCATTAGTCTCGTCTAGGGTATCTATCTTTCATTCCCCTTTCTTCCTTGGCGGCGCTGCGACCAAAACCACCTCAGATCCACCTCCAGTGGCCCCTGTGCGACCGCACAGGGGTCCCGTGCGATCGCATCACACCTCTGCCGCCTCGGATCTCACCTCCTACGCCTCATCATTCCACCCAAGCACCTCCCTTGCTGGTCCAGAAGTCGATTGGGCTTGAGAAGGGGCATCTTGCCTTCCCTTTTGATTTGGTTTTAGCATGGAGATTGTATCTTTGCATTCTTTTACTTCCTTTGCTTGTGTTACCATTATGTTAGGCTAGATTTAGATATGTTCTAGGGAATTTGTGGAGACCAAGGTTAGGTTTGTTGAATTGATGTAGTACTTGGTTTCTCTTGTATACTATTTGCTTGTTTATTGAATGAAGTTGCTTGTTTGTGTTTGATTGTCCAATTGAACCTCCTTTTAGGTGAATGGCCACACCTAACTTAGGCAAAAGGTGTAGATTGTTTAATTGAACCAAGTAGGTAATCAAGGTAGGTTAGGAGCCGAGAGGTGACCAACTTAAGCCTCAAAAGGGACAAGTTTCTACTTAGGCGAGAGTCTAGTAGATGCCTTCGTGAACCAACAAATAGACTTAGGATGGTTAAGCCAACATAACGAGAGTTGAGGTTTAATGTACCTAATGGGGACTTTAGGCTAGGTTCCGCACCAAATATTGTGACCAACATTACGAGAGTTGAGGTTCAAGAGTTTAGGTACGGCTAGACCTGTCCCATACAAGCTAGAGGCCAATGTATTGCATTAATCCAGCACTAACCATGGGCTGTGCGGTCGCACAGAGGTCCTGTGCGGTCGCACAGGGCTCTCTGGCCTGCACTTGTCAATGTTTGGTCACGAGAGTGAGAAGCATTGACAGCCCATGGCCTAACCAAGGTTGAAACTGAACCCCTAGGACATTTTTATACCATATTTCATCACCAAAAACACCAAAAACTGCTATTGTTTTGTTTGTCTTAATTGATTGTTTTTGTGTTACCTTTTGATTAAGTCCAAAACCCATCATTCTATTGCTTAGATTTTGTGAATGAGCAAGGTCTAATACTCATCTTACCGTCCTTGTGGATTCGACCCCAACTGTACCAACGATTTGCCGTGCGCTTGCGGTTAATTTAGGTTACTTTTGGGTATTAGCTTATCTCACATCAAGCTTTTTGGCGCCGTTGCCGGGGACGGTGTTGATATTAGAACTTACTTTAGTAGCAAGAGACTAGGCATTGTATCATTTGTGTTATTTTTTTTTATTCAATAAGAACAAAAATACTTCATATCGCCATGTTTCATTTTCAGAAATTTGAGCAAGAAACGGAGGACAATTGGAGTGATGAAGAAGATCCTTTGGCCCAACTTAATGAGAGAGTCGACCGCTTGATTAGACAAAATCAAATCTTGGAAATAGAAGAAAGAGTGCGTCGATTGGAGAGCCAATTGAAGAGCACGCGAAACATGAGAAGGAAAGGATCCAAGGAAGGATGGAGTCGACATCAAATGCCATACACCCACCAATCGAGCCATTCACCATACCATATGGGTGTATCCTATTCGACTTGTGGAGAAGAATGGAGAGAAGATGAGACGACAATGGAATGGGCAATGCAACATGACACTCGACCCGCTGGCTGGTGCAGGCAAGGCTCAGGCTGGCCCACGCAGCATTCAGGCCGGCGCTGGCAACACGCAGGCGATGCAGTGCAGTCTCGTGCGACCGCACAGGACTCCCATGTGACTGCACAACCACCAATTTGGCCCCAGCGACACCTCACGCAGTACTCAGAGCCAACCCAAGCATGGTCAGCCCAGACAACACGCAACACAGCTCTAGCAGGCACCATGGTGTCCCGTGCGAGTGCACAGGATACCTGTGCGACCGTACAACCCCCAATTTGGCCCCCAAAACCCCCTGTTTGGCCCAGACAACAACGAATATGGTCTGTACAAGCTCACTGTGCGACTGCACAGTCAGGTGGTCCGACCGCACAGAACCCAACTAGGGAAGAATACAACTTTGGTTTGGCTAATGACTCTTGTTTTTCTTTGAATAATGAAAGTTTATTGTCTCAACCAGACCCTAGGTTTACTTTTTTTGCTGAAACTTATAGTTCTCAATCACCATTGCAAATGTCAAGCTATGAGTCATTATTTGAGGATTTCATGATTGATCAAATAAAGCAACGTGAGAAACTTCTTGAAAGATTGAATTCTTTGTCATCTAAGTTTGATGTCTTAACCACATTTCTAGAAAGGATGTCAAAGACTAAAGTCTTCCAAGAAATGTGTTTCTCACAAAGGCAACATGTTGAACAAAATGCAAAAATGGCATTGCAAAGTGATAGAACACTAGAAAGTTTTAGTTGTCCCAAGTTAATCGGTGTTTGTTATGAGACGGATAGTGATGAAAGCACACAATTTGAAACAAATGAAGAACAAGAGAAATTTGAAAAACTAAAGTTTGTTGCATCTCCACCCCATATCCTTCCAAATGTCATTCCACTTAGATTAACTCAAATGGACAAAGTTGACAAATTTAATGAGTTGGAATTGAAGCATCCTCCAATAGATCCTATCAATGATGAATTCGAGAAGAAGGAAGATGGCGGTACAACTCTCAATGTCGAGGCATCCGATGCAACGAATGACAAGTTCACCAAAATCGACTTGACCACTCAACTTGAAGAATACATGGAGAGTGCCGATGTGATGAAGGGTACCAAACCGCACATCAAATATCGCATCACAATCGAGCCAACCACGAAGACAACAAAGGAGCACACCAAGCATGTCTCAAGGGTCTTCCTCAACCATTTTTGGGTGAACTATGATGCATTGAACGGGAAAAAAGTGAAGATAAGATGACAAGAGAGGTGGTCAAGCTAGTGACCTTAAACAAGCGCTTCTTGGGAGGCAACCCAAGGATCTCTAACCCTTCTCTTTTTATTTTCTTATTTTTGGAAAATTTGAAAAATACATAAAAATTGAAAAATTGAGAAAATGATAAAAATATGTAGGGTAATTTAGGATTGCTAGGATTTATTTTCATTCCTTAGAAAATCGAAAAAAGAAAAAAAAATCGAAAAAGTGAAAATAAAAAAAAAATAATAAAATGTGGTGAAAATTTAATGCCTATTGGTTGTTATTTGTTGTGGAATTTTCAGATTTTTAGGTTGCGGATGTCCCCCGATCGACTTGCGCAAGAGCACCATGGGTCAAGAACATGGGACACTTGACCCCGCACGACCTCATGCAAGCCGTTCGATCCGCACCGCGCGCCGCGCAAGTCTACGCACTTTCTGCCGCGACAAATCCAACCAAAATACTGTTGAATCATGCTTGGGAAGGTGTAATCATTGCTGGAAATCACTGTTTGAGGGACCCAGGGCACTGTGCAACCGCACCATCTGGTATGCAACCGCACCATGAGCTGTCTGCCACGCTTGGGCCCATGCACCATGCACTGTCTGCCATGATTGATGCACCATGCACCATGCACTGTCGGCCACTTGTCTTACACGACTGCGGGGTCCCATGCATCTCCCACGCTCAAATCACCGCTGTCCCATGTAACTTCAAAAACTTGACGGCCGAAACCAAAACCTCTCCGACACGTTTGTTAAGCATCACCTCGTGCATATACTGTCCAAATGTGAGGTCGATCCGACAACCGTAGCCCCTGCCGAAGGCCACCGCAAGTTCAGCCACGTTTTCGGCCGGGACAGCCACGAACTTGGCCGATCCAGCCACGTCTCTCCCACCGTCTCGCCGCCACCATTACTAGATGGCCGGTCGCGGTTATTTAACCGCTACCGGCCGCAACGGTATGTTTCCAAATTCCTTCTCGTTTTTCTTTCTTTCGCTGTGTTTTTGCATTGGGGACACTGCAATTACTAAGTTTGGGGGGGAAAAGCGAAGAAATTTGTGAAACTTGTATCTAAGATTGCATCATTGCATGTTTTTCGCTTGTCAGAGGTCCTGTGCAGTCGCACCAAGTTCTGTGCGGTCGCACAGGTCAATCCCAACACCAGACCAATTTCTGCTCGGTCCGAGACAGACCCAGCTCGGTCCGAACCAGACCCGTGCGCCCGCACAAACCTCCTGTGCGACCGCACCGAGCTCTCTGGCATGTGGTTTGCATCATTTAGCTGCATGTAATCTCATATAATTTGCATGTAAATAAGTTGTGATGTGGTTTGGTCGATTTGGTTCAAGTTTTGACACTGTTTTGAATTGAAATTGGTTGTGAGATTTAATGCAAAAATATAAACTTGGTGTATTCAATCGATTGGTTTTTGAAGCAACCGGCCCTTAGGGATTCGAAATTAAATGGATAAAACCCGAAAATTGGTTGCTTTTAAAAATGGTAAACACTATTAGACAAGACCACAAACTTTTGCCGAGTGAACGAAGCTATGCTCTACAAGGATTTGTTCAAAAGGGTATCTCTAGCATGTATTTTTGAGTCTCCTCATTACTTTCTTTTTTCTTTCTTCTCTCTACGTAAATTATTATTGCCACAATGGCAAATTGTATCTCATGTCCAAAAAAAAAAAAAAAAAAAAATAAAAAATAAAAATAAAAGCCTTGTTAATTTTTATTCTCTATGTAACTTTCTTTCTTCCTCTCTCTTTCTTTTTCTCAAAAGACTCACCACGCCTTAACATGCTAGAGATATTTCTTACAAATTTTTGTAGTGTATGGATTAGAACGGGCAAATAATCTTGGTTTTGCATGTTGTTTAACATAGAGAAGCTAGGGTAATTGAATTTTAGAGTCGAATTTTTAAGGATCAAATGCATCATAAGCCAATTATTGAGACATCTCGAGTATAAATTTTTGTGCTAAATTTCACAACCATTTTCCTTTCAAACCATGTGTGAAGCTTGAACCAAATTGATTGAATTGATATTGCAACTTGTAGGCCATCAAGGATTTTAAGTTAAGGTTTAGGTATTGTCCAACCCCTTAGTTTAGAGTTTTTGCTTGAGGACAAGCAAGATTTTAGTTTGGGGGGATTTGATGTCACATATTTATATATGGTTTTAGGCCGGACTTTTACCAAAATCATAACTCAAAACCCTTGATTTTACTTGGTTTTATATGATTTTAGTTTGTATTTGTAGAAATTTGGTATTGCTTGGGTTTCATTTTGATTTGTAGGAATTTGGAGCCAAGTCGCAGCGAAAAAAGTGCATTTCGGCACGAAACGACGCACGAATCGTGGTCCAGAGAATCCCGTGCGACCGCACAGCGAAGTGGTGCGACCGCACCAACTCAATTCGGGCTCGTTGCGTGCGAATCTGACTCAACCATGGTCCAGCGACTCTGGTGCGACCGCACAGAATGTCTATGCGACCGCACAGGACTCCAAACCCTACCAAACCCCTATATAAGGCGCTCCATTCGTCTCGTCTAGGGTATCTATCTTTCATTCCCCTTTCTTCCTTGGCGGCGCTGCGACCAAAACCACCTCAGATCCACCTCCAGTGGCCCCTGTGCGACCGCACAGGGGTCCCGTGCGATCGCATCACACCTCTGCCGCCTCGGATCTCACCTCCTACGCCTCATCATTCCACCCAAGCACCTCCCTTGCTGGTCCAGAAGTCGATTGGGCTTGAGAAGGGGCATCTTGCCTTCCCTTTTGATTTGGTTTTAGCATGGAGATTGTATCTTTGCATTCTTTTACTTCCTTTGCTTGTGTTACCATTATGTTAGGCTAGATTTAGATATGTTCTAGGGAATTTGTGGAGACCAAGGTTAGGTTTGTTGAATTGATGTAGTACTTGGTTTCTCTTGTATACTATTTGCTTGGTTATTGAATGAAGTTGCTTGTTTGTGTTTGATTGTCCAATTGAATCTCCTTTTAGGTGAATGGCCACACCTAACTTAGGCAAAAGGTGTAGATTGTTTAATTGAACCAAGTAGGTAATCAAGGTAGGTTAGGAGCCGAGAGGTGACCAACTTAAGCCTCAAAAGGGACAAGTTTCTACTTAGGCGAGAGTCTAGTAGATGCCTTCGTGAACCAACAAATAGACTTAGGATGGTTAAGCCAACATAACGAGAGTTGAGGTTTAATGTACCTAATGGGGACTTTAGGCTAGGTTCCGCACCAAATATTGTGACCAACATTACGAGAGTTGAGGTTCAAGAGTTTAGGTACGGCTAGACCTGTCCCATACAAGCTAGAGGCCAATGTATTGCATTAATCCAGCACTAACCATGGGCTGTGCGGTCGCACAGAGGTCCTGTGCGGTCGCACAGGGCTCTCTGGCCTGCACTTGTCAATGTTTGGTCACGAGAGTGAGAAGCATTGACAGCCCATGGCCTAACCAAGGTTGAAACTGAACCCCTAGGACATTTTTATACCATATTTCATCACCAAAAACACCAAAAACTGCTATTGTTTTGTTTGTCTTAATTGATTGTTTTTGTGTTACCTTTTGATTAAGTCCAAAACCCATCATTCTATTGCTTAGATTTTGTGAATGAGCAAGGTCTAATACTCATCTTACCGTCCTTGTGGATTCGACCCCAACTGTACCAACGATTTGCCGTGCGCTTGCGGTTAATTTAGGTTACTTTTGGGTATTAGCTTATCTCACATCAAGAGGAATGTTTGTGAGTCTGACCATGGCTACAACTTCAACTAGTTGTTATTCTTGTCACTAATTTCGCATCTCCACCATAGAATTGTCGCTCCAGTCGCCATTCGGACAGTCCATAGCGTTGATCTCACCCATCTCTGGCGTGATGAGTCGTAGTCATTCAACCTCTGATCTCAAGCCGTGGTAGGAGATGACCGACCGCTATACTTCTCTCGCCTCGCTGGCCTGATGAACAAGGAGGGGCTACGAGCTAGCCTATGACTAAGTTGCTCTCGTTACGCGGTGGGATTGCCTCGTCATTCGCACATGCTTTGCTTGATTGGGACTTCGAAAGTCTAATTTGTACTAAATTTTCTGATTTCGATCTTTTTTTGCAAGGCAAAATCGGCCCCATACCCCTCAAATCTTTCTTAATTAGATATTTACCCCTCAAATCTTTAAAATTGATCTCATACCCTTCTATTCTAGATGAAATTAGATATATATCCTCCTTAGCTATTTTAATTAATTTCTGAATATTAAAAACTGATTTTTAAATTTTATGACCAAACTGTCCCTGCCCAACCTCCTGTTCCCTGACAGCCCAAATAAACCTTTCATCTTCCCGCTTATTTCCTTATAAAAAGTATCTTTCTTATTTCATCCTAAATCTTTCCTAATAACGTTTCTGAAAATATCTTTTCAATTTCACTTTCATCTCCTTGTTCTCATGTATGTAGAGTAGTCATGGATGCTGGAGATTCAAATGATGACTACTTTTCAGACGTTACCATTCAACAATCCATTTCTCAAAATGAAATCTCGTTAATTAGGGAAGATCCAAAACAGAAGTTGAAGGCAAGGAGAAAGGGTCGAGAAAAATCTCAAGATGGTTTAAGGTAAAATTTTGCATATATTTTCTTTTCACCGTGTGATTTTATCAGAATGACAAATTAACTTTATTTAAGGTAAATTTCTTTTCTAAATGCCGCACCAGTCAATAATAGGAGAGATAATATAAAATGTTTATAAGAATTACAGGCCATAAAAAAAATTATGTTCTATGTTTATACAAATTGCTTTTATTTAAGGTATTGATATACCACTGATTCTGGTATCGATTGTGGCTCTAGTTGGGGTGCTCGTACCAGTTAGGTACTAGTAAGGATTTTGGTACCAGTCACCTAGCGTGTTTCTTTTATTTTCAATATTCTTTTGATTGATATGTATTGTGATATGTGGTTTTGTTTTTTATTAATGAAATTGCTGGTTTCCTCAACCTTAAAAAATGAAGTTTTTGGAAAATAACAGTAAATGAAAAAAGTTAAGTGCATACATGGTAATTACTCTTTGCAACAGTCAAATGCAAACATGTATTTCTACTATCATTCTTTGCATTGATGAAAATACCACGAATGATTAAGTAGGAGAGAATTTGGGCAGATTGCCATTATGGCCAAATGGAGGAGATTTTCCTTTCTAGTTCTGACCCATATCCAGAGTCTCCTTACACCTTTCAACAAGCATTTTGAAAACTTCATGTTTTGCATTGATTGCCGTCATGTGAACAGCCATATACCCATATTTACTCAAAATATGTACTGGCGCTGCCAACGAAACAATGTTCTAAAATATCAGTACTTTTGAAATAAACTTACAATGTCACTTTTGTTTCAGCATGAATGCATCTCGATTCAGGTTGAAAGTGAAGTATGATGGATACTTCAGATTGATCAACAAGGGGACCAAAACAAAATATTGTTTTGGTAGACAAAAGACTATTTACCATGACCAGCAAAGCTGTAACTTCGCTGACTTGTTGGAGGAAGTGAGTCGTCTATATTATTTAGATGAGAACCTGAACTTGTCAATATATTATTTGGATCAGCATGCTAGTACACAATCATATGTCCAAGTTGAAGATGATCAGAGTTACATGAAGATGATCACAATGTATGAAGAAAAGAATGAAGCTGTGATTTATGTAACCAAGGAACCTTTAGACACGAGTAGTCACAAGGATTGGAGTTGGGTGGAAAATACAGAGGTTGAAAATACAGAAATTGATAATTATGAGGAGGAATCAGATTATTGCCACAGTGAAGAAAGTTATCATAGCCATAACAGTGACACTGAAGATGAAGATGAAGAGGAAATTGATCTTGCTTTTGAGGGAGAATTCTATGCATATGACAAAGATAATCCTAACATGGAGGTGGGTGCCATGTTTCCTCATGTTATAGCTTTTAGAAGTGCACTTAATCATTATGCAGTGCTTAATGATTTTCAATTTAACTTGAGCAAAAGTGAACCAACACGAGTGACAGCAACATGTGCAACCCGTGAGTGCAGTTGGAGGATACATGCATCAGTTGCACCAGACAACCACACTTTTATTGTGAAAACTATTCAACCGAATCACGATTGTTCTGGTGGGGCTAATAAACGTGGAAACAAACATGCAACACGAGCATGGGTGGCTGATCGAGTTATCAATGATCTTAAAAGAGATGGAAAAATATCAGCAAAGGATTTGAAAGAGAAGCTCGAGGAGGAGTTTGGCGTTTTGTTGCCATATGATAGGGTTTGGGGAGGAAAGGAGTTAGCAATGCAGGAGATATTTGGAAAGTGGAAAGATTCTTTTATTTTCATTGGAGCTTTAAAAGAGGAGTTAATGAAAAGAAATCCAGAAAGTGTCGTGGAATTTGGAATATAAGTTGTAGAAGGGAACCAACATTTTCAAAGATTTTTCATTGCCTTTGATGCTTGCATAACCGGATTTCTTAATGGATGCAGACCTTACATTGCTCTTGATGCGTGTCACATGAAAGGCAAGTGGAAGAGAGTAGTTGTTGCTGCCATATCTGTTGATGGAAATAATTATATGTTTCCAGTTGCTTTTGGCATTATGGAGGGCGAAAATGAGGATTCATGGGGATGGTTTTTGAGAGCTTTGCATAAAGCAATACAAATGCCACACGGCCTTGTCATATCTGCTGATATGCAAAAGGGATTGCAGAATGCCCTTGGAAAAGTGTATCCGCTGGCCGAGCACCGGGAATGTATGAGACATCTCTTTAGCAACTTCAAGAAGCATTTTCATGGAGATCTTTTCAAATTTGGACTTTGGGGTGCTGCACGAACATACTCTTCAAAGAAATTTGATGCTCTAATAAGTGAGATGAACAAGCAATGTCCCGAAGGAATCCAATACCTTAACAGTGAGCACAAAAATATATGGAGCAGAAGCAAATTTGGAGTTGATGCAAAATGTGATTATCTCACTAATAATATGGCAGAAACATTTAACTCGTGGATATCTGAAGAGCGGTATAAACCGGTCATAGATTTACTTGATTCAATAAGGCAAAAGATAATGGTGAAGTTTGATCAAAGGAGAAGAATGGCAAGCAAATGGAAAGGCCCGTTAGTACCGAAGGTGGCTGACGATATGAAGCGCATTTCTCGGATACATAAAGCACATTTATACAATTTTATATTTCTAATTTAGTTGCTATTAGACACAGATTTCTGAAAAGCAATAGTTCTTCAGGGCTATGGTGCACGAGGGGACTTCCAGTTCTTAGATTTCAGTTTATAACAAGAAAAGCCTCAATATCTTATTTACTATTTTTTATTTGCAACATTTGCTCTTAGCTAACTATATTGTTCTTTTTGTTTGCTCTTTTTTTTTTTAAAGATAAAGTCATAAGATGCATTTCATTGTTGAAACAAAAAGTAACTTGATGCAAAATATAAAGCAGCTGATATACTGGCATGCAACGTAACAGCACATAATATTAATTTCTTTTTCTTCTATGATACGATTCGTAGCATATGCCTTCTTCCATGTGATTTGGTAAAAATTCATTTTCTGTTTATTAACTCCAAAGTGCATTTGCTTGACTAATTACATTTTCATTTTAATTGTTTAGAGCTTGCATTTATATAAAGTGCAAAGAAGCATGGATTTTTGTGCTGAAGTACAAAAGGATGGATTGAGATGGGAAGTTAATTTGGATGCGCAGAAGTGTAGTTGTAGGGCATGGCAAGTTCGAGGCATTCCATGTGTACATGCAGCGGCATTCATATTCTCTCTTAGGAATGTTAAATGGGAAAATTATATCCATTCATATTTTACAGTAGATCGATTTAAGATGGCCTATGCTAAAAACATAGCTCCAATGCCAAGCAGGAATGAATGGACGAAGGTTGATTTAGGCTATGAGATGCTCCCACCAACACTGAAACGTCCACCAGGAAGACCTCGAAAGAGCCGAATTAAACCTTCAGATGAACCAAAGAAAAGACCTCATAAATGCACACGTTGCGGTGGGTATAACCACCACAAGACAACATGCAAAAATACAGTTCCATCACAAGAAAGTGAAGCTCCTCAAATACATTAGAAAAAGTCTAAAAGGTATGTTGATTTATCATATTTTACTTGTCTGGATGTTTATTAATTATTTTCACTAATTAATTAATGATTGTAGGGGAGTAAATACTGGTAACAGCCAATCAAAGAAGAGGGCATGCCCGTCTAGCATCTTCAGAATTCTCCAAGAAGAAGAAAATTAGGATATAATAATGTATTAAGTAGTGTCTTTTATTTATTTGTTTGGACAATTATATTGTAGTGGTTAATTAGTTAATTGCGTGTTGAAGGTCAGGTTTATGTGCAAAAGGATCTCTAATATTTTGTTTTGTTGCATTGAATATCAAGGGATTAATTAGTGGCTGGATTATATCTTTCTTACTTTTATTAGATATTCTTCTTGCATCACACTTTTTCGTAGATAAAATATTGATCTCAACTAGCAGCCTTTTTGACAGAGATGTCTAGATAATTTAGCAAAACATCGAAGAGAGATCGTTGAAAGTTGCATGAAATCCAAACTTTATATTTACTCGATTCAGTAACTTGGCTTTATTAGTGTAAGCATAATAACATGATTGATACACCATTTCAAGTTATCTTTTAGCTTAATTTAATGAAGACTTAATTAACAAAAATAGGTTAGTCAATACTCTGTGAATGAAGATGTTGGACAAAATTTGACTATACTGATAACAGACTCATATACTGGTATCTAATTGGGGCCAAGAATCGCTCACTTAACCATTTTTTTTTTTCTAATTTTACTTTGTCAAAAGATGCTGTGCCATTTTCCAATCGATCATATATAATTTTTAGATAAAGATTATTATCCTAAATAATTTAGAAAGCAATGGATTGATATATTGTGTTTCCTTATTTTCTTATCGCCATGGTTATTAGTAGAACGAACAGGTAGAAAGCGAAATTGGAAAGATGTATTTTTAGGAACTAACAATCAATAAAAAATTAGAAGGAAACGTGCATTTATGACAGAAAAATCTCTTTTTTAATATCGATTGGACAGAAAATAAGCGGGAAGATGAAAGGTTTATTTGGGCTGTCAGGGGACAGGAGTTTGGGCAGGGGCAGTTTGGTCATAAAATTTAAAAATCAGTTTTTAATATTCAGAAATTACTTAAAATAGCTAAGGTGGATATATATCTAATTTCATCTAGAATAGAAGGGTATGAGATCAATTTTAAAGATTTGAGGGGTAAATATCTAATTAAGAAAGATTTAAGGGGTATGGGGCCGATTTTGCCTTTTTGCAATTAGAATCGAAAAATTATGATTTTTTGTTATTTCATTTGTAATTTTCCCCTTCTTAAAATGTGCCCTGGCCCCTGGGTCGCAAGACTCGCAACAGAGAATGAAAAGGGAAAACAAATCATGAGAGAAGAGATGGACGTAAGTCGTGACAGGGAAAAGAAAGGAAAAATAGTGGGAAAAAATAGAAGGGCCGAAGGGTATTATGAGAAATAACAAAAGTAATTTTGAGATACTGTACTTTTGTATAATTTTTATTATACAAGAGTATGAAAACTGTATTTAGATGGCAATTTTCTAAATAGAAGAGATTTAGAGTGGCAATATGCTAAGAATTAGTTTTGGAATGGCATTTTTCAAATTTCGAAGTTTTGAAGTGGCATCCATCTAATTTCCCCTTTATTGTAATTTTTTTTTTCGAATTATTCTTGGTTGCTACTAAGAAATTTTTATTGTAATTTTATAATCTTTATACTGTAGAGAAAGTATTTTGCCAAAAATAAAAAGAAGCTTTTACCTATATTGTTACGACTTATAATAAACTTTGGCTAAATATTTTCAATGTTTCATTTCATTAAAAGAAGAAAGAAATAAGAAAGGAAAAAATCACGGATTGGTGCCAAACTGCCAACTAGAAATTTAGAATGCCTGGTGCCTTAGCGGCAGGGCTGTTCACGAGCCGAGCTACGAGCGAGTTGGTTCTGTTTCGGGCTCGTCTCGTCAAGCTAGCGAGCCGAGCTGACTCGTCTCGATTAGGGTCACGAGCTAAATGCATTAGCTCGACCTCGTCTCGTTATTGAACGAGCTGGCTCGTGCCAGTTCAAGCTAGCTCGAGGAAATAAAGCTCAACAAGAATACAAGACAACACCTTCTGATTACAGAGCCGAAGGCTTCTATCTAGCTCGTACAGAGTCACAAAGACCCTCTTTTCATTACAAGTTTACAACTAAAATTGGGATTTGGATTGGATCAAACCAGAAGACACCTTCGACAATTGGGATTTAGAAATAAATCTTTGTAAGATTTGAATCCTTTAGAGAGCAATCCTTTCAGCTTCGACACCTTCGACAGCTCCAATCAATTTCAGGCACTAGGGGTGATAAAGAGCCGGAGGGGAAGAGCTAGAGAGGAAGTTCCAATCAATTTCGACAGTTCGAAGCTCTTTCTTTCAATCCATCTAGCTATCTTCAATTGATTCACTAGGGGGCGGAAGGGCCGAAGAGGAGAGCGACGATGGCTACGAGGTTTGGGGAGGTTTTTTGACTTTTCGAATGGTATTATGGAAGGGAAGGACGGTGAGATTCAGTAGGGTCTAATTATATTAAAGGAAAAGGAACGGTTGTGATTTAATTGTGTTTTAATCGTATGGTTCATATATAATTCGTTAAATGCCGAGCTGTTAACGAGCGAGTTATGCCATGTTCGAACTCGCTAATTTAGCTCGCAAGCTCAACAGCTCGTCTCGTTAACAGTTCGAGCTATAAACGAACGAGCTGTTAGCGAGTTTTTGCAGAGTCGAACACGAGCGAGCTACGAGCTAGGAATTTTTCTTGCACCATGTACTGCGACGCTGTGTCTGACCATCACACCATGTAGTCTCAAAGAGTTGGTTTATGCGGCGCTCATTTTAGGCCCATCCGTGCATCGTGGGTAGGAACATAAATTTTAAAATTAATTTCATCCTAAACGGATGTAAATAACTGAGAATTTAGTCAACAAACATGTAAGCATAATAATAATAATTAATTATTTATAATCCTAAAATATAATCTAGATTTAAAAAATTGGTAAATGATATCATTTGCATATTTTATTATTTGATATTCATAGCTGGTAGCAAATGTATAAAATATAAGCATATTTCAACAGTAAAGGAAAAAGAGAAGGATTAGAATTTTGAGATAATTCTAAGATAACAAATTGTACTACATGTTAGACTTTCTTTGTTTTGCTATTATTTCGGATTTAAATAATTCAGATGTTTACATTTTTAAATAACTATAAATTATTTGTTTCTATATCCGTAGCATTTTTACACAGTTACCAAAAACTGAAAATCTATACATAAGTACAAATAACATATTTAAGCAAAACTATGCAAATACTATCGTTGACTCTACGTATATTATTTGTTCCGTTCAGAGTATGTCCTCTCTCACGGAAGTAAACATCTCGATGTGTTGTCCTTGACCCGATACAGGTTTACTATTAAATCGAAAGATATTTTTAATGGTTGGTTTTCAAAATTTAACAAAACAAAACGGCTGAAGGATCTTGTTTGTCCACAACTACCAAGTTTGCCAACTACCCCAAGAATTATTATTCCAAATAAAATTGTAAAACACAAGTGGGTCAAATCTCAGCGCTAATACAAGCTGTTAGATAAATAAAACTTCATTAAATGTAAATCAATATTGATATGTACTTGCCAACATAATCATAAATGTCTTGCAAAATGACTAGCCACAAGCACGAGATTTATACCGTGCCAATTAAAATTTCTAAGATTAGTTTAGTCTAAAAATATTGTAAAAAGAAAAAATCCATTTATTGAATGTCGCTTATTTTAAAAAGAGTTTATGATCTAAACAAGAGATGGGCTAAAATCAGCCACGACTGACGGATGCAACCGTCAGCTACGATCAAATCTCAATTTTCGAGATTTTAACAGTCGATCCGAACCGTTCAATATGTTCTCCATATTGAAATCTCATTGGAGACCAAATTTTACATTTTTCTGATTTTATTTACTATTTTTTTAGATTTTTAAAAATCATAGTTATTGAAGGGTCCAGAATTGTTTAGATTAAGAATTTTGTAAAATATCAAACAAATACTAAAAAAATTCAGAAAAATGTAAAATTTGGTCTCCAATGAAATTTCAATATGGAGAACACATTAAACGGTTCGGATCGACTGTTAGAATCTCGAAAATTGAGATTTGATCATAGCTGACGGTTGCATCTGTCAGTCGTGGCTGATTTTAGCCCATCTCTCTAAACAATTGACCTTTCTTTGAATTTAAGTTATTAATCCATATACAAAAAATTGATACGGTTATTGACATAGGAGTCCTCAACTTTTGACGAAACAATGCTTCTAAGCGTTTGTCTCTAACATCTATGGAACCCGAAATCGAAATGGATACTCCTATGAGTTTGTCGCTTTGAAATTTTTAACCACCTCACTTTAAAGATATTGCTTTGGGTGCTTTTGGATGGCAGGTGAATAGACTTATTCATGAATAGTATGAATAATGATCATCCAAACAACTCATGAATAGAAATAAATAGGTCTATTCACATGTGAATAGATATTCTAGCAAAATGTTGGAATAGAAACCCAAAACCTTCATTTCATATTAAAAAATTAGCTACCAAACAACCTTATTCTCCTTTTTGCATCCAAACATCCTTCCTATATTCATAAATATGCCTATTCTCAATGTAGTTTATTCACAAAATTTAGTCATGAATATGCCTATTCATATCTATCCACCGTGAATCCAAACGTGCCCTTAATATATTATTTAGTAATCTTATAATTTGTCCAAGTATACGGTTTACAATCTCAAAACTGTTGTCAAATATGATTTGTAATAATTTATTTAGACCAGTTTAAGTCTGATGCAAACCGGCTTAACGATGGCTCCGTTTGAATGAGGTGTGGGAATCAGAAAATAAAGGAATAAGGGAATAAATTTATTATAAACAATCCAAGCTCTTCACAAAGTTACACACTTCCCAATATTTCTTCCCACTTCTTCCCTTATTCCTCTTATTCCCACACCATCCAAACGGAGCCGATATGATGTTGAAAATTTATATTTTCAGTATGTGAGGTATTTTATCCTCAAAAGATAAAAAAGAAAATGAGATATTTAAATTAGAATATATATCAGTTCTTAGCTTTTAAGTGTCTCACATTATCAGTTGAATTTTTATTATTATGAGAAAAATCTTAGCCAATGGTACCATATGGATAAATTAACCGTGGTGCAAATATATTGCTGAGTTGTTTTTGTGCGTGCGTGTGTGAGCAGGTTTTGCAATTTGCATTGTAGATGGACTTCTTAATTAATCAGTGCACGGTTCGTCTTAATTATGAATTCTCAAGTGTGTCCAGAGATATTAGAATTATTGTGTATACGAAATCTAATTGAAACTAAGCAATACAGATTGATACGAATTAGATGTACTTGTATTATTTATTTTTAAGTATTTTTTCATTCTAATTGGGGCAGTAAGTAAGTTCGTGAAGTTGTACACTTTTATGCCCTTTTGAATTATTACTTGTGCTTTTTTTTTTTTCAGGAATGATAATTGCAATCTTCAGTTTTGTTATCGTTCGTCGGTGCTTGAATAAAATAAAGATATAAAATAGACAAATTGAATAAAAATGAAGAAACAGTAGATATTAATTTAATTTTTTTCCCTCTTATCAACTTTTTTCCTCCCTTTGAACTGCAATAGTTGGGCCAAAACACATAAGCAGGCTTAATTATTAGGTCAAGCCCATAATGCAAGAATTATCCTCTTGTAGTCTTGTGCTGTTATTGGGCTCATCCGCTCAATGATGCACCCTTTAAGCGGGGTCAATAATAAGACCAATACAATACCTAGCATCCTGCATCCCTAAACAAAGATTATCTTATTGTATTTTATTTTATTTTTTTTAAGTAGCAAGAGATAATGTCTGATATATTGTTATCAAATGTCGCTTTTGCATTTTGTGGGTTTTGAATTCGTTCTCTACGAGAGGAAAATAAAGTCGCTAAACCATGAGCTCTAAACTGGTTCCACTAATATGATGTCATCTCTGACTTTTTTACTTCTACTTGCTCATTAATTAAAGGGAACCTCAAGCATAATGTTGTGAGGAATTAGACATCTTGGAGGCAAGAATATAAACAAAAAAAATGTAAAATAAATAATGGGGAAAAAAAAATGAAAAAGACCAGAGGCGCAAAAAGAGGATGGTGGTCCATCACATACGGTACCACCACTGGCACCACCTCTAAAGGAACAGTCTCTGCTGGCTTTTGTTTTATGCAATTCCACGTGTGATGTGATGTATTTTCTAATACAGATTTTGTTATTCGTAACCAAAAAGATATTATCCCTAATCTGATTTTTACCTGTTAATAATTAATGTAAATTTTTATGTATATATTTGCTCGAAATAATTACGTTGAAGCATTTAAGAAATTAATATATGCTAGCTACCTCTAAGCATCGTGGTTTCTCTGTCATAAAGACATTTGTTATAAACATAGAAGGGCTGTTTGGATTGATTGGGGATTTTGGGGAATTTCATCTTCCTACCATAAATTTATTATAAACAATTCACTCTTCATAAAATTACACACTTCCCAATAAATTTATTCCTAGGAATTGCAACTTCCCCAAATTCCCCAAATTCCTAAGCGATCCAAACGGCCTCAGAGTTTTATTCTTACCTCTGAAAAGTCAAAACTATTTGAATCGGTTACTAAGTTCACACTTTAGATTTGAAGATTAAAAATACTATGGGCTCCGTTTGGATGCGTTGAGAATAAGGTAGGAAGAAGGAAGAAGGAAAGAAATTTATTGGGAAGGGGTAAATTTATTGGGAAGTGTGTAACTTTTGTGAAGAGTTTGGATGGTTAGAAATAAATTTATTGGTAAAAAGTAGTTATTCCTTATTCCTTATTCCGGGAAGAAGTCATCCAAACGGAGCCATGAAGAAGACATTGAATATAGCGACATTAATTTAAAAAAAGTAAAAACAAAATTACTTGTGAATTATCAATTATGTGATCAATAATGCCTCATAATGTTAATGAATAATAGTTGCTGCGTTATGAAGGAATCATGACATTTAATTAATTATATCCTTAACCAGAAGATATATTCGATGACATGTAGTCTCACTTATACATAATCAATTTGGTCAAGCAACAATGCTAATCTAGGATTAATTGTGAATGCGGAAAAAAGTTGCAATATTAATATATTATTTTTAGAAACCTGGGTGCTGAACTGCTGATGACGTCTTGTGGCGAAAATCTTACACCATGACAGATGATGGAACAAACTAGTAAATTCATCTCTATTAAAAAGAAAAAAAATGGTACTAATTCACCAGATACTAAGTTTTCTGAGGCACTCAAAGTGTAGTTCTCTAAGATTAATTTCCTGCTATTGGAATTCTCAATGTCATTATAACAAGTATTTACATCAGGCTAATTCTCAATGTCATTATAACAAGTATTTACATCAGGCTAATTCCAGTGGGTTGATAGTGAAACTTAAATATGATAGGAGATACAAGGCTTTGGTTAAATTATAAATCATACGCATTATCACTATAACTATAAGTGGACTAAAGAAGGTTTTGAATAGATACATTATGTCAAATAGTGATATCAACATAATAATCACATCACAATCAGTAAATTATAACTAAAAAACTTATATTGAAATAATTTTTATTTTTTTTGTGAAAATTATAACATACATATATTTAAAGATATGTTTAGTCGTATATGTATTATTGTTGAATTAAAGAAAAATAAAGAACACTAGCTAATGCATCGCGCTCCGCGCGATGTAAGATTAACTTGTAGCGATAATATTGTTTGGCTTAGTACAATACTTTTTTTTTTAGAAAGTTTAGTTGCAGTTCATTTTATTATTGTTTTCGTGTGTTTACATATGTATGCCCTTGTTGAAATCTTATTAATACAATTACCAATATCAATAACTTCAAAATGATGCATTATAAATAATCAATTGAATATATATAATTCCATACATAAGCATCGCGACCAATACAGTTATTTGCTACCTCCATTCTAACACTGCCTATCGGCTGAAAAATAATATATTCTATATATATAAAGAGGAGGGTTCCGCTGCCACCGAAATCTACTGCCACCAAATGTCACACTTTTTCAGCCGTCCGATTAAGTTTGATCAATGGTTCTGATTGATGACCTCGACTTAAAATCTGTTTGAATTTTCCCAGAATCCCAAGCATGCTCCACTCGTTTTATTAAAAGACTCCAGTGAATCCAAGAAAATATTGATAAAATAATATCATCTTCCCAAACAGATCTCTGTACTCTCTTATCACCACCACAATCACGCTTCGTGTGCTTGATACAATAGTTCTCGAAATGAAACCAATTGTAAAACATAATTATGTTAAATTTCAACCGTAATTTTTTTACTTACCAATGACATTATGAATCAATAAACTAATAATATAAAGTTTTTTCTCGTAATGGAATCAATTGTTTCAAAATTTAACACTAATTAGTAACACTTATTAATTGTACGAAGTAGATCAGATGAGTTATTATAAAGTAACTAACAAATTCTTTTTTTTTTTTTTTTGCTCCACTACAAGTTGAAGAGCTTCCGAGTATGTCAAAATAAACAAGTAATTTAGCTATATGAAATGAAGATCTAATAAATATTTGGTTCAATATCATACGAATTTTTCTCTCAAAATTAGTTGCAAATGAAACTTAACAAACAAACAATCAGCATGATAGTCGAAGTTAATTTGGCGAAAGTGGTGGAAGTAAGCAAGAGGTCATGTGTCGAAGTCGTGGTAGAGTTGACGAAAGATAAGCAAGTCGGGTCTCTATCAATTCCTTGTGATGTGGAGAGCACAATAATAACGTCGAATGGGGTAATTCCTCGAACAGTTATTTGTGAACGTTTGAAGAAGAAAAATGGTGTTTTCGACAATAAAGTTTTCATTTCCTGGGAGGGAGAAAGACGAGATGGGGAGAAGAAAGAGAATAAAGTGGAAACAAATATTAAATAAAGGAACATGGGAATTTTTTATTTATTTTTTCTCTCTCTACGGAATAGAGTCTAACTTTGATCAAAATTAATCGGACGGTTGAAAAAGTGTGACATTTGGGGGCAGCAAATTTCGGTGGCAGCGGAACCCTCCTCATATATAAATAAGCCATGTTTTTTTTTTCACTCGCTCATTTTGGCAGATGCAAATATACTATGTTTTGCTTATATTGACCTAATAATACGAGCGAAGCATATTTGAAATTTGAAATGAATATAAATTAAAGATTCACAATTTTATTAAACTAAGAAAAAGTTCAGAACCAACACACTTATTAGTTCCATAAAATGCTGAAACACAAAATAAAGACCTAATTTACCACAATGTTGAGTAGCATATGCTTTTTGTATACTGACTCTGAGTTATGCCCACAATGTTAAGCTCTTAAGCACTGCAAAAAAAGAGAATGTTATATTAGATTTTCATTTTCTGTCCTCAATAAAGAATTTTAAAAAATAACTGGTAGAATAAAACTAACAACCAAGTATTTTTGGGAAACACTTTCAACATTATTAAATAACACTATGAACTAAGAACCAACCTTATTATTTGAACCAATAGCCGACCTTTTTGCCAATAAAAAGATTGCTCATGAATATAGAATTATCAGACAACATAAAGTACTGCATGATACAAATTCATTGATAGGGTTGCAGAACCCACCAATAATATGAGCTCTCTCATGTTCTTAAAGGTGAAGACGTACAAAATGTAACTGTAGAGCTTGAAAAGATTATAAACTCAGGGGCGGAGTCAGAATATTATGATAGGAGGGGCAAAATCTTAAAGATTGAAGAATTAAATAAAAATTTATCTATGAAGAAGAATAATTATTTCCTAAATCAGCAATTCATGATTAATTGGGGGGGGATTATAGAAATTTTCTATAAAAAAACATAAAAATATTTAATTTTTTTTGGAGCACAGGGGTCGACTGCCCCGTGCAGCCTCCCTATTGGCTCCACCCCTGTATAAGCTTCAACGCATTTGATATTGGCCCCTCTACTTTTCTTAACTATGGTATAAGAATCCATGACATTTTTTTTTTGGAATAGAAGTCATGACATCAGAGGTAGGAAAAAAAAGAGCATAAGTAAAGATAGCAGCCTATATTGCCATTACCATAACTGAACTAATTTATAGCCGGACCAAAAAAAAAAAAAAATCATAAGGCGAACATAATCATGTAGCATGCATATATATAAATGCGAGACATCCAAAGAAATAGTAAATCATATTTTTGTCTAAGAAATTCAGAAATTAAGAGACTACCGTATAATACAATCACCAAACAACACTACAACAAAAATGATTTTTAGTACCGGCTCATTAGTACCGGTTTTTAAGAAAACCGGTACTAATAATAAATCATGGCATTTTCGTAATTGTCAGATTTATTATTTAGTACCGGTTTTTTTAAAAAACCGGTACTAAAAATCGTCTAAAAAAAAAAACGTTTTTATTTTAGTACCGGTTTTTTATAAAAAACCGGTACTAAAGGTTTGAATTTATAAAAAAAACGGTTTTATTTTAGTACCGGTTTTTTATAAAAAACCGGTACTAAAAATCAATTAATTAGTACCGGTTTTTTATAAAAAACAGGTACTAAAAATCTAACGGTTTTTTTTATAAATTCAAACCTTTAGTACCGGTTTTTTATAAAAAATCGGTACTAATTAATTGATTTTTAGTACCGGTTTTTTATAAAAAATCGGTACTAAAATAAAACCGTTTTTTTTATTTTTAAGCGATTTTTAGTACCGGTTTTTTATAAAAAACCGGTACTAAAAATAGGCAGATATTTATTAGTCGAAATACATGTCTTCCTTCACTATTCCTCTCTCTCTCAAGGGTCATATACTTATCATTTCTCTACAAAACCGAAAATTTTCTTACTCTCAAAAACCATATAAATAAAATAGCAAAAAATTTACAAAAATTCAAAAAATTGAAAAATCATTGGAGGATGCAAAGGAGATCAAAGGAGAGCTAAAAAAATTCGAATTTGAGGTTTTCTTATTGAAGAGGCCGATCGATCAAGAGAAGGGCAATTACGGTAATTTTATTTTAATCTTCAATAATTTTTTTTTGTTAATTTGTCGATTTGTATGTGCATTATCCCTAATGGTTATAATCGGTATTTGCATCTCTTTTAGTTAAGTATTGTCATATAAGACCAAATTGCCGGAATTTGAACTATTTTAGGTCTATTTGCCCGTCCGAGATTAATCCATTAGGGATTAATCTCGGATAGTACTCCCGGTCGGGAGTACTGCTCTTTGGATACTATCTTGTCTCATTTAGGACAGCGAGCTGTACGTTAGATGCAATGCGTTGTCTGAGAAAAATTCGATAGCATTTCCTCTTATGTTCCCACGAATACGTACGCACGAGCAATTGTGTGTTTGCGTATTCAGGGAACATAAGGGGAAATGCTGCCGAATTTTTCTCAGACAACACATTGTATCTAACGTACGCTCGCTAATGAGACAAGAGTATCCAAAGAGCGGGCTAGGATGGTAACCGGCCCAAAAACCTTATATGTTGCATTGAATCTATAAACCCTAAATTCTGATTTTTTGGATATATATACAGATGGATCAAAGGGAGAAGTACATGTTTGATTATTCAAGAATATCGTATGAATTTGTTCAAGTTGTTGAAGAGTTCATAAAATGTGCAGAAGAACATCGAAAGTTGACAGGAAAACCCAGAATTTTATGTCCCTGCAAACGCTGCCTTAACTTCGAGAGACATGATAGTAATGTGATTAGATCACATTTGATTCAGCGTGGATGGATGACAACACCTAAATACCTCCGGTGGGTTAAACATGGAGAAAATTTGGAAGAAAATTTAGATGCTGGAACGAGCAATATTAATGTGTCTGATGATTTGGAAAATATTGTACAAAATGATTGTGGGGATGATACAGATGATAATGTAATAGTGGGTGATGATGATCATATAGAAAATCTAAGTGAACAACAATATAATGATGACATTAGAGAAAATGATTTGGATGAAATGATGAATGAATTGCCCAGTGATTTTATTGATGATGTTCCTGATGTGTTTCAAAAGTTGAATGAAAACTCTCATATACCCTTATATCCTAGTTGCAATGAAGAGAAATTCTCAAAAATAAAAACGGTTTTTAAGCTATATAACTTGAAAGCTAAAAACAATTGGAGCGATAAGAGTTTCACATCTTTGCTCGGTCTTTTGCGAGAAATGCTTCCAGCAGATAATACATTGCCAGATACAACTTATAAGGCTAGAAAATTACTATGTCCTTTGAAATTAGAAGTAGTGAAAATTGCAGCATGTCCGAATGATTGCATATTATTTCGTAAGGAGTATGAAAACCTCAATAAATGTCCAAAATGTAATGCATCCCGGTACAAACAAAGGGACAGTGATTTGGATGATGAAGAAGAAAGTTGTAAGAAAAGACCAGCTGCGAAAATATTGTGGTATTTGCCAATAATACAAAGGTTTGAGCGTCTTTTCAGTAATTCAAAAGATGCTAAACTGTTGAGATGGCACGCAGAAGGCAGAAAGAAAGATGGAAAACTCAGACATCCAGCAGACTCACTCCAGTGGAACAATATAGACAGCCATTTCATTGATTTTGGCAGTGAGTCTAGAAATTTGAGATTGGGACTATGCACGGACGGAATGAATCCTTACGGTCTCATGAGTACGAACCGAAGCGTTTGGCCTGTTTTGTTGGTTATTTACAACCTTCCTCCTTGGTTATGCATGAAAAGAAAATATCTGATGATGCCGCTGCTCATTTCTGGTCCAAAACAACCCGGCAACGATATAGATGTTTATTTGGCTCCGTTAATAGAGGATCTTGATGTGTTGTGGAAGGACGGAGTGAAAATCTTTGATGCACATTCAAGGAATTATTTCAACTTACGTGCCATGATATTCTGCACGATTAATGACTTTCCCGCTTACGGGAACTTGTCGGGTTACCGAAATAAAGGAGAAAAGGCATGTCCTATTTGCATGGAGGAAACACATTCGATATGGTTATCGAATTGTAGAAAAACTGTTTATTTGGGACATCGTAGGTTTCTCAGTCGTCATCACCCTTACCGTCGGCCACCTTACAAGAACAAATTTGATGGCAACACCGAGAACCGTCGGGCTCCTGTACCAAAATCTGGAAGACAGACTTATGAACAAGTGAAGGATCTTAAAATTGTACTGGGCAAACCATTTGTGAATAGAATTCCTGAAAAGTGCTTTTGGAAGAAAAGGTCTATATTCTGGGATTTCGAATACTAGCCTTATTTGGATGTTAGACATTGTTTAGATGCCATGCATATAATCAAGAACATTTGTGAAAATCTAGTTAATTTGATTTTAAATGCTCAAGGAAAAGTGGACAATGTTAACGTGAGGAAAGACATGGTGAAAATGGGAATTCGACTGGAACTAGCTGCAAAGGAAGATAATAGTAAGAAGCGGGATTGGTTACCTAATGCTGTTTATACTTTAACAAAAAAAGAGAAACTCAGTTTGTTGGAGTGTTTGAGGTCTATAAGGGTTCCTACTGGTTATTCCTCAAATATTTCACGAAAGGTTTCCATTAAAGATATGAAATTGATTGGAATGAAGTCTCACGATTATCACGTGTTGCTGACCCAGTTACTTCCGGTTGCAATTCGAGCATCTTTTAAAGAAGAAGTTCGAAATTCTATTATTAAGTTGTGTTTCTTCTTCAATAAAATTTGCTCTAAAGTTATCGATCCCGAAAAACTGAATCAGTTGGAAACCGATGCGGTTCAGACCATATGCGAGTTGGAGATGCATTTCCCCCCCTCATTCTTTGTTATTATGGTGCATTTGACCATTCATTTAGTTAGAGAGATAAAGCAATGCGGTCCGATATTTTTGCGGTACATGTATCCTTTTGAAAGAGCAATGGGTCAATTGAAAGGATTAGTCAGAAGCAGATCTCGGCCCGAAGGAAGCATAATTGAAGGATATGTTGCAGAAGAGGTAATTGATTTCTATAATGATTACCTAGATGGAGTTCAACCTATTGGCCTGCCCAAAAATAGACACGAAGGTAGACTCCTAGGAAAAAGCATAATTGGTATGAAAGTAATTACAATGGACCTTGCAAAAAGAGAAAAAACCCATCTTAAAATTTTGCAGCAAGTCGCTGTTGTCTCTCCTTATGTGAATGAACATATAACCGAGTTGCGAGAGCAGAATCCTCAGAGATCAGAAAATTGGATCACCAAGGAACACAACAAAACTTTTGTAAAATGGTTCAGAAACAAGGTAACCGAGTCTCAACCTTCAAATGAAACGGTAAAATTTCTTGCTAGAGGTCCTAACGCCAATGTGCAAACCTATCAAGGGTATGATCTGAATGGTTTCACTTGGTATACAAAAAAACAAGATGGAAAAAGTACAGTCCAAAACAGCGGAGTCACAATAGTAGCCATATCAAGTGATGGAACATCATCAGAGCCGTATTATGGGTGGATTGAAGAAATTTGGGAATTTGATTATAATGCATTTAAAATACCAGTGTTTGAATGCAAATGGATGCTAAAAAGCGGCGTCAAGACTGATAAAAACGGATTTGTAACCGTTGATTTCAAAAAATTGGGATATGCTGATGACCCCTTTATACTTGCAAACAAACAAGCAATGCAAGTTTTTTATATTGCAGATCCGGCTGAAAAGGGACGACATGTGGTCCTTCCCGGAAAAAGACGCATCGTTGGCGTTGAAGATGTCGTGGACGAAGAAGAATATGACCAATTTGATGAAATAGCTCCATTCTCCACAGGTAGTTCTAAATAATTTTATATTTAGAAAATTTAGATAAATAATTTTAAATGTAACGAATTTGACAAATTTATATATGTTATTACTCACAGGTATTGATGGGACACCGCAACCAATTGAAGAGTTAACAAGTAATTTGCGTTCCGATCAGGAAGAAGGCGTGTGGGTAGATCGACCGAAGTCATCAAAAAATAAATAGCTTTCATGTCTATTGTAATAATTTTTATTAGTACAAATTAGTCTTTTTTTCGTGTAATATTTTTATTTTGATTAAAAAACCGAAACTTTATGATTTATTCTAATTAAGTTTATTAATTAATTTTAAAAATATTTAAATTATTATTTCATATTATTTAAATATTTACATAATTTAATTTGACTATTTAATTAAAAAACAGAAACTAATTTAATTAATTATAAGTAATTAAATAAATTTATTTATATAATTTAAAAAAAAACCGAAACTTTATGATTTATTCTAATTAAGTTTATTAATTAATTTTAAAAATATTTAAATTATTATTTCATATTATTTAAATATTTAAATAATTTAATTTGACTATTTAATTAAAAAACAGAAACTAATTTAATTAATTATAAGTAATTAAATAAATTTATTTATATAATTTAAAAAAAAAACCAATTTAGTACCGGTTTTTAAGAAAAAACCGGTACTAATTTAAAAACTTTATGATTTATTCTAATTAAGTTTATTAATTAATTCTAAAAATATTTAAATTATTATTTGATATTATTTAAATATTTACATAATTTAATTTGACTATTTAATTAAAAAACAGAAACTAATTTAATTAATTATAAGTAATTAAATAAATTTATTTATATAATTTAAAAAAAAAAACCAATTTAGTACCGGTTTTTAAGAAAAAACCGGTACTAATTAAAAAAACCGAAACTTTATGATTTATTCTAATTAAGTTTATTAATTAATTCTAAAAATATTTAAATTATTATTTCATATTATTTAAATATTTACATAATTTAATTTGACTATTTAATTAAAAAACAGAAACTAATTTAATTAATTATAAGTAATTAAATAAATTTATTTATATAATTAAAAAAAAAAAACCAATTTAGTACCGGTTTTTGAGAAAAAACCGGTACTAATTTAAAAAACTGAAATTTAACCCCTTCCCATCTCCATCTCTCACTCTCTCTCTCTCGTTGCAATCCGACCCTCTCACTCTCACTCTCCTAGCTCTCACTCTCTCTATCTAGCTAATCTCTCCTAGCTAGTTGCTGCTGCCGCTGCCCATACTCTTCTCTGCCGCCGCTGCCCCTCTCAACCTCGCCGCCGCTGCCCCTCGCCGCCGCTGCCTCTCAACCTTTTGCCGCTGCCTCTCAACCTCGCCGCTGCCTCTCCACCTCAAGTAAGCCCCCCTCTCATCTCTTTTGCCTCTCCACCTTAATTTTGCCGCATGCAGAGATTAATTTTGCCGCTGCCACTTAATTTGTGTTGTATAAGACTTAATTTTGCCGCCACTTAATTTTGTCGCTGCCACATTGGGTATAAGACTTAATATACAAAGTACATGATATGTTTGTTAGGCATTGGGTATAAGACTTAATATACAAAGTACATAATATACAAAGTACTTAATTTTGCCACCTTGATTTTGCCGGCTGCCACCTTTATTTTGCCGCTGCCACATTGAATTTATGACCCTTAAGGATTTTATCCGAAACAATGTCTTATGCCAAGTGAATTTTATCATAACAGGGATTAATTTATAAATAGAATATTGGTACTTAGATTATTATGTTGAGTAATAGAACAATGGTTACTTAGATTATTATTGTTGAGTAAGTAGATTGAATTTGATATTGAAATTATTAACAATAATAAAAGGTATTAATGGAGAAACCTGAAGGAAGCAACAAGAAAGGGAAAAAACAGATTGAAAAAGTTTATGTCCGGCGAAATGAAGAGAAGAAGAAGGAGAAGGAAAAGGAAAATGAGAAGGAGAAGGATGCGAGCACCACGCCATGGTGGATGCGAGGAAAAAACTACCCTCCTCCAGTTAGAAGGTCTGTTTCTGCTGTGAGGTCCTGGCCACTCGGTTGCGGACGAACTCCTGCTGATATGGAGGAGGTTCCAGAGGAGGTGGTCCCAGCGGAGGAGGTTCCAGAGGAGGTGGTCCCAGCGGAGGAGGTGGTCCCAAAGAAGGATTAGGGTTTAATGATTAAGTGGTTTACTGGTTGTTTTAGTGGTTTCAGTGGTTTTAGTGATTTAGTGGTTGTTTCAGTGGTTTTAGTGATTTAGTGGTTGTTTTGTTTTAGTGGTTTGAACTTGAATGTTATTTGAACTTATCTATGTTTCATTTTGTTAATTATTAGTTTGTTTGATTTGTAGATGTGCTAATTAATAGTTGTTAATTATTTATTTGATGTGTTAATTGTGCTATGTAATTAATAGTTGCATGTAATTATACTTGAAGTTGCAGTCATATCGAATCAAGATGATCAGGATTTTACGACAAATCAAGATGAGTCAAGTTCTGAAGAGGAGCAGGTGGTTGTTAGCCAAAGGGGAAAAAGATCAACTGCTAAGTGCATGAAAACACGTAAAGCGATAGCCAATGGAGAAGACATGACTGTGGAATTCAATACAGAAGGCAAACCTTGCGGCGAGAATGCAAAAAGATTCACGAATTGGTGTGCAGAAAAAACAAGAGATATGATCCCTTGCAGGTACCTAACTATATACATATACAAATATATATGTGCATGAGTGCTAATGATATGAATTGGTATGCGATAATAGTATTTATCGGTTTCAATGCAGTTATAGTAGTTGGCATGATGTGCCAAAAGAGTTGAAAATGAATTTGTTACGAGAAATATGGAAGGTTTGGAATATTCCAGCGGACCTACCATTGGCTACTAAAAAGAAAATTCTCTCTAATTGTAACGAGAAATGGAGGCATTGGAAAGGCAGATTGGTGAGATATTATTACTTGCAAATCAATTATAATTTTCTCTAATTTTCGTTTATAAAAGTTTGATTCAACATTTCTGTCATTGTAGAATAAAAAATACAGGATCAATGCGCAAGAAGGTGGACCTATGCCATGGGATGTACAAAACATCTCGAAGGAGGAATGGGAGGCAATGGAAGCATATTGTTCTAGTGAGAAATTTGCGGTATGAAAACAAATTTAATATAAAACAATTAATTATTTCTAGATACTAATTTTATTGTTTATACTAATAGTCTTTTGAATTTTTAATAGAAAATGAGTCAACAAGGAAAGATTAATGCTGCAAAGAAAGATATGCCCCACACACTCGGATCAGGAGGTTACATAAGTGCTGAGTTGAGATGGAAAGAAGGAGAGGAGGTCCATGGTGGGTCCTCAGTTATTACCAAGGATATGGATGGTCGGACTTATAATTGGAGTAGGGCACGCGCTAAAAAGGATCCAAATACCGGCAAACTTATGGTTAAAAATCCTAGGGCTGCCGCGGTGATCGACAAAGCGGTACGTGTAACAACTCCAATAACTTTATTTATGTATCAAATGAATTTA
The DNA here is from genome assembly GCA_028095005.1 of Rhynchospora pubera. Lineage (NCBI taxonomy): Eukaryota > Viridiplantae > Streptophyta > Magnoliopsida > Poales > Cyperaceae > Rhynchospora > Rhynchospora pubera. Next base: position 47,157,681 of record CM051460.1, read on the forward strand.
ATTTAATCTAACTAACATTAATTTTTCTTTTTGTGATAGGTTGCTCTAGTTCAGTCAGGCGAGGTTGAGTCTGTTCGTCAAAATGACATCTTAACAGCTGCGATCGGTACGCCAGAGCACTCCGGACGGTTGAGAGGATATCCACATTTTTCCGGTGTGAAGCAGGTGTATGGTAAGGGTACGAGAAAATCATCAAAGGGGTATTCCAAAGAGGAGGTTGATCGGTTGATGGAGGAGGTGAAAGCACAAATGCAAGAGGAACTCAATAAGCGAATGGATGAGGAACTTAAAAAGCGAATGGATGAGGAACTCAATAAGCGAATGCAGCAAAGCTTTTCACAAATGTTTTCGCAAGGCCAAGGTCAAGTGCAGACACCGCAGACCTACGATCCAATTTACCAACAAGCTATGCTGATGATATCACAGGGTAGCAATAATCAACCACATCCGATTCCTCATCCGAGTTTTCAGGTTATTAATTTTATCAAGCTAATGATATATATTATTTTTCTCGCATATAATATTTAGGGTTTGATAATTTGTTATTATTTTTTATATTCCTAATAAATACAGACGCCTGTCGAAGCTTTGATTCTCCTCCCAGGAACGTCCGGTACACCTGTGTATGTAGCTAGAGTTATGGTGCATGCACAGACTTATGGTGATACAGTCCATGGAGAGCCATTGGGTATAGGGGAAGTGAAGGTACAAATTTTGGAAGTTTTTGATAATGCGAGACACACGATTGTACCTTTTCCACCTCCTAACGGAGATGATCGGCTTGGTGTTCTGATGGGTTCATTTCTGAGATGGCCAATTCATCTTGTGGATTACGATATGTCAAAATTGGTATGTATTAGTAATTATATATATTTAGTAAAAAAACGAGCGTGAATAATATCATTTTCATGACTAATATGTTGGTTGTTTAGGAGCAAGTGAGACAAATAACAAAACAAACTATTCCGCAAGATAAGGAGAAGCAGTTGGAGCAAGAGAATGACGAAGATGAACCGAGCGTGGATCAGTTTTTTGCAGAGGAGGTAATTGAATTACACGATCCGTACGTCTCCGAGGAAAAATTGACACAGATCGGGCCTTACGCCAAAGAAATGCATAACTACATGAGAATGTTCGACGTGTCAGTCACTCAATTCAGCAATCTTCCTGGTGAATTCGAGTTACAAGATGTCAAGACATTCCTTCTTGATTTTGAAGATATCAGCCATGTCTTAAATCGGAAGGAACTTTACGTTCAAGTGATTAAAGTTTGGGTCTTGTAAGTATTCTAGCTCCTAACTTTGCAACAGTTGATTATTAATTATATGATATGTCTTGTAAGTATTCTAGCTCCTAACTACGTTCAAGTGCAGGCGGTGTAGGGAGTATTGTGCTGAGACTTTGATGAAGAAGTGGGTATTTTGGGATCCGGAACGATGCTCGGGTTCGGATGTAGAGAACAATGAAATCGGCACTGTAAGCTACATATTCAATCTTTTGAAGAAGTATGCAAAAAGGGATCCCTATCATGTTTTAGTGCATCATAATCGGTTTGTTATAAAATTTCTAATTTTGACTTTAATTATAATTTTGAATTTGCAGTTTATTGTTAATTTAACCAACAAAAATATATGTATGTAATTACAGGTCGCATTTTGTGATTATTATAGTTCAACTCTCGACACGAATGATGTGGATAGTAGATTCACTCCAATCTAAGGAAGCCTACCAGTCTACAATTATAGGAAATTACGATCAGTATGTTTAATATTAACATATATATATATACTTCGTGTATGCACTATTTAGTTATATAATAATATCTAGAAACTAATTTTTATAATTATATATTTTTTTTGCAGAGCTTTGTCAAGATTGGTGAAAAATTCGAATTTTGAAGTTCAAATGATTTTTGTACATACTTGCAATTAATATATATATAGTTTCGTCATTTCATTTGGAATTTATTGAATTTAAACTTAATTGTATTAGTTTTGAAATTGTAGAGTCCACGACAACCAAACAATATAGATTGCGGCTTTTATGCGATGGTAAACCTACGCAAGATCCTTGATCACTGTACGCTACATGAGACCCTCCCATCGGTATGGATTATATATTAATCTTACTATGTATATGATTAGGGTTTAATTAGTAGCAATTTTCATAGGTTATTAACTATATAAAATGTCAAAATGCAGGTTTTGCAACCGGTTGGTAAGCGTTATAGTGAGAAAGAGATCAATGACACGATAAATGAATGGTTTCGTTATTTACTTACGCTTGTAGGTCGTGGTAAATGAATACAATTAACTATGTGTGATTTGTGCTTGCATGGAAATATTAACTATGTGCATGATTTCATATGGAAATGTTTGTGATCGATGCATGATGATTTGATATTGTTTGTGATTTGATATTATTTGTGATCCATGCATTTGATTTTTTATATTGTGTGATATATATATTAATTGGTACAATTGGTACAATTAATTGGTACAATGAATGGGTACAAATGGCTAGCAAAAAGGGGGCTAGCCCAAAAAACAGATTTAATTTTTTTTTTAATTTAGTACCGGTTTTTTTATAAAAAACCGGTACTAATTTTAAAATTTTCGGTTTTTTTTATTAATTTTAATTAAATAAAATTTACAGATTTAAATTAAATTAATTTAGTACTTGTTTTTTATAAAAAACCGGTACTAAATTAATTTAATTTTCGTTTTTTTATTTAATTAATTAAATAATTAATTAAATAATTTCTTAATTTAAATATATTTAATTTAGTACCGGTTTTTTATAAAAAACCGGTACTAAATTAATTTAATTTTCGGTTTTTTTTATTTAATTAATTAAATAATTTCTTAATTTAAATATATTTATTTATTTAATTAAATTATTAATTAAATAATTTCTTAATTTAAATATATTTAAATTAGTACCGGTTTTTTATAAAAAACCGATACTAAATTAATTTAATTTTCGTTTTTTTATTTAATTAATTAAATAATTAATTAAATAATTTCTTAATTTAAATATATTTAATTTAGTACCGGTTTTTTATAAAAAACCGGTACTAAATTAATTTAATTTTCGGTTTTTTTTTTATTTAATTAATTAAATAATTTCTTAATTTAAATATATTTATTTATTTAATTAAATTATTAATTAAATAATTTCTTAATTTAAATATATTTAAATTAGTACCGGTTTTTTATAAAAAACCGGTACTAAATTAATTAATTTTAGTACCGGTTTTTTATAAAAAACCGGTACTAATATGGTTTATTTCATGATTTACTACCGGCTCATTAGTACCGGTTTTTTATTGCTTTTAGTACCCCCTATTATTAGTACCGCTGCAAAACCGGTACTAATAATACAAAAAAAACCGGTACTAATGTTTATTAATGGCGTAGTGCAACTCTAGCCAACATCGGCTCTCACTGAGATATATAGATCAAAGATCTCTAATAGTTTATTTGGAGAGAGTAAATCTCTCACTGATTCTTATGGCCTAGTTCAAATTCAATACTGTAATTTTTTCTTTGCTGATGCCTTTTTTTTGTCATAAAAAGAGAAAAATACTACAATCACGTGTTTTTTTTTTCTTAGAAAAAAATACATATATAAATTTATACAAAAATTATTTTAGGCGTTTGGGAACTCACCTTAGACACTGGTTCATATTCTCCTACCCATAAAAATGCATATAATTTATGAAACTATCGTTTAAATAATTTCAGTTGAAGCAGAAAGAAAATAAAAATGCATAAATAAAAAAAAATAAATTATATGCAAGTCATACATGTACAGGACACTGACCTATGGAAGCAGTTATTCGAAGCCCTTCAATTTGTTTCCAGAAGGACAACAAAGCAAATGTACCTTGCATGGGTAAACTCACGACCTCTGACCAGAAAACATTAGAAATTAAAAATAACATGATTAAAGCATGTGAGTAATAGATAAATCCTTTAATAGTTTATATAGTAAGCAATCTACTTGAACAGACCAAGCCCAAGATGAAACGACACATGCATAAATCCACGATGTACATGTGTTACTGCCTCTTTTATTCCCATTCATCTTCTGCCATCATTAATTAAAATATATCGTATACCAGCAAGGCATCCATGAAACCCAAACTACAAAGAAACCCAAAGAAATAGACATTTTAAGTAACACCATTTGATGAAGCACGACAATTTGTAGAACTATTTTCTCTGTAATGTGATGATGATAAAAAAAAAGTTAGGAAAATCAAAATGATGTTATCACTCATCATATCTATTAAAGATTAAACATGATAAACATCTCCTCAAAAAAATTGAATTGAAGACCTTGATCAGCAATGGGTGGCTTCTCAGCTTGGTCCTTCTTGAGAGGACACTCTTCAGAATACCTTGGGTCTTTAGCAATTGCTGATTCTGGCGTGGCATCAAATGCAAATGAGAAATAACTGGCTGGTTCTTACAAAAGTCATTGGCTGCATACCAGATCCTCCACTGCAAAAGAAACAATCTGTTTTGATCAGAATAAATGTCAGACAGACAAATAAAAAGCAATAAGGCAAAGGACATAAAAAAGAATGTATATAAGAGAGACAAACAAAGAAAACCCATACTCATTGACAATTGCCAGCAATGTAGCACCACAATTTAGCACCAGTAATTGCCACCAGCAAAATGTAGCTCCACAACCTGACATAATGCCAATATAAATACATGAACTCCTAGGAACAGATAGGAGGAGGAGAGAATGGCAAACCTTGAAGCAGCACACGATAAGGAGAACAGGAGAAAACCTATCAGCAAAGCAAAAAGGGAATGAAAAAAAAAACAATGTAATAGGTAGAAAATAAAGAAAGCAGCAAATAAAGACCCCAAACCAAAATAGGCAGGCAAACGCATGGTGCAAGGGAGGTCACAGCGTGATGCAGTAGATTTTTCTATTGCTAGATTGGCCTTTCTTTCCAATCTCTTGCACCTACCGGCAGATTTTTTAGCCAAAAGAAAGGCTGCCAAACCCATCAGAAAGATTGCTTCACCATGCATTTCTCTTTTGTCATCCCAAATATAGCCACTAATAGGAGTGCCCCATCCGCAACAGACCTGATTACATCTCCAAATCAGAACAATAAAAAGTTAAATAGACCAAATAAATAACCTTGGTAGATACAGAAAAGTAACTATTAGGCACAGAGCCTGGTAGTCAAGGTAATATCTAAGATTTGTAAAACTTTGATCCGTTTTATATGATGTATATAAACAGTAAATATAAAGGCGGCTTATAGTTACAGCAAGTAATATAAGCAAAAGCAATGCTGAAAAGATACCCTGCAAATCCCTTTACTTTCTCCCATACGTCATTTTGTTCAACAGAACTGCTAGAATCATCAGACTTCATAGATTTTGGGCTATCTGTTTTTCTTGTCGGACTGCTATCCCTTCTTTTCTTGGCAGCTAGCAAAAACATCAGAAAAACAACCATCAGCACAGCTGCTTCTTGTCGACATACCAGTAACATTAAGTTACAATAGTACTCCATAGCAATGGCCATAATATCAAAATAGCTGTGCGAATCGAACCCATAGTACCCCCTGGCTCAGTAATACTGTACTGTAATGACGATAAAAAAACTCAGAAAATCCAAATTATACAAAAATACTTTACCTTGGACTTGCATCCTGTATCATTTCTGTAGCAACATCCCTGAAATAGAAATCCAAATCTAGCACAAATTAGCCTCATGAATCTACCAGTAGGTTAAGTTCTTCTTTCACCTGGAAATAGAAGATCAGTTTGTTGAGACAGTAATACCTGAAAACCCAAAAAACACCCCTAAAAATGAAGATGAACTCCCTCAACAGCTGAACAAAACACACATGAATTTTTATCGCAAGCGCTTTTCACATAAAAAATAGTACATCTCATTACCCATCAAAGCAAAAAAAATGCACCGACTAGATTGTTTTCAAGAGGAACCAAAATTCCTCACCCTTACCATTTGCATTTGTGTCTGATCTATAATGGAATAGCAATACATAGCAAGCCTTTCCTGTTCAGAACGATCTGACGACGAAGACCAAAAGTATTCCCAACAAACCTGGGAAAATCAGCATAACACTGACATGCTGATGACAACGTCATAAAGAGCAAAAATGAGAAAACGAAAAGAGAGAAAATTAAAGGAGAAGCACCACTGTTCCAAACATCAGCCATAATCTCAGGAAAAGCTAACATCCTTCATTTAAGCTTTAGTCTATCCTCATCTGAAAGATCTAAATCTAGTAAAAAAAATGAAAAAAGGGTAAAAATGCAACAGGAAAACCTTAGAACTTCTAGTTCAGTTTGAAACAAAAGCCATCAAGAATAGAACGCAGGAACTTTTCCACAATTTTTTTTTCCTGACACCAACACCACCAACTATTTCCTACACTGAAACAACAGAAGGTGTAATATCCTAAAAAACTAAGCTGATAACCTGCAACCACAAAGAACCAAAGACACATAACTGGACGCACAAAGCAGGACCAGAAAAGCAAACCAACAGAAATGAAATACACACACACACACATGAAGACAGTAAAGAAAAAAAATACCAGCACAACACAGCAGAAAGAAACGAACAGAACAGAAAACTGCAGCAATCCCTCGCCAAGCAACAGCAAGCCACGAACAACACCCCCAGGAAACCTGCAGAACAACAAAAAAAAAAGTTAAATAAGTAGTAGTAGAGGCAGAACCGAAATCAATAAAAAATATGAGAAAATCAGGAAAAAAATAGCACAACAAAAAAAACAAACACAGGACACCTAAATGAGAAGCAACAACAGTCCAGGAATAACCAAAATCGGTGCTGATGTCGAAAAGGCAAAAAATGGTGGAAATAGAACCGAAAAAGAAAAGACACGCACCAGACCAACATAGGAAGAAAGCAAGAAAGAAGAAAGAGCGATGAGAAGAATGGGTCTGTCGCAGCTCAACAGGAAATGAGGATTTTCGAGAGCAGGTAGAGAGGCCATCACAGTAGATCGTACAAACCGGAATGGCAGAAAGGAGCGGAGACCGAGCGGAGAAAGCACACACAGATCCAGTAAGACCAAACGCAGAATAGCTAAAGGTGCGGCACAACGAAGAAACAACAAAGGATCCAACGACACACAGCATGAGGAACTGACCTGGAAAGCACAGAGGAATCGCAACATAAAATCCCAACCAAGAGAACAGGCCAGGACCATCCCACGCAGGAAAAGCATACCAAACCAATCAGGTAGAGCGGACAAAAAGGGACGGCTGAGATGAAGAGATGCAGAAGAAAGAAACGGCTGGGATGCACCAATATTTCTACAGTTCTCCAATGATTTGAAATTTAGGTATTTATGATTATCCCTGTTTCCTCGGATCCGGAAATGTAAACCACGTAGCAGCGACATTATTTGTGCCTTCTAGGAAGCTATCGTACCTGTTATTGTATGATTGAAAGGACAGAGATGCGGTGGCGTTATGAGAATCCTCCAAATTCCAATTATTTCCCACTCTTAAGTTGGAGCTCTGATTCTCTGCAGCAGAAACTAGTATATCGCACTGTGTCGCATTTCTATTGATTGGTGTGCTAGCAACTTGGGTCGTTTGACATGAGGTTAACCTAACTTCTAAATTAATAAACTAATTTATTAATCTACAATTGCTAAAAACAAAGTTGAGGACAACATGGTTAGTACAAAGCCTCCAAAAAATTTTACAAAAGGTACGTTTTGGTTGGAGTTGAAGTCAGTTAAGTTAGAAGTTGTAGTTAGTATTTTGAAGTTAGTGGTTGAAGATAGTGAAGCTAGAAGATGTGAAAGTTAGTACAAACTTGAAGTTAGAAATTATTGTTTTGGATGTTATATTAAAGTTAGAGATTAAGTGAATGAATAAAATATTGATTTAATTTTTTTAATAACTATATTACATTATAAATATATAAATAAGACTGCTAATGGACTGGACCGTCCATGGACAATATGAATTGGACAGTGTTGGAGTTGGACTACTTTTGGTCTGGATTGAAGTCCAATTGTTAAGTACTTTTGACCAAATGCGGACTTAAGTACAAATAAATTCAATTTGAATGGATGTGATGTCTGGAATGATAACTGCCATCTGCAGTTTTGCCATCCATGTCATCGCAAAATATAAATGAACATATACGGCAAACAAGATGAACATATAGAGGATCTAAGTGAACACTGACAAACAAATAAGTGTTGTCATCATTTGTTCAGAATTTTACATGCATATTCAACATATTTTCATTGAACTTATTTGTTTGTATGCGTTCACTTAGATCATCTATATGTTCACTTTATTTACTGTATATGTTCAATTTATATTTAGCGATGGTAGGGATGACAAAACTGCAGATGATAGTAATCAATTTCTGATGTGATTGTTCAATGCATTTATGATTTGATTGTGAAACTTATATGTTTCTTAATGGTTGTTGATTTTGTTAAAATTTTCAAATGCTGAAATTTCAAAATTAATGGTTTAAAATTTAAAAAATTATAAAATTCAAAACTTTGAAATTTCAAATTTTTAAAATTCAAAATTTTGAAATTTCAAAATTTAAATTTTTCAAAAAAAAAATTTCAAAATTTAAATTTTTCAAATTTCAAATTTCAAACTTATTTCTAAATTTTAAATATTTTAAAATTTCGAAATTTTTAATTTTGGAATTTTGAATATTAAAGTTCTAAAATTTAGGATAAAATTAGTGATTACTTAATAATGAGAGCTATTAATATTAAGATACTATTTGAGAAGTCTTTTACATAATGAGGTATAAAAAACGTCTAAAACTTTGTCCATATGATTATTTTATGGATAAATAGTGGACTCCATTTGGTTAGAAGATGAACTGGATAATACTATATATGGCTGTTTGCATTCTCCAAGGAATTTGGGGAATTTCATCTTTCTATCATAAATTTATTATAAACTATCCAAACTCTTCATAAAGTTACACACTTTCCAATAAATTTATTCCTAGAAATTGCAACTTCCTCAAATTCCTAAGCGATCCAAACGGCCCCTATAATAGACTTGATTTGGACATAGACTTGAATTCCTTGTTATTGGACGGAGGTGGACGTGAATTGGAAACCGTCTATTAGTGTATATAAAGATCGACCAGGGTGGGCTGCGCCTGGTACTATGGTTAATGCAGTGCTATGATAGATTTTTTTTGCGACAATTTCATGTAACATTGGTCTATCCTACCATTCTATTACCACAGCAGATCAAATAGCCAAAAACGAAAAACGCCATCACATATAAAAACAACTGTGGTTGGAACAATGGTTAATTTGGACCATTGATTTCTCCTTCGTACCATCTTAGCCTTTAATTTTTTAGGCCTTAAAATACACATGTTAATAGCGAAGGCACTTTATGCCGCTGCCAATTTACAGATTTAATAAGTCGAATCATGTCTAAACTAAATTAGACCCGTTTCATGCATCTTAGACTCCGTTTGGATGGTGTGGGAATAAGAAGAATAAAAAAAAAATATTGAAAAATGTATAACAATGTGAAAAGTTTTGATTATTTATAATAAATTTAAAAATAAGAAGAAATTATTCTCTTATTTCTAAACTCATTCAAACATAGCATTAGAAAATGAAAATCCTCAAAGGACCAACCACCTATGTCTGCTCCTGTGCTCCAACATGGTAGAGGTGACCATTAAAAAAAAAACATGGTAGAGGTGGGACCCACAAAACAACTCGGTCGGTAGAGTTGAGTGTACCCGGTCTATGTGGCCGCATTTATATTTTTGAGGTCTTTTTCTTCGGTATATATTATATATGGCCGTATGGGTGCTCCAACCTCCAAGTGCAATTACATTTCTTTTCTTCAGCTTTTTTACTTTTCACTACACATGACACGAGTCTCTTGTGCAGGAATTAAGGAAAAATGGAGCCTTTGGGAATCAAATCCAATTATCCAAGTAGGCTAGGAAACGACAATGGTTTTCACCGTTTGACATCGATTCTTTTTTTTTTTTTAAAATGGTAACACAATAAATAATATGTTAACGGAATTGTTAAGTCCATCTCCAATATTCTATTATTCTCATCATCCCTGGACTTCTATTAATGAGAAAGCTAGTTAATTAATGAGGATCCCAGGGGATGATAACGCGTTTTCTATTTTTGACAAAGATCATCCATACGTATCCCCGCGCCTTCTGCTTCGCTCCCGTTCCCCATCCTTGTACATATTCAGGTACCATTTTGTCTCCAAACTAAACCAATTGCCTTGAGTTTACATAGTTTAGATAGTTTAGATGAGTTTAGGTTAGTTTAATTAGAGTTTTATGTCAAGAATGAGTTACTACCATAGTTTCTAATTTTATTGCAGATTCTGGACAATAAATGACTTGGATGAGTCCATAAAATTGAAGAGCTCGTTCTAAGCTTTCCAACGGATCTTGAATCACCTCAAACGGAGTTCGGATGAAGGAGATATGCCCAAAATACTGACAGGACGCAGTGCTTACATTTTCCTGCGACCCGCTGAAAGTCCCAGCGGCCCGCAGGCCTGGAACTGCCAGATTTAGCAGAATCGCCCGATTTGGCAATTCTATATTTGGATGGCGGTTTCTACCGACTCCAGGTGCATCCAGAGCACGTCTTCAGTTATTTCCAGCGTTTCTAGACCTTCCCAAGGCCTATTAAAGACCTGTTTGAGGGGGGACAAAGAGAGAACAAGGAAGAAGGAGACCAAATCCAAGGTCAATTTAGGGTTAGACATAGAGTTATTTGAGAGTTGAGTCTCAAGTCCAGATCGAGACAGCGCCAAGCAGGTTGATTGCGACAGCAAGAGACGTGTTTGATAGGAGATTTCGACACACGCAAGAGCAATTGGTTGTAATCTTTCCTTATTCTCATTTTCTCTTGTGTTTGTATGATGTTTCTTAGTTGTTGATTGTTTGTTTTAGGGCTATGGTTGTAAACTCGAATTCTTAGTTGTTGATTGCATGTTTATTTAGTTCATTTGGTATCTTTGTGTTTTGTATCTTGCTTGAATTGCTTGAATTGATTATGCCATAAATATTTAAGTAGATTTGTTTACACCCGTTAAGTAGAGCTCGCTTAATTGTTAGGTGGTTAAGTCCAAATAAACTTAGATTATTAGGCATGATTATGATTAACATGAAGGTTGTAAACTGAAAGGTTAAACCAGGACTAGTTAACGAGAGTTAAGTCCTTTCCAAGAGTGAAAACTCAAGGATTTCATAGGTTAGAAAGGTATAGACTTGTAGAAACTAGACCAAGAAACGATAGTTGAAATCTAGATTCTATACGAGGAAAATTGGGTTAATTAATTGATAACCAGACCTAAAACGAGAGTTTGATCTAGGAACCTTAATTAAGCCATTATCCCTACACAATTATCAACTGAATTAAGTCAATTTGCATTCACATTGCTAATCCTAGCGGGCCGCTGAGTGAATCAGCGAGGTTGTCTATGCCCGCCAAGTAGCCAGCGACCCGTATAATAGATTAGCGACCTAGGTTCCTTTAGCGGGCCGCTACGAGAGTCAGCGGGCCGCTGGAACTGGGACTAAGAAGAAGTGTTAGCAACCATAAACCCTAGAATTACGTGACTTGTTGAATCTCTCTTATTAATTCTTGTTTTGACCTTGTAACTAGACTTAGGATTTAGACTCACCTGCAACCCTTAATTCACATAAGAGTTGAACCGTCTAGCTAGTTTAGTAAAGTAAAAGACTAATATTCCAACACCGTCCCTGTGGATTCGACCCTCAAGCTGTTCTACAAACGATTAGATCGACAGACACGAAGTTTTTATTTTGAGACTTGGTTCCCCATCGATCAGTAACTTCAACAATTACATGTCAACTTCAACCGTTACATATTAAGTATCATTAATTATCCAGTCTGTTGAAGTTAATATACATAACTGTTGAAGTTGATATATATAACTATTGAAGTTAATATATAAAATTGTTATATATATATATATATTAAATATTTAAATGTTAATATATATAAAATATTTAAATGTTAATATATATAACTGTTGAGGTTAATATCCTAACTATTGAAGTTAATATTTATAATTGTTGAAGTTAATATTTATAATTGTTGAAGTTAATATCGTAACTATTCTAGTTATATATATTAACTATTGAAGTTAATATGTAATTGTTGAAGTTAAGATATAATTGTTGAAGTCAAGTCGCTCTGTGTCGCTCCTAAAATAGAAGTATGGTCTTAAGCAATTCCGGGAGAGGGGAGCGAAATAGAGGATGAGTATTGGATTTACGTTTTTGGAAAACGCGTGGATACTCCTTGTCCGAAATTGAAAACGCGTTATTAAATGCTGGAGATGTTGAGAATGATGAATATCGGAGATGATCATTATCACCCCCGATATGTTAATGTTTTTTTTTTCTGACTTTTGTTTCCTCCCTTTCATCATTTTACAAAAATTTACAAAAAAAAAAAATCGGTAATAAACAAAAAAATGTGATCACGCAACTTGCGATTTTAATACTAGTTATTTGCTATTTATCATTGCCCAAGTAAATAGTTATTTTAAATTAGTTAATGAATTACAATCAAACAATTATATATTTTTTTGAAGATTTGACAGCGGCTGTCAAAGGCCAAACAATTATTTATTAATTGGACCAAGCTTTATATTCTATCTAAACAATTAATAACAGAACTACATTTCAAATACATTTTGGAGCAATTGTCCAGAAGATAATCGTCGTGATTACTGTTGCCTCTCTCTGTCCTCTTTGTTTTGATCGATCGAAGGAAATATTAGTACTATTATTCATAACTTCAGTAATCGTTAAATCAACATGCATAACAACTAATGTTTAAATTAATTATACCAGACGTGAATCTTAACATTATTATTATTTTTTTGCACAACAGAATGTCATAAATATTATTTTATATTTAAACTTTGTGAAACGGCTTTAAAACCCGACTTATCTTAGCAAAATAGGTAGGTGCTCAATCAGCGTCAAGACAGTGTAATGCGGACATAATATGCATAAATTATTTCCTTGACACTCAGATTTATTTGTACGAACTATTTGTCTTGTTGATTTCGGATTTATACAGTAAGTAGAATATATGGGAATAATGTACGGCACCAGGTTAATGCAGCGTGTATTATCTGTGTTTCATTTGGTATGCATAGGATTATATAAATTAAATTGACTCTTTTTTTATTTAAGGAAAAAAAAAAACAGAGAGCAAAGGTGTGCAAGATATCCAATATATGAAAACCGTGTAAATTAGTGTGGCTAATTATAATGAAATTGTTTTAATTACTGAAAATTTTGCCACTGGCACGTTGTCAGTTGGCCCTTAATTATGAATTAAATTCATTTAGATTTTAGAGACAGATAAGTTCCAATGGTAAAAATGACTACTTTTGAGGAACTAACCTTGAATCGCATAACATCGCAAATGAAAACTTTTGCAACGAGTTACTTCAGATAAAATGCTAATAATTAAAAAAAAATTCTTAAATCTCTACGACCCTTGTTGTTTAATATAAATAGGAGTGCGAGGCGAAGCACTAGAAGCAGCCCACAGATAACTAACAAGAATGAGAACTCAAACCCTTCTCATTGGTTTTCTTATCACTGTGCTCATAAACACTGCTGAACTCAATTCAAAAGCCAATGCTTACATAGGCATCTCAGGTTCGAGACTGGAAGCGGTCCAAGCGGAGGAGGATGAGTTCCAAATGCCGTCTCCTATACAACTCATTTCCTTGGGTGCAAATCCTTACGTAGGATACCAAGGATTAAGACCAAACCAACTGCCTGGGGCCGGTCACGGGAACACTCCCGGTCATCCGTATACTTCTGGTAGGGGCAACTCGATTCACAGGTGCCCGAAATGTGGATGATGTTAAATTACTTCTGCAGTTAATTAATGGGAAAATAATTTCCACGGTACTTCGTCGAGGCCTCAAGTACTTCATTTTATGATTTTCATGCAAATTTCTGTGTCATGTAATTAATTTCGGATAAATTATTTGCTTTAAAATAATTGATTAAATATTTATAGTTGCAATATATGTTTTGCATGATCCATGCCATGCATGGTCGCACTCATAGGGGTATACAACGAGTGGGTTGATAATATTTTAGTAAAATTTAAGCCCAATCCGACAATACCGGATTAGAAAATAAATTTAGTTAACCCACTAGTAATAATCCAATCCAACCTGTCAATTTTTTTTACGGGTTTTTACGGGTTAAGCGGGTTAAACGGGTTTAGTGGATTAAATTTTTGATCAGATAAAAATACATACAAAAATCGTTTTGTGGCTATTACAATTTAGTTCGAGGCAAATTAGAGATGCATTCGAAGCATCTTTCAACTTTCGAGGCCTTGTGAGAGGCATAGGGACATGCATGCCTATGGAGCAGATCAAAATTTCATGAAAGAAGAGATCTTTAAGTAAGGACATGAGGATGTGTGAGGCGAAGATGAGTAAATAGTGATAAACAGATGAGTTGAAGTATACACGGGTTTACTAATACAAAACCTGTAACCCAACCCAAAGTAACAAGTTTGTCAAAATTAGAACCCGTACCCGACCCAACATCATGCTAACCTGGTAAATTACGGTTCAAGTCGGGTGGGTTGAACGAATTGAACGGGTTCACGGTTTTTTTGTACACCCCTACGAATGCAGATCCCATTCTGAATAGAGCAGCTCGTAAGCTACTGTGTAGGGATCAGTAAGTCTTAGTACAGGCTAGGACTGTCAACGAATTTCTTTTCACACGTTTCCGTTCTGTTCCGTCCAGAACGGAAGGGAAATGGGTTTTGTTTCTGAAAACGAAACGGAAATAAAACTGGTACCGGTAAACGTTAGTGTTCCGTTTACCGAAAACTAGACTAAAATCAATGAAAAATAGAGAACGGAACAGCTAACGAAACGGAACGAAAACGAAATAGATTTTAATTATTTACGTTTGTTGGAACGGAATAGAAACGGAACACCCATATTCCGCTTCCGTTTCGCACGTTTGACGCCCCTAGTACAGGCCAAGGTGGTCAGCAGGCAGCCACCCAACACACGAGCTCTCCTGTTTTAATAACAGTAAATGTTAGCATAAAAAGCTTTGAATTTATGACACAATTAATATTGCGTTCTATTAATAGTCTATTAAATTAATTTAAATTGCCCCCTCCAAATATTCAATTTTATAATGAGCTCAGCCACTCTGCAACTATGTTATATGGAAATGAACCCTAATTACAGAGTTATATGGCCTTGGACACTTTGCTGATGGCCCCCTGTACTCGTTTGATTATTAACTCTATTTTGTATTTGATTTGAGAAGTGCTTATGATGAGTCAAGAAATGTTAAATTAATTTTGATTTGTTTTCTAAAAGTAATATTAATAATCATAATAATGACAATGATCTAAATTTGATGGAGAAATTTAAATCGTACAATTACAATAAACTTGAAGGAAATATATGGTTCATATTCATTGTTTCCACACTAGTGCCAAAATACATGATAGTTAAGTCCTAGATAGAAAAATTTCGGATCCCTTGACTCATCACCTAGTAAGTTTTGCATAAGGTAAAGATACATAAAAATATCATGGGAAAAAATAATGGCATTTGTACTAGTAATTAACAAAAAAAATCAACACATTAAATGCAACCAATTTTTTATTATGCTGTTTTTTTTTCTCATTTGAACAGCGATAAGGAGAAGGAAGCAACGGTTGGTGTGGTAAATAAATGATTTTTCTGTCTTCGCTATCTATTTTTAGTTCGTTCCCATGGATATTCTTTCGAATATTTTATTTGATCACGCACGAACAACAACTCTAACCAGTGTTTCCAATACCATACCGGCATACCGGTACCTCTACCGGCCTGTTGACCGAAATTCGATATTTCCTGATATTTTCTGAAATTTTTCGGTATTTTCTCACAGGATACTGCCGTTTCGGTCAATATTCTGGTAATTGATAGGGTATTGAAAACACTAACTCTATTTCGCTGAGTTAGAAAGTTTGAGCGAAGGTAGTGCTGACTACGGCTGCAAGCTTTTGACTGTTTGACCCTTTTTCGTTTCACTTTGCCTTGGAGAAACATCTAACGGAGTAAAAGCGAAACAATTAACGAAACAATGAAAAGGGACGGATTTACGTAAATATCATGAAATTACGTAAATCTTGTCCGTTTATTCACTGCGAAGCGCTTAAAGAAATTGAAACCAATTTCATCACTGAAATGAAACGGTTAATAAACTACCCTAGTTTCGTCGTTGTTTCTAACATTAGACGTCGCCCCTAACGTTGACCCTCTCTAACTTAGAGACGTTTGATTGTGCAAAGTTAGAAAATTGAGAACTAATATAAGGTTAACTGACTTCATCCAACCAAACATGACTTTAATCTTAAACATTAACTCCTAAAATACTAACTTTGACCCCTAAATCCACTAACTTATGTGTTGCAAAACGCCCCCTAAAAAAATTATACTAATTTAATCTCAAACACCAATTCCAAAAATACTAACTTTTAACTCCAACTCGCCAAATTAACTCCCTTTTATTTACAATGAGGCCCATAAATTAAATGCACTTGGGTCCTGATGTTCAGATAATCAATATATAGTTCCCACGACCAAATTAAATATTTTAAAAACTTAATGAAGTCAAAAGTTTATATAATTTAATAAAAATTTAGAAATCCACTTCAAGTTTAAGCAGGTTTTTCGAGGCAAGAGTGAAATGATGGTACTGAATCACTCTATAATACCAGTCCTGTTAAGTTTCAACCAATAAATCGATTTACAAATATTCTTAGGATAAGACTTCAAAAGAATTATCATTAAGTCCTTATTTCTCCTAGAATAGAATAAGGATTCGAATACGGGATCGAGTTATACCAAATGGCACCTTAATAAGGTAACGTCGGTACATGACCTTATTCAAAGCAAACAAATTTTCATATACCAGAGTCAACGTTGCACAAATTACATTAATATCAACGAAAAGTAGTAGTTAATCAGTACTCAATAATCACTGTTTGGACTGGAACCGAATGGTTGAAGCTGAGTTAAACCCAACAAAAAAAAAGAAATTACAAATAAAATATCAGCAAATCAATGTTGATTTATCATGATCACATCTCATAATTAATCTTAGAAAACTGTTTCAATTAGCTAAGAAATGACAGAAAACGATGTTACTGGCTTTGTTTGAGACTTGTTTTCTTGAAATTTCTTTTGTCTGGAATCCGTACTAAAAACCAATCAAAGTGATAAACAAATCATCAGTTCAAGACTGTTCATTTCTGGAGAAAAGATATGATATAAATTCGACATCAAGTTGTATCAAAGAAAAAAGAAGAAACGGTGACCCAAATGGCATTTAATTCATGACGTCATAATATTGACTAACATGCAGCAACTTAATTATGACGTCTGTATTGCGAAACGATGACCCAAAATGGCATTGCATAATATTTAAAATTTTAAAGGTTTTTTTTTTAATTAAAGCCAGCCTAATGGCCGGAATGCCTCTGATCGCTAAGTTGCTATGGGGCTGTTTGGATTTCCCAAGGAATTTGGAGAATTTCATCTTCCTACCATAAATTTATTATAAATAATCCAAACTCTTCACAAAGTTACACACTTTCCAATAAATTTATTCCTAAAAATTGCAATTTCTCCAAATTCTCCAAATTCCTAAGCGATCCAAACAGCCCCTATGTTATTACATGGCCGCCAGTCTGCCATACATAGAATTAAATGAAAATATTGTCCAAATAAAATTATCCTTAATTATTTATAAATAAAAATAAAAATATTTTTAATCTTGATTATTCTCAAATAATACATACGAACCCTTACTAAAAATGACTTGAAGCTCCTCCAACATCTTTAGATAAAATTAATAGTTTTTTTTGTCACCATGAGAAATTGAGAACCACCTAGAAACAGATCTAACCACGTGGCATTTGTACTCATGTGCTTGGAGCAGACGCTCGGTGTAGAGAAGCCTGCTTTGCCTTTGGAAGAGACCAAAGTAAACACAAAGAAAGTACCACAGCAATTACCAGCAAAATAAGCACAACAAAGACAAGAAAATCGAAATACATCAACAGCCAAAAACACAACGAAGTAGCAAAACAAAAAGGAGCAAAATAAGCGATTAAGAAAAGGGAGAGAATTTACAGTTATGATCTCCTGTTGCACTTTCTTGTCCGTGTTTATTTATTTATTTTTCTTTGGTAGAAGGAGAAAGGTCAAAGAGTGTTGGGATGGAAATATAAATGAAGTAACGGTTATTACAACAGTTTTCGGAAGGGATGTTGTACTAATATCCTACGCATCACTGTTCAACAGTAAAATTGCCATGCACAACTAGTGCAATATTGAATCATGTGATTGAAAAAGATGTTACACAATTTTGCACGAATAATATTGTTGTTGATGAAATTGATTGGTAAAATATCTCGTCAACTTGTATTCAAAGCAAAAACATATATATTATTCGATCTGATGCCAAAGTTACAAATGGCCAAATCTTAGCTAGATTTTCTTGCTAATATGGTCTTCATTGATTTAAGATCCCCTCACCCCTTAAGCCTCAACTAAGGCATTTAAAATGTATAGCAAAAATAAATAAACGTAGATTCCTGGGTGGTATAGATGAATTATAATATATATTTTTTAATGTCATAATTTTATCTGGAAAAAGGTCCCATTTGTCATGATTACAAAATTAAGAGCCGCATGAGTATAGATTTTGAGCAGATATGTCAGGAGTCAGCCACAATGTTTGTCTCTCTGTAAACCCACAGAGGATCCAGATTCCTAATTAATGGGTTCCCAACCTCCTTTTCTCTCCCTTAAAAAGGCATCTCTTTCTCTAGCCACATGTAAATATGCCAGATTGGCATCCTTTTGTTCTCTTTTGGTCGACTGTCGGTATCTTTTTGCGAGCATAAATTCATATATCTTTTATAGATTGTACTTTTTGCATCCTTAAACAGTATAATAATGCAATGATAATTCATGATTATCTTGTTTTACTTTACATTTTATTGCACTGATACATTTCATACTCAAGCTGCCATTGTCTTAAATGAATTAAAGTTCTCTAAACTAGTGGATCCAATTCAACAAGTCATGGATAATTGCCATTTTTTATTCTCAAATGAATTAAACCAAACAATTTGATTAATTGATCAACATTGGGCACAAGTCATGCATAATTATTATTAATAAAACATACATGAGAATTATAGAGATGAAATTAACAAAAAATTATTTGGCCATACATTATTTTCAAAAGAGAAGCATGGTACAAGAAAAGCATGTTGCTTTAATATTTGTTAGTCGGACTAACTAACATGCAACCCTAATCAATTTCTTAATAAGGCTGATGTGCTCCGCTAATCTTATCTTGATAAGTTATATATTTAGAGAGATGTTTAATTAGAATTAAGCAACCTCTCTTTGAGAGGTTGCACCGTCTGTCTCTTACTCTTAACTGCTAATTTCTTCTTCTTCTTTTTCTCTCTCCTCGTCTAGATCTGTCAGACAGCTTGACAATGAAGGAGAAGGCACCAAATAATTATTGGAGTCTCGCACTTTCTTTTCTTTATCCATTCTTTTTGAACTATCCTTCTGAAAAATTTTGCAGACGACCCAATCTTTCATCTGAAGTGGCAACAAACCCTATATATGAAAAAACAAGGCTTTAAATTTCGTGATAATCTTTCTACACTCTCTTTGCTAAAATTGATAATAAAAATCAAAGTCGCTCATAAATTGTACATCAAGTGAAGTTTAAGCAAATTGAAAGTCAAAGCATGCATGGTCTCCTTTTCTTTAAATCAATATTTATTCTATATAATAGCAACCTCCTTTTGTTCTTAATTACTTGAATTATTGAGTACCTACTTGAATGTAGGCCTGTAATAATCAATGCCAAATTAGAATAATTAAATTCAGCTTCTAGAGAGATGATTTAGGCAACATTGGGAAGAATCTACATCTAAACCTGTATTCTATCATCCTAATCTACTTTTTTGCACAAACAGGAATATATCATTAGTATACTAACATAAGGCCAGCCTTTTTTTTCTTTCTTTTTTTGCCTTATCTAAGGCGACATTATTCTCCACCAGTATATGTTGGAGGATAAAACTATAATTCTGTCAGTACTAATATGCTCTGTTAGTTGGCACTCAGAAGGATTGATATATGATACTCTGATTAAAAAAAAATGTAGGAAAGAACAAGCTCCAAATTAAAGCACTATTCTTTCCAATTAATTATCCTATAGTCCTACACTGCATATATTAACAATTGTAACCAGGTCGAAACTATATGTATGGTATGGTACCTAAAAATAGAGTTCTTGAATTCTGCTATTAATGAAAGGTTTGCAAGTTGGTTTAATTTACTTACAGTGACCATTGCAGCATTCATACGCATATAAAAACTGACTGCATCTACTTCAGTTGGAAGACGGTATTCCTCCATGATCCAACTGGTACGAGAAGCATTAATCTTATGCGACCGTTTCTTCTCTTGCTGGTGAAATACGAAGGATCTTTTCATCCCTACTATTTTTGCTCCTCTTGAAGCAAAAATTGGTTTGGACTTCCCTTTGGTCTTCCAAAATCCAGAATCTGTTGTCCTAATTGATTTGTTCCTTCTAAGGTGTTTCACATCTTCTAGGGTTGTGAAGAAGTATCTCTCTCCCTCTCCTCCACCTACTTGTTTGTCATGAGAAATGAACATGTATTGGTACAAACCAGAAACTTCCTTAATGCTAAACAAGCAACATTTTATAAATACATCACAGCTTAATTTAATATAAACCTTATCTTATACTTACAAGTTACAAAGTAAATTTGGTCAATTGTACGTAGCCGTGCAAAATATAAAGGCAACTTTAGCATTTACATTAGTAAATTATTGTGCTTGATACCATATATAATTTCATGCTATCAAAAGATGAATTATGGCAACAAATTAACTAGCCAGCACTCATGAGAGACCAACAAGACAAATTTTTTTAAAAAATATGTAAAACACGAACCATGTAATTCCCATGGGTTGTACTTCCACAAGTTAATTTCAGGTATCACGGTAGCCGGGAGAGGGAGAGATGCAACCTTTCGCCGGAGGTATTGCACCACAAGCTCTTCATCTGTAGGATGAAATCGGAATCCCGGCGGTAACTTAATCACTCCTCCATTTTTAGTAGTAATGTACTCTATTCCTTCCATGTTAAGGAGATAGAGCAACTAAGCTAAGCATGCAAGATAAACACTATGCAAGTGCCATTCCCTTATATAATATGGTTAATTATATTATGTGTCTTGTTGGGGGAGTGTGTATAGTCTTTTCTTTTCTTTTCCACTTCTACCTTTTCATCCTTTTGTTTTTGTTTTTGTTTTCCTTCCAAATTTTCTTATTCCTTTTGAGGGGGTGGGAACGGTGGTTAGTGTATGAGTGGGACTCCACATCAGCCCTAAAACTCTTGTCTGTCTCTAGCTTTCCTTGGACTACTAATTCCTTCCACTAGTTGTCCTTCACTCTGATTAATTATTAAATACTTAGCTTCTCTGTTGTTTTCCTTTGTTGTTTGTGCGTGATTAGTGGTTCGCGCGTTTGATAGTTGGAGGATGCGTCGCAAATTAAACCTCTTCTAACTTTTATACATAAATTTAAGGAATGGTCAGAAGGAAATATATTAAAAAAAGTACTTGGAATATTACAAATATATATATCAGGGATGAGTTAATTAGAAAAAATATAAAGAGAAGTACAATTTTGTATTGAATAAGAATGCTTCATCAACAAACAATGCTGGACACCAATTTTGCAGTTGAAAGCATATAGAGAAATGAGAAGTACAGTGTTTCAATTGCTGACCCAAAATTATTCTACACTCTTTGACTAACTTAAGTTGATAATTAATTGTTTCTTTCAATGGTTAATGGATGTTGATTGGTTAACCGACTATGGCATGATAGTGGTACAATCAGCCTATTTTTCCATTAGTTGAATAATTGGTTGAAGTTATCCTTCGGGCAACAATTAATTTAATAGAAGGTTGGGTCAGAGTCTACATTACCAAACACGTTTAATTAAGGGGATTGGTTTTGATGTAGATTCTGGTAATTAATCTCATATGTGAAAAAGTATTGAACCATTTTTAGGTCCATCTGAATTATTATATTTGTTTTGTTTTATGATCGGTTAATAGGTAGATGTTATGATGGTGTCTGCAAGAAAAAGATGAGTATAAATTAATATAAAAATTTCACTTGAATTTGTTTTTGAATTAAAATAAATAATTTAATTAGAGAGACATGATCCAATCAATAGAGACTTCATTTACATTACATAACAGAAATTGAATCCGTTACTTGTTTTTCAAACCGTATCTAGTTGATTTTATATCATATAGGTATCCTTTTTCCGCATAATATTTACCTCGTATGGACTGAAACTGTTAGTATTGGGCAATTTTCACTCAGCAGATATTGAGAAAATTGAAAATGACATTTTTGAAAAATAGTGACCCTCCCGGCCTACAACCTAATTACTTGACATCACAATTCACAAAAAAGAAAAAGCCTACTTTTCACTTTCAGACCTTAGAAGGTTTTGTTATTAAAAGAAAATGCTGAATAATCACTCAAACAATACTTGATATTATATTTCGGTTAGTACGTAACATAAAAATTGGGCAAAAGGAAAATGCTTAATTTTTCATTTTCATTTAGTCTAACAATATATTCTGAATTATAAAATTCCCACAATTTTTTCTTCTCGGTGATTTGTGATTTACAAATAGGACTCGCAAACGTGCGAAATAGACATGGAACAATTCTGTTATGTTTTCGTTCTGTTTCAGTAATGGAACAAATCATTGTTTTGTTTTCGTTATGTTTCGAAAAACGTTACAGTTTTCGTGTGTTATTTTTTTATTTTCCATTAAAATTTTTTATTTTCATATTTCATTTCAGTAAAAAGGTATAATTATTTATTTCGTTTTAGTTTCTGAAAACGGCATGAAAAATTGGTCCCACGTTCAGTTCACCTTTTTTTTTTTGTCCGTTTTGACAGGCCTAATTACAAACTATCCGTTACAGGCTTGGACCAAGTTTTGGTCCGAAAAATAATGCATTAAAGTTAAACTAAGGTTTTATTGGGCCGGGTTGGGTATTATTTCTCGTCTACTGTTTCATATCCGATCCAAATCCATTACATAATTCTCCTCTCTGATTTTAGGGTTTACTTCTCTCAGTTTTGAGTCTAGGGTTTTAGCGGTCGTTTGGCAAGAGAGAGAGAGAGAAAGAGAAGGAGAGACGCAAAGAGAGGGCTGGAATGGAGAACTCACCCGAGCTACAGAGGTTCATCGCGGTACTTTATTTCAAAGTTCCTTTAATTTCTCTCTTCTTCGGAATTTTTTTTTTAATTTGTAGTTCTACCCTGTTAGAATTCACAAATTTTGTAGTTCAATTGACCTAAACCAATTACACCATGATAAATTGGTTGTGCAGACTAAAATTTATGATAAGTTGAAAATTACATCTTTCTTTGTTTCAGTTTTTCTAGGTGTAATTAATTTCCCTTGGTGATGTTTTAATGGGGGTCCTATATTTTATGGTATATAAGTTTTAGTATTGTTCTACTGATAATTTTCTAGGTTGAATAGAATAAGACTCTGGAATTGTTGGGTTTCTGGTGTAGGTGGTATATACCCAATTTCTTCCTGTTTCTATCACTTTGAAATTGCTCATTTGCTCTTGATTTGTCTAATCATCAAATCATCTATTACAGATTAACTGAATTATTTTTTAGCTTTATTTTTGTTAGAATTATGTATTTAGCAAAATAGTTTCTGAAGATAGTTACTCTGTACATTTTTATGCATTTTCAGATGTTATGATTTTCAAAAATCACATAAAAAATTCTAAGAACCAATTTATAGTTTCTCTGTACATCTTTATGCATCTTCAGATATTATGATTTTGAAAAATCACATAAAATTTTTAAGAACCACTTTCTCAGGTGGTATTCTGTGATTATGAAAGCAATTTTTACTCAACTGCTTGGGTACTTTCACTTCTGAAAATTGCTTTTATCAGTCTTGCAGAAAAGGTGCCCTTATTTATTTCTCAAGCGACAACTAAAATAAGTTGTTTGATCTAATATGACTTTTGGTGTAAATATCATATAAGAGTTCTTCTAGTATTTAGCAAACTACTGTATAGTACTGTGAACTAGGAGACTAAATTGTCATACCTTGAATGCCAAAAAAAAAAAAGGAAAGAAAGATAGCCTCCTATTTAGGAATAGTTTCATGGACTTTTGAGTCAAATGTGTTCTCTTTTTTATTACCAATTGATGACATGAGGACCGTCTATTTTCTCCAAGCTTGGAACTGCTATAAGCTTGAAATTTTGTACCACGCGCAGTCACTTTTATAGATATATATAGAACAAACCTGTACCAAAAAATATTATAATTGGAAGAGAGAAGAAAGAATGTGAGCAAATGTTACGGATGGGACGATACAATTAAGTCAAGCATGGTGACAGAGCAGTATTATTTTTCACTTTGTTAAACACAATTGAGTATATTTCCCAGAAGGAAATAAACAATATGGTTAAACATTGCGTAAACAAGTAACATTTTACAAAGCATGTAGAATATTGTTATACAGCATATATGTACGGTTCAGGTTATATTGATGTCAATTTTTTTTTTTTTGACATGTGCTACGTCAAATCCAATGATTATCAAAATAAAATTGTATATTGTAGTTACCTTTTTGTAGTTTAGGTAGAGTGTAGATAATATTCAGTGCAATTTGTGAGCCGATCTGTCATCCATCAAGTGGTTTGAAGAATTGAGATTTCAGTTTTGGTGACACCTGACCGATGTCCAAAAGATTTTCAAATTGCATCAAAATTTACACCCATCCTATCTAGATGTCAATCAAGAATTAACACATCCAGTATTCTTTGGTATTTCGACAACTGTTTTATTTGATGTCATGGATTTCAATTAACTTTGGATGTCAATATATCCTATTATAAACTCACATGTGGCACCTGTCTTACCCAACTCTGGATTAAATTATCGTGCCAATCACCTATCAATGTAAAATATATATTGGCCAATAAAAAGAGATAATTTAGATATATAGGTTAGGTGAAACCCTACTGGATGACACTACTATTGACAAGATATGACTTATGAGGAGACAAAATGAAAAGAAATCCAGAAAAGACCCAAATTCAAATTTAACCGAACTTGAGCAATCCTGTGCTGTTCTGACCATTGTTGCTATAATCTCAGTCACTGATTTTTGGGAAAAAAAAATGCAGCAAGAGAAGCAAAAGGCCATGGTTAATGAGATGGTAGGAAAGCTGACAGATGTGTGCTGGGACAAATGCATCACTGGTACACCAGGGAGCAAGTTCAGTTCCAGTGAAACCACTTGTCTCACAAACTGCGCACAGCGTTTCCTTGACATGAGCATGATTATTGCGAAACGGTTCGAATCAATGCCGTAATATCTTCCACTTCATTTAATTTTTGTTTTGTTAAACCTTACTGGGATGATAGATGTAGCTTTTATTGCTATTTTCGTCAATAATTAATGCTTATTGGAGCGTTGGAGCTCTTTACTCGGGATTGCTGCCTAATGTCCTGAATTGATGCAGTGCATTTCTTGTTTAACCTTGTAGCATTTGTCTCTATTATTTGGGTAGATTGATATAAATGGCATCTGCTTTTGTACCAAGTAAATCAAGAAACTTTATTATCTTTATTACTCTTTCATATGATGGTTAATTTTTTTCATCTATGGTCATCTGAAACATGTTCATGTCATTGTTAATTGCTTGGGAAGAATTCATACATTTGTGTTATTTTTCTTTTTTGTTTATCAATTTTTGATGGGATATTTCTGTCTTGGGCTTGGCCGGATTGAAGAGTGGGAGGTGCAGAGTGTCTGATTGGGAAGAAGTATGACTTATGATAAGCTTTGGGCCTAATACACAGGTTTCTAAATTTGTCATAATAATGAATTAAGTTTTAGTTAGTAACACCACAAAAAGCAACTTATTTTCCTAATAAGTTGAAACATTGACCCCACCGCCATTCCTTCGGCTGGTATCTCTCCAATCACACGGAATCCTTTTAGGTAGCATTTCTTTAGTTGGTTGAAACCAACCAAAAATTAGTCACATTGTAGAATCTCTTAAAAATAAAAAATGAAACAAAAAGATCCGACTCTAATCTAATTTGGTTTATTCAGTCAAACAGAATTAAGCATAAAAACTTAATTTATAAACAACAATTTAAGTAATAATTTACTTATTGATATATCAAAAGGGTGCACCTTGCAATACCAATTGTATGTGATTTTGTTCTGATATCTCGATGTTTTATTTTGGTTGGTTTGAATAAAATCAAACCAAATCAAATAGCCGCATTAACCAAAGTTTGCATCAAAAAGAAAAAAATAATATTAACCGAAGTTTATTCGGTCTGGTTAAAATCAAACAGCCTATTCATTTCAACATCTCTAATTGGAGGGTTTCTTAACAAATTTCCTATTCACACACTTCTAACCATGTACTTGACCTCCTGCGCAATTTTAGTATAGAAGGTTAGATCCAATCAATAGCGTCAGATTATAATAGTTAGTCTGCATCAGTTTGGACCATGAAATTAATTCAGTACGACATCAAATAAGTCGAAACCTGAACACAACTTGGTTGCTGTAAAAGATGGTACACGCAACAGTCTAGTTACCCAGGCTCTGTACCTACAAGTAGGTTTTCATGTCATACGTTTAACAAAACTTACAAACAAAAAAGGATGGCCTTCAAAATTAATACTTGAGAGTGGTCTATTTATTTATTTATAATATTAAACTTGATGGACATGCTCTTAAAATTGGAAACCAACCCCAGCCGACCAAATGCACATCACAACATTAATGGCAGCACATGAGGAGGTTATAAAAACCAAAATAACAAAAGGGGAAAAGTAAAAGAAGGGTGCTTATCCGGACAACAAATGTATTAGTCCGGGCAACAAAACATTTTATAAATGACTATACTACCCTCTTAAGCGAACAAACCTCGTATTTATTTTTTCTATTCTCCGAACAGTCTTTCTTTTTTTTTTTTTGCCTGCCGACTTTTTCTTTCAATACCAAACTATGATATCACCACTCTTTTATTCAACCCTCCCTAACTATAAGAATTTTAAAGTGGATTCAAAAAATAAATAAATAAACCTAAATTATCTTGTCTTTCATCTCACACAAGTATTTTTTTTTCTTTTGATATATTAATTAGTTTTTGTGATTTCAATTAAGGCGGCTTGGGATTTAGTATTTCAACTGAGACAATTTTTTTTAAAGTTGGCAATTGTCAACAACAATAAAACAATTTTAGGAGATAGAATCTACTTGCGCTCTCTCTTAACATAAACATTGCAAGAAATATTTAGGAAAGAACTTTTAAAGGAAATTTTGAGGTCTATAAATAATTAGGGGTAATCTGGTCATAAAATTTGAAAAGTGTTGCTCGGATTAAAAATTTTGTTGTCCGGATCAGTACCCGTAAAAGAACCCTACAACAAATAATCTAGTTGCCTACTTTTACCTCCTCCCCCAACCTTCTCAATTGGTCAAAGTATTTATCTTTTCAGATGTGGACACCAAACTAATTGGACAATCATGATGACCAATGCAACTTATTAAATTTTAGAAAGTATCATACATATATTATTTACAATTTCAATAAATTACGTTAAATATGATGGAATTTGAATGTTGATTGATATTTATGAGACGATTTAAAAATTAATAGTTAGTTTTAAACTTTTTTTTACCAATAATCAATTCGTCAAAACAAATTAGTTCCATTTATTTGTAGATGTAAAGGAAGGTACATAAGTTGAATTTAATTTGCACAACACTTACGTTTTCAAATTTTATATTGCAAATTAAATATTTGGTGTTTAGAATTCCTAAAAGGACATCAATATTAACATGACATATTTCTGAAAGCTCAAGTTCCGAAAACAAAATTGAAAAATCATGAAACATAAATAATTAAGAAAAAAATATTTTATAACAAATATTATCGGAAAAAAATAGGAAACGTTATGAAGGGAGAGGGTAAGGAAAATATGTTAACATTGGAGTTTATGGGACCCCACAAGGAAAAATTTTGTTGGCGCAACATTGTTTTAAATTTTGCATTGTCGTTTCTAAATTCCAACTAGCACAGTCAAATCTTTTTATTGTTTTTGACTCGACAGATAATAGTAACATGTGTAGATTCTTTGCGCTACTTCATTTGAGGTGTTTGGTGTAGCGAACCGAACAAGTGCACTAAAATTTGACACATGGGTCATTGAAAGTTTGGAATGTTCCATTCGTTGACAATTGACATAGGTTATTGGTGACAACAAATACGAGAAGTATATGTGTGATGCTAAAATTTGATATATTTCCCCTACTTGATCTCCCCTTCCAAAGTCTCACTAGTAGTCTTCATCAAATATCGTGCAACACATATCTTGATGTGGATAACTGATATTTTTCAGGTGCGCAGGGGAAAGCGATTGCTTGGCAA
Source organism: Rhynchospora pubera (assembly GCA_028095005.1). Taxonomy (NCBI): domain Eukaryota; kingdom Viridiplantae; phylum Streptophyta; class Magnoliopsida; order Poales; family Cyperaceae; genus Rhynchospora; species Rhynchospora pubera. The sequence continues at coordinate 47,186,410 of CM051460.1, forward strand.
TATATTTTTGACATGGTAAATTATTACTACAGACCAAGAGTTCATGTTGAACATATAGATTTTTTCAATACATTATCTTAGAAGTTTAATTTGTAAAAAAAAAATGTTCTACTTCTACGGAGATGGCCATTGAATGTGGAGTACAGAGCCCACTAATAAATGACCCTCTGTACACATTTATGTAGCCCCGCCATCCCGCCTTCTCTCTCTCTTCTGGCCTCCTGAGAAGGCATTAAATGTCTGAGCATCGCTCATTAATGTGGATCACATCTCTATCCCTCTCTCTCTCTCTCTACAGAAGAATTGTCTGTGTTGCAATTCTTCCATCTTTTCAGTACACCATCTTTCCTGGTACGTGCATGTGCTGAGATAGAGAAGGTGAATTGATACAAGGGATAACGGTGTCAGTCACCATAGACTCAGCTAGAGGTTGATTTCTATTTCAATTGCAATTTGCAAAATTTTCTTGTGATGAAGCAACCTCAAGCACTTGCTCTAGTAGTAGAATATTAAAGTTAACAAGCAATTGAAAGGCTTATTTTTATCCCAAAGTTATGTTAACGCACTCCAATAAGCTTGTTTACCTTTGATATCTGTTTAATATGATTTGATATACATTGTTAAACTTGTTATGCTAAAACATAACAGTAAAATTAGTGCAAAGGCTAGCAATCAATAGAATAAAAGAAATAAATTAAACACTGTGCGGACACATTATGTTGATAACAGTAATCAATAATTACAGTTGTTAGGATAATTATGACATTCATTTGTACTGTAGATATAAACTATCATGTCAATGCTCAAAGAAACTTATTCTAAAATAAGTTTAGTAAACTTGCTGAGTAGATTCTAGCAAACGCATCAAAGCACAAGGGGAAGCATGCAACTCCTCTTGCATACGCCTCTGGCTACAATAGTTTAGGAGCTAACCATCAAAAGTATTAAAACTAAAACAAGTCTAATAACTTACATTACCAAAACTCTTAAGCACATAAGCCCCAAATTATAGATAAACCCAGAAGGGTTTATACAAACCAATTAGGAGTGTTTCTTTTTCCCTCTCAATCTCTCTTCACAATTGGAGCTTGCTAAGGCTGGAAGAGGCAGTAGAAACCTCACCTTCTTCTTTCTTGGTTACTGGCGAAGGACGTGCAGCAAACACCGGGATCACAGATCGTACTTGCACCATAGGTGCCATTGCTGGTGTATGGTTATATCCACCTCTACAAATCATAGTAGGCACTTGAATGGCACCTAAATTGCCAAATTGCCTTGGACTGAAACTGATCTTTTGATCCAAATTTGGCCTTCCAGATCCAAAATTATTCCTGAATTGTGGGGTAACGTGCTTCTCCTTATCATCCAATTGATGATTAAAATGCAGGGGTGGTACAAACTTTGGAGTGTTTTGATAGGTCGGTTTAGGAAATGAGATGGTCTCAAATGGCCGCAATTGATGTTGGTTTGGTTTAGACTTGAGAGGAGAAGAGGAGCGCGCAGTATCTATCAGACCAGAATTGGGCGTCTTTTTTAAGGAGATTTTGTCCTCCTTTGGCTTGAAGTTAGAGAGGACTCTTGCCACAACTACTGACTCTTGTTCTTCATTAGAAGGTTGAATCTCTTTCACTTGATGGTTTTGTTGGTGATGATTTGAACCCAAATCTGGCACTGTTTATATTTAAAATTGTAATGTCTGAGCAAAGCAAAAACTTTTCAAAAGAGTTCTAATATTGTTTCGTTTCATACTCCTTTTCTCTCTATTTGGAATGCATGATAAATATCAGATAGTTTGAAATAATTGTGGAGTATTCCTGTCCTGAAGGAATTTTTTTTTTTAGGGTATAACATGGTAAATATTTGGCAAAGGGAAAATTGTACCCTGGTCCCTTGAGTTGTCACAATTTGGTTATGGTGGTCCCTATACATTTATTATTATGTTCAAGTTGGTCTCTATAGATGATTTGTGATGTTGCAATGTAACTATACATTTAAACAGCTCTGTAGGCATGTTAACATGACACCAAAACATCCTTAAATAAAACAACTAGTTTGAACAGTCCCAATGTAATGGAGGATTACCCAAACTAACACCATAATGAAGAGTACCATTTATCAAATTAAACCATACAGAACTTCACATTTCAAAAGAGGAAACTAAAAGAGAGACTATACTTTGTTTTAGTGATGCCCAAGCAGCCATGGCAGCATTTTTCTCAGCTTGTTTCTTGGTCTTGGCCGGCTCACCACTGAAACTCATACCAGCTAGCTCGACCATAGAAGAAAAAACAGGGGAATGCCCAGGTCCAGATCGAGTCGTTGTGTAGACAGGTAGCTTTAGGCCTGCTCTATGAGCTGTCTCTTGTAAAAGGTTCTTATATACACCAGTCTCATCCTGAATATAACAATAGAAGAATTTAGACCCTGATATGATTTCAATTAATTTTGATTTAATTCAGCATACATGTAGCCTCTACTTATATACCTCAGATATATTCTACTTTTCCTAAGAAAGAAGCGAAAAAGAAACAATATTGTTCTGTATTCTTTGTCATTTTTTTAGAGAGATCTAATTACACTAGTAAAACACAAGAATAACCCAAGTAGATAAATCACCAAAGGTTCCGATATTAGAAATTTCATAGGTATCCATAAGCTCACTTTATCAGCCACAAGTTTCACAGGAAATTTTGAAAAACAAATAAGCACTAACAAACTATCAAAGAAGTAAGATAGCTCCATGTATCATGCCACCCGAATATCAGCAACATTTTAACAAAGTTCTATTACATAACATTCACGATATTAAATTAAGAAATTCCAAATGGATTATTGATTTTCAAGCTTTGTGAAAGGAGTTAAATTCTATACAAACAGAAGCTGACAGCCGAAATAACTATAGAGGAAATCTTACAAGAACTTTGGCTGTGAGTGATTTGGAGGGGCCCCGATTGGACAAGCTGGAGAGTGCCACCTCAGCAGCAGCATGCTCAGCCTGTCGTAGTGTTGTACAGTTGCTGGGGCCCACAAAAGTCTCCCCATTAAATGTGACCGAGGCCTTGAAACGAGGTGCATGGTCTGGGCCTTGACGAATCGAGGCATAGGATGGAAGGTTGAAGCAGCTTCTTTGTGCTAGCTCTTGCAACTGATTTTTATACATTCCTTGAATAAGTGCAAAATTAATACAGGAAGAGATCAATAAAAATCATTGATTTTTCATTTTACTTTGCTTTTAAAAGAGGGGCAGTCAGGATTATATACAACAAAAATTCTAGTATTCCTATTTTATTTATTATAGTATTATACACAATAAGTTTATAAGTGCATTAATAATCCCTATTTAAGTTCCACGAATCAAAGGTTATGTACCAGTATTGAGCTGTATATTTAATCTTGGTACCAGCAAAGGCCCCACATAACAGTGATCCCCAGTAAGCATAGGCGGTGGATGATATGTGATAATGTGAAGGGGGAAATCAATGGTCAAAGCAAGAAGGATCAAATATGTTTCTATAGTTTTGAACTATGTCAGAATAAAAAATTCATTGAAATTTAAAGAAAACACAAAAAGAACTGATTGTACAATATCATGCTGGATAGCACGCCATGCTGCTATCGTGGCATGAAAGTAAATACAGTTAACTTCTAAAAAAAATCAAGTCTTTTGTTTTCTCATAAATTATTGCAGCTTGGAGAAATAGGATCTGAACTAAAATAAATAAGAAAAGAGAGCACAAGCATGTCACATGTAACAACCCTTGGCATATATTAGGCTTCTATATGAGCTGTAAATGAGAGAAAGATGTTTCCAAGTTCCAACGTCATGCACTAAATGAAAGTTTGACCACGTTTTTCTTCATAGAAAAAAGGGAAATAGAAAAGTTTGACTGCAATTTGACATTACAAAGAGAGGCAGTGAAAAAGCCAAAATATAAATGATAAAGGATGCCTTTCTATCTGAAAAGATTACTTTTGGAATTACACAGATGCCAGAAGAGGCAGGAATTTGAGAATAATTTGTAGATTACAAGGTTATAACAAAAAATAGTCTCCTCTCTCTCTCTCGCTCTGTTTTTTAATCATGACTTTCAGTTTAGATAGGAACTTGAAGGTTCTGGATTGGCAAAGATATCAAAAGAGCTTTCTTTTCAAAAAAATATCCGAGAAAGGCATATTTAGAATGAATTTGTGACGGTGTGAAATTAAAGTTTAACAGTTTATATGCTAAAAATTGGTAGAGAGTGTGACAGAGCATTTGTCATTACACAGAAGATCGATACTCTTACACAGAAGATCGATACTCTTTAGTCTTTACCTTTTCTTACTAGAAGGAAACTAAGAACTCTTTGTGTGTAAGCAAGGGATAGAAACCAAATAACAAAAGTTGTTTTAGAGAAAAAAAAATGATCATGAGAAAAAAGGTTCTACCTGAGAAATAAAAAGAAGATCTTTCTCACTCTAAAATGCAAGCCCAAAAGCCTTTTCTCACTCTAGACGAAGTGACGCATGATAGCATTGGAGGAGAAGAAGAGAAAGGACTTGAAAGCAGGGAGAAGAGATATTGGTCTCTTGCTTTTCTAAGAAGAAAATTTAAGAGGGAGAGAGAAAGAGAGACACTAAAATGGGTCTCTGCTTCTTTTTTTTTTCTTTTGTTTTATGGTCTCATGTATTTAAGAAGCACAGTTTCCTAATGAAGCACGCTTTTCCAGCAATTTTTGTGTGAGAGAGAGAGAGAGAGGAAGAGATGAGGCAGGTCCAGCTGACTCTCTCTCTGCCATTAATGGCGCATTAAAAGCTTTTGTATGCATGCTGTAGCGCTCTGTCTGATGGTTTCAACTCTCAAGCTATTTACTTAAGTAGAAGCAATTATTTGAAGAGCAGGTTAGTATTAAGGTCTACAATCAATTAATGTTTAAACTTTAAACAGGGAGACAAATTATCCTGGACATTAAATATTAGGCTGCATTATGGGCTTATGGCATGAGATTATTTTATGTTCCTCCTTAAAGTCATGAGATATATCCCAATAAAAAAAAGCTTTTTTAATAAATGTAATATTAGGACTGCAAAACTGGAAGTGGGTTGGCTCTTTTTTTTTTTATCGCATCATATTTGTTCCAGATGTTGGTTTATTGCTTTATTATTTCTGCCACTACGCAATCGCTCTTAATTTTCAAATAAATCCTAATATTTATGAAATTTTAACTTTATTAGTTATATCCAAATGAATCTAAGATGAGAGAATTTGTGGAAGGTTGACTTTTTTACAATTTCAAATTACAAAGACACCCAATTAGATTTCAAATTCAAAAACTCAAATGACTGGTCCAAAATGCTCAATATATTTTTCATATTGAAATCTCCTCGCTGACCAAATTAAATATTTTTTTATTTTCAAAAATAGTTGTTATTTAAGGTTCAGACCTAATAAGATCGAAAAATTTCTAAAATACTAAAAAAACATGGTAAAATATTTCGAAAAAATATAAAATATGGTCAGTAAGAAAATTTTAATATAAAAATCATATTGAATAGAACCAGTTCGAATCGGTTATTTGAAGTTGATATAAGATCGAATTTGACGGAGCCATTCATTTATATCGCTTTGATTTTAACATTTCTCTATATATGTATTCTATTTTTTTAATTTATACGGCCTTGGCATTGTCACTGGTACAGATATAGATGTGTTTGGATAAAGAATTGAAATAACGCGGATAGTGCTAATATGGGAATAATGTGATTCTGACTTTTGGACTAATTAGCAAAATAATGTTATTTGAGTGCTTCTACGTTTCACAAATAAATCCAAGTTTCAGAATAGTTATTAACATGTATTTGAGACAAAATTAATTTGCAAGGGACAAAATGACGGATGAGAACCGGACTCTTGTTCAGAGAGAAATGGAAAAAAAAAAAAAAAAAAAACTACTCTTGCATATTTTCTCAGCAAGATCCCCCAATGCATCTGATTTTACCCATATACCCTCGTAAGCAACGATTGTATTCGGTTGTTGCTAGTTTTATCTGGTTTCTGGCTAGACAACCAGTACGGTAGTACCATGTAATCAAGCACTCATTTAGAGTTGTCGGACCAATATTGTCAAAGAAGAAACAGTGATAGCATTGGAGTAAGTCTCTTATTTAAATTATTATGAAAAAGACCTGATTGAATTAATGAGGGAAAATCATGGAATCGCACAATTTTTTCTAACAAAGTAGCGAGAAAATACACCTGTTTAATAACAAAGTTGTGATTTTTTAATTTTGTCGATATTTTCTTTCAAACAAAATTTATTGATGCTAGTCCTAAAAGGCTTTTTTTTGTAAAAAAAAAATAGTGAATGGATCCTTCAATACATTAAAATAAGTACTCGAATACACTTAAAATTTACAATAGTACTATATGCATTTGGTACCACTATAAAGGATATTGTTAGTACTACTGCTGATATTAACTACTTAACAACCACAACCTAATAATTCTCACAAGTGTTTAAGGATTCCGTCTGGTATCATATCACCCCTTATATATTCCCATCTGCAGTTGCCCAGTTGCATTGCTAAATCTTCACCATTAAAAGCATATTTCTTTTCATGGTAAATTGAAATCAAAGCTCCCAATCTATGTCAAATATGAATGTTTATAAAAGACTCCTCAATCGGATTTTGAACTTGCAATTCACACGTAAAGTGCTATTTGTCACTAGACCAGCATTAAAAAAAAAGTTAACTATAATTGAAGAATAAAACTCATCATCACTTGATTTTACCTAAAGAAATATTATCAGTTGCTCCTATTTGATCTAAAGATTAATATTAACTCTCAAGAAAGCATACTTGGAGGACTTGATCCATATTTGTATCTTTAAAATAAAAAAATCCCTCAAATTTTCTATTATTCATTTCCTTTCACAAAATCTAAAAAACAACGTCTAAAAATGAGATACAATCTTATGTTTCGTTATTAGAATCTTTGAAATCAGACTGTCACTAACCGTTTCATTACTATTTTACGTCACGGTGAAACGTTAAAACGACAGCCTTTGACAGGTCTACATACTACCTTGTGTACGAGAAGTATACAAAAATAACAAACAAAAACACATGACAGATAGCCCGATACAGATCGTTGGGAACGTAAGCTTTATTTGCCCTGCAACCAATAAATCTCTCATCTTTCACATTATTAAGGCTATGTATGTTGGGTCCGTAATCTTTATTTGCCTTCCGGCCCATTAGTATAATATATTTGTGTTTCATTTAGGCCCATTAGGGAGAGATCTACATGTTGTTTCCAGGCCTACAATCGCAACGAAACGATCACGAATACTATTAATTTTCGTTATCCGTTTCGTATATGGCACAAAGCAAAATTTAATTATGTTAATCCTTTTATTTTTCAAATGAAAGTAAAAAAATTTTCGTTAATCGTTTCGTTTCAAAACCTTGGTAGCATCCATTTTTTTTGCTCGTGTCAAAAGACAATCAAACCAATGAAAACGATCAATTTTTTTTATTATTACTTAGTAACCTACAAATGCAATATTACATTAAATATCATTATTCATTAATAATTCACAAAATTACTTCATAAAAATACATCATTAATATTATCAAATTGTCACAAAAATAAATATGAATATCACATTAAATATTTCATCAAAATTTGTCCAAAAATACATAAAAATAACATAAACGGTTAAAAGAAAATTAAACGAAACAAAAGAGGCAAGTTTCATTTATTCCACGAAACTAAATCGATTTTCATTGATAGTTTAGTTTAACAAACAAGAGATGGGCTAAAATCAGCCACGACTGACGGATGCAACTGTCAGCTACGATCAAATCTCAATTTTCGTGATTCTAACAGTCGATCCGAACCGTTCAATGTGTTCTCCATATTAAAATCTCATTGGAGAAAAAAATTTATATTTTTCTTAAATTTTTTAGTATTTGTTTGATATTTTAAAAAATTCTCAATCTAAACAATTCTGGACCCTTCAATAACTATGATTTTTAAAAAACTCAAAAAAATAATAGATAAAATCAGAAAAATGTAAAATTTGGTCTCCAATAAGATTTCAATATGGAGAACACATTTAACAGTTCGGATCGGCTGTTAGAATCTTGAAATTTAAAATTTGATCGTAGCTGACGGTTGCATCCGTCAGTCGTGGCTGATTTTAGCCCGTCTCAACAAATAAAACAAAACAAAAAAAAATAGTCTGTTAGCCGTTTCGGAGGAAGATACAAAACGATTAAATGAAACTAATCGTTGCGTTTGCAGGGCAATTAAGTTGTTTTAGAAAGGTATTGTTATTTTACTATGGTCTGTTATGTTGTCAAACCTCCACTATACTGTTGGGAAAATCTAGTCAACAGATTTTTAATTTAATATTAAAGTAGTTACAATAAAAAATAAATAATAGGGTTTGAGTGTTAAACTACTCTACTATCCGAGGAGAAAAAAAAAAGCTCGAAAAATATGTAAATTCGGGAAGAATGCTCTGCAAAACATGAACCACAAAAATGCATTATATACTCAATAAAAAAAATGTAGTTTTTTTTTAAGATAAAAAATTGTAGTTGAAATAATAAAGTGTCAAATGGTCTTTATTATTATTTTTTTATTCTTGTTGGATTCTTCTATATATCGGAAAAAAAAAAGAGGTGATATGCAATATATACTCAACAAAAAATGCATAGCAAGAATTTTGTTTAGATTTACTATATCACAAGAAAAATATTTAATTTCATTCTTAGTTGCGGAGGAATTTAGAATGGTTTCGATAGTTGTCAGAAAAACGTACATATATGAAACCAGAAGACAAATCAGAAAGTCCAAATCGCAAAATAATTGATGGGTTAATTTGATAATCTCTGTCGCAGAATCAGAATGCGATATTGGAAGGAGCCGAATATCATTATTGGCTTGTTTGGATGGTATGAGAATTTGGAGAATTTATAATTTCTAGACATAAATTTATTATAAACAATCCAAACTCTTCACAAAGTTACACACTTTCAATAAATTTATGTTTAGGAATTGAAAATTTTCCAAATTTCTCAAATTCCTAAGCGATCCAAACGGCCCTATAATAATATATTAAAAGTATGTTTTATTTACATATAGCTATTAATTTTATATGGAAAGAGAAGAAGAGAAGTGCGGCCCTTTTAATGAATGTTCTTTCAGAGGACAACTCCTTCAATTAGCTTATGAGAAGTATATAGGACATTCTATGTATCCCAGAATTTTTCAGGAGTATTTTTTGTAAATTGACAAATTTAATTTAATTAATTTAATCTACATCTTAAAATCTCAAAGCATATTACACCATTCCAAAAATAACATGTTTTAAAAATTCGAAAAAAATAGTAATAAAATCTCAAAAATTGTAAAAATTTGTTCGCAATGAGATTTCAATATGTAGATTAGATTGGTTAAATTAGATTTGTCAATTTATAAAAATATCTCCGAAAAAGTTCGCGGTGTATAGAATGTCCTATGCACTAGAGTGCATATTAAATTTTCTCATTAGTTATTGTGTTTTTATTCTTAATAGATTTAATAACCTGTACTATATAAGTCCCACCTTAATTGGAGAAGACGATATTATTGGAATATTATGTGATTTTCCTTAATTATACAATTTTGGTTGGAGAAACCTTTCCACAAACTCTTTTCTCAATTAACAATTAAGCTGGTCTTGAGGAACTTTGATCTGGTCTTAAAATTTGTTAAACATTACGTTTTGTCCTGTCATATTTTGCATTATCGATAAATTGGTTGACGTTCCTATTATATCAAGTTCGTATGAACAATATTCAAGCAATGTATCGCTGTCAAGGGATACAATACGTATAAGATATTTTCATATTCGTATTAGTTAAATTTTTCTTTACCCGTATTCTATTCACATCCGTTAAAAAAGTAACTTTATGTGTACCCATTAAGAATTAAAAATAATGATAGAATAACGGTACATAACGCAGTCCATTGCATGAACATCTTAAAAACAAAAGGCCACCGGAGACATTCCAATTAATTAATGAGAAATATGTCCCACTTATGAAAGGAATTGCAGCTGGAAAATAATGACATTACAATTATTGCTCTAACAAACAAAAGTACAAAACCCAAGTTCATTAATTTAATCCAACTAAATTTCGGCACCAAAGGCACTTTTTTTTCTTTTCTTTTTCCCCCCTTTTTAGTTTTCTTATGGTTTAGACAAGCCGTGGGAGAATTTAGCAGAAAAAAATTTAAGTTATTTTATTCTATGTGACTTTTTTTTGCACCTTGAAAATTAGAAATATTAAAGTTATTTTAAGGAATTTTTTTTCAGTGCCACTTAAAACTGAGAAAATAAAAAATTTATCATCCAAAACTAACATCTTCAGTTTTTTTTCACCCTAAAAACATGTACAACTTTCACACAGTGTTTTGAAAACTGTACCGAATACCGGAAATTTTCGGTAATACCAGGAACTGGAATGATGACCGAAACAGCGGTATCCGGTATTGTGAGAGGAAAAATCGGAAAATTTCGAAAAATACCAGGAAATACCAGATTTCTATCATCTGGCCGGTAGGGGTGCCGATACGGTTTTAAAAACATTGCTTTCACATGAGTACATCCACCGACAGTTCACTGAATCGCCCACTCTCGCTTCCAGTGGCGGATCTTGGAAAAATATCTAGATGGGACTGAGTGTTCCAATGAATCATTTGATCGAACGGTTCCTCTTTTTCTATTCTTTAGCCTCACCTTTGAATGCTCCAATGACAAAAAAAATTCACCGGGGCTAAAAAGGGATTCCAAAGGCTCGACGGTGGTAGGTGGGACTCTAGCCCCACCCGCCCCAATGGTGGATCCGCCCCTACTCGCTTCGCACCCGACGTGCATCATGAGGTGCTCCATCGAGTCAAACAAGCTAGGGGGAATTTTTCTCAAGTTTGCACATAGTGACAATAACGCCACTCTCTAACTGCTTCATTCTATTGGAATCGAGCTCCTTGGCGATATCTCTCTGAAGAAACTCGAGATTTCACATAAAAGTTTTCATAGGTCTATAGGATCTCGAAATGCAACAGGTAGGAGTCGCTCCATAAAAATATGAAAATCATGGTTTTAAAGTCCACTTATCTTACAAGTGGTGAGATTATAACGCATCTCGACCAATCATCAAAAATCATCAATCATCAAAAAATACTCCAATTTCAGGGTTCTTTTCTACAGTAACGCTGATGACGCCATCAAAACGTCATCGCTCACTTCGCTATCTCCGCTCTCCGCGCGCAGATAGTCGCATCAGTCTTCTTCGATCTCTCCGCGCAGATAGTTGCTTTGCATCTCTCTGCTCACTTTTTTCTTTATTTTTCGTTCACCTCTCTCCCTCGGTTCGTTTCTCCTTCTTTCCTCCTCCAGCAAAACAAGCGAAAAACAAAAAAAAGAAAAATTGTTTTTCCTACTTTCCTCCTCTAGCGAAACAAGCAAAAAAAGAAAAAAGAAAAAAGAAAAAGCAAAGAGGGCTAGGTTCAATTCAGGACACAATTCTCTAGGGTTTGCTTAATTTGGGGTTTAATTAGAATTTTCCGTGCTTCGTTTACTATTATGTGGGGGCTTACTAGACTTTATATGTGCTCAATTTGAGGCTTAGTTAGAACTTTTACTGCTCAGTTTGGGGCTTGCTTGATTTTGTGGGGCTTAGTTAGTTTGGATGTGTTGTTCTAAATTGTGTATCGTGTGTTCCTTTCGTTTTTCTTTTTTTTTTCTTTTTTGTTTCCAGCTCGATCAGTCAGCAAAAATGACAATTTCAAAATAATTGAGGGGGTTAGGTTCAATTGAGGGCATGATTCTTTCGTGTTTGCATCACTACTTTAACAGATGGAGCTTTCAGCATTTCCTTTGTATCAATTGTTCTTCTCATATAATCCTCTTTTCATTGTTTTGGTGGCAGTTTGATTGCTTCTGGGTATAATATTTTTTTATCTTTTTTGTCAGGTGAGACTTGATTGCAGTTTTTGTTGAGCTATTATCTTCAAGGATCAAGGCGGGAGTATTGTTGTTTGTCGATCATCGTTTTACCCGGTGAGGAACTGTTTCTTTTTATTAATTCTTATGCAGTATTTTACATGAATATTACTCAAAAACGCTCTTTAAAGTAGCCTTTTTTGAGTTTACAAGACAGAGGTTTAATTGAGTATTTGAGTTAAATCCATTTTCCTAAAGCTCCTGTTGGTATTATTCTTATTAGATTGGTATTGTATAGGTATCAGGCAGTACATTATTTCTTGGTTTTGTTGTTAGAAACGTAATAAAGTTCTTATCGACATGATTTGACAACAAATACATGGACCGAATCCATGAGAAGGCACCTTCCCTTGGGTTAGCTACACTGAAGCAATTGAGGCACTCCAGAAGATATGTAAGTTAACAATGCAATTAAACTCTTCATGGTCCTGGAATAGCACAGTAGGTGGACTGGTTTGGTTAAATATGGGTTGGTGTCATTTTTGTTCAAAGCCTATTTCAGTGCAATGCCTAAGCACCATTTTTTTTAAATTAAGTTCAGTTATTTTTCAAAAAGAAAATCAGATATTGTAATCTTTTTTCGGCCTACATTGTGCAATATGGGAGGAAGCATGTGAAACATGGGTACAAAGAATATTATACAGCACATAATCTATGCCAGCGAATGAGATTTTAGGTAAAATTCTGATCAATTAAGTATTTATTTTCTTTATCTTGTTTTTCTATATTCATAAGTTGGCATGATTACCGTGGGATTTGAAAATTGGGTCACAGTTAGGGAACTTAGGCTTCCATTTTTCGGGATTCCAAATTGAAAGCTCCCGCATGAAATTTGCTTTTTCAAGATGCACATTAATTTCTTGACGGACTTTTTACATTTTCGCATTGTGCAATTTTATTATCAAAGATTTTATATTCTATTTATATCTCTAAGATGTTCTATTTTGTCTCATTAGCTTTGTTATTTTCTATGTAGCATCCTTGCTTTAAAATATATATATATATAAAAAAAAGAAAAGAAAAGAGAGATAACCTTACGGTTTATTTACTATAAGCTGCTTCAATTGACTACTTATTTGTCACGTTAGTAGTATCTTTCTGTTGATTTATGAGGTATCTCTCATTTCATTACCTTCTAATTTATGAGCTCAAAGTGTACTTGCTAAATTTGGGGGGGTCAGAGTACAAATGTGGGTAATCCAAAGGAGATCAAAAGTGTTACTTTGCTGATCCTATTACATTGTATTAAGAGTAGATGATTGATTTCGGTGACAGTATGAAACCTGAAAAGGGTGGTTTTCAACTTGCATACAAGGTAGCTATATAGTTTGCTCAAACTTCTTTATTAGAGATCTAACCATTTTTTTTAATATTAAGGTATCCTTCGCAATAGCAGTTATGAGTGTAAGGTTCAGTGCTCAAATGGGTAAATTGTGAGTGATGGGGATTCCAGAGGCTCTTATGGAATGCTCTCAGTGCGGACAAGATAAAGTATAGTATTAAACATCGGGAGAGAGGTAAGTACCTAGCATATATAAACTTGGTGGTATTTTGATTTGTCACATAGAAAATAACATTTGATAGAATTTAATCATTGTTTTAGTTCCTTTTGGGGTCTTAGGGGAACAAATCAGAGCTGCAGATGATATAGTGGCCTAAATGTTTCTACAATAGTAAAAGAGAGGAATATTCAGTTGGTAAGAGATCATTGATTTTAAGAAAAAAAGTTAAATTCTTGAAATTATGTTTGGTTGAGACATAAAGTATTATTGCTTAATGTTCTCATTTCTCTATATTAACGCATCAATCATAACATGAGGAATCTTGACTCCATGAAATAACTACTGATACTGCATAGCATCAGATCAGATCAATCATTGAGCCTTACTGGTAGATTATCAACTGTTCATGTTAATTTCATTATAACTCATGTTATTATTTCTTCTTTAAGTTTTGCTGGAGTAAGTAACACAACATTGGTAAAGACCGTCCTCTATTATTTTCTTAGTTGGTATAATATTAATTTCCCTGGTATCATCAAGTTTTTTTCCCAAAGGGATGTTGAATGGTTCAGTTGAAGCTTGATATGCTCACATTAGGCATGTCAATATATTTTTATTGTTGATTGCAATGAAAATATATTGAAATATTATGTTCATCAGTTATTTGGATAAAAACTACTAACAAATCAAAGGTAACATTTTTCTCCCAGTTATTTTTAGTCTCATATAAACTACTAACAAAATAGATAAGTTCTTACTATTTGATTTTTTATTTTCCTGATCAGAGTTCATAAGCAACAAATTCATCAAGAAACTATATTATTTTGGTTGGCCATTGTTTTTGGGTTTGTCTTAAAATAGTTGATGCAACAACAAAAAAATTTTGTGAATTTCTAGGGGTGCAAGTTGGAATCCGAATGCTAAGTTTGTCATATTTAGCTTTTGGATTGTTGTTTCTTTAACAATAAAAGAGTTTGTGTGAGTTCAGTTCTATATTTCTACTTGATCATTTTTACTCAAGTGAGCTAAGTCAGAATTTGTCTTAAAATAGTTTAATTTATTTTTCTTATAGCACCTCTCACGAGTGTGAAAATCAGAATTTAGCCTTTTGTTTTATTGTTATGTTTGTTATTTTTCTATATACAAGCTTCCATTTTCTTCAGCAAAATAACACTATTAAGTACAGATCTTGGGAAGGTTATCTTTTTTTTTTTCATTCTCTCTTTTTTTGTGTAGAAACTTCATTTTCTTTTTTTTTTTTTTGTTAAATATCTTTGTTGGCTAACATGTTAAGAGTTCAATTGATTACGATAGGGAGTGGCGGCAGCAAGATGTGCATTTATAGCAGCGAACAGGTATAGTGCTTATTTATTTATTTGTTTTAAATTTATTTTAACTATACAAAATTGTCGCCTTCCCAGTTGACCAGAGGGTTAGATTCAATTTAATTGATTGTCTCTAGAGATTGTAAATATTGTTGGATAATGAACGAAATTTTGATTATTGGCATTCAACTAATCTTTGTATAAATAGATTTCCAGTTGAACATTTTATTTATTTATTTTTCATTTATCTAGGACAGCGTGTAACTCATGACAGAAGAATATATGGTGTGTTGTGGCTATCTGTTTTGTATAAAGATTTTTGAACAATAGCAATAAGATGTGATCGCGCAACGCGCGATATTATCACTAGTTGACTACATAGCCATCCGAGCATTTCACTTTCACTTTGAGCCACTTGAGTAGCTGTCATTTCTTCTGAAGATTCAATGCATAGGTTGCTTTTGGTTTTTTATCACCTTGTACCGACTCTAGTTTTAGACAACTACAGTACATTTTCAAGTCTATGTGAGCATTCGCAGTGACCTTTTGTTTTTTCCACAATGTCTAAAATGGTGTAGATCAAGTTTTCTATGAAATTTTTATCTAAATGCATAATGTCAGTATTGTAGCATATCATTTTTAATTTTCTCCTAATACTCCAACTTTCAGAACAAAACTCTTCTTTTGCTAATGGTGGGTTACTCTGTATCTCCTAAACTGTTCCCCGAATGTATGCAGTTTGCTCTATTTCACATCCTTCTCTAAATTTGTATGCTCATTCACGTGATGCAATATCCGACTTCCCGTCAATCTTATAGGATCTGTATCATTTTTAGCCTTCCTTTCGAGAAACAAACCTTGCCTTCACGTGCTGCGTATAATATATGAGTGTAAACGCTTGCAAATAACAGCGAGCCCTATATAATACCCTTGTAAACAAACAACAAAGGGCTCAAGAGAACGAACAGATTCATACATTCTTATAGTCCTATTTTAGTAACGTCTTTTACATAAGGCACATGATAATACTCTAGTATTTTCGATGACATTTTATTCCAGAGACAATTTACAACCGTATCTTTTGTAAATGGACTAAAGTGATAACTTCCCGTCAATCATACCTTTGGGGTCGTTTGGATGGTATGGAAATAAGGAAGGAATAATAATTTTAGGAATAAAATATTGAAAAGTGTGTAACTTTTTTGTTCCGTTTGGATGGTGTGGGAATAAGGTCTGTACGTGTTTGGATGGAGTGAGAATAAGAGAATAAATTTATTATTAAACAATCCAAACTCTTCACAAAGTTACACACTTCCCAATACTTCTTCCCTTATTCCTCTTATTCCCACACCATCCAAACGGAGCCAAGAGGAATAAGGGAAGAAGTGAGAAAAAGTATTGGGAAGTGTATAACTTTGTGAAAAGTTTGGATTGTTTATAATAAATTTATTTCCTTATTCTACTATTCTGTTATTCCCACACCTCATCCAAACAGAGTCGTTTGGATCGTAGAAGAATTGGAAAAATAGCTTCTTCCTAGGAATATTTTCTTCCTAGACATTCAAAAAAATTAGGAATAAGGAAAAATAATTTCTTCCTAGGAATAACATCTTGCAACAATTATATATACATAATTTCAACAAAATTAGCTAAATACTAATAACTAAATGAAATTTTACGTGCTCTTTAATTAGTACTTTATTTAATATTAAAATAATAATTTTTAATAATTTATTTAAATTAATATCAATTTGCTTATTTCTAACTCACCATCCAAACAACATTTTTTATTTCCGGAATAACATCTTCCCACTCTTCCCTGAAAATAACAAGACTTCTATCGGTGGCGAACACTCAAACATGTAAGAACCAGTTGTCCTTTGGTAAAACTATGGGGCCGTTTGGATCGCTCAGGAATTTGGGAAATTTGAGGAATTTTCTATTCCTAGACATAAATTTATTGGGAAGTGTGTAACTTTGTGAAGAGTTTGGATTGTTTATAATAAATTTATGCTAGGAATATGAAATTTTCCAAATCCCCAAAAAAAAATCCAAACATCCCCTATAGTTTTAGAGATGGGCTAAAATCAGCCACGACTGACGGATGCAACCGTCAGCTACGATAAAATCTCAATTTTCGTGATTCTAACGGTCGATCCGAAGCGTTCAATGTGTTCTCCATATTGAAATCTCGTTGGAGACAAAAATTTATATTTTTCTGAAATTTTTTAGTATTTGTTTGATATTTTACAAAATTCTTAATCTAAAAAATTATGGACCCTTCAATAATTATGATTTTTAAAAATCTCAAAAAAATAGTAAATAAAATCAGAAAAATGTAAAATTTGGTCTCCAATGAGATTTCAATATGGAGAATACATTGAATGATTCGGATCGATGGTTAGAATCTCAAAAATTAAGATTTGATCGTAGCTGACGGTTGCATCCGTCAATCGTGGCTGATTTTAGCCCATCTCATAGTTTTAGAACTAAAATAGTTCGTAAACTAAATGTTCACGGGCTTATTCAGTAATATTCCAAAATAAGTGTAATTTCCATCTTGATATAGTTAATAACTTAATATTGAATAACAAAGCATTGAAAATTTTGTTTTTTTTAATTTATATTTGCAATCACAATGACGTATGCGGTTGCGGTGGTTGACTGGTTGGTCCCACCTGTTAATTAGAATTGACCAACGTCAAATACCAAGGCTCACACATATATACGATTTCACATAATTTATTTCAAAACACTCTCGTGCATACCACAATACAATTCGCAATCTACTAAAGTCAATGAAATTGCGCAACAACACGAATACAATAAAAATCTTGTCCTCATGCCACAACAAAATCACTTGACTGTTTTTTCCCTTCTTTTTCGTATTTTGCATGAAGTATACATACAATTATTTTTCTAAAGGATTCAACGATGTATTTATTTTTCCAATTCAATCTAAAAGAAAATTCCGTACAATGAATGGTATCGAACCATGAAAATATCAAAATAATTTAAATATTGTACAATTTCTTTCTTACAAATTTTAAGCAATGAATTGTACGAAGCACACCGCTTCAAATTAATTATTAAAAGTCAAAATTGTTCTAGCAAACAAGAAGTCTAGTAGAACAACTTCTTTCTTGTCAAATATTTAATTTAAAAAATTTGCTAGTCTAATTCAACTTTACAAAATTGCTAAGCTGGAATTCACCAAATTTCTGTCCTTCCCACTATTTAATAAGAAGCTTTCTAATGTCTTCTCAACAAAAGTCTAGTGCATATTAAACCTTGTGACCAACAAGATATACAATTTTAACTGGCCATTTTCCACATTCTAGCAAAAAATTAACAAAAAATATTTAAGTAGTGCTGTAGATGTTATCTATGTACTGTAGTCAAATGTATTATAACTTTATAAGAGGTCGGTTTATCTCTAAGCCATAAAACCTAAAAAGAACGATGGTTGTAAATTTTTTTGTTTTATAAAAAATGTTCTATCATACTTCATTATCGAAAATTTCCTTGCCATCAACATCAAGAGTCAATATCTGAACTTTAAATACACAGTAGTTGAATTCAAATGGTTTACCTTAATTACTCACAAGTCAGAACCAATTATTCGTCGATTGAAAGTCATACACCATGATTACATGTGTTAAAACTTAAAGGGAGTGGCTAGTGTCAAACATATAGGACACATACTCTTGTCCAACGCGATAAAATTTTAATATTTAAGATTGGAATAGCCGATCCAAACCGCTCAAATTGTTCTATGTTATAAAATCTTTATGGAGACCAAATTTTATATTTTTTCAAATTTTTTTACTACTTTTTTGGAATTTTTCAATATGCTCAATCTAAAAAGTTCTGAACCCTTCAATTTTGAAAATTCGAAAAAAATAGTTAGAAAATATGAAAAAATATAAAATTTGATTATCAAAGATATTTTAATATAGAGATCATATTGAGCGGTTTGGATCGACCGTTTGAAATTTTAATGTGCAACGTTTGGATCGTGTTTGACGTCCTATATGTTTGATTCTAGCATTACTCAAACTTAAAAGGGACCTATAATGCTTCGACCAAATTTTTTTGCTGCGTGGTATAGTTTTCCGGATGAAGAATAGTAAAGTTGAAAGGCCATATTTCAATAACAGAAAGTACTAATATTTTTTATATTTTTCAAGCTTCTTATCTATATTCCACGGCTCTCATGTACCATAATTTTCCTTATTGCTTAAAAGATATAAGGTTGATGCGTCTAAAGTAAAATAAGATATATATATATATATATATATATATATAGAGAGAGAGAGAGAGAGAGAGAGTTTAGCTACGGTGAGTCGCGACTCACGGACCCTCCGATGAGTCGCGACCAAAACTCCTATATCTAGATCAAAATGACCGATCCAAACCGTCTAATATGATCTCCCTATTGAAATCTCCGTACAAACCAAATTTTTTATTTTTTCGAAATTTTTAAGTTTTTTTTTTGAAATTTTAGAAAATCGTTAATCTAATTGGTTCTGAACCATTCAAAAACATCAGTTTTTAAAAATCCGAAAAAAATACTTAAAAATTTCGAAAAAATAAAAAATTTGGTTTGCACGGAGATTTCAATAGGGAGATCATATTGGACGGTTTGGATCGGTCATTTTGATCTAGATTTAGGAGTTTTGGTCGCGACTCACCGGAGGGTCCGTGAGTCGCGACTCACCGTAGCTAAACTCTCTCTCTCTATATATATATATATATTTTTGAAATGCAACTCCATTTATGCTTTTTGTATAATATTTTCATGCCCCTTATCTCTCTATAATTTCTTTAAAAACAAGATTTCCTTGAATTCAAATTATACTAAATAAAAATTTAAAAAAAAAATATTTTTTCAAAATAAATCCTGAAAAATGGCCTAGTCAAAATAAAACACTACAATCAATCAATCAATCAAGCAAGCGACGCAAGATTTTAGACCAAGTGCGGCCATTCCGCTTTCATCAGCATCCGATATTTTGGAAAAATAATTTCCTAAACCATTTCGTATACAGTCTACACAGAACAAATACTAATAATATACTACACACACAACTACACAAGACAAGCAGGGCTGGAAACCATAGACCAATAGCAGTCGACTTAATTGTCGGCCCCACTTTCAGTGACGGACAACTCCACGTCAAAGCAATAGACCCAGTCGAAATTCCACTTCTCGAAAAAAGCATTCTCTGCTGTCCGTTTCTCTCTCTCTCTCTCTCTCTCTCGACTTTCGATCCCTTTCTCTCTGACTCGCTTTCCTCTCTCTCTCTCTCTCTACACGGAGTCTGGTCGCACCAGCCGCGGCGGCGCAGCGCGCGTCTTAGCGCTCGCGAGGTTCAGAACGTCAGATCGATCGCTTGCGACTTGGTTTCATCGATTTTGAGCTTCAGGAAGGGATCTGGTGTGGTTTGCTTGGATTGATCTCTTCTTTTGGGAGTTGAAGAAGAAGAGGTAAAGAAGATGTATGGGGTGCCGCCACCTAGAGGATTGGATGCGGCTGTTGATGCTGCAGGCGACCGTGTGGCGCCGAGGGTTTTCGAGGCCTGGAAGGGAAGTAATGTGAGTCGATCTTTCTCCAATACGTTTTTGGTATCTCGATTAGTTGTTCAAGGTTTTGGATCTGGAGTGTTTTTGCTCTCACACTTGGTATCTTTTGTGTTGAAGTTGAACCAAGTAATTGGTTTACTCGAGTAGTTGTTTGTCCGCCTCATTTCGGAGTTTTAGTTAATTTCAGTGCCCTTATTTTCTTTTGGAAACGAAATTGTTTTGTACTTTTTTTTGCTGGTACAATTGATAATTGTTGCTACTTGGGTTTTGGGTCCTTTCTGTTTGTGCGATTATAATCATAGTGTTATTCTCATTAGTTATAGTATACCTTTTGAGGTTAAATATGACCATTCAATGGGCAAAATCCTTGCCTATTTTGTAGTTCTTCAGAGGAGTTGGGAATTGATTTGTGTTTCAATAGGTTCAATGTGTTAAAAGGGTAGCTTGTTTTAGTGAATAGACGGTGGCAGCATGTATTAGCAATTTTATGTTTTCAATTTGTTGATGGTACTCATGCTTCCATCTTCAAGTAAAAATTGCATAATTCT
The DNA here is from genome assembly GCA_028095005.1 of Rhynchospora pubera. Classification (NCBI taxonomy): domain Eukaryota; kingdom Viridiplantae; phylum Streptophyta; class Magnoliopsida; order Poales; family Cyperaceae; genus Rhynchospora; species Rhynchospora pubera. The sequence goes on from CM051460.1 coordinate 47,207,412, forward strand.
TTTTCCTTTGCAAAATTGTCTATCTTCTGTGTTTCGGGAGCTTCAATTTTTTGCTACCATATGTTTTAAAGTGCTTTCCCTAAAAAGATAGCTATATTTTAACAGAGTAAAGTGGAGGTATTGTTGTGAGATCGACAATAAAATGGATGGTGTCTGTCTATCTAAAATCTAGTGGCTGATATGGTAGGGTGCCTTTGTTTGTCAATTCTTTTGAAGATAAATATGAGTTTTCTAAATACCTGATTATGTTTTGACACTCTACATATTGCAGAACAAACCACTATATTTTGGTTCAACTCTTCGTCTTTGTGTAATACTCCATATTTACCCATAATTCAACTATTCCAGTTTGATTTTGAAAATATGTGTGAGAACATCATTTGCATCATTCTTGGTTGGTGCATGAAGTCTTAACTTTATAAAACACCCTCAATGTAGAGAGCTTCAATATCACCAAATTTAGCCAGAATTATTTCTTAATAATGTTATTATGTCTCAATAATGCTTCCTATTTACTTGTGTAATTTCTCAAATATGCAGTTTATTTTGTTGACAAAACTAAGCTTTATATGTATCTTTTTAGGTGTTCTTCCTTCAAGGGAGGTTCATATTCGGGCCAGATGTGAGATCATTGTTTCTGACAATTTTTCTAATTGTGGCACCTGTTGCATTCTTTTGTGTCTTTGTGGCACGACATTTGATGAATGATTTCTCTCATCACCTTGGCATCTCCATCATGGTCATTGCTGTTGTCCTCACCATCTATGTAAGTGTTCTTGCCCTAATTTCAATACATTTCTGCTTTTGTTACCTACAAGTTACAAAAGAGAGGTGCTGAATGGTGCTGAATTAGTGTTTACATAATTAAGTGAATTGGAGGTCATTAAAATGAGAGTTATTATTTTTTTATTTTTTATTTTTTTTTCGTTGTTGTCTTCCTCTCTCCTTTCTACTCCTTATCCTCCTACATGTTTTATTTTGTTTGTCTGTATTTGTATTTCATGTTAAAGTTCTCCTTTTTCATCCTTGTTAACGGGTGAGAGAAAATAAACTCATTTCCATTAGCGCTTAGTGTGTTGTCTGCATAGATGAGGCATGTTTCAGATAATGCTGACGACCTCTTTCCTTCCTCTTTATTTTATGTATTTTTTATTTTGTACATTTGGGTAGGGTGGGGTTTGAGTGTTCAGGAAAAATGCACAGCAGACCAAATTTTAGGCACTCTTTTTCCCCTTTATTAGGATGGATTGGGTAAGGATACTGATCTGGAGGACCTACGAAGTATTGATGTTGTTAGGCCCTTCTTAGGACTAATAGTTTGACTTGCCTTAAATAAAACTCAACAGCACAAGGAATATGTGATGTTGCAGACCTGATTGTGTCATCAAGAACGGAATGTTCTTATAAGTTATTTAACTTTTTGCTATGGGATGTTGTGGTGCCACTAGTTGCAAGGACCTCATTTTGTTATCATATGCAAACAATGCACAAAACTATTGATCTTGTGGGATTAATCCATATAAAGTTTCACAATATGTTTCAGTCCTTGTTCTGTGAGATCAAGAGTTTTCATAAAATGTGAGCATAAGCCTTAAAATGACTATGCCTGTTGCTTATTGATTTTCACTTTTTGTGTGGGTTTTAGCTGGAATTGGTTGGGTTTGTATTGAGATTTACAACAGTCAACTCTCAGGTTGATTTAGGTCTCAGGTCAGTTGGACCTTGTGTTTCTGGGCTGTTTTTTTTAATTTTTGTAAATAATATTGCTATGGTGTTGCAGTTGAATTTGTTTTGGTTGCTATACCTTACAATTTGGCAACTGGGTTTTTCTGGTAACTAAAATGTGAGATACATTTATGCTATTGAATAGAACCAAATTTAGGATGCAATTTTTTTTTTTTAAAGTTAGAATCTTTTACAGTAGTTGAAGCTTAAACCAAATTTCTGAACATGCAACAAAAGTTTAATTGTGTTAAATCAATAAACTTGAAGCTTAGAGGTCTCAACCATAATAATGCTAAAGGTCATCATTTTACAGTAGTTGCTTTAGAATTCGAATTTTATATTGCACATTCAAAAGTAAAAGCTGCTTCTTTCATTACTTGGTAAGGTAGAAATCTGCAAATTGCACCTCATATTTTCTTCTGTAACAGGCATCAGTTAAGCAATTTATTTATTTATTTATTTTTATTAATAATATAGGATTTGACATTGCTGCTATTCACTTCTGGGCGTGACCCCGGGATAATTCCCCGCAATGCGCATCCGCCTGAGCCTGAGCCGCTTGAGGCTGGCAGTGCTGATACAGGGCCGAGTGGCACACCACAGCAACTCAGGCTGCCTCGCACCAAGGACATAAACGTGAATGGCATCACTGTTAAAATCAAGTATTGCGACACATGCATGCTATACCGGCCTCCTAGGTGCTCACACTGCTCAATTTGTAATAACTGTGTTGAGCGGTTTGACCATCATTGTCCCTGGGTTGGCCAATGCATTGGATTGGTGAGTTCTTGTATCCCCTAGAGAATTTTAAATTAATTAAATTTAATCGTATTTATTTATTTTTGTTTTTTTGGTAGGCTCATTTTGCTTTTCATAGGGGTACAAGTACAATGGTTTTTTTTATATATGAATCTAGGATTCTGAAGCTTTGGTATTTACCTGGTTCAGGAAATTTTCCAGTATATATTCTGTATTTGGCAACTACTTCCCATGATAATAACACATTGTTTTTCTCTTGTTGAGTGCTTGCTGTTTATCTGTGGAATTTAGATTTAAGGACTTGGTCACAATTGTGATTAGATTGTACTTTATTAGTTGGTATGTTTACTGTCCTTGATGTACCAGTAGCATGTAGTGCAACCTTTGTAAACATACATAATATGCATTTGTCAAGTATTTAAATATGATTATTTCCGTAATGTATCACACTTCGCACAACTATGAATACTGGTGAATAGTAGCAAAACCGACACGTGCCGAACGGTTGACTTAGGTTTCTGATTTATTTATCTATTTTCTTTATTCCAGAGGAACTACCGCTTCTTCTATATGTTTGTCTTCTCTACAACTCTGCTCTGCATTTATGTGTTCTCATTTTGCTGGGTCTACATTGTGAAGATCAAGAATTCTGAAGATGTTACTATTTGGCGTGCTATGACCAAAACGCCTGCTTCCATTGTCCTAATCATCTATTGTTTTGTGTGTGTGTGGTTTGTTGGTGGCTTGTCCGTGTTTCATTTCTACCTCATGAGCACCAACCAGGTAATTATTATGTGTATCTTCTGTTTTGTTTTAATTTTTTAACTAAACAGAAGACAAGAAATGCCCACACAGTTATCCATCACCTTCATCTGTTTTACTTTCTCTTTTGGTACTCAAAAGAATGTGCACAGACTTTTGTAAATTTTGCATCTTGGGCAACCTCTCTATGGCGCAGCATCAATGTGTAATCATATCAAATTAGCTTTTGTGAAATTATATTGGAACAATTCTTTCTTAAAGGGAGCATCCTCAAGATTTGCATGGGCTTATGCTTGATAAATGCAAATCTCTTTGCTTTTATGTATTTGTCAGATTTTTCACGTGTAATGTTTTTGTTAATATTTTGTGTTTTTGTTTTGTAGACAACATACGAGAATTTTAGGTACAGATACGATAGACGTGTCAACCCGTATAACCGGGGCATAGTCACCAACTTCATGGAGATTTTCTTCTCCCCTATCCCTCCTTCAAAGAACAACTTCCGGGCACGGGTGTCACGGGAATCAAGTCTGCATCCAAACCAGAGCCGGTCCCCTGGTGGCGGGGCTGGTGGTTTCATGAGCCCCAACATGGGCAAATCTATGGGAGACCTTGAGATGGCCCGCAAGCCTGTCACCTGGGACGAGCCCCGGTCCGCTGTAGACCCAGTCCGTGACCTGGATGTCGGCTTGGGTGGCTTGCTGGATGAGAAGGATGCCCGGTTGTCTGACCCAGAACCCATAACCCGGGAGAACCTACCAGTTGAGAGCATTGACAGCCGTGTGGTAAATTCAAGTAGATCAAGCTGGGGTCAGCGCAGCACCACCAGCTCAGAGTTGGTGGGAGATATGACAGGGGAGCATTAGATTGTTACCGTATCAGGTTAATCAGGCTTTCAAATTGTAGTTGGGTTTTAGGTCTGATGTGTGTGGAACTGGGGTGGAGGTTGAGGGGGAGTTGCTTGGGCGTGAGTCCTAATTTCACTAAGTTGTATTTTCTCAAACTGTGCCTTTGGTTATTCCTTGTTTTTGGATTGCGCTTACTTTCTGCTTTAGTTGTTTTATCTTTGTTTGATGTAAGGGTTGTCGGTCTCCAAATCTGATTTGGAGTTGGTGGTGTGGTTTGATGTACATATACGAAAAAGTGGTTTGTATGGATAATGTAGAAGCATTGCTTTGTGAGTTTGTGTGGGATTTCCATGTCATGCATTACTAATACTCGCTGAATTTTTCTGATCCTAATTCTAAGGTCAACGTAGTAACTGCGACCTTGCTTTTCAGAATCTGTTTGGATGGGTGCAGGAATAAGGGAATAGATTAGTTTCTTTTTATTCCCAAATTTATTATAAACAATCCAAATTCTTTACAAAGTTATACACTTTTCAATACTTTTTTCCTTATTCTTCTTATTTTCACACCATCCAAACGGAGCCTGAGAAGTACTTGATCTAGAAGAAGTTATTAATTTTCTAAAAAAAATTAATAAATAACCTCTTACCGCTCCTAATAGGTATACACGTCTGATTAATTTTCTAAGAAAACTTTTCCTGTCGACAAGCATTAGCCATTTGTTCCACTTTAATTTTCCTGCTTCCTTAGTTCCTTGCCGACTCCCTTCTATTAGTTCTACATATATATAGTTTTTTCTTATTTGCGCTCTCTCTGGCTTGACATCACTAATTGATTAATTTGAAAATAATATGTTAGAAATAAAAGAGTAATGCTAGAATCAAACATATAGGACGTCAAACACGATCCAAATGTCGATCATTAAAATTTGAAATGGCCGATCCAAACCGATCAATATGATCTCTTTATTAAAATATCTTTGAAAATCAAAATTTATATTTTTTCGAATTTTTTAACTATTTTTTTCGAATTTTCAAAATTGGAGGGTTCAGAACTTTTTAAATTAAGCATATAAAAATATTCCAAAAAAATAGTAAAAAAATTTGAAAAAATATAAAATTTGCTCTCCATGGAGATTTTATAACATACAACAGTTTGAGCGGTTTGAATCGGCCACTCTAATCTTAAAAAATTACATTTTATCATGTTGGACAAGTGCTTGTGTCCTATATGTTTGACACTAGCCACTCCCAGAAAAAAATGTAAACAACTATTGAATTTTGGGTTCTACGTTGCGGTTGTTTGCTTTTAGTTTTTTTGAACTTCTTGTTGGATAAACCGAATTTCTCCATAATATAATTTTTACATGGTTAAATTTGAATTAATAGATATTGGAATATGATATATATTCATGCAAAAAGCGGGATTTCATTTGATAGGATTCTAAAGAAAAGTATAATATGGGAATTACGTGGATAGCGAAATCGAGAATGTGTATGATTTGGAACTGTATTTTTTGAGAAAGCACAGACCATATTGCGATCTATATTAAACCTGCATAAATTAGTCATTATTGTGTGGATTAATTTAATATCTTCAAAAGTTCTTATAAACAGGAGAGCACCCCTTCTTTCGAAATTAAGAGAATGAATCATAAAGAAAAGTTTGTTGTTAAATAACTAGTAACTATCGCATTTCGGTATTGGTCAGAATGACATTTTTTAACATGGGATTTCATTTCATTTAATTCATTAAAAATATTTTCAATCAAAATGGATGGATTTGATGTCATTTGATCGGAATTTTCATGTTATTAGACACAACGATGAGATTTCAATCAAATGAATTAATATGAAATCCCGGTAAAAATTAATTTCATCAGGGCCTTATACTCCGGTTTTCAATTCGAGATGAGACAGTTTAGTTATAAGATGTTTTGAAAATACAATACAGCTTTGTCCTGTCATTAACAACATAGGAAGAGGTGTCAATACAGAAGCTCTCTATCACTAAAGCATTTGTTGTGATTCTTCCCTGAAATTGTTGGAGCAGGGTTATGTGCTAAACAAAGGTTCCATAGTGGTATTCTGTACCATAATAAGGAATTTGTTTCAATTAATAGTTTGCCTGGAATGCAATTATTTCATATTTTTTGCCTGAATTTTCCCTGGAAGTTAAGCTTTGATTTAGTTAAGAGTTCCTATCAGGTCACAAAACACAAAACACAAAACACCCAACATGTGTATTATCCAAGTCTTAGTGCATAGTTTACATACTTTTTAGAGAACACATAGTCCGCATTGTTAATGCACAAAACGGGCGAATCAGTGTACAACATAATTTTTGCCGTAATTTTTTCAACAAACATAGCTAAAAAAATTTAATTTAATACTAAACATGATAGATGCGCCCTTGGCGGCAACTCCACTCCGACCGGCGTCCCTAGTCATACAACATTGTCTTGTCCGCTTTTCAAGTTTGAAAAAAAAAAATTAAGTTCCTACCAACGTCCATCTAAGTGGTGCTTACTATTTTTTTTTAAAAAAAATTACTATTTTTAAAAATAAAAATTTTCTAGCAGCGTCAATGAGAGTGGCGTTTACTATTTAAAAAAAATAAATTTACTTTTAAAAATAATAATTATTTTTAAACTATAATTTATGTTTTAAAATAAAAAAAATTATATTTTTTCAATTTATTTCCTCTGAAACCTGGCAGCGCCAGTTGGTGGTGTCCTGACATGTTTATAATTAAAATTTTTAAAAAAATGTTAAGTATTAAATAAAAAATTTGTGATTCATTAAAAAATCACGGGAAATTTTGCTGAGAACTAAAAAAAAAAAGCAAAACATTTCCCTTCGTGAAATCCTATACTAGTAATTAAGAAGTACTTGATTCTAATCGTTGGGTATAAATGCAAATTGCAAACAAACAGACTAGTTGATATGATAGAAAACGGTGACTAAGGCACCACAAATTCAACTAATTTGGATGTCAGAACTCAGGTACATGTCGAGGAAGAGAGAAGCAAGAACACAGATTTAAAGGACCTACAAAATAATGTTTCTACAGCTGAGGAAAGTGCGCCTTTTTCTTTCATGCAAGATAGATATTTATTTTCTTTTGATCTTATCCACCAAATTGTGCATTATTTTTCCACTTTAATGGAATTGGCATGCCACATATTAAAAAAAATGTAGGCCCTGTGTGAACATATATGAAATGTATAACGGTTCAGATATATTGATACTCATTTTATTTCCATTTTTGGGTTTCTTTGGCGAATTATTGTTGGTATCATAACTATGTATCCTTCCCGGTACATGCCTCTGTTGCACACGTTTGTTAGTTGCTCTGCGCCGACTCAACTCATAATTCTTTTTGAGTGTGCGCCAGCCAAAAAAATAAAACTAATTGAAGAATCTTGGTCAAGTGGCACCATTATATCTTAAAATCTTGGCCATGATAAAGAGTTGCTCTCTCAAGGTTTCAAGATCAGGTTCCCAGAAAATGCAAATTCTTAGCTGGATCCTTGGACATTGGCAAATTGACCCAAAACCGAAGTGCCAAAAGCAGCCTCATTTCGAAATGGAAGGGTTTAAGTGGCAAAATAAGAGCACAAACAGATAATTACCAAAATTCCTACTGAGTGATAAAGCGCTTACGTGGCATGCACAAAAGCCCTTCCATTCCAAGTGGTCAAATTATTCTCCGTCCCTCTGGATTCCTCTCACACACGTATATTTGACGTATTGCATACTGAGTAGAGTCGTCACCCCAAGATGTACCCAGTTGTGCTATATGATAATTGCACTAGATGAGAAATGCCTCATACATTTTCAATAATTGAAATACTAATGACAACCATAATGTGTCGTTTTAATTTCAATTGAAATACATTTTCACGCACTTCCACTCGCATTAATTTTTCTTTTAAATGACACTTAAACTGTATTGCATCAATTTTGCTTTTAGTCAAATTTAAGTTATAATATGATCTTGGTCCACTAACAGAAAACAAATTCGAAATCAGATTGAAGATTCCTTATATAAGTATTTAAATTTAAAAATAAATTGTGAAACTTGACCCACATCTTGTCATGAAAAAGAAATAAAGTTTTGTAAATAAAATTTTCCATTATTATATTCAACGCTGTTAAAGTCATGCCTTAACTCTTAAGTGCTTCTGGAGGTAATTCTACTTTCTGAACAAGTGATAAAAAACTATGAATATGAACTTTTTATCGATTAGTTACTAATTTTGCAATGCTACCAGTGCTAGAGCATCATTGAATGCAGGGCATACGTACAATAATAGACTAGCAGATAACGAGTTAACGACTATACATACAATCATTATTCCACTTACACCATATACACCATATCCACATCCACTTACATCATTGAACTTTTTATATATAGCAACCTCTCTGTGTCTCACATTGTTGCGTGTTTCATTATTGTATGGTGTTGTGTTAAACACTACTGTGTTAAGATCGAATCATGTTGTACACTATATCTTATTGTATTGGCATAAAGAAATATTAACTGTGTCATGTCATGCTCAATAGAGAAAAATATTGACATGCGAGTTAATTTTGACACTACATGCCACACTGTGTCAACATGATTCGAGAAGTTTGTGTGCTTCGTTTTGGGCCGTCGATGGATATACAATGGCGCCTGCTGTGGTTCATTGCGAAGGACACCAATGTTTTGATGCCTTCTTTGTAGGTAATTAAATTTGCAGCAAAATGCTCCATGCAGCAGGGATCAAACCAACTATATATCTTAAGGTGACATAGGAGCTTTACCACCAGGCCGAAGAGGTTTTCAAAAATTAATAATGATGCATGCAATTAAACTATTTTATTAAGAAGAATATAATTAATGTGATGACATCATCCGGTTCCATCAACTGATTCGACTGATCGAACCGGTTAAACCATCGAACCAATAGTGGTGGTTGGCCGGGTCAACCGGTCAAGTGTTGTTTCAATTTGGGCGGCTTTTCAAAAGAAGGAATATATTTGATCCACGTCACAACATTGAAAACAAAATCAACGGGAATCCACTTTTACACAAGAAATAATATCTGCTTGTCCTCCTACGAAAAAAATAAAAAAAGCACACAAAATAAATTTTGGTTTTTCAATTTTTATATGAAGCTGGGTGATGCAATTTGCCTTTCATCATAGTACACATTGATCATGATACTACAAGGTCAAACTTGGATGTCTCTTGCTGATGGGTTGGTTGACCAACCTCAAGGGCTAATGTTTGCATTTACACAGTTACACCTAAATTCGTATTGAAAAAATTATTCAGGTTGTCGTAACAGTTATTAGCCTTTAGCCTGTTTTGACTACTCACCAAATATATATGGGGTCTGGTGGTTCGACATTAATTATACGCCATTTTTTAAGATACTTTTAACGTATATCGATCTAAGTTCTATTAGATATACTATTTAGTGTATATTTAATGACTAAAATTGAAGAAAATTATTTTTTAAGTTTGAATTTTAGTCGTTAACTATGTAAGTTTAGACTCCATATACTTTAAAATTGAGGTGTATGTAGAATTATTTATATTAATGATACTATCAAAATGAGGTGACAAGGAATGTTGCATTTTGATGTATCCTTTCATGTATTGTTACTTTGAGACAGCCACTAAGTGATAAATTTTAAAGGTCTGAATAAGTGGGATTTAGGAGACATTTCATTGAACATTGAATCTTTTTGTCTATCTGTAAAAAGAAAATTAATACTTTGAAGACTTGGCAACGAGATAGAACATAAATGTTAGTTTGTCCCCTCCATCTCTCATAAGTCATAAGACGTATTGTCGACTTAATATATAACACACGGAATTTTTATTCCAGATTTTCATTAACAAATATGTCAAGTATTTGTGCCGAAATAATAAAAATAATAAGTACTTCCTTGGAGGTGAATTATCAGTGACATAAATAGGTCCAATAATTAGACACATGATGCTGCGTACCGATCAATATAAATTAAATATTGTTACAATTCCTTATAGAAAATTCCTAAAACTGAAATAACAAAATAAATGGTTATAGTGTTGATGTATGTTACATTATCAAGACATATATAACACATATATTATGGTATTTTGGCTATATTCATTCCCATTAATTAATTAAGAACTTACAACCTATATATATAGAATTCATCCACATTAAAAGTTATACGAACTTCAAAATAAAATTTAACTATTGTACTTTTCCTAAAAAAAATGAAAATAGATCACATGTAATGAATATATTTTAATATTTGCAATTCAATTTTGAGTTATTCAGGTTTTATAAAAAGAACTGTGAAGGTATAATATGGACAGAGTATTGGACATTTAAGTTTTTGTAATGCAATTTTGGATAATTAAATATCCAATTAAATAATAATATTTTGAACATATATATGATGTACCATAGTCTTTTATTGAATGCCATTATAAAAACTTATGCTACCACCTCTGATTTATATTATCAAATGCTTAAGAAAATCCTTCCAAGCTGAAATAGATGAATGATGGAAACAACATTTAGTTATTGAATTTTTGTGTCTCCCTTGAAAGAGAAGTTGGTCTTAGACATGACATGCCTAGATTCAAGAACCCAAAAAGAAAAACTTCAGCTAGAATCTACCTGGAGATGCACCAGAAAAAGCCGCCGCATCTTTATTGTAAGAGTCAGGAGAAATCCGGCAAATCAAACAAGGACAAGGCGGTTTATTACCTCTTAAGTTGTAGATAACTTAAAAAGTTAAAGTTGTAGATAACTGAAAATTTGAGGAGCAAATTGGGTAAAAATTTAGTTGGAAGTCACTAAGGATGTGATGCAGGTATTATTCATAACTTTTATGTGTTTTATACAAGTCATTAAAGTTTAATTTGTCGTAGCTCGTGTAGTTCTCCTCATACATTACTTTTGTATTAATTACTAGTTTTTGACCAACAATGTCAAAACTGCTTTTGCAGTTATTAAAGTTGTTGCTGGGTTTATTGCTTACTAACTATCACACAAAAACAGGGGCAGAGCAAGGATTCTCAAATAGAGGGGCGGAAAACCATAATATGAATCTTTTTTTAGGTGTTGCAAAATAAGACTATTTTAAATCTTGAAAGAACTAGTATAGAATTCTGAAACTTGTGAGGACTTCTCTTAAGCTGCGTCAAGCCCCCTTTGAGATACACTTGGTTCTGCTCACAACTTAGGTGAATTTTCAAAATATAATCTAATATAATAATATCGATGATAATTAGTCATATATATCTCTCATGTAAAAAATTTCAAGTTTGAAATTTATTCATATTATTTGTGATAGACTTTCAATAATATACTTCATTTTGATTGTATGAGCAAAGCGTAGCGAATTTATAAACAACCAATTAAATTAATAGTAAAAAAACTGTATTGGTCTCTAAAAGATAAAACTTTAAAACTTCTTGTGTGCAAAAAAAAAATAATAATAATAAAATAATTGGTTTTGACTTTCAGTTTTTCTAAGAATCTTAGTGCATTTTTTTTTTCTTCATCTTTCACAACATGATCCAAAAAACTTTCTTTTTAACTTGCAGCTCCTCAACGTTTGGAAAATAAAATAAAGATTTGTCTTGTTTATTTTAAACAAGGACAGGATTGGACCACGTCCCCACCAAAAAATAAAACTTGAGATGATTATAAATGGTTTTAAAAATATCATAAAAAGTGTCGAATCGGCAACTCCTGGACCCCATTGGGAATCTGAACCAAACATTTCTTCAAAACTTTTACTAGTGATACAAGATATGAAAGTAGAAATGGGAAATAACAAAGACAGTCGACTCAGACTGTTCCCCATCGTTGTATTTTCTGATAAAAGTAGGGTCCAATCTGCTATAGTGTTCTTTTTCTCTTGTATGCCCCATAGTGGTGGTAAAACTTGTAATTCCGAAGTGATCCTTTTAGTAAGTTCACTACTGATCGATAATGTATCAACTTTTAAAAAATGATCTTTAGATTAAAATAAAATAAATGAAAATGTGGCACACTGAAATGAAAAAAAAAAGCTAAAATTTTTGCAATTCATTGTGAAGAACTACAGTTGGAGATAAAATTATAGGGGTATTGTTATTGGCGCTAAATTCATATTGAAGCGGTTGTTTTTGAACTTGTCATTGTTTACTCCTTTATTACAATTTAATAAATTTTGGAAGAGCAAGAATCTAATTAACATGAACTCTTTACCCACTAAAAAAAAAGAAAAAGAAAAGGGAAAGCAACTACCAGATAAAGTTGACTCTCGCTTAACTTTTTTAATTAATATGTATCTTTTTCACAAAAAGCTTAGAAAAGCTTTCCTTTTTAGATTAGGGTAAGATAATTCAACATCAAAATGAGGTCTCTCTTCTTTGATAAAAGAAGGTGATTGATTAACTTTGTAAATTTTAATCTAGCTAAATTTATTTTCATCTTTGTTAGAGATATTAGTAACATCTATTTATCGAAAAACTGAAACACGAGTTTGGACAGAATTGTGATTGTGGGCTGACCCACAATCATAATTACGTATTTTAGATTTTAAGATATGATCCAGAATTCTAGCTACACAATTAATTGGTGGCATTGTACTGCTGTACATTTTCTCCTTAACATACACACATAAATTAGTATATGAAACGTTAATCAATCCTGGGTATTTCTATAAAACTATCTTTTGAATTCTCTCTTGTCGTATGTTTTGGAACTCTATTGGATTGGTTCATCATATGCAAGTATTCCAAAATCGATGAATAGTAGGATACCTTTAAAATATATACAAATAAATTAGAAGAACCAGCAGTAAAAAAAAAAAAAAGATCGAAATAGAATTGAAGGTGTTCGATAACATTTAAGAGATTTTGTTATACACTTTTTTGGTGTGACAACAATTTTTTTTTTTCAAGAGAAAGTTGAGATTTTATTGAACACCAAACAATTCCCCTCCTCTTCCTTTTATTTATTTATTTTATATTTTTTGAATATATATATTTTCAGTCCCTGTAAATCATTCTATGAAACGCCCTTAAAAATTTTTGTAATTAGTGTGAAAGAAGTTTTATGTTTCACTATATATTGCGGACGATTTTGGTTTCTCAGGATGCGGGGACACAGTTAATTTCCAAATATCAATAATGAAAGGGCTCTTTTTGCGAATTCCTCTGTGGTGCTTCTTTGCACGACTTTGTTGGGCTTCATATCCTTTTAGTTCCAATATTTTTCGTACATTAGTATGCACCATAGGTTTATTAAACTCAATCTATAACTCACGTGATAACCTTTATATGAAAAATTAATATAATATATTTGTTATCACGTGATTCTAATAAACAATTTGTTCTATAACCTTTTCACCAGTTAAAACTTAAAAATGCACAATTTACAAAACTGAAAGAAATCAGCCCAATATACGGGATAAATATAGATTTTGGAAAGATTAATTTTCTTTTACCTATAATCAAATTCGGACCATACATTGTATTATATATTCTGCTTTCAAATAATTCTTGATCTTCAAATACACTTATGAATTCCAATATATTGTTAATCATTTAAGTTTCTAATGAGTCAATTCAAACAAATTTAATTCCAAGTTGATGTAAGGATGGAATTTGATTTCACTAATTTAACAAATTCAAATGCATCTAAAATTAACTCAACTATTTCATTGTCAACAAATTGTTAACCGAATTACGGAATATACGCTTAAGATTGTTGGTGCAAAATTCAAATAAACAAATTTGGATAGCATAAAAATAAATAAAATAAGTAATCAAAACATTTTTACCCGAATCGCACTAGGCGCTGTCCTTAAGCGTATTCCGTCTCAACGTGCAAGAGGAACCGCAACCAAGGTAAGACGGGTAAATGTCACTCCTTAGGGCACGACCGGAGAAGTGACTGATGAGAGTTCTCCACAATATCCAGCAGAATCAATCGAAATAATATTCTAATCAAATTGGAAATTACTAAGAGGAATATCAATATGGATTATAGGAATTTGATCAAATTTATTTTTTCTGTCTCAACTATCTTTTTCCAGAAACATGTATGAGCTTGTTTATATAGCAAATAAATTTATGGCCACTACAACCACATTCAATTCGTTGTGATTATGGAATAAATAAATTTCCTTTAACCGGCTTAATGGACTAATCAAAAACTCATGTGTAGTGGGAGATAAATGTATTTGAAGATATAATTAATTTTGATAACTGATAGCAACAGGAAAAATGTAATGGTCATCAAATATTTAATTCCTTCAAATTCCTCCAAATAAATAATGTTAATCAAAATTAATTAATGAAAATTTTGAGTTTTATGAATATGTTCCAACAATCCCCCACAAAACTCAAAATTTATGAACATCAAAATATGAGATATGAAAAAACAAATTGGGGATTTTATTGAAATAAATGATCACTTTCAAATCATATTGGATATATACAAGTAAATTGGTTATAATTAGGAATTTGGAACAAAGAAAATGGTGAATAACAAATTGCTGGATATTTATATTCGCATCATGAAGTAGTTTTCAAACCTTGAACTTCACTTAGTATAGGTGCATCAAATTTGGAGGAGACAGAGAGAACTTATGTCTTGAACTCGTTCCTTGGATCCAAATTCTACGACACCATATACGTAATACGGAGAAAAATCATCGCGGGGTGCGCATTAATGGCCATACGCATGTACCTTGGATTTTTCATAAGAGTCTTAAGGGCTTACCCATGCCCCGCACCGCGGCCGTATACAGACACTCTCATATAGGTGAGTCCCTGCCAAGGATGTGTGTAGATGCACATCCCACGGAAATTACCGCTTTGGTCCTCATTAAGAGCTAATATGCTCAACCTTACATCTACATTGAGCACACTCACCATAGGGATGGGGTTGGAGTCAATGCTCCTAAAAAATGTGTACTCTTCGACCACTTGTCGGTTTGTTATTACCCATTGAATCTCTTTCCAGGGGTCTGCCTTTCGGAGATTGGGTTGCCCCCGCAAGTGGCCCTTTAGGGCTAATACCCATCCCCCTCGATGAAATATGAACTTCTCATTAAGTTCATATATATAGAACTTCTCATTAAATTCATCTCATTTTTATTTTTATTTTTATTTTTATTTTATTTTCTCATGCCGACTAGTCGCTTCGATACTTGAGCTCAATTTATTTCTTTTTCCTGCAAAGAAACTACCGAAAAACAAATTCTCCAAAATTTGTTAGTAATAAGCCTCTCCGAAGCATTTCATAATAGCATCATGCTAATGAAATAAATCATAATAACATACAATAATATCCATTTATAATATCATGTCAATTTTTTTTTAACGTGACCCCCACATTATTTTGATATATGAATATCATAATTTTCTATGCATTCTTATTAATATCAGTTATTATTAATAAGCAAAATATGAACTCATATATATCAGTTGGATTTTATTTTATACCCCCACATTTCTTTTGATTTTTCTTTCCTCGGAATTTGATTAAATCACAATTAATAATCATCAAGGTCGCAAGTATCACATATCACAAAAATATAAAAGAACTTAATTATAAAATTCATTATAACTACCAGGTATTTAAATTTAGTTTAATCTCAATAATAAAACCATGTTTAATAGTAATCTTTCATGAGCACTGAATGATGAAAATTAGTTCTAAATGGCTTCCTCTTAATCATCATTAATTCTCACACCAAATCATCATAAAGTTGAACAGTTACAGAGATAAAAATATCTCTCAAATAACTACATTTATTTGCAATTGAGCAAAAAATCAATAACGTTTAAGGGCCAAAATTTATTATGATTATAACCACTTCGATCGGTTTGTAACTCATCTTAAATGTTAATATTAACACTCTCTTAACCATTTTTCTTTTAGCATGTCTATTAACAGCACTCTTTATTTCATATATACACTGTTTTGGTAATTAATTTACAGCACCAATATTATTTAATAAATATAATCAGTATAACAATATAACGACAACCATTACCAGAAATCATTGACTATATATGTCAATATTTTACTGATTAAAGCTAAAGCTAAATAGCAAATAATAATTTTAGGAGATAATAATTCTAAAATTATGATATGCAATAATCCAAAAGAATATCAACATATAATTTTTTTTTCCATCAACTGATCAGACATATTTATACAATTTAGATCTCAATTATTAATTCTAAAGAATTAGTATTGCCATGTAATGCAAAGGTATAAATACTTTATAAACAGGCACATATGAACATAGGATATATACATGGTGTAGATATAAAGCAATATATCTAACAAGTTTTGTTTCCTTCAAAATAATCTGACTTGCATGGATTAAAATAGCTCATAAATTTTTTTGTTATTATTTTTAATGAACAACTAAGTATCAAATAAAATAGTAACACAATTAATGAGATATAATAACCTTTATATGAAAAATTAATATAATATATTTGTTATCACGTGATTCTAATAAACAATTTGTTCTATAACCTTTTCACCAGTTAAAACTTAAAAATTCACAATTTACAAAACTGAAAGAAATCAGCCCAATATACGGGATAAATATAGATTTTGGAAAGATTAATTTTCTTTTACCTATAATCAAATTCGGACCATACATTGTATTATATATTCTGCTTTCAAATAATTCTTGATCTTCAAATACACTTATGAATTCCAATATATTGTTAATCATTTAAGTTTCTAATGAGTCAATTCAAACAAATTTAATTCCAAGTTGATGTAAGGATGGAATTTGATTTCACTAATTTAACAAATTCAAATGCATCTAAAATTAACTCAACTATTTCATTGTCAACAAATTGTTAACCGAATTACGGAATATACGCTTAAGATTGTTGGTGCAAAATTCAAATAAACAAATTCGGATAGCATAAAAATAAATAAAATAAGTAATCAAAACATTTTTACCCGAATCGCACTAGGCGCTGTCCTTAAGCGTATTCCGTCTCAACGTGCAAGAGGAACCGCAACCAAGATAAGACGGGTAAATGTCACTCCTTAGGGCACGACCGGAGAAGTGACTGATGAGAGTTCTCCACAATATCCAGCAGAATCAATCGAAATAATATTCTAATCAAATTGGAAATTACTAAGAGGAATATCAATATGGATTATAGGAATTTGATCAAATTTATTTTTTCTGTCTCAACTATCTTTTTCCAGAAACATGTATGAGCTTGTTTATATAGCAAATAAATTTATGGCCACTACAACCACATTCAATTCGTTGTGATTATGGAATAAATAAATTTCCTTTAACCGACTTAATGGACTAATCAAAAACTCATGTGTAGTGGGAGATAAATGTATTTGAAGATATAATTAATTTTGATAACTGATAGCAACGGGAAAAATGTAATGGTCATCAAATATTTAATTCCTTCAAATTCCTCCAAATAAATAATGTTAATCAAAATTAATTAATGAAAATTTTGAGTTTTATGAATATGTTCCAACAATTACTACTATCTAATTTGACTAATTAAACTAATTATGCTAAGA
This sequence comes from Rhynchospora pubera, assembly GCA_028095005.1. Classification (NCBI taxonomy): domain Eukaryota; kingdom Viridiplantae; phylum Streptophyta; class Magnoliopsida; order Poales; family Cyperaceae; genus Rhynchospora; species Rhynchospora pubera. The sequence goes on from CM051460.1 coordinate 47,225,091, forward strand.
GAAAGTCACATCTGCTTTTCAGGACTTAATTAATTGGCACCGGCCTATTTTCTATCTCAAACTTTCTATTGCATGCGTTTGTTTGATCTTGTTTAATTTTCTTCACTCAAATTATCTTATGGGTGCGTTTGGATAGGTGTGGGAAGAAGGGAAGAAGGAAAGAAGTGGGAAGAAGTATTAGGAAGTGTGTAACTTTGTGAAGAGTTTGGATTGTTTATAATTTTTTTTGGGCCTTCTTCCTTCTTCCTTCTTCCAACCCCATCCAAACAAGGCCTATAGTTATAATTCTGCATCTAGGTTTGAAGTAAATAATTCAACAAAAACAAAACGACATGTGTACGTAGCAAACTAGCTAGCAATTTTTAGCCCTTTAGTAATTCATCGCAAAAATATTCCACTTTAATTATATTTCCAGTATGTCCATGAGGTTCAAACTGATGCACATAAATTATGCAGAACTGACAAATAAATTCATTAAAAGTTTTTGGATTGGGAATTCTGAAACCTTAGAATATGGAAGGTAAAAAGACTTAGAGTTGAAACAAATTTGTCCAATTGTTGCAGCTGTAAAGAGAAGGAAGGTGGAACAGTAACAAACTATCCTGTCCATGAACTTTTCGCACTTTTCTCCTATGAAATACTGTATGCATGATTTTTTTTTCTATATAACTTTTTATCTTTTGAACTTAATTAGGAAAATAGTACCATCATTTACCCTTGTCCAGACAATTCTGTTTTAACTATTTATGTATTTTAGTGGCGGACAGTACACAATCTTGGCTATCCAGTTATCTTATCTCGAGTAATTTTAAGAAACCCTAATTTGAAAGCTACTCATTTTCTAGAAAATTTTTCATGTAAAATTCTACAATTTTTTCTGGCCTTCCTCTTAATTCTCCAGTCTGAAAAAAACCTGCGCGCGGTAAGTGTAATTATTTTCTCCTTTTTTTTAACGCAAAAGATGAGGGTGGGGCCACTCTTGAAAAGTAAAAGCAGTTCTGAGTACAAAGCGAAAATAAATTTATACACAATCTCTAGACAAGCGTGTGCGTGATTATCAAGCATATATGCATTAAACATAATCTCCATATAAGTTTGCTTGTCCATTTAAGTATCAATCTATTTATAAGAAATTAATCATATATCAAGGTTCCTTTAAAGTATGCATTTTCCTTCATTTGTCACTGCATTTCATGTAACTTTCAAAAACGCATTTTTTATATATAGGACCTAAGATGGATTCTATTAATTTATTTTTATGTTTATAGATGCCTTGATTTCATGGTGTGTTCTTGGCATATAATAATATTGAAGGTGTACATTGGGTGCGAAATTAATACTTCTTCAATGTTATTATAAGGAAATAATTAAAAGACTAAAAGGAACTCAACATGGAGATCTTAAATCCAATAGCCTAATAAAAGAGAGAGACATATTATATATAGTAAAGGAGTGTACTACGGGGTACAAATTTTGTTTTGCTTTGAGAACTAGAATTCTTAGTATTTAGATAGCATTAGAAGAAACATGAACTCCTTGTTTAAATGTGTATTATAGTAAGCACACGTGAGTTCTTTTTCTTAATTTGGATGCTTGAGAAGTATTATTACCGAATCCTCCTATCTAGCTGGCTCCAAGTAGTAATTTAAACAAGTATGTGAGGAAATTAAATATGCAGAACGCTAATATTTTATGAAATATATTATTTCTCATCTTCACAATGTAGGTGCCAAATTTCTAAATTTAAATTGACATCAGTATATATCAAGATTCCACAAATAAAGACCTGCCGAAAAATATATAAGAGCTAGGCAGACAGAGTCATATGACCAAAACACCTAAATGAATAATTGAAGATCAAACAGAGGACCTTATAAAATTTCAAAAGAGCAAAAACTTAATTTCTGCCAAAATACTATAACTCATTATCGGATTAAATTTTTAAATCAGCTCATTTCTTTAAATTTTTTTTTTTACATACGGATCACACGAATATGGGCAGTAATTATAGACTAAACTTCTTTCGAATAAAGTTATATCATTCTTATCTTTCTTATATCTCAATTACAGTTATATTGCTTCTCAAAAAAAAAAAATTACAGTAATACAATTAGGAGCAGGTAACGGCCATGTAAAACAGCCTGATCACACAGTTGTGTGAAGAAACTAAACAGTGTTCCTTCTTCCAACTTCGGATGAAAAACCAATATTACGAACACAGCAATTTCTAGTACAAATTAATCTAAAGATTAGACAACGATTGGATTGATCATTTAAATGTATTTTCTTTTTTTTTTTTGGTGATTGGCTAGAATCACAAAATAATCTAATATAAAAATTTACGTAACTACTGAATTTTCTTCACATATACTTTATTTTTTGCGTACTTGACTAGCATAATTACTTGGGCTTAAAACATGAAGGCATTGTTTAATTATATAGGTTAAGCATTAATAAATGCACGGTTTAGTTAATTAAATTGAAGGTAGGTACAGTTAGCATCAACCAAATGAATTAATTCTCCACTAGTGAGAGTGATACATAAGCATATCTCATGTAATTAACAACTTTAATTTGTAATTTGTGCCCATCCAAAAAGCAAATGCATAATAAGCTTATACTTAATTAACAGATCTTTAATTGGATCTACATAACAGAAGCGAAGTAACTTCAAATTAATCAGACTCAAACAAAAATGCGTATTTGATCTTGACTTATCGGGCCTTAATTAATTATCATTTGCTACCTAATTATTAATTTGTAGAGGAAGTCACTTCCGGAAACAAAGTTAATGCTGGTTCCCCGAAGAATTATGGAGTTTTTCACATGACATCAAATAGGCTCCACAGTGATCATTTTATCAATTGCATATATGCATGAAAACCGTTATATCGATCATTTAATAAAAACATGAATTTTCTATAATATTGTTCATCATACGATCATTAATTTGATAAAATTAAAACATGAATTTCCTATAGTATTGTTCATCATACGACCATATAACAAAAAACATGAATTCCCTATATAATAAAAAATATTGGATTACGCAAAACAAATTGTTACTTTTAATTTCATCACGCGGATTCAAGTAGTGCCAATTTAATTAGAATGTACGTACATGCAAAAGGACCTAATTATTTGATATTTCAAATATTGCTGAACAGCTAAAATGCTAATCATGTATCTACATATAGAAAGTAATTGAAGATCAACCAAGGAAAGCTCACTATCACATGCCACAAAGAAGAAATTCACGAACACTGATAGCTAGAGTGCGCCAGATATTGTCCCGCCTCTATATAAACCCCCTCGATCTACGCACAAAGAGAGACAGAGCAACATTTAGTTCTAATTACAGCTATCTAGGCATTTCCCTTTTCCACTAAGGAGCTCCTAGCTCTCGTCTCTCCCTCTCTCTCTCTCCACATTTCTTCATTTGATTTCTTGTTTGGATTAAGAGAGAGCCTAGATATGGGAGGACTATCTTTGGCCAACCCCGGTGCATTCACCTTTGGTCTGCTAGGTGTGTTTTGTAAACTCATATATTGCTTTTCTCATTTTTTTTTTTTTTTTGAGGTACCTTCTATCATATGTTTTAGTATAGGGAAATCGACACAGGTAAATATTTAGTGTTTCATATGTGGTTTCATACTCCAATATTTGAGACTGCACATAAATCAAATTAAACAAAATTATCTCACAAGTGTTTTTGTCCAGGAGTGCACATTTTGTATTATTAATTAAGATTTGTATATCATTTCTTTGAAATAATGTTTGTCAGTAAATAAGTTTCATTTGAATAAACGACTCACTCAAACAAATCTTCTAAACTATATATTTATATGCAACTGCAGCTTCTATGGCCTTTGTAACGAGTGAACAAATTTATAACTCTTTTGATTTTTTTTTTCTCTCTCTATCTCTCTGAAACAAATACACGAGCTTTTGTGAGGCCCATCCCCAACACACACAATATAAAGGGAGAACAAATTAGTAACTCAGCTTTGCAGATATTGTAAAATAAAAATTGGCAATAGTTCCCCTATCTGCCTTTTTTTTTCTTAGTTTTGAGAACTGTGTCTTCTCCTTTCCTATTTAGCATTCTGAAGGAAGTTGGTGCAATCTTGTTCCACGTACAGATACTTTATGTAGTATCCTTTAGTACAAAAAGCAAGTTCAAATCTATATATATATGCACCATTCCTATGAAACCAATCATGAACTAATACCGCTAAATTTTTTCTTAGAAATTAAACAATTTGGTTACAAGAACAAATCAAAGAGCCCCTCCAGAACTTTGCGCATTTGGTTTTAACTTAATTATGCACACCAGTAGAACTTTTCTATGTATGTTTCTATTATAGTTTTAGGATAGTAAATGAGTTACTGCAACCAAAAAAAGGTAATTTTTTTCAAGGAATTCTGTAAGTTTAAATGTGCTTTCAAGAAAAGTTGGGAGGCCATTATGAGCTATCTTCTCTCTTAGGTTTTCTTTTGCACTCAAAATTAGTAATAGATAACTTTCAAAAATATTAGGAGACTATAACTTTACTTAGTTCAGTTTAATGCCAAAGAAAATGCATAAATATTATCGGTAGAAATGTTTCAATTTAGAATAGTTGAGAAATCCGTAACCAAAAGAGAAATCTTAGGTGATAACATATACACTATAAGAAGTCTTTCCACTTTGAGATACATTACTAGTGCTCAGTTAACCATATACACTTGAGGTGATAACATACCACATATTCTCCCATTAACCTAGAACATCTACTTAATCAATTCCGTTTATAATTTCTTTGTAACATTATTACTTTTGGAAACTAATTAAAGACAAATTGAAAGATTGTGACAGCCATTTCTTTCACAAATTGCAGGAAACATAATCTCATTCATGGTCTATCTTGCACCGATGTAAGTTCTTTTACATTTCTATAGTCCCTCAAAATGAGAGTTTTCATATTCAAGCTAACCCTTATAATTATCCCGTTACATTTGCAAGCTATTAATTAATGCAAATATTATATGAGTTATTTGGAAAAAGTAATATGAAAGAAGAAATTGCTCTTTGATCTTCATTGAGTTAACTTTCTTGTTTTGAACTCTTCTGTTATGCAGTCCAACATTCCGTCGTGTTTATAGGGCAAGATCAACATTAGATTTTCAATCGGTGCCATATGTGGTTGCTCTGTTCAGTGCCATGCTCTGGATCTTTTATGCTCTCATCAAAACAAACTCTTTCCTCCTGATTACTATCAATTCTGTTGGATGCGTCATCGAGTCGGTTTACATAATCATGTTCCTCATCTTTGCACGGCCAAAGGCTAGGGTACATATATATGTAAATCCGGAAAATTTTAATAAAGATTGCACAAAAAGGTCTCATGTTTCCATGACAACTCTCACATAAAATTACATCTATACAATTGACGAGCACACCATTCTAATAAACTTCGACCTATCAATAATTTTAATGAGCACACAATATTTCTTTATCTTATGAATGATTTCTTCGTTACATTTTTCGATATGCATATGAGTAGAAAGAACTATTAACTCTTGCTATCTTGTGTTTGCAGATGCGTACCTTTGCATACATGTTTTTGTTGAATGGGGTGGTGTTCGCCGGAATAGTTCTATTCACATTGTTTCTCTCTCATGGTATCAACCGTGCAACAATCCTAGGGTGGATCTGTGTGACCTTCTCCGTTAGTGTCTTCGCTGCTCCTCTAAGCATCATTGTAACTTTTTTTTCCCCCCATGTTCCTCTCATTTTTTTTCTTGTGGAAACTACTAGTCATGTTTTGGAATAGAGAAATTGCATCTCTATATAATTCTGGTTATGGAATGTCATTAAATTTTGTAAATAGAATTTCATGTATTACATATCTTAACATGTGCACTTGATTACTGTTTGTAACAGAGGCTTGTTATTCGTACAAGGAGCGTTGAGTTCATGCCTCTTCCTCTCTCTTGCTTCCTCACTGCAAGTGCCGTATGTTGGGGCCTCTATGGTGCATTCTCTCATGACCTTTATATTGCGGTAAGTATAGAAATAAATATGCATGTTCTAAATTCTAATCAGTACTTGTTCTTAATTTGGATTCAGATACAGACATGGAAAGTTCTCAATTTGATGTGTTGCGTAGTAGTAGCAAAGAGAATTTTTACATAAAAGCTTCTTATATATGAAACTAATTGAATTTCTTGTTGCAAAAGGGAACATAATAATTGCTAAATTATTCATTCTCGTACTACTTTGATTTCTTGCAAGGATGTCCTACGGAGGACAACTTAATATGGTGCAAAATTAATTGGATATTTGGAAGTAGATTTAGATATTAATGGATTATTAATCGGTCTCAAGTTTTTTTTCCTTTTTCCTTTCATTGCAATTTATTAACAACGTAGCCCAGTTTTATTTCTTTTTTCATCATTTAATAACATGCTCCCATGCCTTAGAACTGTTTTCAAAACATGCTAGTGGAACTTGTAAGATCCAAAACTAATTTTTCAACAATACAATTGTTTTGGTTTTTTTTACTTTTTTTAACCCTCTATTCAGTGCTTGTCTCATTTCTGTATATTTTTGGTATACCCAGATGCCAAACGTACTGGGCTTTTTGTTTGGAGTGGGCCAAATAGTCCTATACCTCTACTACCGTAGAAGCCCAACCACACCCATTCCAGTAACTCCAGCTGCAACGACTCCATCTCCTGAAACTGTAAAAGATGCAAAGGACATTTCTGGCATGATTCAGTTACCTGAGAACTTGCATGTTGCAATTGTGTCAATGAGCCCTGTACCAGTTGTTGAGGTGCGCCGCATTGAACCTGAACTTGACCTGGAAGCACGCGCACCTGTCCCTGTTTCAGTGATGACTGTTGAAGTTGCAGCTTGAGGAAGTGTGGCTGGTTATTAGTAAAATATATGGCTTGTGTGTGTTTACATTTGACTGCTCTAGTTAGGCTTAGTGATAATATTGATGCTTCAAGTACTCAGTGTGTAACATTGACAAATTATAACAATACAAGATATTATTGTAAGTAACACCAAGTTTTTTCTAGTTTGAACCTTTATCTGGCCTTATTTATTTATCTAATTTACCTATTTAGTTAGCATCTATATACTGGCAAATAATTTGATGGTTTCCTCAATTAGTATTTCACTTTACTACAAATATATATCTCTATCTGTATATAAATCATCGTAAGCAAGGCATATGCAGTACACATAAATAAAAGGTTGGCTTTACTACAAATATATATCTCTATCTGTATATAAATCACCATAAGGCATATGTAGTACACATAAATAAAAGGTTGGAATGTGAAGTGAGAAATCATAAACATGGCAACCATTAACTGATGAAATCTGACCACAAAACTTCTCAGCAGAAGTCATACAAAATTTTCAGACTTTCACATTGAACATGCTATCCCATCCGCTTACAATATACATTACGCTCTCCCTCTCAGCCAAAAGAAATAAAAACAAGTACAAAAGATGTACCTTTTAGCAAATTTACTACCAGTATCCAAAACATCTGACTACATTTCATGCCATACAGGCCTCTCAAGAAAGTACAAACAGGAGCCGGTGAGCCAGGTCACGTGTAAACAGCCAAAAATCTGAAAATGCTACTGACCATGCCATTATTATGCGAAAGACATGAAGTTTTTCTATCTCTGGAAAAAAAAAAACAAAAGAGGGATAGGGTGTCAAAACTGCCATTTATTAACCATCCCCAGTCGACATGCCTTCGCTCTTCATTTTCTGGCGCCAGTTCTGGCCCCACTGCTTTGCCTCTGCCACCAACCTTTCTCTGTCTCCGTCAGTTTTACTACCACCACCTCCCAACATTATCGTAATATTGCTGCTATCTGGCTCTCCCCTGTGGACCCCACTCCCACCACCTGATGAGCTGGCTGAACAATTACCGTTATTGTTACTATTACCATCAGTAGGGGTGGTGGGAGTAGTGGGATTGGAGGATGATGGAGTAGAATCATAACTTTGGGCAAGGAAAGTGAGGGCTGTTACAACATCAGAGATGTGGGGCCGATTGGCCGAGTTCTCATGAATGCACATGGAGGCTACGGACAGTGCCTGATACAGCGCCCTTGAAGGGTAACGCTTTTCCAATCGTGGATCTGCCAGCCTTGGCAGCTGTTTCCTGTCATTGAACAATGGCTTTGCCTGTATAAAAATAGCATTGTATAAAACTGGTTAGGTTTGTCTTAAGGCATTACTTGATCATATCAAACTGATAGGATCATGGAAAGGTTGATGTCTAGATACAGTAGTATGGCTAGGTTATAGTCAAAAGCCGCTCCTGGATGCAGTACATGGAATTAACAAATATAGAGCTGCTCAGATTATTATGAGACAAGCAGCACATAAAGCTGGGAGTTCATGCAGGTGACCACATAGCTCATCTGGTAAGATGTTGGCCAACAAAGTAGACTCTTGACAACTGGGCCCATCTCCCATCTAACATAAAATACCAGTATTACACCTATTGGTAGTCTAGGTACTTGGAAGTGCACAATGCTACCATATTGGAGGAAGAATAGCATGAGAGGGTTTTTTTTCTTAATAGGACATTCTCAACAGCATTGGAATTTTGATTGTAGGGACTATAAGTGAAAATTTATTGGCCTCAAAGGAAAGAAAGACATCAAAACCATAAAAGGGTTCGTTGTGGAACCATCAGGACCTGAGAAAATTGGACCTAGATCAAGATTAGAATCTACTAAAAGAGACAAACAGTAATATACAGATATAACAGAACATACCCATGCGACAAGATTATCTTCTCCACGGGGTCTTGTGCTATCAATGGCCCGTCGGCCAGTGATGAGCTCCAACAAAACGACCCCAAAACTGTATACATCAGATTTTACTGTGAGCTGTCCAGTCATTGCATATTCTGGTGCACAATACCCATAAGTACCTGTCATGTACAAAAACAAATCAATATATTAAAAATATTAGTCCTCTATTGGTTCAATGCTAAATGAAGTTAGATTAGGAACTCACTCAAGTAGATTTGATTTGATTCTGAGGTTAAATTTCACCAGGAGGTTCGTTGCATAATATAAACTTAGTTGAGCTCCTTTTTAGTGGGCCTATTGCCTAGTAACCTCACAAACATAAGAAACTTAGTTGGGGCTTAATTGGGCTTAATTACCTAGTTATATGAATGTGTACTATTGTAGTACTATATGCAGCACCATGGGGTTCATACTGCAATAGTATTCAGCTTCTCTAACACATTTTCCTTCATCACAGGAATATTGAATTAGTTGAGTCAAATAAGAATTTGAAACATATTTACAATAGTTGCAAATACTGCAAAGTTTCAATATTAAAACACTAGGCTTCAGGATGCAAATTCATGTTAAATAAGGCACAATAAGCAAATTGATTGTTACCCATCACACGAGTGGATACATGTGACTTATCTCCAGTGGGGCCCAGCTTGGCAAGGCCAAAATCAGACAGCTTGGCATTATATTCTTCATCCAATAAAATGTTAGAAGATTTGAAATCTCGATAAATGACAGGAGGGTCAGCTCGGTGATGGAGATACTCCAAACCCTTGGCAGCCCCCGCTGCTATTTTCATACGAGTTGGCCAGTCCAGGGCCTCTTTCTCTGGGGGTAGATCTGTGATTTCCATATAAAAAGGAAATTTCTGACATCAGCCACAGTTAAGAGATGAGAAAACCACCAAAGGTGGGGTTCCTTTGTGTAGAACAGTTCTTATCGAAATCATCTGCTTTGTCTATTTATGCTGTAGCTTTTTATAGTTTCTTAAAGATATAAAACCTATCCCTCTTTTATTCCTCGTAAAGCAGTGACAAACAGCAAGGAAGAAGAGATGGTTTGAGCATCTTCTCCAGGAAATTACTGTGTTATATCTGTCACTATTTAAAAAGGAAAAAAGAAGAAATACAGCAAGAAAAAGGGAAAAAGAAGTGGCAAGTTTGAAGAGAGAGAGAGAGAGGAGCTACCAAGAAGGTGATCTTCTAATGAGCCAAAAGCCATGTATTCATAGACCAAGAGACGCTGTTCACCTTCTGCACAATAACCAATCAAATTTACAAGATTGGAATGGTGCAACAAACTCAGCATCAAAACCTCCACAAGAAACTCTCTATTCCCTTGGAGACCATTCCTGTCCAGCTGCTTCACTGCCACCAACTGTCTCATGAAATCAGCATTTTTGTTACAAAAAAATCCATGGAAACATTTCAAGGTAAGACTTTCAACCCGTTTTGCTTTATTGTATTAGTATGCAACTCCCAAATCTATTTTCTTTCGAACTAAAGTCCAACATTGCTTGATTAAAAATTCCTCTTTAATATAGTAGTATCCTTGGAGCTAAAATGAAAAATTGGCAACACACACCAGTGAGGGTAGCAATACGACTGTCCAACCACTCATTGCAAATAAAGACCCGATACTTCATCTATATCTACAGTCTACACCATCCATTTATTGATAAGTTATATTTCTATTGAAAATACTGATAAAGTTATGCCTATTTACAATGAAATATGCCTTTCCTAGCTCTAAAATAAAACCAAAATCAAACCACGGAAGGTATATTTTGGGTTCCAAGCATGTATTGATTCATCATGAAGTAATTTGCTTCCATTTAGGTTAAAAATGGAACTTAGTTACCTTGTGATAAATTTATCTTGATTTTAAAAGTTCGATTTCATAAGGAGTTGCAGACAACATAACCATGATGTTGATGTTAGTGATATTGCAAAAAAAAAAAAAAAAAAAAGGAGATTAGAAGAATTTTCAGACTTATTGAAAATAAGGTAAATTTTTCATGGCAATGAAACAGGAAATAAAAAACCAATTTAATTTATATGAAGATAAAATCTAACCTGACCAGTACTTCCAATGCGACCTCTATACACAGGTCCGAAGCCACCTTCGCCTATGAAGCACTCTGGTCTGAAGTTGCGAGTGGCAGCTACCAGCTCCCGAAATGTGAAAGTTTGTGCCGATATGGTGTGGGTCACTGGTGGTAACACTTGTGTATTTTTGTCCTCTTCTTCCCTTCCGCTTGATATACTATTAGCTGGATATGTCAAATGTTTAACTATCAAAAGACAGAAAATATTGAGAATTGGACAAAAGCAAGTGGTTAAAACATTCTGGAGTGAATTGATAGCTGTTATTAATGATTTATTATGTCATTTGCTCATTATTGTGTGCTTAGACCTTAATGTTTAACTGGATATCATGATTGGTATAAACATGACAGCAATTATTTTTTTCATATATTTTTTCTGGGTTTTTTCCTTATAATTTTTGTATTTAGGCCTGGCATATTGAATACTGATATACTGATATTTCCTATACTGAAACAATTGGGAAGGTACAGTCATATGCATGAATTCTTCAGATAAGGGATTATTAATCTGTCTGTCCAGTTTTGAGCAACACCGTCACTATTAAAACCAATATTATACCAGTTCGAATAATGCACTTCTATGTACAACTTTTAATGCATGGTTGGTCATGTCAACACCAATAGCACACATTTTCCATAGAGGCAATGCAATAAATTCAAGTATACTTCAAGTCATCTGGAGTAACAAAAACAACAAACACAATCTAGTAATTTACAGGTGCTACATTGATATTATAAAGCATGACTATGGTAATTTCCACTAAAACAAAACATATAAATGCAAGTGCATTGACCAATTAAAAGAAAAGGAAGTACTTAAGAAGTACACTAACAAGATTGAAGTCTGTTCATTTTGGGTTGGACCATAGGTTGTTCCTCTTTCTTCTTCTCTTCCTTTCTCTGATCGCGATTGAATTCATCTCTTTCAGTTGACTCAAAGCAAGGGAAGCAACCCATTTCTCAATTCAACCCGAAATGGGAAAAATTCACCCAAAAATTTAAATTCACAAACACATACAACCTCCTCCAATCCCTCTCCTCAAGGAATCAAAGAAATGCAAAAGACCCACCTCCCCAAATGGCTAAAAACCAAAGCTTTTAACCAAAAACAAACGAGAGATAGCTCAAAAGGAACTTTTCAACCAATTCAAATCGAACTAACAAATACTTCCGAGCCAACAAAATCGCGAAAGCCCACCTCGAGAGCTCAATTCGAATTCAAACATTCGACCAAAGTATCAAGTATTACATTGTTTTGGCGCCCCCTTTGTTTGGTCTCATTCCATTCTCTCTGTTTATTTTTAACTGAGTTTCTTCAATTGACCTGATCTAGATACGCTCGACAATGGCGAGATGGAGAAAGGAGAGTCGAGTCGGCAATGCAAAATTACGCAAGTTATTTTATGTTTTCTTTTTCCTTTAATTTTTATTTTAATGGTGGATCTCGGTAGCATGATAGCATCTGCTCCCTTGATATCATCGTTGTTAGGTCTTACATTTTCAATTAATTTATTATTAAAGTATTCTCAGCTCAAAGTTGCTTTTTAAGGTTTCATTGACGACCATTGCTCCCCAAATTAGGGAATGAAATATGAAAACCACTTTGCCAATTTATATTTTTCAATAACTATGGTAGCCAATCAAATTTCTATTTGCCAATTATCTCTAATTTGACAGTGTTGAAAATTGAGCATTTTTTCTTCTTTTAAACTGTGCGTAAATAAAGAGGAATTTATGTTAACAAGTATATAATCTGATTTCAATGGCATTTAATTGTACATGCAACGATAAATGATAAGTTTTTCCATCGTTTAAACAAAGTGAACACATAAAATAAATAGAGTGAACATATATAATATCAGAGTGAACATTTATTTTACTAAGATCAGATCGAATTGATTAAGGTAATGCTTCCGTTTAAGTTTATGTAATGAAGTTTACATAAGTCGATCATTAACACACAAAAACCCAACATAAAAGGACTTTGATGAAGGCATGCTTGAATTTTAAGTTGTCAATCCTAAATGTACTCATAGCATAAATGCTCTTGCTAGATTTCGAACCCAATTCGGGATGACTTATTTTTTTGTCGGCTAGTTCTATACATTAGACTATGCTTATAGCCTTCCTAAGACCATGAAACAAATTAAGAGTGATTTAGATATATGTCGCTGCAAAAACTCCACATTTGAAATATGTTATGATCAAATAATAAATTACTTTATGTCGCCTTCGTCCAAAATAATAAATTATTTTGTACTTGACAAACAATCTGTACATTTAAAAATTTTTAGCCTTTGAGAAAATTTTTAAAGTTCTGAAATGTTCAAATTTTAAAATTTAAAATTTCAAAGTTGCAATTTTGAATTTTTTATTTTTTTAAAATTAAATTTCTAATTTCTTTTTCAAACTTTAGAGGTGTGGGTGTCATGGATCTTGTTTTTGTTCCTTTTAAAAAATTCATCTAATAAGATTATAAGAATAATTTAGGTATTTAAAAAAAAACACGATATATTTTAGATTGGTATATATCTATAAGCTATGTTGTAGAAAAAAAAAATTCGGGGAATAGACTAATTTTAGTGATTTTAGAGTAGTATATTCCAAATTAGCATAAATCATTTTTCCAAAACTGGATCATATTATTAATTAAGGTGCTTGTGATCCAGCAATTACGGAAAGTCGGAAACTCATGCCAAGTCTCCTAATGTTTCTGTCATAACTCATAAGTCATAACCCATATGTGTTAATATTCACACTAAAAATATCAAAGTAACTCCGCTTCATCCAAAATAAAAATAAAAATTGCATCGAAAGAGACATAAGGTATGCATCCTTGATCCAGATTAATTTCTAAAATATAAATTATCATAAAATATTAATCTTTTCGACATGCCCTTGTGACGTAGATAACTATTGTTTTCCGGGCTTCGCTGTCGTTTTGGGAAGTAAAATACTTTGTGGTAATTAGAAGTTTCTCACAAGCAGAGGTAAAGCACGATGTGTGCTAATAAGGAACGATTTGACGAAAACAATGAAAATAGTCGTGATTTCTACGTCAAGAAAATTGTTGAGAAACTTCAATCAGAAAGTTATATAGTATCGACACCTGCTCAGGAGATACTTTGCCAAGAAGCTCTCCGTCAATTGGTTAATTTGGTCTCCAGTGAAGAATTTGGTGAGCCAATAAGAGGTACTAATCTATTTTCACTAACAGGATGGTCCTGGTGTCTTTGAGTAATTACTAATTACTAATTACCAAAACAAAATGCTCTATGCAAACTTTCTCATTACTAATTAGCCTAACTAACAAGTGCAGCACATATAATTCGTGATGAGATAGTAAATTCACAATCCTAATCTCTCTATCTTCATGAGAGCAAAAGAGTGAAAAACAAAAGGATGTAGATTTTATACCACTTATTCGACCAAAGATAACTAAGGCTGACCCCACTTGCTTTTGACATTCCAGTTAATTGAATCGATGGAAATATCTCTTATTTGTATCACAGTTAAAACTTTATATTTTTATTTAGTTCAAGTTTGTAATAAAAAAATGATGCCTCAATCGTATATTTTCACTTAGATTCTTAAATTCTTAACCATTGTGCCTTTGGATATAGGAAGAAGGAAGAAGAAGAAGGAAGAATGAAGAAAAAAAATTATAAACAATTCAAATTCTTCACAAAGTTACACACTTCTCAATATTTTTTCTCACTTCTTCCCTTATTCCCACACCTATCCAAACGGAGCCCACAAGGTGCGTTTGGATATAAGAAGAAAGAAGAAGAAGAAGGAAGAAGGAAGAAAAAAAAATTATAAACAATCCAAACTCTTCACAAAGTTACTGTTAGGAAATCGCTCAATTTTAATTTTAGACTAATTACACTTAATTAATCCAATTAAACAAAGAGCAAGAGAGGTTCTAGTGCAAAAGCTCATTCGACACAAAGAGATAAGAGGTGGAATTTGTACCTCCCACGAAATCGTATTCGCGGGGCTCGATCCTACGGCATAGAAATCGATGGGGTGCCTCCATGTGCCTCCTCATTCGTCGGTTGATCAGCCTCGATTCCACCAAGAAGGTTAACCATAATCTTCAACTCTTGTGCTAGCAAGAGGAAGATACAAGCTAATACCTCTAGGTTTCCTCTCTCATCTAGCAATTAATTACTTTAATTTGTGGAGAGGAGTGCTCAACCCATGAGCTAGAGAGGAGAGGAGAGAAGAGAGAGCATGGAGAAAATTTTGAAAAATTTTCTCCCTTTGGTGAATTTCGGCCATAGAGGAAAAAGGGAGAGAGAATGGAGTGGAGGCTAGGGTTTCCCCAAAACTTGACCCCTTTATATAGTGCTCTCTACACCTACCTACCACAACTATTTGTGGACTATTTTACCCTCATATGGCCGGCCCCTAGAGAGGCTTTTGTGGGCTACACCAAGTGTGTTAAAAGCCCATTAATTCAAACCTTTTAATTGCTCTTTCAACTAACCTCAAATTGGACTTTTATTTAACTAATTAAATAAAGACCCAATAGCTCAATTAATTTAAATGAGTTGAACATAATTAATTATTAACTCATTAATAATTAATTTGGGATTAGCATATGCATTAATTTATTTCTATATGATCCTTTTGACTTAATTAATTATAACGGTCCGCAACGCTATACAATTAATTAATCAAACTATCATATTTTCGCAATACGCACTGTTGCGAATAAATAAATAATGCACTGTATGGTTAAAGTCCTATTTGTGTGACCCTTTGAGGATTTATGCTAAGTTGGACATGGAATTAAATCGTTATTTAATTCCAATAATCATAAGCGGTATCTAGCAACACGTTACGATTCCCAATTCACATAAATAGTGTACTTCTACAGTATTTAAATCCTGCATAAGAGAATAAATGTATTTCCCTATTTTGATTCTTATGTCACACAATATCATTGTATAATCCAAGATAGGAATGTGTCATTCTTGCAGATTATACGTTTCTTGATCTAGAGATAATTGTATAAAGTTGCATGCAAACAATCTATCTCCATCAAGGGGCCCAAACAGATATCGTCACTCACTAAGTGAATTAATGAGGGACATACGATTTTCTTGATGATTAGCTTTTCCCCGCACAATTCAAGAGAACATAAATAAAGTCCGTATAGCAGCCCTTATCGGGAATCAGCGGTAGACGATATTTATTGAACCTATCCTCATGTGGAAAGGATAAACATCTCAAACTTAAAACCAAAATCGTAACGAAATAAACAATGACAAATAACACAATCCATATGTTTATTTCGATGGGTCAAGTCCTGCGCTATGTTCCATAACATACACATATGCAATTAAGTTGGTAACTCTTTACCTATGATTTGTAGAACTTAATCATCACTTAACTTGCATAGTAATCTTATATAATAATTAATGTTCCTTGTTAATTATCAAGATTATGGACCGTTTAGATTTATTATTGTCATTCTAAAGAATGATCCACAGAGATCTACAATTCAGATCCTCAACCTGAATAATCTGTCAATAATAAACCTAGGAACAGATGATAATATATCATCCATAATATAAACTAATATTTAAGTCATTAAATTATTGACTTCTAGGACATAACTCCAACAGTTACACACTTCCCAATACTTCTTCCCACTTCTTCCCTTCTTCCCACACCTATCCAAACGGAACGAAATGTAGATAATGAAGAAAAAATCATATCAACGATGCATACTTCAAGTTGCAATGTTAATAGTCATAGAGGACAAACAAGAAGACAAATGTTGAGGAAAATACTGAGTGCCTCCAAGAATTTGGAGCACTTGTTCAGACGATCTAAGTGAACATATAGACGATCTAAGTGAACACTTATAAATAAATAAGTATTGTCATCACTTGTTCAGAATTTTACATGCATATTCAACTTATTTTCATTGAACTTATTTATCTGTATGTGTTCACTTTGATAGTCTATATGTTCACATTATTTGTTATATATAGGGGTGCATAATGTGGAAAACGACCACGAAAGTGGTCATTTTCGTTAACCTTTGCATTGATGCACAATTTTTTTGTACTTATTGCGTTGATTGTTGCATCCGTTTAACACATGTTGTGTTGATCATTTTGTTGATGGGAACGATCAAAATGGTTATAACCGTCTTTGACTACCTAATTGTTTTGTATTTTTATTAAGATGCAAGAAATAAACTATTTTGCATTTTCTATGAAACAGAGATAGAGAAATGACAGGTTAGGTCAAGCGGGAAAGGATGAGGAGGCACCATCATCATCTCTCGCTCTCGACAGCGATTGTACTGGGTGGTGCAGAAGCGAGAGAGATAAATGTGACTGTGTTCGGCGGATAAATGACGGGAGCGACGCTGCAGAAATCTAATTTTACTCGTTTCTCCCTTGATCTCTCCGATGAGGTCCTCTGCAATCTAATGATAAAACCATGAAAAAAATTTTAGACGAAATGCGCGAAATAAACCACCACGAAACGTACCAGTTTCACTAATCGTTCCATTCTAAGACGAAACAATATTTCTATTTGCGTTAGTTGTTCTGTTCCTTAAACGAAACTGAAATCCTTATTCGTTACCATTCCGTTCCGGACGAAACGAAAGAACGATTGAAACGGCTACCGTTTTCAACCAGAGTTATATATGTTCACTTTATATTTAGGGATGGCAGGGATGACAAAACTACAGATGACAGTAATCAATTTCCATATTCTTTTGTCAGAGTGATCAATCAAAAAAAAAAAAAAATTGATAATTTGGGCCGTATCAGCAAACAAGAAAAGATAGGCCTTTTAATCCAGGGAAGGTAAAGGTTACTTAGAGCCCAAAAAATTGATACGGGTTGTGTGCTTTAGCCCGAGAAATAAAAACTATCTAGAAACTACGAAAGAAAAAAAAAACAAACAAAAAAGTGGGATTGGTCTTCTGGATCGGTTTGTAAAATCCATACTGAGACCGATAGTTATACTTGTTGTGATTAAATGATTTCTAAGAGTTTTTTTTTCCTATTTTTTCGCATTTGTAGTTGTAGGACCAAGTACGAAAGACAAAAAGTAACCACTACATATAAAAATAAAAAATAACTAAGCAAAACATGAAACTACCTGAAAATTTTTTACACGAACACTAAAACATCATGAATAAAACTCGATTGATTTATTGCAAAATTTACATCCTTAAAAGTTGAACCATGAAGTGAGATAGCATTCCCTAGATGCAAACTGCCTCTCTAGGAAAGCTCTACATACACCAGTTTTCATGTAACATTGAACAATTTCCCACACACAAAAAAAAAAGAAAAAAGAGCTATATATATCCATCCCATGTTTGCTTAAATAGAATTCTATCAGAAACGCACTGAACAACTACTCTAATAATTAACAAGTCAAACCTAATCTTTGCAATAACTAAATAACTCAAACTATAATTTACGGATACACCTTTGCGACTGAATAGAATAAAAAACCATTTGTACTGTGGCGTACAACTACCCTCTTTCTACGAGATCCAGCAGTAACTACAATCAGGTGGCCACTTTCCTGAAAAGTTACCCAATGATTTGCATTATACTTTTCAGGAAATAGGCTGTCGATTATTATGTGCAAGTCTTCGAAACTGACGGTTCGTCTACCGAACAGACCAAGAAATTCAAGGACCTGTAAGAGAAGATCATCATGTTTAATAATAAGAAAACGTGGTTTCTCTGAAAGAAAAGCAGTAAAGGATAGATAGTCTTATCTACCTGGGTAATGTGGGAGACCTGCTCTTTTAGCTTTGCATGAGAAGGATTGTTCTCCTCAAGCAATATCTGCACACCAAGCTCTAGGTTTGCTCCATGATGAGCAATAGATTGGGCTTGTGGTTCGAGCAACAGAAATTGCAGAATATCTTCATTTAGGGGACCTTTAAAATTGCATAGTTAAAATTAAAAGTAAGCAATTATGCCTACAAAAGACATACACTCAATGACATAAAGCTATAATATAGATTTCAACATGTTTACTGCAAATTTACCATTAAGTTGTGCAAAAGCATTAGCCATAATCACATCAGGCTCACTGCAATTACAAATTTGTTTGAGGACAGTGTAAGTAAATTACTTCAAAATAATTGGTCTGCCTTATATTACTAGTATATTTCAAAGGGGATAGAACTTAGCAAAAACCTGATCTGTGCAGGAAGGTAGGCTGCACTGGTAAGTGCTTTGACACGAGCTATGGCTCTGGTCTCATCTTCTAATTCATGGTGCAATCCACCTTGAATGTTGGTAAGAAACCTCGACAACCTGTAATAAGTGTGTTCCTGTGATCCTGGACGGCCAAACCTGTAAGATACTGTCCGGACAGATCTTGGTTGTCGCGGAACAATTGGATCCATTTGAGCTCGTTCTTATTAATATAGCACAAAAAAAAGGCATAAAAAAGGTAAACCAATGTTAAAACAGGGTCCAGAACTTGGTTTTTATCTTATACATTCAGATATAGGACCGATTAAAACATAATGTACATCACGTTACCTTGATTTTGCGGAAAATTATCAAATATATTGTTTCAAATACTGGATTATTACTAACTGACACAGTCAAGGACAGTACTGTAATTTGATTCTATTAACTATGTATGGTCTATCCAAGTTGATAGACAATTGAGATTGAAAGAAAAAGTAATTTTAAAAGGATTCCTCTCAACAGTTACAAACAAATAAGAAAGTGACCTAGCGTACCATTGCTGGTACACAGGCAGTGCACAATCAATGAACATGAAAATATGAAAGCAAGAAGTATCAAGATTTACAAACAAACGGCAGAACATAATTAAAACAAAGGCTGAAACAATTCACTCAAGTATAGTTCATGCTGTAGTTAGATAGATTACCGAATCATCAAACTAAAAACAAAAACAAAAAAAAAAGATGATAAAGATTTAATGGAAGTACCTTCAATCAAGGTTGTGTGACGTCAGTGGTGCTGCTTATGGCCGTCAGATGCTTCTCCTCTCTTCTTGGATTAAATAGCAATCTAATTTCACAGTTAGTGAGTAAGTGATGAAGAGAGAGAGAGAAAGAGAGGGGATGTAGATTAATAATCTGACTTGGGAGGAGGATTGATCCTTTCAAAAGGAGAAATGGCGGAGAACCTGAACCTCAAAATATGGGCCCCACTGACAGCGTCAAAGTATTAACGGGTAACGATTTACTAGTACAGTAGTACTAGTCACTAGAAATAAAAGGTGGGCAGTAATATCTAACGACGTCAAAAAGATGACGGCGGAAAAAGATAAAACTTCGCTCCAGGTTGAGTGTGGGTCCGTTATGTCAGCGGGGGAAGGAACTTGGGAGAGGAGAATGGGAACGGCGACTAAAGTTTTTTATATAAACTTTGGGTAATACTATAGTGGACACCAAAATTTTTACAAAATTTTGAACGGTAAATCACAGCCGTATAAAATTGGAAGGGTAAAATCGGTATATACCGTCTCTCCGTCTGTGTTCCGTCTGTCCGTTAAACACTGAAAAAAATGAAAAAATGTATCGAAGAAGATCGAAACCAAAATCTCTTTACAAAAATAGAAATCATAATCTTTCTCCTCCCGTCTCTCCTTTCATTCTCCTCCCGTCTCTCCTTCCGAACAAAATCTGAAAAACCTGAAGGCACCTGGTTCTCTCTTCATCCTCGCCGCCTTCTCCGTCGACTCGTCCTTCCCTTCCCCTCGCAGCCTGCT
The DNA here is from genome assembly GCA_028095005.1 of Rhynchospora pubera. Lineage (NCBI taxonomy): Eukaryota > Viridiplantae > Streptophyta > Magnoliopsida > Poales > Cyperaceae > Rhynchospora > Rhynchospora pubera. The sequence goes on from CM051460.1 coordinate 47,245,786, forward strand.
TCTCTCTTCCTTCTCGCCGCCTGCTCTTTCGACTCGTCCTTCCCTTCCGTTCACCACCTGCTCCTCTCTTTCTCCTTGAGGTAATCCAAATTTTTCGAGTTTTTTTATTAGTGATTTTCACTTGTTTCCCATTAAAGCCACTTGATTTTCACTGGTTTCCGATTTCAACTGCTCCTCTCTCCCTTGATTTTCTGCTACTTGATTTTTTGCTACTTCGATTTAAACAAATAGGTCTGAGAAGGCTAAGCAGGTCGTTCCTGTTGAGTTTGCTACTTCGATTTAAAGATACTTGTTTTTCATTGGTTTCCGATTTCAACTGCTCCTCTCTTCCTTGTTATGTTTAGTTTCATTCCCAATTACAATCCAGATAAAAACAAATTTGAATTTGTGGTTTTCTTTTATGTCAGCTTACTGCCTTAAACTTAGGGTCGGACTAGTAGAACTAAGCCAAATTAGATTTGCCAGCTAGCCTAAGTGCAACAGCAAATATTTTTGAGGGAATGTTAATGCTTTACAAAAGGCAAAGCAAATGGAGTAGATGTACCAGTGGCTTAAGTTGCCTTTTTTTAATAGACTAAGGTCTCGTTGGTTGACTTCCTCTTGCTTTCTTATACAATTGATTTTGAATGAGGCGAAAAGCTTTAAGCAGATGTGTGCTGGAGAAAGCACTTCCAATTTCAACATTTAGTTTCATCCCTTCCTCGAGAACAATTTTGAACAAAGGTAGGTTTCGTTTCGCAAGATAAGTTGGTACAGTAATATAGGCAAGACGCATTCATCCTATTTTACTAGCAATGTAGCATGAGTTTTTTCACCAGGCTGCATGAATGCAAATAAATTGACATGATATAAATACGCTAAAGATATACCTTCTGAATGATATTAGCACCGAGGCGCTCATCAGGGTCCTCAATCTTCTCCTTAATATCAGGGTCCTCAATCTTCTCCTTAATTGCTGGTACCAAAGTTGAAAGGTGAACATATGCAGCCCCACCTTAGCAATTTCACTTTTGATTTACTGGTTTCATGCAAACGTATTACTGTGTCTCTATTAAAACTTGTTGACTTTATAACTTGCATGAAAACGTATTATTGTGTCTATGTTGAAAACGTATTTTTAATCCCCACCAGATACATTTTCATGAAACCAGTATTACTGTGTCTCTGTTGACTTACGTTATTTTGTTCTAATGCAAGTTTTTGCTTATCAGTGTTAAATATATTAACTATGGTATATTAAGGAAATTATATGTTATCTTCTCTGTAAGTACAATGGATACATGCCAGTAAACTCTGTAGTGCTACCTTTGTCACTGTTTCACTAATTTGATGAAGTCATGACAATAGCGAGTGATTAGGTTTGTTTACATTGTGTCTAGGAAAGAGGTACCAACAAGTACACCACTTCTGTATCAGAAAAAATCACAGGATAAACTCATGGTATGCTTTCTTATTACTTAAGTTTTGAATATGTTCTCTATTTTTGCCTCAATTTCATTTGAGTTGAGGAAAATTGATTGATATCTAACTGGAATACTGGATTGAATTTATGTATACAGTGGATACCTTCTGATAAAAAAATGTTACTTGTCATAGGGATTATTTAGCTTTAAGAAATTAGTGACTGCTTGCAAACCAAAATATACTTGTTGTCTATTATTGTAAAGTCTATAACCTTTCTTGATTAGTATAATAATTAATCCATGTAAAGATATCTTTGTATTCACTTTCTTGTCATGAACAAACATGTATGATACTAATACATAAATAAATTCAATGGTACAGCACCAGACCTGAAAGATAAAGGCACTGAATCATTTTTTTTTAGGACGTAGCATCGTTGAAGGAGTATGACCGCATCATCAACATGACTTTCTCAAGTGAGACCGAAGCTTTTGAGTTTTTCAATGCTTATGTAAGAGAAAAGGGTTTAGCGTGAGGAAGAGTATCATTAAGAGAGATAAAACAAATGGGGCCATCAAATTTCGCCGGTTTTATTGCAGTAGACATGGCTTTCGAGAGAAGAAGCATATCGACAAGCCAAACAGAAAAAGACAGCACAAATTGCTCACCCGATGCGGCTGCCCGGTCAAGTTTTGTGTTAAACTAGACAAACGAACCGGTATGTGGTGGGTGCAGGATTTCAATGATTGCCATAACCATGATTTAGCGGATGTTGATACCGCACCTTTTCTTCGATCCCATTGTTTCATTAGTGAAGCTCAAAAGTTAGAGATATCTTCTAAGAGAGCTTCTGGCATTCGGAATTGTCAGATACTAGATTATGATGCGCGATGCAGAGGAGGTTACCAGAATCGTGGTTACCAAGAGAAGAACCTATACAACTTCAGTACTGTTCATGAGCGGTCCAGATTTCTCGAAGATGATGCAGATTCAATCATAAGGTACTTCCAAGATAGAAAGAAATCTGATCCAGATTTCTTTTTCAAATATGAAACAAAGGATGGGTGTCTTAATCGGCTTTTTTGGGCAGATGGACAGTCCGTTGTTGATTACTCTTACTTTGGTGACGTGGTTATTTTTGACAGTACATATCAGCTTAATAGATATAATATGATAGTGGTTCCTTTTCTCGGATGCAATCATCACCGCAGCACTATAATGTTTGCATGCGGCATTGTCTCTTGTGAGAATGATGAGACGTACCGATGGTTGCTTGAAGCATTCCTTGAGGCAATGTACCAGGTACGTCCAGAATCGGTCATCACAGACGGTGACCTTGCCATGGGTAAGGCCATTAAATCTATTTTGAAGGGGACAACACATCGAATATGTTCATGGCATATGGAGCGTAATGCCAAGAAATACATCCATGGTAAATCAGCAATAGAGAAGTTTCATAAGTTGGTGTACACGTGCACTTCTGATGAATTTGAGACAAAATGGAAAGATTTTAAGAAGGAGGTGAGTAAAAGATCACCTAGCAGGCAGTGGCTGCAAATGATCTATAGATTGAAAGAATCATGGGCTGCAGCTTTTGTGAAAAAGAAGATGTTCCTAGGAACGTCGAGTACTCAAAGAAGCGAGAGCCTCAATGCAAAACTTCACAATTACATCAAGTGTAAGATGTCCCTATGTAGGGCCATACAGCAGTTTGAGCGATGCCTCACGCGCATGCGCACCAAGGAGGCCGAGCTCGATTGCATAGCCTTTCAGAAGGAACCAGTGCTACAAACCCCTTTCCTTGATCTTGAAAAATCTGCAGTGAGCAACTACACTACAAAGGTCTTCTATATTGTTCAGAAAGAACTGAAAAGGGCTGTGGAATATGTGGTTGGTGAGACCCTCAATAGTAGCATGTCGTCACAGTATTTCATTACTCGAAAAGGAAAACCTGAATCACGGCAGGTCGTGCGTTGCTGTAGTATTGAGGTTGATATGCCTAGCCTTTCATGTACCTGTGCAAAGCTTGAATATGAGAAAATTCCATGAAGACACATCTTCGCGGTGTTGATACACATGAAGGCTACCTGCATGCCTCGGTGTTGCATCCCTGATAGGTGGACCAAACACGTCAAGTCTGCATTTCCTTCAGATCGAGAAGGCGGTACATTTAACATAGCTGATCACTGTCTAAGGTTCCATGAGCTGAATAAAGCAGTCATCCCAATCCACTATGAAGCAGCCAAATCCAATGCAGACTATTTGAAGTTAATGGAATGCTTAAAAGACCAAAAACAACACTATGAACATAACAAGAATACTGTTGAGAAACCTAAGGTCAAACAAGAGGTTAAAGATGATGTAAATTCACAACGGGCTATAGGAAACCCCAAACCTGTTGTAACCAAGGGCGCACCGAAGAAAAACAAGAGGTCGTATGAGAGGATTAAGTCAGCGATTGAGATCAGGCGGAAGAACAAATGTGGACATTGTGGGCAGCGAGGGCATAATCGGCAAACATGTCAACTACTTCGCCAGGTAAATATTGTTGTTTGCTAGTTAATGTAACTTATATTGGTAATTTGAATTAACAATTTATTTGTATTTTGCAGGATGACGCCGCTGCCTCTGCTGAAACGTCGGGCCATGAGGACAGCGACGATATATTTGGTTCGAATACCTAAATCTTGGTTAGTTTTTCTGACATCCAATGTTTCATTTGCTCCTGCATCTCTGCTGGGCAAGCCTCTGCCCAGTATTTTTTTGCAGAAATTTTTTTCTTAAGTAACATATTTATGAGGTTCTCAATTAATGGCTAACAGAGGGAATGTTGTCAGCTAGCTTCATTTATACTCTTTATAAGATCCCTACATTAATGAGCACATATGGTCATACAGCTGTAGCAACAACAACATTACTATAATTAGTTATGAACACGCATGGTTAGGCCTAATATTTAACTCTGCTTGGTAGGATATATAAGGATACCACACAGTCATATCATGGGAAGCATTTCGTTAAATTTCAAATTTCAAATTTTTAATAAAGGAATTCAATGATGAAAACAGTTTACTAAGCACAATGCAATGTTCATTTGATTTCCTTAGAGCTCAACTTGGAATGTACATTATGAGACAAAATGTTGGCATAGACAAGGACAACATCAGTACTAGCAGGTGCACTACCAGCGTATGGACTGGTACCAGTTTAAAGTGGCAAGCACCATGCCAATTTTCCAATTAATAACCTTTTTTTTATGGTATTGATTAGTAACAGTTGCGAGTTACCACATTAGTGTTATGATTATTGGGGGTGTTAAAGGAAAATTCAGTAAAGATTGAGTGTTACTAATGAATGCTAGGAACAAGTACGGTTAAGTTTTATGCAGAAATTAATGGACAACTTGATTTAGTTATCATGCATAGATATGATAATTATGGATCATTTGGCGCATATCATGGGTCTGACTTTTCTCCTTCCCTTGTTAATTTTGTAGTTTATTGTACATAGCAGAGATCGAAGAAGGTGAATGATCAACAATTGCCAATTATGCAGCAGCGAACCATATCAAAGAAGAAGAGTTCTAATTAATGTTTGTATGGATTGTAGTAGAATTTTTATAAGTTAGTTAGGCAAACACTTGATGATTTATAGTTCTGAATTGTTTAGGCGTAGCAATTTGTAGTCATCGACTTAATTTGAGTAGTATCCAATTTGTATCTTTATTATAATTTGCCTTTTATACAACAATAATTAACAAATTTAATTACCTTCTATATGACAAATATAAGAGATTGTTTTCCAAATTCCCATATCAAATTTGTATCTTTCCATATGCACCTAGATTAATATGATTCTTTGTATCTTTCCATACGCAAGTGATATTTGGAATCAAATTGCATATGGAAAAATGTATACTTTATGAAAGCGCAAGCTGTATAATATAGATTCTTATGATACACGCATGAAAACCTTCTTTATTACGTATCAATTTAATTCCAATATCCGTGTGAGTACAAAATGCTTTCATTCCAAATGAATTTTCTTTTTTCTTTTTTCTTAAATAAAAAATGAAAATAATTCTTATGGATTATTCTTTTTTAAAAAAAAAACGAAATGACAGAGCGAGTTCAGCTAGTCTGTTCGTTCATGTTTAAAAGTCGAATGCTTTCATTCCAAATGAATTTTCTTTTTCTTTTTTCTTAAATAAAAAATGAAAATAATTCTTATGGATTATTCTTTTTTTAAAAAAAAAACGAAATGACAGAGCGAGTTCAGCTAGTCTGTTCGTTCATGTTTAAAAGTCGAATGCTTTCATTTCAAATGAATTTTCTTTTTTCTTTTTTCTTAAATAAAAAATGAAAATAATTCTTATAGATTATTCTTTTTAAAAAAAAAAACGAAATGACAGAGCGAGTTCAGCTAGTCTGTTCGTTCATGTTTAAAAGTCGAATGCTTTCATTTCAAATGAATTTTCTTTTTTCTTAAATAAAAAATGAAAATAATTCTTATGGATTATTCTTTTTTAAAAAAAAAACGAAATGACAGAGCGAGTTCAGCTAGTCTGTTCGTTCAAGTTTAAAAGTCGAATGCTTTCATTTCAAATGAATTTTCTTTTTTCTTAAATAAAAAATGAAAATAATTCATATAGATTATTCTTTTTTTTAAAAAAAAACGAAATGACAGAGCGAGTTCAGCTAGTCTGTTCGTTCATGTTTAAAAGTCGAATGCTTTCATTTCAAATGAATTTTCTTTTTTCTTTTTTTCTTAAATAAAAAATGAAAATAATTCTTATGGATTATTCTTTTTAAAAAAAAACGAAATGACAGAGCGAGTTCAGCTAGTCTGTTCGTTCATGTTTAAAAGTCGAATGCTTTCATTTCAAATGAATTTTCTTTTTTCTTTTTTCTTAAATAAAAAATGAAAATAATTCTTATGGATTATTTTTTTTTTAAAAAAAAGGAAATGACAGAGCGAGTTCAGCTAGTCTGTTCGTTCATGTATAAAAGTCGAATGCTTTCATTTCAAATGAATTTTCTTTTTTCTTTTTTCTTAAATAAAAAATGAAAATAATTCTTATGGATTATTTTTTTTTAAAAAAAAAAAGGAAATGACAGAGCGAGTTCAGCTAGTCTGTTCGTTCATGTTTAAAAGTCGAATGCTTTCATTCCAAATGAATTTTCTTTTTTCTTTTTTCTTAAATAAAAAATGAAAATAATTCTTATGGATTATTCTTTTTTTTTAAAAAAAAACGAAATGACAGAGCGAGTTCAGCTAGTCTGTTCGTTCATGTTTAAAAGTGGAATGCTTTCATTTTAAATGAATTTTCTTTTTTCTTTTTTCTTAAATAACAAATGAAAATAATTCTTATGGATTAATCTTTTTTTAAAAAAAAACGAAATGACAGAGCGAGTTCAGCTAGTCTGTTCGTTCAAGTTTAAAAGTCGAATGCTTTCATTTCAAATGAATTTTCTTTTTTCTTTTTTCTTAAATAAAAAATGAAAATAATTCTTATAGATTATTCTTTTTTTTTAAAAAAAAACGAAATGACAGAGCGAGTTCAGCTAGTCTGTTCGTTCATGTTTAAAAGTCGAATGCTTTCATTTCAAATGAATTTTCTTTTTTCTTTTTTCTTAAATAAAAAATGAAAATAATTCTTATGGATTATTCTTTTTAAAAAAAAAACGAAATGACAGAGCGAGTTCAGCTAGTCTGTTCGTTCATGTTTAAAAGTCGAATGCTTTCATTCCAAATGAATTTTCTTTTTTCTTTTTTCTTAAATAAAAAATGAAAATAATTCTTATGGTTTATTCATTTTTTAAAAAAAAAAACGAAATGACAGAGCGAGTTCAGCTAGTCTGTTCGTTCATGTTTAAAAGTTGAATGCTTTCATTTCAGATGAATTTTCTTTTTTCTTTTTTTTTTAAATAAAAAATGAAAATAATTCTTATGGAATATTCTTTTTTTTAAAAAAAAAACGAAATGACAGAGCGAGTTCAGCTAGTCTGTTCGTTCATGTTTAAAAGTTGAATGCTTTCATTTCAAATGAATTTTCTTTTTTCTTTTTTGTTAAATAAAAAATGAAAATAATTCTTATGGATTATTCTTTTTTTTTTAAAAAAAAAACGAAATGACAGAGCGAGTTCAGCTAGTCTGTTCGTTCATGTTTAAAAGTCGATTGCTTTCATTTCAAATGAATTTTCTTTTTTCTTTTTTCTTAAATAACAAATGAAAATAATTCTTATGGATTATTTTTTTTTTAAAAAAAAAGGAAATGACAGAGCGAGTTCAGCTAGTGTGTTCGTTCATGTTTAAAAGTCGAATGCTTTCATTCCAAATGAATTTTCTTTTTTCTTTTTTCTTAAATATAAAATGAAAATAATTCTTATGGATTATTCTTTTTTTTTTAAAAAAACGAAATGACAGAGCGAGTTCAGCTAGTATGTTCGTTCATGTTTAAAAGTTGAATGCTTTCATTTCAAATGAATTTTCTTTTTTCTTTTTTCTTAAATAAAAAATGAAAATAATTCTTATGGATTATTCTTTTTTTTTTAAAAAACGAAATGACAGAGCGAGTTCAGCTAGTCTGTTCGTTCATGTTTAAAAGTCGATTGCTTTCATTTCAAATGAATTTTCTTTTTTCTTTTTTCTTAAATAACAAATGAAAATAATTCTTATGGATTAATCTTTTTAAAAAAAAAACGAAATGACAGAGCGAGTTCAGCTACTCTGTTCGTTCAAGTTTAAAAGTTGAATGCTTTCATTTCAATTGAATTTTCTTTTTTCTTTTTTCTTAAATAAAAAATGAAAATAATTCTTATAGATTATTCTTTTTTTAAAAAAAAAACGAAATGACAGAGCGAGTTCAGCTAGTCTGTTCGTTCATGTTTAAAAGTCGAATGCTTTCATTTCAAATGAATTTTCTTTTTTCTTTTTTTCTTAAATAAAAAATGAAAATAATTCTTATGGATTATTCTTTTTAAAAAAAACGAAATGACAGAGCGAGTTCAGCTAGTCTGTTCGTTCATGTTTAAAAGTCGAATGCTTTCATTTCAAATGAATTTTCTTTTTTCTTTTTTCTTAAATAACAAATGAAAATAATTCTTATGGATTATTCTTTTTTTTTTAAAAAAAAACGAAATGACAGAGCGAGTTCAGCTAGTCTGTTCGTTCATGTTTAAAAGTCGAATGCTTTTATTTAAAATGAATTTTCTTTTTTCTTTTTTCTTGAATAAAAATGAAAATAATTCTTATGGATTATTCTTTTTTTTTAAAAAAAAAACGAAATGACAGAGCGAGTTCAGCTAGTCTGTTCGTTCATGTTTAAAAGTCGAATGCTTTCATTTCAAATGAATTTTCTTTTTTCTTTTTTCTTAAATAAAAAATGAAAATAATTCTTATGGATTATTCTTTTTTTAAAAAAAACGAAATGACAGAGCGAGTTCAGCTAGTCTGTTCGTTCATGTTTAAAAGTCGAATGCTTTCATTCCAAATGAATTTTCTTTTTTCTTTTTTCTTAAATAAAAAATGAAAATAATTCTTATGGATTATTCTTTTTTTTTTAAAAAAAACGAAATGACATAGCGAGTTCAGCTAGTCTGTTCGTTCATGTTTAAAAGTTTAATGCTTTCATTTCAGATGAATTTTCTTTTTTCTTTTTTCTTAAATAAAAAATGAAAATAATTCTTATGGATTATTCTTTTTTCTTAAATAAAAAAATGATATTTTCAGAGAAGAATCAACATGAAGACATTAAAAAGAAAATCAGTGACATATCGGTGGAGAAATAAAAAGCTTACTATTGCGTTGAGACTAAGATTCCAATTTACGTTTCTACTTATCTATTTTGCACTAATAAAGTTGTTAAGTTTTTTTTGTTTTAACTTAAATTTATACATGAGTTTTGTAAAAAATGAGCATTTGGTGCTCTGATTCGTTGCCAAAATTGAAATTTTTGCTTGAATATGGCATTCTGAATTACGACATGTCTGGTTGTTTAATTATTTCATATCCAATTTGTATCTTTTCATTTGATTATTTCCCTGGCACGATGTATCAGTGAAAAAAAAAGGTAACATATTTTTATGATTGCAAAGAGTGGTCAAGTTTAATAGATGATAAAATTGCATTTTATACAACAACAATTAACAAATTAGGACTAACATACAAACACATGCACCAGCCCAACCATTAGATTTGCAAAAAGCTGGTTCAACAACAGTTGTTTTTTAATGCAATTTTCTCCATTGTCACCACGGCCACGACTTCCTCCCCTCGGCCACGACTTTCATCGTCGGCCACAGCCACAGCTCTCATCCACTAGCCTTTGCACGACTTTCATCTCATAGGCCACTACTTTCATTCCTTCGGCCGCATCTTTTACCCCCTCAGCGCCCCACGGCCTTCACCTTCAGGCACGGTCTTAATAGACTAATTATGAAACTCAAAATCATACTTCATATTTGACTTAATCAAACGATATTCTCTTGTACCTCACAAACACGTTGATAAAATTACAACCGAAAGTGATGCTGAATACAGCTAATCAAATTTTGAAGAGTTGTTGAAATCCATTTCCCCTGTCGCACAGTAAATTACCTTCCTGGGGTCAATTCAGATTCGCAGATTTTGAATAGTGTTGCGTTAGATAGAAATTTGTGTCGGTACCTGCGTGTACCAATTTTATACGTAAATTTGATTCAAATTGGATATGGAAAGATACAAATTGGATATGAAAGGTTAGATCCAAATCAATAGTTGTATTGCTAGATAACTTTCTATTTATATAATTCCTTGATCCAAATCAATAGTCAGTATTAATTATTAAACGCCATATCTCCTAGAAAATCAGATTTTATACCTTTAAAGGCAACATAGTATATACTTGCTTAATCAGCATCCTAAAACAGAATAAACCAAAGATATCAATTTCCATAGCCTTTTTAGAGACCGATAAAATGCCCATGTTATACTGGAAATAGTAAGATTACCATCAGACCAGGATCTGACTGCTTTTAGTAGTTGCAGATTTCAAAAATCATCAAACTAAAAGACAACAAAATATCTGTAACAATTCAACAAATTAGACAATTTCACCAAATTAATCCGTACAGGTCTTTAAAATTGTCATGCATTTCAAAAGAGCTGTTACAAAGTTAGCAATTACAACAAGTTTCATCGGAGTTAAAGCAAATGATTCTCCTGAATATGAACAAAATTCCTCTAATTTGTTAAACTGATTAACAATCTCAGTTCTCCGTACCATGCATATCAAAAGTAAAATAAAACTTTCATTCATTACGCTTGAAGCGCAAATAGAAACCTGTAAATAAAATGATGCACTATTACCATAGATAGGCAGCTAAATCTCTATAGAGTGTGTCCTTCTGCTAACTTATTGCAGTTGCCTCTAGAAGGGCATTTGCTTGCATGGATGAGGCAAACAGCAACAAAGCTGGTAGTGTAGCCCCTGACTCGCCCGAAAGAACCATCACTAGATTCAAATAACCCAACCCATATTCATATGTGCAAAAGTAGTCGTTAGGACCAATGTATGGCAAGGATCTGCAATTTCCTTAATTTATTGTCCACTCAAAGAAACTTCAATTTATTGAAAAACACATGAAGGAAGGAATTAATCATCAAGGTCCTCATAGTCCTGGAACAACTGGAATTCCTTCCTGGACAAAGATTAAAATTCTACTAATAAATAAACTCAATTGAAACACTAACAATGCCACAGCAAAACTTGCTAACAAGGCAGAACCTTTATTCTAAATCTTACAGTTCAACAACAATACAAGTAGAGGTAGAATTTGGTTATGCAAGGATTGTAGTACAATGAACAGTCAGATATGGTTATACAAATTGAAACCCCCATAACCTCAACTTACTAGTCATTTCAAAGTTAGTATTTTTTGTCAGAAATCAACCGCAAAACTGCAGCAAGAGAACCTAATTAACCCCTCATGTATGGTTGAAAGTTGAAACCCACAAATGACCATGCATGATGCTTCATCTCTATGGGTGCGTTTGGATAGGTGTGGGAAGAAGGGAAGAAGGGAAGAAGTGGGAAGAAGTATTGGGAAGTGTGTAACTTTGTGAAGAGTTTGAATTGTTTATAATTTTTTTTCTTCCCATCTTCCTTCTTCCTCTTCTTCTTCTCTCATCCAAACGCACCCTATGAGAAGTCTTTCTTCTCCATCAGAATGAGTAGGTCACTAACTCCCCTTCTCACTGAATATAAATTCACCTCTGAATTTTGGATACTGTAATCTATGCTTTGAATTTGGAATCCATTACCTTTCACTAGCAAATTGGAAGATGCTTAATCGAATATGAAATTATTACCTTGCACTTGCAAATTAGAAGATGCTTAACCAAATTCAAATAGCGAACCTAATTTTCTCCTTGGTGTGACGCGAACTTGAAAAAGCTCGTGCTTTGGGACTACTAAGTAGGCGGAGGAGCTTCCTTTCCTCGGGACCACGTAGGCAACATCGCCGATCTCATACTCGATGCAAATCCATAGTTTCGAACATGGATCATTGATGCCTGGGGAAAGAGACCGAGAATAGGAGAGGAGTCATGAGAGGATGATAGAGGAAGCGACGACGGGGCGGAGAAGGTGGGTTTGCGCGGGGAGGTGGAATAAGGGAGGCGAATAGACGGGCACCGCTTGGAATTAGAATTGGAGAGAAAGAAAAGAAGTAAGGATTTTGGGGCAAGACTTGCAGTAGAAATGGTTGGTAATGGTAAGCGGTAGCGGTGAGAGAAGAGGAAAACTAGATTGACAATTTTGTCCTTCCGGAAAAAGTTTGTTGTCCAACTTAACGGAGATAAAACGGAGATTGATATGAGATGGATAATGTCTGGACCGTCTGATTGAAATGAAATGGACGGTCTAAATATTTTGGTGTCCACCATAGCATGACCCATAAACTTTTATTTCTGACGACTAAAGGGCAATGTGGGGCCACAATCTAAATGGGACGACTTTTTATTATTAAGTAAAAAATTGTGAATTAAAATAAAAAAGAATAAATAAAATTTGAAATTAAAGGATGCTGGAATTTCGAAAATCGTCAATAAATAAAAAAATGATAGAATTTAGTCCCTTTTTTCCTATATGAAAATGGGGCCAACAAATTTGGTCACGACCTTGATTTTTTCCCCCCTTTTTTGTTCTCTTTAAGTAATAATTTAGGCCGAATTTTAAAATTATCCTTTAAAAACTAAGAATTTAGTTTAGAGGCCAAGGGATCTACTTTCAAATTCGTATCTTCATTTTTTATGTATACTCTTTATTTTTCAATTCAATTTTTCGGTCTATCTAAATTCTAAAATTTATTTATTATTTACAAAAAGATTAAATCCAAAATTTGCATTTATTAAATAAAAAAATCGGCTAAACTGGGTTGAAACTATGATTTTACCTTTTGTTCTATCTTTCTCATAATAGGAATATTTTAATGAACTTCTCAGAGTGAGATATATCGACGTTATACTGCCTAGACAAAATTCAAATTGCCACCTGCGGTGCAGCAAAAGGAGAAACTAAAATTTTCAAGACTGATATAGCCTATGGCTGCATAACCAGTGGCGAGTCCAGACTTTTTTTAAGCATGGGCACAAAAAATATTATTAAATTTAATATAAAATTAAAAATAATATTTAATAAAATATTAATTTTTAAATCTAATTTTAAAATAATTTATATTGTTTTTATAACAAATAATATTCATAAATAATTTTATTGTCATGAAATTAACTATTTGATTATAGGGTTATATTCAATTTTTCCTACACTAACTATATCTATATTATTTTTGCATTAATCTTTTGTTATATTAAGGGAATTATGGGGAAAAAAATGTTTTGGGGGCCCATAAATCACCTATTTCTGCTATTCATCTTTTCTTTTATCTTTTCTTGTGTCTTCATTGATCGGATCAACTAAATGTCAAGAAAGAAAAAATAGATTGAATTGCTAAAAATCTAGTTTCAAAGCTCAAGCCTAGGCACAGTCAAATATCAAGCCTAGGCATCTAATGAAATTCCTATATATCAGCCTCTATTTTTGAAAAACAAGCATGGGCAAGTGCCCAGGCTTGCCACTTACTGGCCTCGCCACTGTGCATAACGTCTAAAACGACCACGAAAACGGTCGATTTCGTTAACCGTTTCGTTTTAAAACGAAATTGATCACCCATTTGCGTTAACCGTTTCGTTTTAGACGAAACGATCGAAATCACGAAAATACCACGAAAATACACATGGACGAAAGTATTCTAAGCTTTCGTTAACCGTTTCGTTTATAAAATGCAACAAAAAATCTTAACCGTTTCGTTTCGTTTTGGACGAAACGAAACGAAAGAACGGTCGAAACGGTGACCGTTTTCACCCCTAATATAGCCTGATACTTAACATAACGAGGAAAGAGGAAACGTGAAACTTGAAAGGGAAACGCAGACTAACAATAATAATAATAAAAAAAAAGAGAAAACAAAGAGAAAGCTGAACACTCAATAGACTTACTTTAAAGGCTAAACTGATATTCGCACACACCAAAACCAACAGTCCAACATAAGTTACAGAACAGGAGAAAAATATAGTATATCCCGAAAAAATTATAAATAGTATTAAATTAATATAATATATTAAAAATAATATCAATATAATATTATAATATAATTTTTTTTAAATAGTATCAATATAATATAAACTTTTAATATTAAACTAATATTTATAATATAGAAGGATTCCGATCTTGCGTTCGGAATCTGGGATTCCGATTTCGTGATACTATTTAAATAAATTATATTATATTGATATTATTTTTAATATGTTATATTAATTTAATGCTATTTATAAATTTTTCGGTAGTATATCACACAAGAAAACGTAAAAAAGATGTGATGCGGCCCGGCTAGGCTAGCTAATGGATCTTTTGAGGCCTTGTTAGATATAAAGATCAATTTATAATAAATCCGAGGTATTTTCTTCAAAAAAAAAAAAAAAAAATCTGAGGTATATTCTATTAATATTACTTCAGAGGTAGCTAATCAGATGGCTGTTATTTTTGGGGGTCCAGTCACTTCATTTCCTTTCTCAAAATAAATTACATGCATTCGCTTTTACTTTTTACTAGTTTGTAGCCTCCAGTTCTATAAAAATGAATAAGATACATTTAAACAGAGAGAACTAATAATAATAATAATAAATTATTAATACGATTGTGCACCAAATTTGTTATCATATTATTCTAGTATTATTGCACCAAAACAATCCATATAAATGTCCGTTAAGGACCAAATTATAAACGGTCTGTTTCCAGACCATTAATCACAAGATAGCAACAATTTTTTCGGCCCAGAAAAAAAAAGTTCTGTTACTACTGTACTATATTATCGTAATGTTAACTTGAAAGCTAATCATGAAGTTCTTAACTTGAATTAGTATTTACCAAAAACCCGTCGGTCGACCCGACCCGCACCAAACCCGTCCCATGAACCGGACCGTTCATAGACCGCGATGGACCGAAGGGTAACCGGGGAGGGTCTACGGTGGGTTTGGGCCGTCCTTTCTAAAATAACCTGTGTTAACTCGTCCCGTCTTAATCCGTGGACCGGATCACCCCATCCAGTGAACCCGTCTTAAACCCGTACCAAACCTGGAAAAAGGAGGAGGATAACTTTATTTAATAGTGAATATTATACATATAACATATTATACAGCTTTGATAGTAAATAATTAATATCAGCAACAATGGTCGAGCCTTACAAATTACAATGAATCAATACAATACAATAGGGTTTTAAGAAAGTTTCCATATATACACAATTCCTATTTTCCTTCCATTCCATAAATATGAAGGAAAAATCACTTCTTAGAGCACATCTATATGGAGGTCACTGATCATGTGATCCAGATTTGTATGGACGTCATGCATGACACCAAACAAGTCATCCAGATTTATTTGGATAATTGGATGTCTTTTTTTTTCCCCCTTTTTTTGCACCAACAACGAATTCCCTCCTTCAAGGCCTCCAATGAATTAGTAGTAACTTGTTTTTGTATGTTTGACAAATTCATGAACTAATAATAAGAACTAAAACAAGTCTTGTTTCAATTTTTGTTCTTGTTTCATGGATTTGTGAGAACTAGAAATAAAGACTTGTTTTTTGTTCATATCTTATTTGAATTTGTTGAGAACAAGAAACTCCTGGAGATCCAAACACAAATTGTACTTAGAGAACTTTAGTTATTTCAAAATAGAAAACTTTAGCATTCAGCTTACATTCATGTCGAGCAAAAAAACTGTGCGGATGTGATACTTCTATTATAGATTTTTAAGCATACAAAAACATAGTTCAATATAAATTATCATCTTTCTTAATTATTTATCATCTGTTTGGACTTGTATCTTTTTTTTTTAGAACAGGTTCCAGTGGCACAAGTTTTTTATGCCACAAATGTCACAATTTTTCTTTTTCATTAATATTTCAAAATTTAAAAATTTAATTTTTAAATCCAAATTATTGATCTTGCTCAATTTTAAGAGCAATACATTTCTATATATTTTTTATTAATTTTGGAGTTTATTTGATAAATAGATCAAAAGGCCAACACATGAATGTATCACAATTAATCTATTATAATTAACAGCATTAGTTCATTTTGTGCCATCTTGATCAAATATCAAATAAACTACAAAATTTATAAAAATTATATAGCAATACATCTCTCGTAAAATTCAACAAGATCAATGGTTTGAATTTAAAAATTAAAATTTTTAATTTTGAAATATTAATGAAAAGAGAATTTGTGGCACAAAAAATTTGTGGCACTATAACTCTGCTCTTTATTTTATAACTACAAAATTAAATCATTACCACACCACTTTATAATACTTTTCAAGTTAATTCAGTCAATAAAATTCTTAAAATTGAAAAAAATATATAGAAAATATTAATGGTTGCTTTATAGATTGGTTGCATATTAAATTTCACAAAATTTAAATATTGTTTAGCATTCTATTAGAGGCGCGTGAAACTTGGACCGTTGTAAAATTCAAGTCTTTTGACGGGCAGTAAAACTTGTATTAAGTTTTATCAATTTCTACTCATATGATATATATATATAGTGTATGTCGCATTACAACCGTCAGATTTAAAACTTAAATTATTTCACGATTGTTAGTTTAATCTATCGTCCAAAACAATCTCATCTTTATGTTTATTTTTTTTTGAGGAGGAATTCAATGCCAATATTTTGGTCGCACTAAATGCCAAAATTTAATTAATTAGTTTCTTTTTTAAAATTTAAAATTACAACGTAAAATTCTAACCGTTCATATTATTTAATTTAATAACCGATGTGTTTTCATATAAGTTTTTTTAAATTTTAGAGTTTATATGATACTCCATCAATAGGTAGAAAAATAAACGAACCTTATTAATTATGATAGATTCATTATAATACGTTCAAGTTTTAGTCTTTGATGGAATATCAAACAAACTCTAAAATTTATAAAATTTCTATGAAAACGCATCAATCGTTAAATTAAACAAGATGATCGGTTTGGATGTTGTTGTTTCAAATTTTGAAAAAATAACTAAATAGTGGAATGTTGGCATTTGAGACAACCAAAATGTTGGCATTAGAACCCTCCTCTTCTTTCTTATGTAGAAATCAAATTTATATAAAATTTACACTTGACATAACAAATCTGTATACATAATATAATTGAGCAAGGTTCTAGTGCCACAAGTTTTTGGTACCACAAATGCCACAACTTCTCTTTTTCATTAATATTTTAAAATTTTAAATTTTAATTTTCGAATCCAAACCGTTGATCTTATTCAATTTTACGAGTGATGCATTTTTATATAATTTTTATAAATTTTAGAGTTTATTTGATATTTGATCAAGAGGCTAACATATGAACGTATTAAAATTAATCTGTTATAGTTAACAAGATTCGTTCATTTTTTGGCCTCTCGATCAAATATCAAATAAACTCCAAAATTTATAAAAATTATATAGAAATGCATCACTCGTAAAATTGTATAAGATCAACGGTTTGGATTCGAAAATTAAATTTTTAAATTTTGAAATATTAATGAAAAAGAGAAGTTGTGGCATTTGTGGCACCAAAAACTTGTGGCACTAGAACCGTGCTCAATATAATTTATACCTGTTAATTGAATGTTTCGATTGGCTGCCGATCTTATCAATATTATTTTAGTATTAATAATAATTAATTTTGAAATATAAAGTTTTGTATTAATTAATATGAATTAGACAAAATCTTATATAAAAGGTTCTAGACATTTGTTATCTGTTTAGTCTTTTGAAATTACTTCAAAATATACCCACCTTTCTTTTCCGATATTTTCCGGTATTGTTTTTTTTTTCTTTTACTGGAAACTAGCGTATTGGTCATTCTTTTACCTGCTATGTGCTCTGCTGAAACGGTACGGGATTCAAACTGCAGATGAAAATTAATACCATAAAACTGCACCTATAAAATTAAATAGTTTAATTATAATGGAGAGACCTATTTTAGATTTTAAATATAGTTTATTTCCCTTAATTTGTTGTATAAAACGTCACAATTAAGTTCTGACAATCCATCATGTCATTTTTCTCAGTCGATTTGAATTTTACGTTACAAGTTTTGAGCATAGCTGCACTCTTTCTCTTTCAGGTATTTTAGCTCTTTACTTTCTCCAATTGGATAACGATATATTGAGGCAAAAAGTGTTGGAATATTAGTTTTGTAGTTGGCAAATAATCCGTACAGCATGTCGTCGTCCAAAAGAGGAAATAATTCAATAATAGTGGACATATATATATAACATTGCGAAATATCGATAGCGTATTTATGAAATTATTTAAAAGACAAATTAAGATTCTTGATGTTGTTCCTCCTATATATAAGGAATTCCCCCATGAATAAGACAATTGAAAGTTGGTTGCATACATTCATTGTAGCAACTTGTTAGTCTTCTCTTCTTGTTTCCTCCGTCATTTTGCGAGAAATAGTACTCGGTGTTTAGGCAAAGGGTACTAAGTTCTTCTTGAAGGATACTCCCACCTTGAGGCACACGTATTGTCGCTCAATGTTTTTTGTTGTCTGTTGACCCAAGATTGAGTTAAAATACCTTTCGAGATCACTGAGATCTGAATTGATTAAGGTAATTCTTTCGTTTAAGTTTATGTAAAAGAAGTATACATAAGTCGATCATTAACACACAAAAACCCAACATAAAGGACTTTGATGAAAGCATGCTTGAATTTTAAGTTGTCAATCCTAAATGTATTCATAGCATAAATGATCTTGCTAGATTTCGAACCCAAATCGGTATGACTTATTTCTAGTCGGCTAGTTCTATACAATATTGGACTATGCTTATAGCCTTACTAAGACTATAAAACAAATAAGAGTGATTTAGATATATTTCGCTGCAGAAACTCCACATTTGAAATATGTTATTATCAAATAATAAATTATTTTCACATCTCCTTCGTCCAAAATAATTATTTTGTAATTGACAAACAATCTGTATATTTACAAATTTTATGCCTTTGAGAATTTTTTTTTAAGTTTTGAAATGTTCAAATTTTAAAATATAAAATTTCAAAGTTGCAAACTTAATTTTTTAAAATTCAAAGTTTTAATTTTAATTTTTTTTCAAAATTTTTTTATTTTTATTTTTAATTTTTAATTTCTTTTTCAAACTTTAGAGCTGTGGGTGTCATGGATCTTGTTTTTGTTCCTTTCAAAAAAATTCATCTAATAAGAATAATTTGGGTATTTAAAAAAAAAACACGATATATTTTGGATTGGTATATATCTATTAGAAAAAAAAAATTTGGTGGCATAGACTAATTTTAGTGATTTTAGAGTAGTGTATTCCTAATTAGCATAAACAATTTTTTCAAAACTGGATCATATTAATTAGGTTTATGCCACTGTGGAAATTTGAAATTAGCAAAATGCCATCACTGAATGACAAATTAGTTTTATGCCATTACAAATTAGGTTTACCCTTTTAAATATGCCACTCAAAAATTTTAAAATTAGAAAAATATCATTATTAAATACAAATTAGTTTTATGCCACTGTAAATATTTAAAATTAGAAAAATGCCATTAAGTAAATTTTTATTGTATAAATCAAAATTTTCAAACTTTGCAGCTTGCACACTTTTACTAACATCTGTGGTTTAAATTTCTCAAGTCACGCAACTATTCCAAATTATAAATACATAAATACATAATATATTTTGTGTGGTATATGTTAAATAATAATATACGTGTATTGATATTGAAACATAAGAGCAATATCATGCATTTATTTCTTATGTAACTCTTTATATTTCTGCCGCACACATACAAAATGAAACTAAAGTATAGAAGATCATAAATATATTCATCATAGTCTTAATCAGACTATTAATACACGTATAAGAACGAAACTAACTAAAGAAAAAGAAAGATCTTCATTTTTTTTTCCATAAGTGTTTTTTTTCTTAATGTTTTAATCTAATGAGGGTAATTTACGGATTTTTAAAAATTTTAGAGTGGCATATCTCTAATTAGCTATATTTTGGGAGGAATTAATGGCATAAAACTAATTTTGACAATATTACAGTGGCATATTTCTAATTAGCTATTTAAGAATAGCATTTCTCAAATTTGTCAATTTATGTAGTGGCGTAAATCTAATTATTCCTATATTATTAATTAAGGTGCATGTGATCCAGCAATTACGGCAAGTCGGCAACTCATACCAAGTCTCCTAATTTTTCTGTTATAACTTATAACCCACATCTGTTAATATTCACAGTAAAAATATCCAAGTAACTCCTCTTCATCAAAAAAAAATAAATAAAAAAATTGCATCGAAAGAGACATTAGGTATGCATCCCTGATCCAGATTAATTTCTAAAATATATATTATCGTGAAATATTAATCTTTTCGACATGCCCTTCTGACGTAGGTAACTATTGTTTTCCTGGCTTCGCTGTCGTTTTGTGGAAGTAAAATACTTTGTGGTAATTAGAAGTTTCTCACAAGCAGATCAGGTAAAGCACGATGTGTGCTAATATGGAACGATTTGAAGAAAACAATGAAAAAAGTCGTGATTTCTACGTCAAGAAAATTGTTGAGAAACTTCAATCAGAAAGTTATACAGTACCGACACCTGCTCAGGAGATACTTTGCCAAGAAGCTCTCCGTCAATTGGTTAATTTGGTCTCCAGTGAAGAATTTGGTGAGCCAATAAGAGGTACTAATCTATTTTCACTAACAGGATGGTCCTGGTGTCTTTGAGTAATTACTAATTACTAATTTCTAACAAAATGCTCTATGCAAACTTTCTCATTACTAATTAGCCTAACTAACAAGTGCAGCACATATAATTCGTGATGAGATAGTAAATTCACAATCCTAATCTCTCTATCTTCATGAGAGCAAAAGAGTGAAAAACAAAAGGATGGATATTTTATACCACTTATTCGACCAAAGATAACTAAGGCTGACCCCACTTGCTTTTGACATTCCAGTTAATTGAAACGATGGAAATATCTCTTATTTGTATCACAGTTAAAACTTTATATTTTTATTTAGTACAAGTTTGTAATAAAAAAAATTGATGCCTCAATCATATATTTTCACTTAGTGTCTTAAATTCTTAACCTTTCCATTTGCTTCTCCAAATATAGATAATGAAGAAAAAATCATATCAACGATGCATACTTCAAGTTGCAATGTTAATAGTCATAGAGGACAAACAAGAAGACAAATGTTGAGGAAAATACTGAGTGCCTTGAAGAATTTGGAGCGTGGACGTCTCTATAGTCCCCCTGCAGATAATGAAATAGGATACTATCAAGCTATGAGGAATCACATTAGGCTGATGATTACATTTGATAGCTCAGAAGAACTCAAAGGTTATTTTGGACCATGTCATAGTCAAATCAGCAAGGCTATGTTTTAGAAAACTTTCTAGAGGGTAGTCATGAAGTTGCATAGTCAAATTTTTGGTTATTTTTGTTTCCTTTCTGCAGCATCTGAATCGTTTCATCATGTTACACGCTTTTCTGCGCTTTCTGGAGTCATGGAGCTTGAAAATCTCAGCGGACAATTGAAAGATATCTCATCACATCTCATGGATATGGATATAAGAAATGGTAAGTGAAGTCGAATTTGTTATCCATTATTGTGTAGTTCTTTGATGTTTTTAAAGGTTTTATATAATAATGGCAAAAAAGGGTGTCATGGTGGATTTCTGTCACCGTCAAGTTCCTTATGCCATGTTAGACTCTGTATGCGATAGCATTTATTGCAATGTTGTGTTATTGAAGAACAAGATTTTGTTTGTTGAATTTAGTGCCTGAATAACCGACCAATCTTCCACCATCATAGTTAATGAACAAACTATGAAATTTAGTTGGTGAGGGAAATGAGAACTGACCAAATAAAATGAATCATTTTTCGAGAAGCATCGGTTAATGAAAAATATTTATTGTTTAAGCAGGTTTCAGTCTTAAAACCTTTATGGGTGTGAAGCCTAAGTTTATGGCATCAACAAATTCTTGGAATAAAGGAAAGAGCAACTTGGCATTTTACCAGCATAAGTTTATTTTAGCTTGCGTGGATCTATGGTCATCAGACTTGGCGGCATCACCTCCTAAAATAGATGAGAAAAAGTTGTATGACAATGTTATAAATTATGTGGGAGGGTATTCTTGCTCAAAAGAACCATCAGGTATACTTTTCTGTTTGTGAGAATCTAAGAAACCATTTTATCCTTGAACAAGTACTTTAGTTCTCTTTATAATGGCAAGAATATTGTTACACTTTTCAGATAAGGAGGAGAATGTGTCATTTCACTCAGATGACCTTCCTTATCTCTTCCATAATAGAATAGTGGGTGTCATGGACAACTCAATGCGGCACTGTATGGATATCATATCAACGATTCTAGCAAAACTATCCATTAGTTTATCTTTTGACAATTTGGTTGGATGCTACGAGAATAATTGTCGAAATATGGTCAAAGAATTTGTACATCAGTGCAAAGCTTTGGACAAGGATCTTCTCGATTATATTGCAGATTTTGATCGATCTATTGCAATTGCAAAATGCATTCATCGATTGATCTCTGCTTCCTCTACAGCAAACAATCAGACACGTCATATCTTGTGTTCTACTTCTGAAGGCATTGTTCATAGAGAAATTGAATGGGAGTTGATACACGCATTAACACTCTCCGATTCTGGTAAGTACTCCACCTCCCCAGCCCCCAACAGAAGACAAGTATGAAAGTTTGTCAGAAATAACTGCAAATACTTACAACATTATTATTAAATGATCATTACTTGTCCAAAAGAAGCCCACATAATTGCCCCGAATTTAAATGGCATCGCTAACTTGATTTTAACATGGAATTACATACATTCATGAATGCAGTACCCGTTGAGTTTCCTGATGAATATATGGAGACAAACTGCCCTACGCTTTCTGAAAAAGCTGAGAGTGAAAATCTCATTGTTTTACGGGGTATCTTACAGTACCTTGAAAATATAGATATTTTATATGCTAATCATACGCTACATGAAGAAGAGACTGATTTGCTTAACAAGATATGGAAGAATGTGGCATCAGCTGTGGACTTCTTTTACTCTGCTATGGCATATCAGCAGAGAGGAATGATGCAGCCAAGTTTATCTTCTGGTCAGCTCCATATTTTATTATTATTCGTTACAGTATTAGATTTTTAGTGTTTACAGCTAGACAGCCTCTAAACCCCTTTAGACAGAACTTAGAACTAACACATAAATAATATTAAAGGAACCTGTTAAGAATTTAAGTGCATCAGAATAATGATAATAAAATTAGAGAGATTTAATTGTTCACTCTTAATTACTAGTCTCCTTCAGGCCTAAAGTAATAGTTTATGATCTGTTAAACACCGATTTATATTAAACAGTTCCACTTTTATATTCGATCTACAAAGTTGATGGATACCTCTGGTGTCCCAAGTTTTTCAGGAAAAGATGTTAACGAAAGATGATTTTTTTTTTCTCATTTTGCAGATGGAATTCCTATGCTTGGACGACAGATGAACGAAAAGAAGCAGACAAGTCATCTAAATTTTAACTCATGGGAGGGTTACCACAAGTATTTTGAAATGCATCACAACTTTAATAATTTAAACTGCATCTTAGAGTCAATTAAAAAAGGCCTAGTTGAGAAGCCTATTAGAGAAGAAGTAAAGAAGAATATGCTATGCTCAATGAACTGTTCCATGCAAAAAGAGGTATGCCGCAACACCTGTTTGCAACGCCGTCTCCGCCTTTCTTCGAAAAAGCACATTGATTGGTAGGTGAGCATATATAGAAGAAGTTGAAAGTGATTGCCTGTTCATCCATTGGATTAGCTTGGTATGATCAGTTTCCGAGAAGAAAAAGTATGCTTGTTCATGATTTTCCTTCCCCTCGTTTCCGAGAAGAATAGAGTGTGTGTACATACCTATATCTGAAATTGGTTACGATGAGTTTAAGCTCGTCAATGGATTGTAATCTGAAATTTTGCTTTTGCGAAAAAGGAAAGAAGAAGAAGAAGAAGAATTATGATAAAGTATAAATTAAGATTGTACTCAAATTGATTCAGTAGAATGTGATATTAGCAAATTTTAAGGGCAACGTGGAGAAGGAAGATAGATAGGAACAGGAATGGAAAGAATATAAATTTCGCCCAACAAAAATTATCTGACAAGCCATGAGCCCATAAGTACAATTTTACCAGTTATAAATTGATACTGTAACCAATTGTTTTATCATCCACTTTTTCAGTTTTATATATTTTGAAATCTTCTCCTCTTAAATGATCACTTTCAAATCATGTTGTCACAGTTCCAATCTTATAAAATTATGGGACGTAATTTAAGCCGTTCATCACGTATCTTCAAATTAATATCTGACGCTTCGTCTGAATTAGACAATTCTGAGAGCGCATCTTATGATCCCTGTCACAGTAACTATATATAGCAGTAGTTACAAAAACCTCACGTATCAAAAACCTGAATCTGAAATCGGTCAATCAATGGGAAAATTGTTTGGCTTTTAATCTTGAGAATGATTATTTGAGTATATCATCTAAGTCAGGTATTAGTTACAGAGGATTTGAAGTCGTATTAGGAGCTTGATGATTCTAATTGGTGCCAATGCCTTATTAGCGTAATAAATATAGGCCTTTTAATCCAGGGAAGGTAAAGGTTAATTTAGAACCCAAAAAATTGATAAAATGGGCTGTGCGCTTTAGGCCGAGAACTAAAAACTATGTAGAAACTACCCAAAAAAATAGAAATGATAACTGTCATCAGTTTGACATTCTTGTCATCGCAAAATACAAAATGAACACATAAAACAGACAAGATAAACATATAGATGGTTAAAATGTACACTTACAAACAAATAAGTATTGTCATTTCTTGCTCAGATTTTTATATGCACATTCAACTTATTTTATTGAGTGTATGTGTTCACTTTGATCGATATATATGTTCACCTTATCTATTTTATATGTTCACTTTCTGTTTAGCGATGGTAAGTGATGATAAAACTACATATGAGAGTAATCAATTTCCGAAAAAAAAAGTGGGATTGGTCTTCTGGATCGGTTTGCAAAATCCATAATTCACATGTTCTTATACTTCTTTCCTCGTATTAAAGCATGTATGAATCTAAGATACAACGCAATTTTAATATAGCTTACTTATGTTTCTTTACTTGAATTTTCAGTTGATTTATCGTGTTATTTTTTTCATTATATATATGTTTCATTATTTAAAAGAATATTTAGTTATGTTCAAAACTTATTGAATATAAGATATATTTTATAAAAAATAAAACCACACTCAAAATTTTAATATTTTCTTCAGTACATACTTTTTCTTTAGAAAAAAAAGTTCAATCAACAATCCTTGTTAAAATGAATTTAATATGCCACTTGATAAGGGATAATTAAACTTGTGAGTTGTGATTAAATGATTTCTAAGTAGAGTATCCCCCCCCCCCCCCCCACTTTTTTCGCATTTGTAGGACCAAGTACAAAAGACGAAAAATAACCAAAACAGATACAAATAAAAAAAAATGACTAACCAAAACATGAAACTACCTGAACAATTTTTACACAAACACTAAAACATCATGAATAAAAAACTCAATTCATTTATTGTAAAATTTACATCCTCAAAAGTTGAATCATGAAGTTACGTCCTCAAGCTGTAAGTTGTTGTTTATTTTCTTCATATTTCAACCCAGACATCTCAAATTTGAACATTTATTTATTATTATTTTGGAGATATAATTTAAAGTTGTATTTATTAACTAAAATAATTGGTAATTAATATATCTCAATCAAGAACCGAAAACCGCATCTCGCTGCAGTCTTAAATAGACGAAATTATCATCTCGTTGCAATTAGGTATTGTTCATATAACATCAGTATGCAAATAAAGATTAATTAATAGATTGGCAATTTGGTATACAAAGTCAATAGACTAGAAACCGCCAATAATTGTAAGTCAAAGCAGTTTATTAGCGTATACAATACAGTAACCTTACCTTGATTTTGACTCCCACAAAATGCACCCAACAAAAACGACACATCATTAAACCTATGTTTACTTTATCCGAAAAACACATTCCTCATTAACAAGTTGAAAATGACATATTTACATTGAAACTATAATAAGCACGCCTCCACTATCTCATGTCGCAATTCATTACATTGAAACTGACATATTTACATTACATCCCACCAAAACCTGACAAATGGAGAATTAATTTAAAGTTGACTCTTGCAATCGACAGGGAAATTAATTTTGTGGCAACCTGAAGTCCTGAACAGATATTACAGATTCAATAATTTGAAATCACTAATTTCCCCTCATCTTTTTAGAAATTGGGAAATTCATTTACCAACTTCTACCTCAGCTCAGGTAAATATTTGGAGAATAATTTCTGAAATTACCCCAATTAAATTGCAATTATATAGCAACACCTTGGCACCCCACCTTTCTTCTATCCGGACTCAAATTCAAAGAAAATACACAAATATAAACTAAAACCTTACTAAAAACAACTAATCACGACCATCCGATCACGATCTGACGACGATCGCACCGGCCTCGGGCGGAATCACATTCCCTTGAGGAGTTACAAGCAAATTCTTATAAATCTGCACAAGCATCTTCTCATCATACTCCTTCCATCTCTGGGCCCCAAAAGCCTCCTCGGCACCACCACCGTATCCATACCCGTACCCGAGAGGCGTCGCGTGTGCGAATCGGAGCATCAAATTCACATACGCATCGCGCAAACGGGCGAGCCAGTGCTTGGGCGACCCGATCCGCCGCAGAAAACGGACCTTACGAGGGATCCGCCAGAACCGGCGCCGGCGCGGGGCGGAGACGATTGCGAGGTCGCGCTCTTCGGCGGATCCGAGAACCACGGTCGGCGGCGATTGTCGCCGGAGACGGGAGTAGTTGGAGATGCGCTTCCTCCAGTAGGTCTTCATGCCACCTTTGGAGCTCTTCACGTTCGCCATGGTTGGTTCCTTTGTAGTGATGGTCTCTCTCTCTTTCTCTCTCTCTCTGTCTTTTATGAGTGGTTTGTTTTGTTTTGGTTTTGGTTTGGTTTCAGAGAGTGCTTGTGAATTTAACGAGAGGAGGAAGAGAGAAGAGAAAGAAACGGAAACGGTGCGTGGGAGTGGGGAGGAGTCGGATCCTCTGGTCGGCAACTTAAAAACGACCATGTGGTCGTTTTGCAAGATGAACCGTCCGATCAAAACGGACGGTTAGATGTCAACCGATCACTTGTTCCGTCCAAAAAAAAAAAAAAACGCGTATGATACGACTCTCTTCGTATACGCACAGAATCGCCCCTTCTCCAAAAGAGAGAGCGATCGAGAGAGAAAGAAGTAAATCTAGTTCTTGGTCGAAGCAAATCGCAGAAAATCGATCCTCCGTGAAAGAAAATCTCTCTCTCGATCCTCCACCTCTTCTTTGCGATCGAAGCAAATCGCAGGAAGTCAAAGAAAACCTAGTTCTTCGTCGCCTCTCTCTCTAACTCTCTGCCTCTCCTTCGTGACAGGTACATGTACGTACTTTCAGAAGCAAACCCTCCTTTGATTTCATCATCTTACTAGAAGGAAATTGAAGCATCAATTATTTTTTCCAGCGTATAAGCTGCTTTCAGCCTTTCCGACAGATTTCTTTATTTTTTTAATTTTTACTAGATAGGAGCAGCAGTATTAGATAGCCTCTATGTTTTCTACTTTATTTTCTTTCGAAGTCTTAGATTTTCCCTATTTTTTCTTTATACAATGACTGTTACAAAGAATTGGTACCTAACCCGTACCATTTTGAGGTTCATAATTAATTTTTAACAAGCACAACTAACACAAGATCACATTAGTGAATTTCACTTAGTTCTGCTATATAGCTCTATGATTAAGCTTCTGATAACACCATGATCTCTTTTATTTCTTTTTTTGCTAATTTAAAATTTCTATTGTATACTGGTACAATAAGGTTCTTTGCGTGTGTAGGAGCTGTTAAACTGGAGGCACTGTTAATATTAACACCATGATCTCTTTAATTTCTTTTTTTCGCTTAATTTTGCATTTTTTTATTGCAGGAAGAGAAGGGCAAATACCAATCCTGCAACTCAGACTATTTGATGATGATGATTTACCAGAAGTTGGCTATTTTGGATTTGTTACTTATGCTGTATGATGTTACAATGGGTTTAGATTATTAGGGTCTAATTTGAGAGAAGCAATGTATTTTGATATTGTTTCAATACTGTTTGATGTCGTTTCAATAGGTTGGATTAGATATTAGAGAAATAGAGAATGATATTTTTTATAGTCTTAATGTATTGCTGTTTCAATAATATTGTTTCAGAAATACTGCTATTTCAATGTATTTCTTACTTAGATACTACTATTTCAACTTTCAATGCAATTTAGATATTTCTATTTTGTGTGGAAGCAATGTATTGCTTATTAGTTCAGATATGCGTTTCAGAAAGTAGAATTCACCTACCATTAGATAATGTTATTTAACTTTCAATACTGCTATTATTGTTTTGACACAAGCTCTTGACATGTGTTTCACTGTTATTATATACATTGGCACCTGTTTTAGGTATGCGTGCAAGACATTTAATAAGCTTTTGACATAAATTATTAGGTACCATTAGCACCTGTTTTAGGTATGCGGTATTGGAAACAGTTACCAAAGAGAAAATACTTAGGTCTCAGATTTGGAATAGAGCTACTCAAGAGAGGTATTCGAAAGCTAATCGAGGTTTTCAATTCAAATTAGTTGTGAGAGCAGAAATGAGCTTTGTTGTAAGATCTATCTGAAGTTGAACTCGATTTCATCAAGCAATTATTTATCTGAACTCTGAAGTTCTAAACTCAGTAATACAGCAGTGCCTTTTAACGCAAATCAAGAACTTAAGTACTAATTCAATCACTAATTAGTAATTAACTAATTAGTAATTACATTTGCTAAATATCCCCATTACTTGTACCAGATCCCAATTACTCTAACATTGGTTCAAACTACCATATTATTATTATTATTTTGTAGTAAAGGCCGGTGGGCAACACTTTCATTTATCAGAGTTCTCATTACAAACCAGTTACATCTTCTGATAGAAAATTAAAAGAAGGACAAGTAAAATTCTCACCAGAAATCCTATGTAACCTAGCATAGTTCGCTAACTGATGTGACTCTAGATTGTTCTCTCTAGGAATGTAACAACAATTAAAGCCTGGCTGGATCCTAAAGACATTATTAAGAAGTTCTGCAGCATCATGAAATTCTTGCCAAGGAACTAAATCTAGGTCGAGGCATCCTTCACGAATCTGCTGCAACTGGTGGCAATCAATAAAAAAGAGGGCAGTGTCAATTCCCATTTGCAACAATGCACGTACCGCCATTTGCCGTCGTGGAGGCCCTTCTCGCGCACCAAATCGCTGATGTTGAAGTGGCGCATTTTGGTGGCGTCGGCCAATGGTCCTCGAGTGAAGGAGAGCTGGAGAGGGGAGAGACAGTGAGGTAGAGAGCGAGAGAGGCAGGCAGGCAGCGAGAGGGAGGCCGGGATGGTGTGCGAGTGAGAGAGGAGGAGACGGAAATTCAGAGGATACGGATCCCTACGAACTGTATACGCGATTTTCTTTTTATTTTTTTGGACGGAAGAAGCAATTGAGATCGGACCGTACGTTTAGATCCGACGGCTCGGATAAGCAAACGACCACCTGGTCGTTTTTAAGTTGCCGACCAGAGGATCCGACTCCGGAGTGGGGACTAGGGAGTAGTTGAGAACTACGAAACTAACAAAAAAAAATTAAATAAATGGAAAAAACATTGTGTACGTTGCTGCATTTAATGAGACTAGCAGCAATGCCCACCCAATGTGTGGGCGGATTTTAATACGTGAAAATATTATTTGGCATAGAAATATTGTCCATTTTCAATATTTAAGCTCAATATTGTCTTGATCGATGCTGAAGATAACAACAATACTCAACGATTTAAACAAATAAAGTCAATAAAAATAAACACGTTAACGACTAAAAGAATAATTCGAGAGTTGCTTAATTTCGTATTCCTTTTCTATTGACTCGAGAGTTGCTCCTTTCAAATTGAGTGCAGAAAAGTTCATATAGAAGTCAAATATGTTACACAATTTAACCAAACTTGAATAATAATTCTTATTTTCGTCTTTATAAGGTTTAAATGTGGATTTAGAAAGGTTTCAAATCTATGTTTAATAATAGTTTAATTCATATGGAGTGTCTGGCAACTTCCTTTAGCTATGAACAGTTCCTTTCTCTTATTAAAGAATAATGAATTAAGTTGAACTTTGTTTGTCTTTAACTTGACTATATTTTCGATTGTAAAACAAAAGATTGTCCATATATAATTCACCATAAATACCAAAATGGGCGAGTGTGTTTATGCATACAATTTGAACATAATTAAAAAATAATGGAGAATTAAAAAAATGAGAAAATTTATAATTAGGAGAAACATCTGTTTAAACTTTGATTATCTCCAACCTGCCAAGATTGCACTATTCAGTCCGCATCAAGGTCGGGTCTAATAGACCCACATCATCTGATTCTCCAAATGAAATACACATTCAAAATTGTAACATATTTTAATATACACAAGCAACAATAGCAGAAAAACACGAAAATCAATGAAAAAACTACTATTCAAATCAAATTATAAACCAACACCTGGTCTGAACGAATCATGGATTCCACTTGATGCCACATTCATTTTTCTGAAAAATTTAAAAATCGTCACATTTATTTATCTTTATAATTCATTAGATTCCTCATTATCCAAAATTTAAAAAAAAAAGATTAAAAGAGATTAGAAAAGAAAAAGGAAAAGATCTGACTCAGTGGGGCAACTTGTATTTAGGTTTGATTCTGCCAGCAAGAGTTCTCACGGTTCTCAGAAGATAAACAAAACAATAATTTGTGTACTATTTCCGAAAATGCCCTTATGCATATTATGTGCAACTAAAAGTTCTTGTCAGGATAGTAACTAAAACTGATCATGCCAAGTAAATCCGTAGCATCACAAATATAGCTTTATTAACTAAACAAAATAGAGAGATAATTTGAAATATTCACTCTGCCACAGTTGTTCATACTGCCTTATTTGGTAAAGAATCTGGAGATAGAGAAAAGTGCACGAATGCGAGAGAGAAGAGAGCAAAAGAGTGGCGAGAAATTGAGGTCTAGTATATATTCATCTTTTGTTATTTCAGCCTATGGTTAAGAGGAGAAGGCAGACAACTTAAATAATTACTTTATCGGAAAAAGACAAGAACCATCCATCAATTTTCATCAAATGATTGAAATTTGGTGGCATTTGTGGCAGCCAAAAAAAGATGCAGTGGAACTTTATCTTCTTTATATTTGTAAAAATTGGTGAGATACATTCCTTATACACGCGGCATCTGGAGTGTTCAATTCAACCGGGGGAAAAATTATAAACAAGTCTAACCTGAAGAGCATATGGAGTGTTCACATCTCGTGATCCACTTTAAACCCTCTATTGCACCCCACAGATGGAACCACAACATCGTGCTGTTTTCATACCATTAGCATAACACCATAAATCAGCAACTCTTTGTTTAATTACTCAAAAATGAGACAAATAAAATATAAGTACATATACGCACCTTGAGACGATGGTCCCGACTGACGAGCTTGACGCTGAGGAAGGCGTTGGTTATCATCCAGTTTCTCAAGGCGCTCGGTGCTGGTCGTGGCCGGGAGCCCTGATTTTACATTGACCTCCCTCACACTGCCTATCTCGAGGTTACCATTCTGCACCACACATCTGCTGATGAATGTCTTGTACTTCTATGGTTGGTCAAACCTCCTCACCAAGAACCACACCTATACATGCCACCCCATTCATTAGTTCATACTGTCCCTCTGTACATAACCCTTGCACTTTAATAAATTGAAAGAAAGGGCTATTTGAAATAATTTCTTGGAAGAAACCCTTCATTTGCAATTTGTATAGCTTCATTATTCTTTTTTTGACACCTATAAATCAGCAAGCCTTTTATTGTTCTTTCTGTCTTAATTTTTCAAATGGAACATAGCTTCCATCAAAGTAAAAAGAGGGTCATTCATTCAAACTTCCAAGACAAATCATAGGCACACACAGCTGTACATGTAAATGAAATTTTAAAAAGGACCCTGGAACTATCAAAAATTTAAACGTAACCTTAACTTTCAAGGTACCAAATTAGGCTTTTCTCATAACAATCTCATGTTCACCATAGGAATCTTTTCAGTTGAAAATAGCACAGTTTCTCATTTCATATCTTTTGAGATAAAAAGGTACGAATCCTTGGTTCTTGCACAAGAAGAGAGGTTTCTAGGAAAAGAGACTACGTACCTCTATCTGAATTTGCAGCCAAGGTGCAATCCTGAGAAAGAGAAGAGGAGATATCAAAGTAGTGCCGCCAACAACCTTTCAAATACCTCATCTTCTCAAGTAAATAACCCAGACTGTTGATTGCATGATTTGATAAAAACTAAAACAAACATTGAGTATTAGATGCAACGATCTTAATAAATGTTTGAGGAGCTACAAATACCAATTGTTCCAAGCAGAACTTTAGTACGTTTAGTACCTAAAGATGGCATTAAAGACCATACGCCTCTTTCTATTTTCAATCCTTGCAACAGCCCCTGGGTGCTCCTCGCCACCACCTCATCTCCGTGACTTGTCCAGACTGTGCGAGGCCTGAGATCAAAGAAATCGTGATAAACATGTGACAAAAAGGTAAAAGAAAACTCTAATTCCCACCTAATGCTTAACATACAAATGAAAATCATCAAAATCTATCTATTTAATCATCAACGTTGTACCTTTTTTGGTTGTACAAATTTGCTCACACCCAGTACTTCTTTGATAAATCAGATTCCAGCAATGAGTAGCAAACACAATTAGATCCGTGAAACTGATATTATCCAAATAATATGTTTGCTGATGCACACTTCTGATTATCATGTATAGGTTATAACAAAAATGATTAAAGAGAACTATTGAATAAAGATACCTCGTGGCCATAATCGAAGAGTAGTTCTTTACGGCAAAGGACTCCACCACAAGCGTGCCTGGCTGACCGTCAATGATTGAAGAGTAGTTATGTAAAAAAGACAAATATGTGAGTCAGTATATGAGATGCTAGATTATGTAGAAAATTTTTACGCTTCAAGAATGTGGAGCATCTGTATTTCTGATATTGTCTATCTGGTTCCATTGTTCAATGTTTACTAATTAAAATCTACAGACTGATAAGAGGAGAAATAGCTAAAGATAAATTAAAGTATAATTAAATATTCAACTATAAAAGAGGCCATGGTTAACAAGATATGATACACAAAAATAAGTATAATTAAATATTCAACAACAAAAGATAGCTAAATAAAAAACAATATAATATACAGTCATTCATCAAACCATATCCAATCACATTTCAAATTCTGAACTAAATTAGCTAAATTAACACTTTAACAGTAATAAAACTAAACTATCGCTGAAAATGTATCAGAGAGAAGAGTTGAACACCATCATGAGATGATGAGGTAACACCAGTAGAGAATTTGAGAGGGAGCTCACTTCCTGGAAGATTGAAGCATAGCCAATCCATAATTGTCTCAAATGTGGCACTCTCCTACTCATTTCAATAAAAAATCAAACCATAACAAAAATAAGTAAAGGGAACTAAAGGTTTGCAAGAGTAAAGGGAACGACAAAAGCTACTTATTCCTTATTTTTGAATGTCTAGTACCGTCCGTATCAACAGTACCATGTTAGTTTCAAACCTCCATCCCTATTAACTTTACGAACAAAAGAGTATCGTGGATGTAAATTTTCTCACACTATAATTTCCATACAGGTATAACATACACTAAAAGGAAATAATGAAATAAAGTACAGCCATCAGCAACAAAAAAACCAATTACTGCCGAATCCCTGGCAATTACTGCCGAGGCATGATCCTGAGTTGAGAAGATATTGCAAGAGCACCAGCGCATCTCTGCACCGAGCACATTCAATGTCTCAATCAGAACCACAAAAATGAATAATATGTAATAAAACATGGAACCAAAAGAATTTGAAAATTTAAGTATTAAATTTTCACAGATTTCCCATAGTCTAAATCTCGAGTTTGCTCACAAGGGGTGCCATCAGTGTGTATAGCTACAAATTATTAAACAAAAGATTATTCAATAGCCCATGTACTATACTAATTTATACGATGTAATAAAAATTCAAATTCCACATTTCTTCATCATGCAATAGTTCATCTATGTATTAATTATAGTATCCTTGCAGTTCCAAATTATAATTGTAATGCTTACAAGGGATATTTGCAAGAAGTTCTTGATAACTCATCAAAATAAATAGAAACAGATAAAAAAAAAATACCTAGAACGATGAGGATGATAGAGATAGGTGTGGTGTTGGTAAGTTGGTCGCTCCAATCGCGGTGGCGGGCGGCGACGGCCTCCTCCGCCTCTGGCGATGGATTTGCAACTGAGTACTCAGGCGGAGCCATAGTATTTGTACAAATCCTTCTTCTCTCGCTCTCTTAAATAGGACCTTCTTCGTCTTAAGGCGAGAGATGGGGTTGCTGCGAACCCTAATTAAGGAGATCAGATATAAAATGGCGGAGGCGGGGAATTTAACTGCTTCAATTGGTCGGCGACGCTGGAGAAATCAGCGAGAATCTGAGAGGTGGGGCCCACCGCCTTGATATGGTCGCCTGAGATGGCCACTGCTCCGTCGCAGATGACGTGTACTCCGTTGTACAGTAACACCAAAGCTTGTTTCATCTCCGTTCTCCTCACAGCGAAGAGAAGCGACTGGAATGTGGGAGAGAGGAAAAACGAAATTTCAAATGAATAAAAAAAAGGGAAAATAAATCTAAACGAAAGATGCTCACTTGTATAAAGGAACGGAACAGCACGCGCAGTGCTTCAAACGAAAGATTAATCAACTCTTCGTTCGGAGACATCATCTGGACCCTTTATCAATTAACATTTCGATCGCCAACGGCGTAGATCGTTCAAAATTGATAATCAATGGTGCAGATTGTTCAGATCAAGATTGTATCCTGAGATGTTACATCCTTCCATTGGTGCTTTTAATATAGTAGAGATAATATGTGGGCCCCACAGAAATTAGCGCCGCAGAGAGATTAAAACTGGGGCCCGCAAATCAGTGAGGTGCAATTAAGGAGTAGCAGCGAATTAGGCCTCATTTTTGTCTCCGGTTTTGGCGCCTAATTAAGTGTGTATCTGTGTATAATTGGATCCGGTAGAATTAAAAATTAAAACCCGACCCGAAATGGATGTCTCTAGTTCTATCTGATTTATATCGAATCATTCATATCTGGTGTTTATATATTTTATTTTCGTAATAATGAGGAACGAGGATTGGTTTCCGATTCTTTTGATTTGGGATTGATAATTAAAGGCGAAGGACAGGTGAACCGCTGAGAGGAGAGGAGAGGAGAGGAGGAGAGCAGCGCCAATTTAATGCGTGATGAGATCTGGATTTTGGACAGATGGAGATTGGATTATCCAGACATGAAAATGGGACCCAGCACGAGGATGGCATGCCATTGGTCTCATCATGGCCTTGCTTTCCTCCGTACCAGCTTTTATTCTCCTAAGAGAAAAAGATGCTCTTTTCCATCCGACCGTCCGAAATGATCAAATATTTTAAATAAATTTAAATAAAATTAAGATTTAAATTTGGATGTTGGTAAAATTGACTTATGAGTGTTTTCAATGCCATACCGGCACCTCTACCAGTCTGGTGACCGAAATTTGGTATTTTTCGATATTTTTCAAAATTTTTAAGTATTTTCTCTCACAGAATCGATACCGCCGTTTCAATCACTGTTCCAGTATCCGATATTACTGAAATTTTCCGGTAATCGATAGGGTATTGAATGTGGATGGTCTTTTCCATCACCGTCCGAAATGATCAATTTACAATAGCTTAATTTGATTAACAATTACTCCTAATAAATCGTGCTAGAGTTTATAAGAGTTTCAACAAGTGTCCAATTCTTCTACTTCAGATCAATCAGACCGGATCAAATAAAAAATAAATCTTTTCCTCAAATTATTTTCCTAATTTTTTGGTATAAAATCCTTCCACACTTTCTCGTGAGAGATTTGATAATAAAAGTTATCGAAGCATTTCTTGCATGTGATATTATTTTTTCCTGTATGTGATAGACAATTTGAAATAGTTATAATATAATATTATATCCGTTTGCAGCTATATTATTTGTTTTATAAAAAATAGTACTCCCCGGATTCATAACGTATTGTGAATATTCTCGAACTTAAAAAAGGAGCAACTCACGTGTTAAGGCAGCATCACTAAGCATAAGCACAGCAAAAAGGTATATATATTTTTTTTTATCGTAGTGCGTGATATGTGTTGTTGATATCATCTCTTTTGGAAAAATTGCTAAATCGTGGATGGTGCTTTCATTGTGACTAGAATATGAAATATATAGATTTTTTATGAGTGATCTTACGAAACTATATATTGTGTTTTGATTGTCCAGACTATGGTTTTACATCTCAATTTTTTTAATTCAAACAGCTGATTCGCGCGTACCGCTTGATCCGATGTATGAATTAACTAGAAAATTAATTTCACATTTATTTACTTTTGATTGTTTTCAAATAAATCTATAATTTTGTAAAAAAATAAAAAATTCTTCGACATAAATTTCACATTTTTTTACTTTTGATTGTTTTCAAATAAATCTATAATTTTGTAAAAAAATAAAATATTCTTCGACATAAATTTAGGTAGTTAAAAAAATTCTTAAAACGTATATAAACTTCAAATTTCCTAGAATTCAAAAAGTACGTAGAGTTGAGCGTTCGAAATTATTCATATAAAATGTGAAGATTAAAATTCAAAACCGTAACATAGCACCATAGAATCAATCAATTTTTGTTCTCTCTCACAACGATTTCATAGAAGCCAAGGGGCCGCAGATGATGTTTTCTATATATTACTTAATTACTTATCAGTGACAATTTTCTTTGTTCTTTCCTTAAATTTTGGTCCCCACCAATAGGATGTTAGAGTTATGTCCTAGAAGTCAATAATTTAATGACTTAATTATTAGTTTATCTTTTAGATGATATTTTATCATATGTTCCTAGGTTTATTATTGACAGATCATTCAGGTTGAGGATCTGAATTGTAGATCTCTGTGGATCATTCTTTAGAATGACAATAATAAATCTAAACGGTCCATAATCTTGATAATTAACAAGGAACATTAATTGTCATATAAGATTAGTATGCAAGTTAAGTGATGATTAAGTTCTACAAATCATAGGTAAAGAGTTACCAACTTAATTGCATATGTATATGTTATGGAACATAGTACAGGACTTGACCCAACGAAATAAACATATGGATTGTGTTATGTGTCATTGTTTATTTCGTTATGATTTTGGTTCTAAGTTTGAGATGATTATCTTTTCCACATGAGGATAGGTTCTATAAATCTCGTCTATCGCTGATTCCCGTTAAGGGCTGCTATACGGACTTGATTTACGTTCTCTTGAATTGTGCGGGAAAAAGCTAATCATCAAGAAAACCGTATGTCCCTCATTAATTCACTTAGTGAGTGACGATATCTGTTTGGGCCCCTTGATGGAGTTGGATCGTATGCGCGCAACTAAGCGATAAACTCTAGATCAAGAAACGTATAATCTGCAAGAATGACACATTCCTATCTTGGATTATACGATGATATCGTGAGACATAAGAATCAAAATAGAGAAATACTTTTATTCTCTTATACAGGATTTAAATACTGTAGCAGTACATTATTTATGCGAATTGGGAATCATAACGTGTTGCTAGATACCGCTTATGATTATTGGAATTAAATAACGATTTAATTCCATGTCCAACATAGCATAAATCCTCAAAGGGTCACACAAATAGGACATTAATCACACAGTGCATTATTTATTTATTCATAGTAGTAAGTACTGTGAAAATATGATAAGATTGATTAATTAATTATATACCGTTGCGAACCGTTATAATTAATTAAGTCAATGGATCATATAGAAATAAATTAATGCATTAACTAATCCTAAAATAATTATTAATGAGTTAATAATTAATTTAGTTCAACACAATTTTAATATAAATGGTTATATTAATTAATTGGGCCGTTATTTGGTAGCAAATAGATAGCCCAATTAAAGAGCAAATAAATGGGGCTTTAATTAATAGAATTAGAGACTAAATTGAGTGGATTAAGTGGCCCATATAGGCCCATTTCGTGGCTGCCCATTATGGTGGTAGGTGGGATGGCATAGTTGTAATTATGCAAGATGTTAATTAGGTTTTGTGCTCTATATAAGGACCACTTATGAGAGCCTCCACCTAGCTTTTCTCTCTCCTCTCATTCCTCCCATGGAGGCCGCCACTTTCATCCTCTCATTCTCTCTTTTGCTCATGTGTTGAGCTATTTTCTCTCCACTAAATCAAGGTTGTTGATTGATGCAAGAGAGAAAACCATAAGGATTAGGCTTGTTCTTTGGGTATGCTAGCACGTACCTTGTAGAACGTGATTAATCCTCCTTGGTGGACTCGAGGGTGGCTACTAGACGTGGTGGAGACGGTGGAGAAGGCACGCCATCGATTTCCATGCCTTGGTCGAGCCCCGCGAATACGATTTCGCGCGAGGTACAATATTCCACCTATCTCTTTGTGTCGAATGAGCTTTTGCACTAGATCTTGTGTTGCTTGTGTTTTAATTGGATTAATTAAGCGTAATTAGTCACAAAATTAAAATTGAGCACTTTTCTAACAGTGGTATCAGAGTCAGGTTGTACTTAAGCTATTTTGACACTTAATTAAGAGAAATTGGCTAATTAACGGATTAGTAGAGATGATGCGTTTGTTTGCTGTCTGAAAATGGCATTTTCTGTGTTGTTTCGCGTTTTTCGCTATGATATTTTCTCTGGAAGTTTTTTCCGTCTGCAAGAATGTTGTAGATCTGTGGATTGTGATTCTTTTGGTGTTAGATTTACATTTGTCTGAAATTGTATGGATTTATTGTGAATAAAACGGCGACAGTGCGCAGAATCAGTTTCTGCTCGTACTGACCTATTTGAATGGCTTGAAAGATTTATATTTTGAATATAAGTACCAGTGTTCTATTGCTAGAATCAAAGAGGACTTGAAACTCTTTCTGATCATGTGTAGATTGTTGCATGACTCGGATTAATTTTTGGGTTTTCAAGTATGAAAAGGAAGATCTTGTCAGATCCAGTTTATTGAGCAAATCGATTGTTCTAATAAACTGTACCAACTGAGAACTCTTTTAAAAATTCTGTTTAAATAGAGTTGTTCTATTTTGCTTTAGAATTCCAAAAAAATTAATTTCATAATTTTTCATGGAAGTTTGGACCTTCAACTAGGTTAAAACATTTCGATCGACAGTCTGTTCCAGTACAGAATTTGTTGATTGTTTAGTATGTAACTCGAATTTTTTGAACTGAACTTGGTTGTTTTCTTTTCATGGATGATTAGCCTATAGTCTAAACTAGTTTTTCTGTATATATTGTATATATAAAAACTGGATAGAAGGTGGTCTTACAGACCAAATGGTTGAGAGGATAAGCTGAAAATCTCATAACGGTGTTTCGTGCACTTGTAAGAGATTTGTCTTTTTTGATTCTCCCAGATGGTTTAAGATCTCTTCTTGAAATTTTTACTGGTAATCACAATTATGATAAGGAGCTTAAGTAATTTATTTGAGAATTTTTGGAGACCTAAAACTATTGATTTTGTTGGATTCCATTAGTTACGTTTTTTGGTAAATTAATATTTTTCTAATTATTCAAACTAGTTGAAAACAATTAGAATACTCCTTGTTTGATCTCCTTTCTGTTATGGGATGTTGAAAGAACTTTCTAAATGAATTTAAACAAGTTTGGTTGTTTAAAATTGAGAATTTATGCATGGAATTTGCCTATGGCAAACAATACGCAAAGATGCTTGAAAATCGTTAATTGAAAACAAAGTGCTTGTATGTGCTAACTTTGTTTTGTAGGTGGAAAGTGAGTTTAGTATGGCTCATGACTCAATGCCTTGTGGTTGTAAATGAAGGCATGTGTGAATGTTTGTAATGCGGCCTTTGGTGCCATTAATTAATTAATTTATTGATTAATTTTAATGTAACTTGTGTGGCTTGCATGCCCCTAAGGCTAGGATGGGAATAAGATATTTTCACATGTATTTTTGTTCCTTTATTTTATATAGGATTTAGATCATTATAGAATTTAGTGGGAGGGACAAGGATTAGATTAGTTTTGCTTCATGGACGATGTGGCGAAACTAATGCAAGCGGGAGCCATACAAACCCACAACTATGGATGAGATGCTTATTTGTGATTGCTTGTGATTGCTATGAATTGTCATAGGCTAGATATGGGTGTATGCTTACACGACCACCAAACAAGTGTCATATGATTGATAGTCCCAACTAAAACTCGATTAAGTGAAATCGCCCTCCTTCTCTCTATCCCCTTCACGCCGATTGTCACTCATGGCGCGGTCCGCCCAAGCGGACGTCATGGTTGCCAATTCGGTAGTCGGGGTGCAAATAGCTAAGATTTGCAAGGAGCAAATAGTGAGAGGTTACTTTTCGATGGACCCAACTAGAGTTTGGACATCGGGGCGAAGTTTGTAAATATACTTAGATATTCACAAACCAAGAATCATATGGAACGATATGATTGGTTGGAGAACCTACCTTGTCTAATTAAGTAGGGTGACGTGCCATAGCAGGCTCTACTTGATGAAAATCGGGATCTTGGAAAACCAACTACATTTGGGATATTAAATAAATGTAGTGGGGGTTTTATTTGTTATAAATAAAACAATTGCTTAAACTAAATGACCTTAAATTGATTTTGTTATAAATGTTAAAGTTGTTAATTTTGTTGCGATCAATCTTTGAAAAATTAACAAACTCGTTTCTAAAAGTATTTACTTAAAGAAGTAATACCGATTCCTAAGACACGATCTTAGTGAAAAGAAATTTGAGTATGTCAATTCCCAAAACTTTCCTCAAACTACCCGAACGTAGCAACGCGATGATTGATTGACTTTTGGCGAAAAGTTATTCAATAAAGCGTATGGCTAATATCCTCATTTAAAATTTCTAGACCTTTGAATTAGAGAATTCATATGGACTAGATTTAACTCGTACGCTCTTATCCACTTACTCAAGAAAGTGTTCTTGGAGAAAGTAGATATTAACTCCATCATTTATGATCGAGTATAAAGAGTATGAGTTGACAAAGAGATTCTTCCTTTATAAAAGGATACATGAACGTTTCATTGGCTTACAAATCGAAAGATTTAAGTAGCTAATTGATAACTAGAGATATTGATCTCCGATATCAAGGATTATTGATATTGTCATACGATCTCTTTCTAGTATTAAAGGATATGACGTTACCTTTTACGCACACTTGTTGGTGAAAAAGGTAATTGGTTAAGTATTCAAGAAATACTTCACCAAGGTATGAGTTGAAATTTCGAGACTCTCATTTATGACCATACGTCACATGAGATATTTCATTTGCCGTTTATGGAAGGCATTTGAAAGGTTGTCCGAAATACCATGATTGTGACGATTAGAAATATTCTAATCTTAAAATGTATTTGTCGTTCAAATTATCTCACTATCTCTAATTTACACTAGTAACTTGATACTAGTTCATATGCTCGCATTTAACGAAATGTGTTAGCAATGAAGAATAAGAGAAATATTGAGAGATATAAAGTAAACTCTGTATATGAAATGACTTATTCGTTTAAGTCATTACCATTGAATATGTAGAGTTATCTTTATTAAGAGTTTGTTTAGGAATTGAATGTTGCATACCTTAATCCTAACTTCTCAAAACATCTCCATTTCATATTCGATGAAATGGATGATTATGTTTAATAAAAGACAAGTTCTTTTATTCTGGATTTGTTTATATGATTTCATGCATCTTGATTGAATTTGCTTGAAATAGATAAGCAAGTTTTGAATGACAAATAGGATGCGTAAGACTTGACATAAAGTATTTGACTTTCATGTTATATATAACCGCTTAGTCACATACATAAACGAGAATCGCATTACGAGAGTCTCCGTAACGTAGAGCTCGTAATTCAATTCGAATTCAAATCGATTGATATGCGAATCATGTTTGTTAAATGACAAAAGCGCCTTTAACCTACAAAGGTTTAAGGACAAGTGACTTGATTAGGACTTTTACATATCGATGTATAAAGACCAATAAGTACTTGTGCGATGAAAGGTTATTGATACTTTACTACTTAACCAACGATCATTGTAGATATTAACATATCTATTTGATAAGGTATAAGTAGAACCTTTTGACTAGTTCAAAGGAGTTCAAGTGTAAAGTTGAAAGACCGTTCAAGAGAAAGAAAAAAGTCTTACAATTGATCATGGTAAATAGTTAAGTCACATGATTTGAAATATTATGAAAGTAGTTTCACAACTCGCTCCATGAGGAATAATATGTCCAAGAGTGGAGGTATCGAACAATATTTTATATAGTTCGATCGATAATAAATCAAATTGACTTATTTGACTCGTATTAGGGAATTATGTTTGAGGACAATATTGTTTACACTGAATGATGTTCCATCGAAGTCTATTGGAGAAGATATCTTACGAGATTTTGATCTCTAAGTATAATACTTCTCGAGATTTGGTGTTGAGAAGCTTATTTCAAGTATTGTCGACTTGTAAGCTTAAACCAAATAAGACACTATAAGTTTGTAGGATATCTTAACTTAACCGAAAGGTGCTACTTCTACAAACATGATAAGAACAAAGTAGTTGTTACTAATCATAACGTAATCTTGTAGAATGATATTCTCAAGAGGAAGTAGTGGGAGTAAAGTGAGCATTAAAATAGTTTATGCGTCACTACAAGAAGTACTTTTATAGAAAACTTGTCACTTTATACATGGTACTTAGTGGGAGTTGAGCGAAACTTCATTCACAAGTTGTTTTGAAAGAAGTTTAATAGTACGCTCCTTCTAATGAGGACTCAACCATCTCACGAGTTGATGATGTTCGAGAAACTCATGGAATATATGAGGAGTCAAGAACTCGTTCAACAAATCGTTGTGGAAGAAGTTCATGAACCTCAAGTACCAATCCTACAAAAGATCAACGAGAGTTGATTTCCTAAGCCGCTTGGTGCATAGGTTGTCACAACATTTTCGTACTTAGCATATGAGAATCCGTTGATAAACAAAGAAACGATGGAAGGATTCGATTTCACATATATGGTTTGAATTCATATGATCTTTGAATAAAATCCATGTATAACAACAAGGTATAGACCTTGGTTGATGTTCATGAAGGAGCAATCCATCAAGAACGTTTAGATCTTCAAAAGGAAAGATCGACATGGATAGCAAATCGACTATGTACAAAGCACGGCTTCTCGCTTGTAGCTATGTCTAAGTCGATGGCTAATTGACTACGTACAAAGCACAACTTCTTGCTTGTGGCTATGTATAAGTCAATAAAGATCATTCTAGCAATAGTTGTATTTCATATATATTGATATATGAAAAAACACATAAAACCGCCTTCTTCGTATGAATGAAGGAAGATGATGTGCATTTGACACAAATCGAGATTTATGTATTGCTAAAAACATACGCATGCTTCAAGGATCCATTAATGGATTAAAGCAAGTGTTGTGGAGATTGGAATAAAAGTTTTGACAAGGAAGTCAAGGAGTTGAACTTCGTCAAAAAAGTATCTTGTATAAACAAGATATTCAGTGTGAGCATAATTGTATTACTTGTATTGTTCAAGATGACAATTCATTGGGAATAACATTAAGAAAATGAGCATTGTCAATATCTCTTTGGAGAATGCTTTCTCAAATGAGAACTTGGGCGAAATCACCTGATCCTAGGAAACAAATCTATAAAGATAGATTATGATGGATGTTAGGTTTGAGCAAATATGCATATATTGACGAAGTATTCTAGAAACACGAAAGTTACACTCCAAGAAAGGATGTCTAACTGTACGTCACATGGCATGACTTGAGTGTTTTAACTCGGTCTATTGCAACTCAATTCAAGAAAGTGCATGAAATAGTTCAAGCATTCTTTCATTATGAGTTTCATTTTGTACGCCATATTTATGCATATGCCCCAATGTGTAGTATCCAAAGGATATGACAAACAGTTGTCAAATGGATACAAGAGAGACACATTTGGACGATAATCAAGGATATCC
Organism: Rhynchospora pubera; assembly: GCA_028095005.1. NCBI lineage: Eukaryota > Viridiplantae > Streptophyta > Magnoliopsida > Poales > Cyperaceae > Rhynchospora > Rhynchospora pubera. The sequence goes on from CM051460.1 coordinate 47,290,201, forward strand.
TCGAGTACCTTATGAGAAAGAGCGATATAATGTTTCATCTCTTAAGATGAAAGAAATCTCGTGTAAATTGTTACACTGATAAATATTTTTCAAAGGATTGATATAATCACGATTGAGCTACATATTTTGCTTAAAAGGTGGTGTTGTAAGTTTAGAAAGTGTTCTAAATGGAATATTACAACCGTTTCCGTCACCAAAGTAAAATACATAACAACTTGTGAAGCAATAAAAGAAGTTTATTTCGGATCGAGTTCTTAGTCGAGTTATTATGGTTCTATGCATCTCGAACCATAACTTACTCCTAAAGAACCCAATGTTACATTAGAGATTAAAATATGATCTATAACGATATCACTTGATATCATATGATGATGATCAAGAACATATATATAGTAGTATATATATATATAGGGTCAAACAAAATTGGACAAGTTCGCGAACACAGTGAACACTCTAACTTGACCTCTACCTTGAACAGTATACGAGATGCAGTTATGCATCCATACGTGGTGGACGTATGAGTAACTAACTTTAAGCGTATTATTTATTTTGAGGTCCGAGACATGTATATATGTAGATATATGACATTGTTCTCAATTCTTCGTTGGCTAGAAATCACTACTGATTGACTCTAGGCCAAGTGGGAGATTGTTAGAGTTATGTCCGAGAAGTCAATAATTTAATGACTTAATTATTAGTTTATGTTTTGGATGATATTTTATCATATGTTCCTAGGTTTATTATTGACAGATCATTCAGGTTGAGGATCTGAATTGTAGATCTCTGTGGATCATTCTTTAGAATGACAATAATAAATCTAAACGGTCCATAATCTTGATAATTAACAAGGAACATTAATTGTCATATAAGATTAGTATGCAAGTTAAGTGATGATTAAGTTCTACAAATCATAGGTAAAGAGTTACCAACTTAATTGCATATGTATATGTTATGGAACATAGTACAGGACTTGACCCAACGAAATAAACATATGGATTGTGTTATGTGTCATTGTTTATTTCGTTATGATTTTGGTTCTAAGTTTGAGATGATTATCTTTTCCACATGAGGATAGGTTCTATAAATCTCGTCTACCGCTGATTCCCGTTAAGGGCTGCTATACGGACTTGATTTACGTTCTCTTGAATTGTGCGGGGAAAAGCTAATCATCAAGAAAACCGTATGTCCCTCATTAATTCACTTAGTGAGTGACGATATCTGTTTGGGCCCCTTGATGGAGTTGGATCGTATGCGCGCAACTAAGCGATAAACTCTAGATCAAGAAACGTATAATCTGCAAGAATGACACATTCCTATCTTAGATTATACGATGATATCGTGAGACATAAGAATCAAAATAGAGAAATACTTTTATTCTCTTATGCAGGATTTAAATACTGTAGCAGTACATTATTTATGCGAATTGGGAATCATAACGTGTTGCTAGATACCGCTTATGATTATTGGAATTAAATAATGATTTAATTTCATGTCCAACATAGCATAAATCCTCAAAGGGTCACACAAATAGGACATTAATCACACAGTGCATTATTTATTTATTCACAGTAGTAAGTACTGTGAAAATATGATAAGATTGATTAATTAATTATATACCGTTGCGAACCGTTATAATTAATTAAGTCAATGGATCATATAGAAATAAATTAATGCATTAACTAATCCTAAAATAATTATTAATGAGTTAATAATTAATTTAGTTCAACACAATTTTAATATAAATGGTTATATTAATTAATTGGGCCATTATTTGGTAGCAAATAGATAGCCCAATTAAAGAGCAAATAAATGAGGCTTTAATTAATAGAATTAGAGACTAAATTGAGTGGATTAAGTGGCCCATATAGGCCCATTTCGTGGCTGCCCATTATGGTGGTAGGTGGAATGGCATAGTTGTAATTATGCAAGAGGTCAATTAGGTTTTGTGCTCTATATAAGGACAACTTATGAGAGCCTCCACCTAGCTTTTCTCTCTCCTCTCATTCCTCCCATGGAGGCCGCCACTTTCATCCTCTCATTCTCTCTTTTGCTCATGTGTTGAGCTATTTTCTCTCCACTAAATCAAGGTTGTTGATTGATGCAAGAGAGAAAACCATAAGGATTAGGCTTGTTCTTTGGGTATGCTAGCACGTACCTTGTAGAACGTGATTAATCCTCCTTGGTGGACTCGAGGGTGGCTACTAGACGTGGTGGAGACGGTGGAGAAGGCACGCCATCGATTTCCATGCCTTGGTCGAGCCCCGCGAATACGATTTCGCGGAGGTACAATATTCCACCTATTTTTTTGTGTCGAATGAGCTTTTGCACTAGATCTTGTGTTGCTTGTGTTTTAATTGGATTAATTAAGCGTAATTAGTCACAAAATTAAAATTGAGCACTTTTCTAACATAGGAAAGTATAAAATTAGCGTTCGTCTAATCTTTACAAACCACAAAAGATCAAGAATTAAATCTATTATTATTATTAGTGGTAGTAGACTAGTAGTAGTATGGCTTTGAGCTGTAAATCTGTAATCAGGCTTCTAGAGCCAGACTCAATGCAATATTGCTAAGTGCTGACCGAATCAATCTTGTTCCATCCAGCACACCATACTAATTTAATAATTATATGATATCATAACATAGATATGTTTATATGTAAGCAACAGGATTGAAGTGCACTTGATAATATCTTAATCTATGCTCGCCGAACCGTTGAATCTATCATGTTCCCGTACCTAAAGGGCCATTAATTACAAAAATTAAAACAAGCTATGTGGGAAAGAGAAAGGAACCGGAAAGACCATCAATTCTATTTGGGGAAGGGAGAGGAGAAGTTTGATTAATCCTTCCAATCATTTCGAAAGAGATTTAATTAATAACAAGTTGTTATTTATTATTATTATTTTTTTTTTGTCCTGCAGAGAAGCTAGGTTATTGATTGGTCGGGTAAAGATAAATCGTAGTTCTTAAAATTAATTTCTGTTCATAAAAAGGTCGTATGTATTTTTGAAATCCGGATGGAAATTCTCTGTGAATATTTAGGGTACGTTTGACAACACCACATGTTAGTGGAGCTAGAGATTAAAGTTAGTACTTTTGAGATGAGATAAAGTTAGTAATGTTAGACGTAAAATATTTAATTATTATAATATTTGCTAATTGACAGCCTAAAATCGCATCTTCCATACAAAAATAATAAATCGTAAATACGACTCATAACTTTGAAGGACAGAAAGGGTGCTTAATTAATGATGGGAGAGAGTATGAAAATCACAAAGGCAATTGAAGAGATCAGAAATACAATGAATCTGGTTCATTGAATTTTCCATCAAAATCCAACGGACTCTTTATATAACAAGTAAATATTAGTTGTGATGTGAGTATTAAATATGCTAAATGAACTTGGTTTATATTTAATAATGTATGTCATATTAATTATAACAAGTAAATATTAGTTGTGATGTGAGTACTAACTCCATTGATCTCATGCTCGTTTGGTAATTATAGATTCACAAAGATTACTAATCAAAATTTAGGCTAATCTCATGCATGCCAAACGCCCCTTAATTTATAAATAAATTGAGAGGCTTGTACAAATTAATCTTAAAAAAACATTTCATCATAGTTTTTTTAAAGATAAATTGGGGGTCAAGCGTCCCAACTAATTTTTAAATTAAATGTCTATAAAGACTCTCCAGTCGGGTTTCGAAACTGCGACCTTTAAATTGAGATGCATTGCTCATTGCCACTAGACCAAGAGCTGGTTTTTATATTTCATCATAGTTAGGAAAATTTATCTCGGTTCAAATACTTTTATTGAGTTAAGAATTTAAGATAGAACATGAATAACGAATATTATTCCTCTGGAAAGATTTTTTTTAATATATAACATAATAAATAAACTACAAAAAAATGGTACTGGGTATCAAATCACGAAGTTATGCTCTAAAATCAATTATAGGATATACAAAAAAAAAAATTTATATGCTGATAACAATTGTTGGATAATGAAAGCCGTGTAATTCCTTAAACAAAAGAGTTATTACAATTTTACTTTATTTTATACTTCTCCTTAAAAAAAGATTTTACTTTATTTTAAAATATATTAATGTGTTAAATAACCATAAAAGTGATAAAGACAACATCAGATCGAGTTAATTAATATGTATATATATATCCAATGAGGGTATGACCGTATGAGACATGTAATGCTTATTGCAATAAGTTCATATTTTGGGGACACTTAATATGCATCATAAAGGTGCACTTAACAGCATTTAATATACTAAGTTAGATTTATGTTATTGATTGATTCATGATATAAATATTTAATATCCATTACGCGACAGTAAATCTATATTTATGTCAGATGTCACTAAATCTTACCGCTGAGGGTCTTGTGCACATGATTTTTTTTAATTAAAAAATAACACATTCACCTTTATTTTATTTAACGGTCGCGGCAATTGATAAAATATTTATTAAAAAAATAAATTAAAAATGTATATTTTATAGTTTAGATAGATTTTATACAAATTTTGATGCAGTCAAAAAATTATTTGGTCGTTGATCAAGCGATGCGAATATTGAACTGTTACACTACATATTATACAAAATTTTTCATATAATTTTTCCAAACAACTAGTTAAAAATTACACTATCTACTTCTTCAGACTTGGATTGGGATCATATTTGTTCGTTGATCATGGCATCAAGCCGAGCGACGCAGACGCTAGAGCCTAGAGAGGTTTTCGTTTCTCTATAAAGTGGGACCCACGGGTAGAAGCGAGTCAAGCGACCGATCGGTCAAAGATTGCTTGGAGATTATCGAAAAGACCTGGTCCGTGCTCCCAATAAAGACTAAAGAGTATCAATAAAACTGGTCCGACATTATACGTGTATTATAGACCGTTTAATTCGGGACCAAGTCTACTCTCAACTCAAATACACAATCCTCCTCTCAGCTCTCTACTCAAAAGACTAAAGTTCGAATTTCAAAACACTGTGTCTGTGTGAAAGCAAAACTGCAAACGCTTTTAAACCTGGATTCAGCATTTTTGTGTACAAAACTTGGATTCAGTGATTAAAAGTGATTATATACAAAACTTGGATAAACTTGGATTCAGTGATTAAAAGTGATTATATACAAAGATTCAGTGATTAAGTGATTATATACAAAACTTGGATTCAGCATTTTTGTAATACACGAACAGACTTGATATACTTATATAATTATTGTAGGACAAATTTACACATCCAACTTCTGATCTAACTTGTTACATTATTGAAGGACAAATTAATTTAAACATTGATAAGCATCTCTACAACTATACAAAACAGACAGAGGTAACAGGTTCTCTGCCTAACTGTTTTATATACTTAATTGTCATATGCGTCTTTTGTGAAGAGAAATGCTAGGGTCTGGGAGGCAACAAAACCAAATCCCCATAATGCGTTAAAGGCCTTGGAGTATAAATGAATGAAGGAGCAAGAAAAGGAATTTAGCCAGCAGAGACATGAAGATCTACAGTATGAGTATAATAAAGCATTGTTGGCTGCTGAAATGTATTGGGCCCAGAAATCGAGATTGAGGTGGGCCTATCATGGTGACTCAAACACGAGGTTCTTCCATATTACTGCCTCAACCAGGAGAAAGAGGAATCATATAGGTGCGGTAAAAGGGGTTAGTGGTAAATGGATATCTGAGGAGAAGAAAATAAAGAAAATATTTGTAATGCATTTCAGAGCCATCTTTTGCCAACCTCTCGACCCTGGTACCAGATCCATAATTGCTCTTGGTGCTGATTTTCTTTCCACAGTGCCAAGGTTGAGTGTTGAAGCCGCTGACATATTAAGGCAGCCTCCTTCTGAATGGGAAATCACCACCACTGCCTTCTCCCTGGGTCCAGATCGTGCTCCAGGCCCCGATGGGCTCAATGCCAGATTCATACAGAATAATTGGGAAACTGTTAAGCACATGGTCATGAGACAGGTTAATGACTTCTTTGCCTCTGCATACATGCCACTGGAGATAGGAAGGGCAAATGTGGTGCTCGTCCCCAAAAAAGAGATGCCAACCTCTATGACTGACTACAGACTCATAAGTGTCTGTAATGTCATGTATAAAATCATCTCCAAAATCCTCTCAAGGCGCCTTAAACCCTTTGTGCCAAGTATGGTTTTTGAGACACAAACTGCCTTCACCCATGGCAGACACATTGGGGACAACATCATCATCCTCAAAGAGGTTCTGCATACCTTCTCACTCAATTCATATAGGGCATGTTCTTTCTGTTTGAAGGTGGACCTCTCTAAGGCCTTTGATAGGATAAAATGGTCATATCTAACCTCTGTGCTTCGAACTCATGGCTTACCTGATGAGTATGTCGGATGGGTGAATGCATGTATCTCCTCATGCAGGCTCTCAATCACAATCAATGGGGCTGCTGATGGTTTTCTTCAACCCACTAATGGGCTGCGACAGGGATGCGCCCTCTCTCCTTACATGTTCATCTTGGCTATTGATATCCTATCTAGACTTTTACAATTCATGGTGGAACAAAACCAAATCAAGGGAGTCAAGCTCACTAGGGCCTGTGCACCTCTTACCTCTTTAACATATGCTGATGATTTGTTGCTATTTGGGGAGGCAAGTTTCAATGAGATCAGAACCCTGGCTGATACTTTGGATTTATTTTGTGAGGTTTATGGTCAACAAATTGGTGCAGAAAAATCTAAAATTTGGTTCTCCAAGCACACCCCCACCCACATAAGAGAATTTGCTGCTATTGCTTTCAATGCTAGGCCTGCTGGAAACTCGGAGATCTACCTTGGTGCCCCTATGAATGCTGGAAGGAGCTCTTCTTATGACACACTGATTAGCAAAATCGATGGTAAGTTGCAGGCCTGGAAAGGAAAGCTCCTTTCACAGGCTGGAAAACTTGTACTCATCAAAGCTGTCATAGAACCTACCTTGCTATATGCTCTACAAACAGCTGTGATACCCGCTAACATTCTCAAAACCATCCAATCCAAGATTTGCAATTTCTTTTGGGCCAGTGGGGCCCAAAAGAAGATGGCTATGGTGACTTGGAAAACCGTCACTTTACCTAAGTCCCATGGAGGACTGGGCCTTAAAGACCTCCTGAAATTTGCACATACTGTTCAGATGAAGTATCTCTGATTGCTTTTATCTGAGAGCAGTGCACTGTGGGTGCACCTGGTGAGGGATAAATATCTGCAGAGAGGGACAATTTGGTCAACCAAAGGTTCTAACAGGAGCACCCCTTTTGGAAGTCATTGCTGGCCTCTAGACCTTTGTTGAAGGAGCATACAAGATGGAAGATTGGGGATGGGAGAAAATGTAAGGCTGTGGGTCAGCCTTGGTTTGACCTATGGTCAACTACACCCCTCAAAATGCTGCCCAGAGAAATTTAGTAGTGGCAGACTTAGCCAATGAAGCAAGTGGTGGCTGGTGCACTGAGAAGCTCATACAAGCCTTTGGGTTTCATGGTGCCCTCTATATTGCTATTGTGATGCCCAATGGCCCTGGTTTAAATGGCAGTGAAGACAAGTTACTTTTCACAGCTGCTAAAAATGGTCAGTTCACACTTAAGAATGCATACAAGCTTTTGATAAAGAATACCACAACTCAGTCACCGATACAACAGGCCCATAAGAAGGTGTACAAAGCTATTTGGTACTCTCCCGGTGTCCTACCAAGAACAAGACTCTTCCTATGGAAGGCGGTCAAAGAGGTTCTGCCGGTAGACATGGTTCTCAGTCACAGACTCAGTAAACCTCCTCAAGGATGTGGTATGTGTGGTAGCTTGGAGGAGGATGTTGTTCACTCACTGTTTAAGTGCCCTAAAGCTATGCGAGTATGGATGGCCTCTTGTTTTGGTTTGAGAACTGATTTGCTGCCTAACAACACTATGGAAATTATAGCACAGACAATGATGCTTTTAGACCCAACCCAGGTGGCCACATTCTTCTCTGTGACATGGCACCTATGGAAATTCAGATGCAAGGAAGTGTTTGAGGGTACCAAGCTTCACCACCAATAGGTACTGGGGACTGCTTATAGATGGTCACAATTGCTAAGTGTTACAGTGCCTAGGCCCTCTTGTGGCGTTAATATTTCTGGCCACAGCAATTTATAGTACCATTGTTTTCTTGATGGCTCATGGGTTCATGAAAGAGATGGGGGTGCTGGCATAGCCTACATCTTGTTTTCTGGTAATAGTACCCTAACACAATACCAGACGGACTGTGTGCAGGCAAACTCACCTTTTCATGCTGAATTTTTGGCACTCAGAATGGCCGTAAATGAAGTAGCTGCCATGGGAATCAAGGAGGCGTATTTCCTTTCAGATTGCCTCCAACTTTGCAATGTCATTAATGGCCTGACTGGTATTGATGCTGTCGAGTGGCAAGTTTATCGTGATGTGTTAGATTTAATAGCAAGACTCAGGGGAGAATTAGTCTTCAAATGTATTCATGTTAGTAGGGAGGATAACCAACTAGCAGATGGTTTGGCTAAATATGCTAGAATTAATAGAGTCAAGGCTTTAGATTTTACTTTTCCTTCCTACTGGATCCCAACTGTAATGATGTAACAGTTTAATGTTTAAATGTTTAAGCCTACGGGCCCTTCTTCAAAAAAAAAAAAAATATGCGTCTTTTGATTTACTACAACAGACAAGTATCCTGTAAGATATATATCTTACTTTTGGCTCCGTTTGGATGGTGTGGGAATAAGAGAAATAAGTGAAGAAGTATTGAGAAATGTGTAATTTTGTGAAGAGTTTAGATTGTTTATAATAAATTTGAGAGTACGAAGAAACTATTTTTTTATTCTTAGGCTCATCCAAACACAAACTTTGGTAACTAATTGATTAATATCTCCTTCTTTTTACAAGGGAACCAACCACCTTCACTTAGTACGTACGGGTGTAAACCTCAACCTCTCTCATTCTTAATTTCTTACGAGTTACGACTAGCATAGACTCGACTCATTTCCTGGTATTTGTTTCAGGTGGTCAGCTCCTTATTTTGGCCCACTTTGTATTTGTTCCCTATTGATTGGTAGTTTGGTACTGATAATTAAACCCTTCATTTGGTCAAGTTCTTTCTCCATTAGAAAATAATCCACTTAGCAATATTTTTAATAGAAAAAAATAAAATATTTGGTCTTATGACTGAAATACCCTCCCCTCTCATGAAAGAAATTAAAAGGCAGCATTTTATATGATATCTCAGAAAAGAAATTCTCTTACATGAGGCATCTAGGATGTACAAATGTTAGTTCAATCTGCACACAAACTATTTTTATTGTCCTGTTTGCACTCTCTAGCGATATACAGATTGGTTGTACTAATGTACTTCATGTACTTGGTTATGGTTAGTATTTTAATATTCTATCCTTTTTTTTGGCACTTTCCAATTGGTCCTGCGTCTTTTGTACAGTACCATGCTAATTTGTTTTTTTTTTTTTCTTATGTGCAGATAAAAGGTTTTGTAAGCATTGCCATGATTGACTAGTTCGAAATCTGCATATTTAATGCAAGTTGATTTGCTTTCTGCTTTGCAACTCGTGCGTTATTGTCATGTTAAATTATATGCAATTCCAGTAATTATCTCAAATCATATGTAATTCTAGGAAACTCACTGTTCGCTATCAAAAACATCTCACTCAAACTATGGGTTAGAGATATGGAAGCTAAAGGAGAAGAATTTAATAACAGCATGAGGACGTGCAGTCAGATTTAACATGATATAACATGGTCAGATGAGGACATGGACCTCTATAGTGCCAAATTATCTGTTAATACAACCTGCTATGCTGGTCATAATTATCAACTTCACTAGCATAACTTAGTTTTTCTTTTGATTCATTTTGTCATCGCCATTTTGTGTGTTCATATATGTTTCACAAGGATATTTCTAGTTCAATCAAAATGTATTACATTGACCCATGATCTTAGATTAGGTCATTAGCTTGACTTAATTAAGTGATGTTCAAATACAAATTTTAGTATTCCTACTTAAGCTTGCACAAAATAATATGCATTAAAGAGCAGCAAAATTTCCATCCCCGTAGTAATGCAGAGAGGAGGACTGTGTCAAATTTCCATCCCCGTACATATGGCTGCATAATGTCTAAAACGACCACGAAAACGGTCGATTTCGTTAACCGTTTCGTTTTAAAACGAAATTGATCACCCATTTGCGTTAACTGTTTCGTTTTGAACGAAACGGTCGAAATCACGAAAATACACATGGACGAAATTGTTCTAAGCTTTCGTTAACCATTTCGTTTATAAAACGCAACAAAAAATCTTAACCGTTTCGTTTCGTTTTGGACGAAACGAAACGAAAGGACGGTCGAAACGGTGACCGTTTTCACCCCTACCCGTACAAATATCTCAAGACTTTGTTGGGTCAAATTTCATGGGCCGGGTGGTTAGAATAATAGATGTGGGCTTACTCGTAGAGATTCCTTGGGTTGCGCATTATCATAGAAGTTTTTTAGCATGCTCTTTTAATCTTTTTCAGCAAAATCGGGTGAAGTTTTCTTGTTGTTTGCAAACCACTACTATGTAATGTTTGGGGTAGACTAGGCATTCAGAGTACCTTATTTAATTAATCCTCATTTTGTATTTATTTAGCGCATGTGCTTGCACCATGTGAAATGCCTTTGACTGTAAATTCAGATTAGATCAAAGCATTAATAAATTGACGAGCAAGGAAAAGGAAGCAAAGTGTACCCCTAGATAAACTTGGAAATAAGCTGGCTGCTATTCTGTTGGGCATGGCTGGAGTGCGGATCCTCAGTAGTTCAAAAGTTCAACCCCGATACGACGATTCCCCGCCACCCAGCTCATCAACACGCCTTTCATTTTTCGATACATACTGGATCCCAGTCCAACCAGTGAAAACCGTTATTCTCTATCCTGATGCTGCAGTCTCTCCTGCTTCATTTGATTCCTTTAAATCATCCCTTTCTCTAATCCTTCCCAAGTTCCACCCACTTGTCGGCGATCTCACTTACCAACCGGCCACTGGTGAGGTCGCCATTGTTTGCTCAGATGAATCCGGTGTCACTGTTACTGAGGCTGAGTCTGATCTCGACATTCGCTGTCTTGCCAGTGAGCCCACACATGATATGGATTCCTTCCTCAAGCTGGTGCCGAATGTAGCTCATGAAGAACTGCCAGTGCCGATCCTCAGTGTCCAATTCACCTGGTTCTCTTCTGGTGGAGTCGCGGTTGGAATCTCTATTCATCACGTGGCCATGGATGCCACGGGCCAATGGAAGTTCATAAACTGTTGGGCCAAGACATGTTGTAACGGCGCAGTACCTTCAGGTCTCAACCTATTGCATGACCGAGTAGTGATCAAGTACCCGAATATGGATGTTCTTATGGATGAGACTCTTATTGATGCCCCAAACTTACCAAAGGTATAATGTAAATTATTTACATCACAAATAATTATGTATTGATTGCTTTGCACAAAGTTAAAAGTGTAGAAGAAAGCCAGGAAGAGAGTACATTGTTTAAATTAAACTCTTTTTTATACTTAAAAATGTACAACCTTCATATAACTAATGATACATTTATCATACTTTTGTCCCAATTCACCAAAGAGATGTATGTAATGTAATAAAAATGTTTGCTGTGAAAGATCCATCATTGTGGAAAGGAAAGTTATATATATAGTTCTTGGAGAAAAATGATTAACCGGCCAGTATAGGGCTAAAATACCTAGACCTAGAGGATTGACAAGTTAAAAAATTTGTATGTATGTATGAATATGATTCAATGCAGATTGATCCATATCCATCACCAGATCACAAGCAGCTGATTCAAAGGTCATTCACCGTAGATGCTACAACCATCCAGCTTTTGAAGCAACGGGCCATGCAAGAAAAAGGAGCAACTCACAGTTTGTCTCCTCCGACTACTTTTGAAGTTCTAGGAGCGCATATTTGGATTTCCATTGCCCGTGCCATGGGTATCACGAGCGAAAATAACAAGCCAATATTCCTATTCTCATTTGTTGACGGCCGACCATTCCTCCCTCCCCCCATGAGCCCTGCATACACAGGCAACTGTTTATTTCCCTTTCACGTTGCTTCAAGTGGGACTCACTTGATGGCCACTGACGGGCTTGGAAGGACGTGCGAACGTATTGCAGAGACTGTGAACACAACCAAAGATATTATTAAGAGAGGTAGTAAAGTGAATTTGGGTTTCTTGGATGGAATGAAGGTTGTTCTCGTCGGTACCAATCGGTTAGAGGTTTATGGGGCGGATTTTGGATGGGGAAAACCAAGCTTGATGCTTCATGCAGCAATGAACCACGATGGAGAGGTGGTAATTTTTGCTGGAAAGGAGAAAGGCACTGTTCAGCTTACTGTCAAGCTCAATAACGAAGCCATGGAGAAGTTTGTGCATCTATTTCAAGGGTTTAAATCTCACTTGTGATATGAAAACTCAAGCAGCGCATGTTCGACATGCAAAGTACGCATTCTGAAAATTCTAAATTGAGTAAAATGTTCTGAATGAACAAAATGTATTCAATGAACTCGTGTGGTTGTCAGTTGTCACAAAACTCTTAATTAGACGATGCCTGTACTTTTGCTGCTATATGATATAATTGAACCTGATTTGTTTCAAACTCTTTTCAAGGATTATTCATCTCATTGTTCTCCAGGGAGCTTACTTGTAATTTCCAAATGGATGTTATTTGTGTAAAAGCAATATATTAATACTGTGGTTCACCTAGTCCCTTTCTATCATGATAAACAGAGGAATACAAATTTTTACACGTGCGCAGCTTGGTTGTAACTTACAAATCTTTTACTCAATACTCATCATGGCCTAAAAGAAACGCTGTACTCGGCAATTAATGCTCGGGTTCATTCCTAGTTTATCTTTAGCATATCTATTAGTATAATATAATCTGCGTGAATTTTTTGTGCGGATTTTAAAACAAAGCACACGCTCAAACACCGAAAATTGATCCTATCCGTTGCTTTTTTTTTTAATCTAAGCCGTTTATCATATTCGTTGCGTAGCTTTGATTTCTTTTTCGTGTTTAACTTTCTCATTTACTGCCTCGGCGTCTCTTCAGTTTCTTTCTTTTAATTCTCAATTTTTCTTCTTAATTCTTCATTTCCTCATTTTGTTTCTCGTGAAGACAGGAAGAACAGTGGGATAGAGTCATAGAGAGAGAGAGAGAACTAGCGATGGAAGAAGCGGAAGGAAGGGACACGGAGGAAGGCATGCCTCCAGTAGACCCGACTACGGTTCCTCAGCAATTGTTTTTCCGAGCCTTTCACTCCAGTGTCGACCTTACCGCCATCCAGCCCATCATCAAGGCTGACGTCAAGGATCCCCTCTCCTCTCTATTCCATCTCCACTGTCGATCAAATCTTACTCAACCGCTGCTTACCCATCTCCAATTTCACGCCTCAACCATCCACTTCCCAATCCCAACAACGGTCAAATCTCTGTCTGCAACTCCGCCAATCACGTTCCAATCCCAAACTCCAGTACTCTTTTTCTCTCTCTCTTTCCTTCTCTCTCTATCGCTCTATTCTTATATTAATTTTGAGAAACAATCAATATGAACCAATATTTGTGAAATTGCAGGGGAAAGGTATACAAACTGTTGCTAATTACTGAGTCTGTAGATTCAGAAAAAATAGATTTTTTGAGTCGTTAACTATTTTTAGCATTAGTCATGATATTGTGGACAGTTTAGTTATCAACACTTACAATTTAACTTGAATTAATACGGTTATATATCTGAGAACTCTTTAATCAGTTTGAATTAAAAATAATAATTTCATTGTTGCATGTTGAAATCCTTCTTAGCACATGCATGCCTTAGTTTACAATGGTGAATTGCTGGATATTTAACAAGTGTTGTGAGCATAAGGAACCAAAGGTTTCAGAAACCGATTTAGTGATTACCAGATTTAATAAGTAATCATGGTAGACCTTGATGACTGTCGTGATGCATTTTCTACAAAATTAAAATTCTATTTTCAAATGTTATTTATTCTTCTTATGTTCAGTGATTTTTTTTTTTTTTACAATTTTACATATTTTGATTTAGAGGTGGGAGTTCAAGATCATGGGCATCATGTTAGTGACACTACAATTGTTGTCTGGTACAATTTTCCTTGCCTCGCCATTCATGTGTTTATTCATCTAATTTGATTGCTTAATTTTTTTTCTATTTGTGTTCTTTTTTATTTGTATAATATTTCCTTTTAATCACAGATATTTTTATTGGATTTGAAGTCTATTAGAAATTAGGGGCTGATAAGCAATGTTATAAATATGAACATTGAAAAAATTAGAGTATGATAAAAAATAATATACTATGTATTTGAGCTATATATAATATTTTTTCGATTAATAGTACTATTGTTATAAGCGATAACAAGAAATGGATATGTAAAAAGTGAAACTTTGTGAGCAATTTTTTTTTGTCTACGTTATTCATCTTTTAATTTCAAATCTGAACTGAGGCTAAGTACGATTGGGCTATATTTTTGCAAGGTTTATAACATTTTGTTGTTCCTTGGTATTTCCTTCAATTTCAGATCGAAACTGAGCACTAAGGGAAGCAACATCGAATGCATGAGCATCTTTGCTTCAACCTCTTTGCTTCAACATCGAATGCATGAGCATCTTTCCTTGGTATTTCCTTATATCATTTTCTTCGAGAGGTAAAATTTATAAGGACAATCGAATTGTTCTGACAAAAGGATGCCTTTGGATTTTAATGAATTTCTATGACTTTTACTACAACTGGTGATTGAAGATAAACCCGCATGTTTGATTTTTTTTTTATTAGATGTGGACCGTGTGGTACCTCCTATTTAAATTCTACCAAATACATATCAATAAGGGTTTATGATTTCTTTCATATTATTTATTATTATCTAATAGACAATCAATATTAGATAGTGTTTATTTATTCACTATTAATCAATATGAAGAACCTCACTGATGGCAAAGTTGCGATATATGAACCTGACATTGGTTCAGTTAATTAAACACCCATATTGAAATTTAAAAATATAGACCAGCCTATATTTTGTGGTGTATTCATATATACCTTTATATGTGTTAGATTATACTAGACCGGTGAAGACCCGTTACGTCATAATACACGATGGCAAATGTTGCCATCGTGTATTATGATTTTTTTCACTCTTCCATGGTCTCTCTACATCTTCCTTGGAATAGGTTTTACCCCATTTCTCTTTTGTCTGATGGCGCCCCTCTCTCTTCATCGCCCCTCTCCATCATCTCTGTACCTCTTCCATCGCCTTTTCCGGGTGGTTCTTCTCACAGTGACTCTTTCTCTCCATCCCCTCCCTTGTGAATTCTTCTCTCTCTGTCGTCTCATGTAGAAATTCAAGTCGAGACAGGTTTTGTTTCTTGCGATCCATGGCTAGATGCACAAATCCCACTTGATTGATTATGACAAGGCAAGTTTTTACCTATTTTTATACATTTTTTCGCATTTTTTCTATTTACTTTTGTAGCTAGGTTTTTGTTTTTATTTTACGCCTCAAATTTTTGGGTGGGTGTTTTTGTTTCTTTTCATGAGAGATCCCCACCAAATAATAATAATAATAATAATAGTAATAGTAATAGTAATAGTAATAGTAATAATAAATAAAGTCCACTTGGCGCACACAATTCATCACCCCTCACACCCCTCCAACTAAACACCATATCGGACTGGAAATTTTTTTTTTTTAAAAAAAATCCAAATACTTGACATGGCAACAGAAATAGTTGAATTATTTTTGGGCGATCCTCTTTGTGATTCTTTATTTTTATGTGTGATCCAGGGTTGTTGCATTGTGTTTCGGGCTCCTGACTCTTTACTCCCAACCAATGATATTTAGACTGTATTTGATTTTGTCATGCTATATATAAGATGTGATTCTCATGTGTTTTATTTTATGATAGGAAGATTTAAGGATTGAGATTCAATAATTTTCCATATTCTTGCTGTTATTATTTTAGAAATTTAGATTTATTACCTTTCCTACAAATCTTATTATATGATTCAGTTTTGTTTAAAAAAATTGAACGCTTAGGTCCATTTAGTACTGATGCCGTTACTTTATCATTTGGTTGTCTATTATGTACCACTTCGTATATTTATATGATATATATGGGAGCAAATTTTAGTTTCGTTGACAACTCATTTAATTTAATTTTAAAATTTTTAAGGCAAGACAACTCATTTTCTTACCAACCATGGATAGATGCACAAATTAAGAGAATCTTTGATGCTGCCATTATTATTTTGTATTAAATGTGCTTCAAAGCTCTATTTAAATACTATTTATTTTCCTTATATAGTGCTTAGAGAAATCAAATTGGTATCAAAACCGACATTATTGTCGCACTTTCCATTAAGTTTATATCTACTGCACATGTCATCCTTATCTGTGAAAAAATGACCCTTCTTTTTTTTCTTTTTATCTAGGTTATCGATTATAGATCTTTTAATTTCAAATCTAAACTGAGTCCAGGTACTATTGGTGCTATATTTTTAGGAGGTTTGTAATTGTTGGTTGTTCCTTAGTATTTTCTTCAATTTCAGATCTGAACTGAGGAAAAAAGGAAGTGATATCGACTGCAGGGCATCTTTTATATCTTTTATATTGTGTGCTGTTGATTTTGAAGGAACAACCAAACAATCATCTTTTGGATGGTGGTTTCAGTATATTCATCTCTTACAATTAGGTAACTTAATTTCTTTTTTTCTTATTATTTTTTTTTTTGAAAAACTTTGAAGCTAACAATGAGAAACAAAAATGAAGATAAGCAGCCATGAATTGTTGAGGGAATGTATATAAATGATTGAATATTTTTCATGTATTTTTTTGTGCAAACTTCACTACATTAATTTCTCATGTTGGGTTCATGTATTTGTGAAACAGAAAGCTACACGTGTTATATGATAAGTCAACAAGTAATTACACATTAATTGTTGCTTTAAGCATCAATTACACATCAACAAGTAATTTGTCTTTCTTTTTATTATAAAGTTAGAAATTGTATGGCTAATTTGTTTATTTTTTTTCAATTTTTTTGTCAATTTTGATCAGATCTTTTGGCATAGAAGATCTCAATTGATGAGAGAGTGAATTCATATTGATTTTAGGTGTCTTGGTATATATTGGTAGGACCACTTGAGATCAGGTATGGTGATACAGAAAGTTGGGAGAAATTAGGGCTGGTATGACACAAGTACAGGCTTGATACCAGTTGCATTCAAGGAAAGACATTGGTACAAGGGTTGGTTTTTTAGTATCAAAACAGTGAGGAGAAGGAAAAAATAATATTTGTTATGCTGTTTGTTAATTTTGGTGAGCTGATTTCTTAGTTGGCACAGTGGTTGGTACCAATGGATGCACAAGGAATTGGGTTTATACAAAAGACAACTGTCACTACCATGACCGTTATCATGTTTGTTGACCCGTTTAGTTTAGAATTAGGTGAGTTTACTTTAGTATATTAAATTCTGCCTAAAGTTTCAAGTAACATATTGAATTTGATATATATCATGTCTTGATATTCAATAGTGCATGTACTTAGTTACATATATCATCAGAGGTGCTTTCTCCTCTTTTTAGTACATTCTAATAATTGTAAAATTATTTATCTTACATTCTATAAGGGACATTTATTTTTTTTTAATATTTAAACTTTTTATAAACTCCGCCTATACTAAGCTTTGGTTGCATTGTTTAGTATAGCCCGGTCCCAAGCCCGGGTAAAAGGAGGAGGGTTGTGATAGGCTAGGCGAGCCAACGTAAAAATCCCAGTCATCTCTATGGAAATGAAACCCAATTACTTTTCGTTGGGGCGTAACCCTCTTAGCGACGCGTCTTATCGGAACCCGGATGAGATGATAAATGAGCAAGGGCCGGGTCACCACCCCTTTAGTGGCGCGCCTTATCGGAACCCGGATAAGGTGATAAGTGAGCAAGGGCCGGATCGTCACTCCCTTAGTGGCGCGCTACATCAGCGCCCGGATGTAGTGGCAAGTAAGCAAGGGTCTTCGCACTTTTCACGACGGGTGCGGGGGGCAAGGAAGATAGTCAGTGAGAGTAGGATTCGTTTAGGTAGTTGGAATGTAGGGTCTCTAACAGGAAAGTTAAGAGAGTTAGTGGATACGGCGATCAGGAGGCGTGTGAACATCTTGTGCGTACAAGAGACAAAGTGGACGGGCCAAAAAGCAAAGGAAGTGGAGAACACCGGTTTCAAGCTGTGGTACACTGGAAAAGAACGGGGCAGGAATGGAGTAGGTATCTTAATCGACAAGAGCCTTAA
Organism: Rhynchospora pubera; assembly: GCA_028095005.1. NCBI lineage: Eukaryota > Viridiplantae > Streptophyta > Magnoliopsida > Poales > Cyperaceae > Rhynchospora > Rhynchospora pubera. The sequence continues at coordinate 47,308,589 of CM051460.1, forward strand.
GAGTGGAGTTGTCGACGTGCGGAGACAAGGGGATAGGATCATTCTAGTGAAGCTAGTTTTGGGGGACTTAGTTTTGAACGTCATTAGTGCTTATGCACCACAAGTAGGACTAAGTGAATCCATCAAAATCCAATTCTGGAAAGATTTAGATGGTATGATTAGAAGTGTGCCAACCACTGAAAAGCTCTTCATCGGAGGAGACTTCAATGGACATGTAGGTGAAACTAGTGGAGGGTTTGAGAGGGTGCATGGGGGTTTTGGGTATGGCGATAGGAACCAAGAAGGTGAGGACTTCTTGAACTTGGCCATAGCTTACGACCTCATGATAGCTAACACCTTCTTTAGAAAAAGACAATCCCACTTAGTTACCTTTAGTAGTGCCCAACACTTTTCTCATATTGATTTTGTTCTTGCTAGGAGAGAGGACAGACGAGCCTGCATGGATTGCAAGGTTATACCTGGGGAATGTGTCGTCTCACAACACAAACTTGTGGTGGCTGATTTTCGCTTTTCGCTGCGTTCTAGAGTAGGTAGAGGTGCTCGAGTTGTGAAGACGAAGTGGTGGAAGCTCAAAGGAGACGTGTCTCATACTTTTAGGGGCAGAATGATTGAAGAAGGTCCGTGGAAAGCAGATGAAGAAGCAAACAAGATGTGGGAAGATATGTCAGCTAGCATTCAAAAGGTAGCTACGGAAGTGCTTGGAGTTACTAGAGGAAGCAACCGCGAACCCAAAGATACGTGGTGGTGGAACGACGAAGTGCAGAAAGCTATTAAAGAAAAGAAAGAATGCTACAAACGCTTGCACCATGACAAGACCGACGACAATGCGCAGAAGTACAAATTGGCCAAGAAGAATGCAAAGAAAGCTGTGAGCGAAGCAAGAGGTCGGGCTTATGAGGATCTATACCAGAAGCTGAGTACGAAGGAGGGTGAGAAGGACGTGTATAAGATAGCCAAGCTTCGAGATAGGAAGACGAGAGACTTAAACCAAGTGAAGTGCATCAAGGACGAGACTGATAGGCTTTTAGTGAGGGACGACGAGATCAATAATAGGTGGAGGGATTACTTCAACAAGTTATTCAATGGAGAGGATGACGACTTAGGAATTGTGTTGAACGACTCCTTTGATGACTCCAATAGACGTTTTGTTAGGAGAATTCAAGAGTCCGAGGTGAAAGAAGCCTTAAAACGAATGAAAGTAGGTAAGGCTCTAGGACCTGATAACATACCAATCGAAGTATGGAGGTGCCTCGGAGATGTGGCTGTAGTTTGGTTAACCAAACTATTCAATAGCATTTTCCGATCAAATAGGATGCCAGATGCGTGGAGGAGAAGCACTCTAGTACCAATCTTCAAGAATAAAGGGGATGCTCAAAGCTGTACAAACTATAGAGGAATTAAGCTTATGAGTCATACAATGAAGCTTTGGGAGAGAGTGATAGAACATCGTTTGAGACGGATGACAAACGTTTCGAAAAACCAATTTGGTTTTATGCCTGGGAGGTCAACCATGGAGGCCATCTTCCTAATAAGGCAATTGATGGAGAGATATCGGGAGCGAAAGAAGGATCTACATATGGTTTTCATTGATTTGGAGAAAGCATACGACAAAGTGCCAAGGAAAGTTATGTGGTGGGCACTAGAAAAGAAGAAAGTCCCCACAAAGTATGTTACCCTCATCCAAGACATGTATGATGGTGCCGTTACTTGCATCAGGACATGTGATAGTGTAACTAGTGACTTTCCTATTAAAATAGGACTACATCAGGGATCAGCTTTGAGCCCGTATATTTTTGCCTTAGTGATGGATGAGATCACGAAGGATATACAGGGAGAGATTCCTTGGTGTATGCTCTTTGCGGACGATGTGGTGTTAGTCGATGAGAGTAGGACGGAGGTCGATAGGAAATTGGAATTGTGGAGACGAACTCTAGAGTCCAAAGGGTTTAGGCTTAGTAGAACTAAGACGGAGTATATGGGGTGCGAGTTTAGTGGGATACGACCAGTGGACGGAGATGTCTGTCTAGACGGGCAGGTAGTACCTACGAAAGATACTTTTCGATATTTAGGGTCGATGCTGCAGAGCGATGGCGAGATAGATGAAGATGTTAGTCACAGGATAAGAGCGGGGTGGGTGAAATGGCGACAAGCATCAGGCGTCCTATGCGATAAGAAAGTCCCGCAGAAGCTAAAAGGCAAGTTCTACAGGACAGCGATTAGACCTGCGATGTTGTATGGCGCAGAATGTTGGGCTACTAAAAGACGACATGTCCAGAAGATGAGTGTAGCTGAGATGCGTATGTTGAGGTGGATCTGCGGTCACACGAGGAAAGATCGGATTAGAAATGATGACATACGAGATATGGTTGGGGTCGCACCAATAGAGGAGAAGTTGATCCAACATCGTTTGAGATGGTTTGGACATATCCAACGCAGACCTCCAGAGGCACCGGTACGTATCGGAATTCTTAATCATTTCGAGAACACCCGGAGGGGGAGAGGGAGACCAAGATTGACATGGGAAGAAGCGGTGAAAAGAGACCTTAAAGAATGGAACGTCTCCAAGGAGTTGGCGATCGATAGGAGCGCTTGGAAGTTAGCAATTCATGTACCGGAGCCATGACGTAGGAACTTAGGGGTAGGAGCGATGTCATAGGTTTGTAGGTCCCTCTATTAGGTCACGGTCGAGGTCTAGGTTTCTACTATTACTATTATTATTAGAGGTATTATTATTAGTATGGCTAGTCTTACTATTAGTATTTTTTTTATTTTTTATTTTTTTTATTTATTTTTTTTTTTTTTATTTTTTTTTTTATTTTTTTTTTTATTTTTTTTTTTATTTTTTTTTTTTCGATGTGTTCTCTTATTGGGTTTCTTTCTAGCCTACCCCAACTTGTTTGGGACAAAAGGCTTAGTTGTTGTAGTTGTTGTTATTTAAACTTTTTATATAGTCTAGAATATGTTTATGAGCTGACAAATTCAATACGATTGGATTATACATTGTAATTATGCACATAATGTGCAGATTTAAAAAATTCTGAGTAAATTTGAACATTTCAAGCTATTTTACATTCATTTTAAGTCATTTTATCACAATAAACTATATTTATGCTTTTTTATATAGTCTAGAATAAGTTTACCAATTCACCGATTTAAAACAATTGGATTATACATTATAATTACGAATATAATGTGCAGATTTTAAAGATTTTGAGTATATTTGAGCATTTCAAGTGATTTTGCATTCATTTTAACTCTTTTGATCACAATAATCTCTATTTATACTCTTTATATTGTCTAGAATATGTTTATGAGGTCAATTATTCAAAAAGATTGGTTTGTACAGTGTAATTTTTCGCATAATATGCAGATTTTTCAGATTTTAGTATATTTCAGAATTTTAAGTGATTTTTCATTCATTTTAAGCCATTTGATCTCCATAATCTCTATATATGCTATATATATTGCCTAATATGTTTAAGCGTTCAATTAATCAAAAAAAATTGGTTTATACGTTGTAAGTATTCACATAATGTGCAGATTTTACAGATTCTGAATATATTTGAGCATTCTAAGCGATTTTGATCTCATTTTAAGTCTTTTGATCTCAACAATCTACATTGAAGCTCTTTATATAGTCTAGAATATGTTTATGAGATAAATTATTCAAAACAATTGCATTATACATTGTATGCACACATAATTTGCAGATTTTACAAATTCTGTGTATATTTTGGCATTTGAAGCGATTTTGCATTTATTTTAAGTTATTTGATGACAATAATCTATATTTAAGCTCTTTATAAAGTCTAGAATAAGTTTATGAGCTCACATATTCAAAATGATTGCATTATACATTGTAATTATTCACTTAATATACGGATTTTACAATTTCTGAGTATATTTGAGCATTTCAAACGATTTTGTATTCATTTTAAGTCACTTGACCAGAGTAATCTATATTTATGATCTTTATGTAGTTTAGAATATGTTTATAAACTAAGTTATTCAAAACGATTGGATTATACATTGTAATTGCGCACATGATGTGAAAATTTTAAAGATTCTGAGTATATTGGAGCATTTGAAGCCATTTTGCATTCATTTTAAGTCATTCGATCACAATAATCTATAATTAAGCTCTTTATAAAGTCTAGAATATGTTTATGGGCTCAATTTTTCAAAACGATTGGATTGTACATTGTAATTATTCACATAATATGCAGATTTTACAGATTCTGAGTATATTTTAGCATTTCAAGCGATTTTGCATTCGTTTTAAGTCATTTGATCACAATAATGTATATTTAAGCTCTTTATATAGTCTAGAATATGTTTATGACATCACTTATTCAAAACAATTGGATTATACATTGTAATTATGCACATAATATTCAGATTTGAAAGATTCTGAGTATATTTGAGCATTTCAAGCTATTTTACATTAATTTTAAGTTATTTGATCACAATAATCTATATTTAAGCTCTTTATTTTGTGTAGAATTTATTTATAAGCTCAATTATTCAAAATAATTGGATTATACATTGTACTTATTCATATGTTGTGCAGATTTGACAGATTCTGAGTATATATGAGCATTTGAAGCGATTTTGCATTTATTTTTAGTCATTTGATCACAATAATCTATATTTATGCTCTTTATATAGTTTAAAATATATTTATGTGGTTAATTATTAAGAAAAATTGGATTATACATTGTAATTATTCACATAATATGCAGATTTTATAGATTCTATGTTTATTTTAGGATTTCAAGCGATTTTGCATTCATTTTAAGTCATTTGATCACAATAATGTATATTTAAGCTCTTTATATAGTCTAGAATGTGTTTATAATATCACTTACTCAAGACAATTGCATTATACAATGTAATTATGCACATAAAATTCTGATTTGAAAGAATCTAAGTATATTTGAGCATTTCAATCGATTTTGCATTAATTTTAAGTCATTTGATTACAATAATCTATATTTAAGTTCTTTATATTGTGTAGAATTTGTTTATGAGGTCAAGTATTAAAAAAGATTGGTTTATACATTGTAATTATTCACATTATGTGCAGATTTCACAAATTGTTAGTATATTTGAGTATTTTAAGCGATTTTGCGTTCATTGTAAGTCATTTGATCACAATAATCTATATTTAAGCTCTTTATATAGTTTAGAATATTTTTATGAACTCACTTATTCCAAACGAATGGATTATATATTATAATTATTCACATAATATACGGATTTTACAATTTCTGAGTATATTTGAGCATTTCAAACGATTTTGTATTCTTTATAAGTCATTTGAACCACAGTAATCTATATTTATGATCTTTATATAGTTTAGAATACGTTTATGAGGTCAATTATTAAGAAAAATTGGTTTATACATTGTAATTATTCACAGAATTTGCAGATTTTTACAAATTCTAAGTATATTTGAGCATTTTAAGCAATTTTGCATTTATTTTAAGTCATTTGATCAAAATAATATATTATTAAGCTCTTTATAAAGTCTAGAATATATTTATGATCTCAATTATTCAAAATTATTGGATTGTACATTGAAATTATTCACATAATATGCAGATTTTACAGATTCTGACTATATTTGAGCATTTCAAGCGCTTTTGCATTCATTTTAAGTCATTTGATCACAATAATGTATATTAAAACTCTTTATATAGTCTAGAATATGTTTATGATATCAGTTATTCAGAACGATTGGATTATAAATTGTAATTATGCAAATAATGTTCAGATTTTAAAGATTCTGAGTATATTTGAGCATTTCAAACGATTTTCCATTAACTTTAAGTCATTTGATCACAATAATCTATATTTAAGCTCTTTATATTGTGTATAATATGTTTATGAGCTCAATTATTCAGAACGATTGGATTGTACATTGTAAGTTTTCACATATTGTCCAGATTTTACAGATTCTGAGTATATTTGAGGATTTGAATCGATTTTGCATTCGTTTTAAGTAATTTGATCACAACAATCTATATTAGTGTTATTTATATAGTCTTGTAAGTTCATGAGGTCAATTATTCAGAAATAATGGTTTATACATTGTAATTATTCACATAATGTGCAGATTTGAGAAATTCTTAGTATATTTGAGCATTTGAAGCATTTTGCATTCATTTTAAGTCATTTGATTACAATAATCTATATTTAAGCTCTTTAATAGTTTAGAATATGTTTATGAAATCACTAATTCTAAACGATTGGATTACACATTATAATTATTCACATAATATACGAATTTTAGAATTTCTGAGTATATTTGAGCATTTCAAACGATTTGTATTCAATTTAAGTCATTTGACCACAGTAATCTATATTTATGATCTTTATATCTTTTATAATATGTTTCTAAACTAAGTTATTCAAAACGATTGGATTAACAGTGTAATCACGCACATAATGTGCAGATTTTAAAGATTCTGAGTATATTGGAGTATTTCAAGCGATCTTGCATGCATTTTATGTTATTTGATTAAAATAATCTCTATTTAAGCTCTTTATATAGTCTATACTATGTTTATGAGCTGAATTATTCAAAACGATTGGATTATACATTGTAATTAGTCACATAATGCGCATATTTTACATATTCTAAATTTTTTTGAACATTTCAATCGATTTTCCGTTCATTTTAGGCATCTGATCACAATAATCTATATTTAATCTCTTGATATAGTCTAGAATATATTTATGAGCTCACATATTCAAAACGATTGGATTATACATTGTGATTATTCACATAATGTGTAGATTTTACAGATTCTTAGTATATTTATGCATTTCAAGTGTTTTTCCATTCATTTTAAATTATTTGATCACAATCATCTATATTTAAGATCTTTATATAGTCCAGAATATGTTTATAAACTCGCTTATTCTAAACAATTGCATTGTACATTGTAATTACGCACATAATGTGTAGATTTTAAAGATTCTGAATAAATTTGAGCATTTCAAGCGATTTTGCATTTATTTAAGTCATTTCACCACAATAATCTATAATTAAGCTCTTTATAAAGTCTAGAATATGTTTATGAGTTCAATTATTCAAAACTATTGGATTGTACATTGTAATTATTCACATAATATGCAGCTTTTTCAGATTCTGAATATATTTGAGCATTTCAAGCGATTTTGTATTCATTTTAAATCATTTGGTCACGATAATGTATATTTCAGCTCTTTGTATAGTCTTGAATATGTTATGATATCACTTATTCAAAACGATTGGATAATAAATTGTAATTATGGAAATAACGTTCAGATTGTAAAGATTCTGATTATATTTGAGCATTTTAAGCGATTTTGCGTAAATTTTAAGTCATTTGATTACAATAATCTATATTTAAGCTTTTTATGTTGTGTAGAATATTTTTATGGGCTCAATTATTCAAAATGATTGGATTATACATTGTAATTATTCACGTATTGTGCAGATTTTACAGATTCTGAGTGTATTTGAGCATTTGAAGAGATTTTGCATTCATTTTAAGTCATTTGATTACAAATTTATGCTCTTTATATAGTGAATATGTTTATGAGCTTAATTATTCAAAACGATTGGATTATACATTGTAATTATTCACATAATGTGCATATTTTACAGATTATAAGTTTCTTTGAACATTTCATTGGATTTTCCATTCATTTTAAGTCATCTGATCACAATAATCTATATTTAAGCTCTTCATATAGTCAAAAATTTGTTTATGAACTCACATATTCAAAACGATTGGATTATACAATGTAATTATTCACATAATGTACAGATTTTACCGATTCTAGTATATTTAAGCATTTTAAGTAATTTAGCATTCATTTTAAATCATTTGATAAAAATCATCTATATTTAAGATCTTTATATTGTCAAGAATATGTTTATGAACTCACTTATTCTAAACGATTGCATTATACATTGTAATTACGCACATAATATGTAGATTTTAAAGATTCTGAGTATATTTGAGCATTCCAAGTGATTTTACATTTATTTAAGTCATTTGATCAAAATAATCTATAATTAAGCTCTTTATAAAGTCTAAAATATGTTTATGAGTTCAATTATTAAAAACGATTGGATTGTACATTATAATTATTCACATAATATGCAGCTTTTACAGATTCTGAGTATATTTGAGCATTTCAAGTGATTTTGCATACATTTTAAGTCATTTGATCACAATAATGTATATTTAAGCTCTTTATATTATTTAGAAGATGTTTATGATATCACTTATTCAAAACGATTGGAATATATATTGTAATTATGCAAATAATGTGCAGATTTTCAAGATTCTGAGTATATTGAAGCATTTCAAGCGATTTTGCATTCATTTTAAGTTATTTGATCACAATAATCTATATTTAAGCTCTTTATATAGTCTAATATATGTTTATAAGCTCAATTATTCAAAACGATTGGATTATACATTGTAATTATTCACATATTATGCAGATTTTACATATTCTGAGTATATTTGAACAATTGAAGAGATTTTGCATTCATTTTAAGTCATTTGGTCAAAATAATCTATATTTATGCTCTTTATTTAGTCTAGAATATGTTTATGAGGTCAATAATTTCTAAAATATTGGTTTATACATTGTAATTATTCACATAATGTGCAGATTTGACAAATTCAAAGTATATCTGAGCATTTAATGCTATTTTTCAATCATTTTAAGTCATTTGATCACAATAATCTATACTTATGCTCTTTATATAGTTTAGAATATGTTTATGAACTAACTTATTCCAAACGATTGGATTATACATTATAATTATTCACATAATATACGGAGTTTACAATTTCTAAGTATATTTGAGTATTTCAAACGATTTTGTATTCATTTTAAGTCATTTGACCACGGTAATCTATATTTATGATCTTTATATAGTTTAGAGTATGTTTCTGAAATATAAGTTATTAAAAACGATTGGATTATACATTTTAATTGCACACATAATGTACAGATTTTAAAGATTCTGAGTATATTGGAGCATTTCAAGCGATTTGCATTCATTTTAAGTTATTTGATCACAATAATCTCTATATACGCTCTTTATATATTCTAAAATATGTTTATGAGCTCAATTATTCAAAACAATTGTATTATACATTGTAATTATTCACATATTGTGAATATTTTACAGATTTTGAGCATATTTCAGCATTTGAAGCGATTTTGCATTCATTTTTAGTCATTTGATCACAACAATCTATATTTATGCTCTTTATATAGTCTAGAATATGTTTATGACGTCAGTTATTAAAATCAGATTTTTTTATACATTGTAATTATTCACAAAGTGTGCAGATTTGAAGAATTCTAAGTATATTTGAGCATTTCAAGCGATTTTGCATTTATTTTAAGTCATTTGATCACAATAATATATATTTAATCTCTTCATATAATTTAAAATATTTTTATGAACTCACTTATTCCAAACGGTTGGATTATATAATATAATTATTCACATAATATACGGATTTTACAATTTCTGAGTATATTTGAGCATTTCAAAAGATTTTGTATTCATTTTAAGTCATTTGACAACAGTAATCTATATTTATGATCTTTATTGTTTAGAATATGTTTCTGAACAAAGTTATTCAAAACGATTGGATTATACATTGTAATTATGCACAGAATGTGCAGATTTTAAATATTCTGAATATATTGGAGCATTTCAAGCTATTTTACATTTATTTTAAGTTATTTGATCACAATAATCTAAATTTAAACTCTTTATATATTCTCAAATATGTTTATGAGCTCAATTATTCACAACGATTGGATTATACATTGTAATTATTCACATAATATGCATATTATACAGACAGATTCTAAATTTATTTGAACAGTTCAATTGATTTTGCATTCATTTTAAGTTATGTGATGATAATATTCTATATTTATGCTCTTTATATAGTCTAGAATATGTTTTTGAGCTTTAATTATTCAAAATGATTGGATTATACATTGTAATTATTCACATAATATGCAGATTTTACAGATTCTGCGTGTATTTAAGCATTTCAAGCGATTTTACATTCACTTTAAGTCATATGTTGGCAATAATCTATATTTATACCCATTATATAGTTTATAATATGTTTATGAACTCATTTATTCGAAATGATTGGATTATACATTGTAATTACACACATAATATGTAGATTTTAAATATTCTGAGTATATTTGAACATTTCAAGTAATTTTGCATTGATTTAAGTTATTCAAAATGATTGGACTATACAATGTAATTACGCACAGAATGTGCAGATTTTAAATATTCTGACTACATTGCAATTATTCACATAATGTGCATATTATACAGACAGATTCTAAGTTTATTTGAGCATTTCAATTGAATTTGCATTCATTTTATGTTATTTGATGACAATATTCTAAGTTTATACAGACAGATTCTAAGTTTATTTGAGCATTTCAATTGAATTTGCATTCATTTTATGTTATGTGATGACAATATTCTATATTTATGCTCTTTATATAGTCTAGAATATGTTTATGAGCTCGCATATTCAATACGATTGGATTATACAATGTAATTATTCACACAATATGCATATTTTACATATTCTGTGTATATTTAAGCATTTTAAGCGGTTTTGCATTCACTTTTAAGTCATTTGATGGAAATAATCCATATTTATTCTCTTTATATAATTTATAATATGTTTATGAACTCATTTATTCGAAACGATTGGGTCATACATTATAATTATTCACATAATTTGCAGATTTTACAGATTCTAAGATATTTGAGTATTTTCAATCGATTTTGAATTCATTTTAAGTCATTTGATCACAATAATCTATATTGATGCTCTTTATAAGGTCTAGAATATGTTTATGAACTCACTTTTTCATAAAGCATTGGATTATACATTGTAATTTATTACATAATGTGCGGATTTTAAAGATTCTGAGAATATTTGCGCATTTCAAGCTATTTTACATTCATTTTAAGTGTTTGATCACAATAATATATATTTAAGCTCTTTATTTTATCTAGAATATGTTTATGATATAACTTATTCAAAACTATTGGATTATACATTGTAATTATGCATATAATTTGCAGATTTGAAAGATTCTGAGTATATTTGAGCATTTAAAGCGATTTTGCATTCATTTTAATTCATTTGATCTCAATAAATTATATTTAAGCTCTTTATATAGTCTCTAACTCACTTACTTAAAATGATTGGATTGTACATAGTAATTATGCACATAATGTACAGATTTTACAGATTCTTAGTATATTTGAGCATTTCAAGTGATTTTGCATTAATTTTAAGTCATTTGATCATAATAATGTATATTTAAGATCTATATATTATCTAGAATATGTTTATGATCTCAATTTTTCAAAACGATAGTATTATAAATTGTAATTATTCACAAAATTTGTTGATTTTAAAGATTTTGAGTAAATTTGAGTATTTCAAGCGATTTTGCATTTATTTTCAGTCATTTGATCCAAATAAGTTATATTTATACTTTTTATTTAGTCTATAATATGTTTATGAGGCCAATTACTCAAAACGATTGGATTACACATTTTAATTATTCACATAATATGCATATTTTACCGATTCTAATTGTATTTGAGCATCTTAAGCGATTTTGCATTAATTTTAAGTCATTTTGATCACAAAAATCAATATTAAACTTCGTTATATTGTTTAGAATTTGTTTGTGAACTCACGTATTGAAAACGATTGGATTATAAATTGTAATTATTCACATAATGTATGGATTTTACAGATTCTGAGTATATTTGAGCATTTCAAGCGATTTTTACATTCATTTTAAGTCATTTGACCACAGTAATCTATATTTATGCTCTTTATATAGTTTAGAATATGTTTCTGAACTAAGTTATTCAAAACAATTGGATTATACATTGTAATTATGCACATAATCTGTAGATTTTAAAGATTCAGAGTATATTGGAGAATTTTAAGCGATTTTGCATTCATTTTAAGTTATTTGATCACAATAATATATATTTAAGCTCTTAATATAGTCTAGAACATGTTTATGAGCTCAATTGTTCAAAACAATTAGATTATACATTGTAATTACTTACATAATATTCATATTTTACATATTATAAATTTATTTGAGCATTTCAATCAATTTTGCATTGATTTTAAGTTATTTGATGATAATAATCTATATTTAAACTTTTTATATAGTCTAGAATATGTTTATGAGCACACATATTCAAAACTATTGGATTATACATTGTAATTATTCGCATAATGTGCAGATTTTACAGATTCTGAGTATATTTAAGCATTTCAAGCGATTTTGCATTGATTTTAAGTCATCTGATGACAATAATCTATATTTATACTCTTTATATAGTTTAAAATATATTTACGAACTCACTTATTCAAAACGATTGGATTATACATAATAATTATTCACATAATTTGCATTTTACAGATTCAAGTATAAATAGCATTTTAGGCGACTTTACATTCTAATTCCATCATACGGATGGAATTAGAATAGAGGATTGAATAAGCCCTTATTCGGAATAAGGCTTATTCCGGATGCGTTTGGCAACATCCCGAATAAGCCTTATTCGGAATAAGGCTTATTCTACTTTTTGCCAAACACACCCTATATTTATGCTCTTTATATAGTCTAGAATAGGTTTAGGAGGCCAATTATTAAAAAAGATTGCTTTATACTTTGTAATTATTCACATAATGTGTATATTTTACAGATTCTAAATTTTTTTAGTATTTCAATCGATTTTACATTCATTTTAAGTTATTTGATGACAAGAATCTTCATTTAAACTCTTTATATAGTCTGGAATATGTTTATGAGCTCACATATTCAAAACGATTGGATTATACATTGTAATTACGCCAAAAATGTCCATATTTTAAAGATTTTGGGTATATTTAAGCATTACAAGCTATTTTGCATTCATTTTAAGTGTTTTGATCATGTTAATCTATATTTAAACTCTTTATATAGTCTAGAATGTGTTTATGAGTTAAATTATTCAGAATAATTCGATTATAAATTGTAATTATTCACATAGTTTACATATTTTACAGATTCTGAGTGTATTTCAGCATTTGAAGTGATTTTGCATTCATTTTAAATCATTTGATCACAATAATTTATATTTAAGATTTTTATATAGTCAAGAATATATTTATGAACTCACTTATTCAGAACGATTGCATTATACATTATAATTACGAATATAATGTGCAAATTTTAAAGATTCGGAGTATATTTGAGCTTTTCAAGAGATTATTCATTCATTTTTAAATCATTTGATCACAATAATCTATATATATGTTATTTTTTATAGTCTAGAATATGTTTATATGGTCAATTAATAAAAAAGATTGGTTTATAAATTGTAATTATACACATAATATACAGACTTTGCAGATTCTAAGTATATTTGAGCATTTCAAGCGATTTTGCATTCATTTTAAGTCATTTGATTGCAATAATGTATATTTAAGCTCTTTATATAGTCTAGAATATGTTTATGAGCTCACTTATTCAAAACGATTGGATTATACATTATAATTATTCACATAATGTGTATATTTTACAGATTCTAAATTTTTTTGAGTATTTCAATCGATTTTACATTCATTTTAAGTTATTTGATGACAAGAATCTACATTTAAACTCTTTATATAGTCTGGAATATGTTTATGAGCTCACATATTCAAAACGATTGGATTATACATTGTAATTACGCCAAAAATGTCCATATTTTAAAGATGTTGGGTATATTTAAGCATTACAAGCTATTTTGCATTCATTTTAAGTGTTTTGATCATGTCTATATTTAAACTCTTTATATAGTCTAGAATGTGTTTATGAGTTAAATTATTCAGAATAATTCGATTATAAATTGTAATTATTCACATAGTTTACATATTTTACAGATTCTGAGTGTCTTTCAGCATTTGAAGTGATTTTGCATTCATTTTAAATCATTTGATCACAATAATCTATATTTAAGATTTTTATATAGTCAAGAATATATTTATGAACTCACTTATTCAAAACGATTGCATTATACATTATAATTACGAATATAATGTGCAAATTTTAAAGATTCGGAGTATATTTGAGCTTTTCAAGCGATTATTCATTCATTTTTAAATCATTTGATCACAATAAGCTATATATATGTTATTTTTATAGTCTAGAATATGTTTATATGGTCAATTAATAAAAAAGATTGGTTTATACATTGTAATTATACACATAATATACAGACTTTGCACATAATTTCAAGCGATTTTGCATTCATTTTATGTCATTTGATAGAAATAATGTATATTTAAGCTCTTTATATAGTCTAGAATATGTTTATGAGCTCACTTATTCAAAACGATTGGATTATACATTATAATTATTCACATAATTTGCATATTTTACAGATTCTGAGTATAATTGAGCATTTCAAGCCATTTTGTATTCATTTTAAGTGTGTTGATCACATTAATCTATATTTAAGCTCTTTATATAGTCTAAAATATGTTTGTGATATCACTTATTCAAAAAAATTGGATTATACATTGTAATTATGCACAAAATGTGCAGATTTTAAAGATTCTGAGTATATTTGAGCATTTCAAGCTATTTTTGCATTCAATTTAAGAAATTCGATCACAATAATTTATACTTAAGCTTTTTACATAGTCTAGAATATGTTTATGAACTCACTTATTCAAAACGATAGGATTATATATTGTAATTACTCACATAATTTGCAGATTTTATAGATTCTGAGTATATTTGAGCAATTCAAGCGATTTTGCATTAATTTTAAGTTATTTGATGACAATAATCTATATTTAAGCGCTTTATATAGTTTAGAATATGTTCATGAACTCAATTATTCAAAACAATTGGATTATACGTTGTAATACGAACCTAATGTGTAGATTTTAAAGATTCTGAGTATATCTGAGCATTTCAAGAGATTTTGCATTCATTTTAAGTCACTTGATCACAATAATTTATATTTAAGCTCTTTATATAGTCTAGAATATGTTTAGGAGATCAATTATTCAAAACTATTGGATTATATATTGTAATTATTAACATTGTTTGCAGATTTTACAGATTCTGAGTATATTTGAGCATTTCAAACGATTTTGTATTTATTTTAAGTCATTTGATCATAATAATCTTTATTTGTGCTCTTTATATAGTTTAAAAATATGTTTATAAGCTCACTTATTCAAAATGATTGGATTATACATTGTGATTATACACATAATTTGCTGATTTAATATATTCTTAGTATATTTGAGCATTTTAAGCTATTTTGCATTCATTTTAAGTTATTTGATCATAATAATATATATTTGAGATCGTTATGTGGTTTAGAATATGTTTATGAACTCACTTATTTTAAAACAATTGGATACATTGTAATTACGCACATAATGTGCAGATTTTACAGATTCTGAGTATATTTGAGTATTTCAATCGATTTTGTATTTATTTTAAGTCATTTTATCATAATAATCTATATTTAAGCTCTTTATATAGTCTAGAATATGTTTATGAACTCACTTTTTCAAAATGATTGGATTATGCATTTTAATTATGCACAAGATGTGTATTTTATAGATTCTTAGTATATTTGAACATTTCAAACAATTTTGCTGTCATTTTAAGTTATTTGATCACAATAATCTATATTTGACCTTTTTATATAGTCTAGAATATGTTTATGAGCTTAATTATTCAAAACGATTGGATTATACATTATAATTATTCACAAGATGTGCAGATTTTATAGATTATGAGTATATTTGAGCATTTCAAACGATTTTATATTCATTTTAAGTCAAATGATCACATTAATCTATATTAAGCTCTTGATATAGTTTAGAATATGTTTATGGACTCACTTATTCAAAATGATTGGATTATACATTGTAATTATTCACATAATAATGTGTAGGTTTTATAGATTCTGAGTATATTTGAGCATTTCAAGCGATTTTACATTCATTTTAAGTAATTTGATCACAATAATCTATATTTATGTTTTTCATATAGTGTAAAATATGTTTATGATCTTACTTAAAACATGATGATATTGATATTTTAGTTAGATATTCACATTATTATTAACATATATAAAAAAATAATATAATAGAAACCAAACTTTAAATTATATAATAATTTATATTATAATATAAGGATGATTGATTTCGTAAAGAGGACAAGACAAGAAGATATATAAAGAGAGACAATAATCAGAGTTTATTGTAAATGATTGTACTTAAGTACTTAACCCTTTTACCAGAAAGACTGAGTAACTGTCATAAAGGTGTAATTAGCTAAACAACTCCAGTAATTTGTACCCACAAAGATAATTAATGCTCATAAAGGACGGAAAATATTATGCATGCCTCCATGTCAATTATTAAGCATGCAAGCCATAGAAATGAATTCTTAATTAGCATATTGCGCATACTAACCAAAAAAAAAAAGGGGTCGATAAGCAGAAATAAGCACAAAGGAAAAGGGACAAAAATAGGACTCCCAAAAAGTTTTTTTTTAATGTTGAATGCATCAAAGTTGAGACTTGAGAGTGTTCAAGTCGTTGCATCTAAATCTTTATTAGTGTTACTGTTACCAGATCAGTACATCAGGCCTGATTGAGTTTGAGGCTGACATAATAATTGTTGGGACAGAAATTATTGAATTATCAAATATTGATCTCACCAAGCTGCGGGACCCGGCCGCAGTTGGATGACAGGATTTGCTTAAGAACCCTTAGGCTTGCTTAATTAAATTACTGAGTTTATACGAATTTTATATTGGACGGGTTTTCCTTTTACAAAATGTTTGGCTAAAACAACACGGATCGTGGCGGATGGATGTATATTCTCAGCAAGAAGTTTTTAGTTTTAAAACGAAATTTTTATTTGATATATACATGTTTTTTTTTTTTGTTACATTGTGGCATGAAATGATGACTAATATTTCTCAAAGCAAGCATAGAATTGCCAAAAAAATTGGGACGCACGCACAGACACAGACGGACTTGTTTGGCATTTGACAATAAATCTGTTTCTTGTATCTCCAATTCTAGAGTGATAGCAATAAATTGCCGAAAAATTTAAAAATAATATTAAATTAATATAATATATTAAAAATAATATCAATATAATAATATTTTTTAAATAGTATCACAAGATCGGAATTTGGGATTCCGATCGCAATTACGGAATCTAAGATTCCGATCTTAGCTAATTATTCATTTAAATATTATTTTTAATATTTAAAGCTAAGATCGGAATTCCGGATTCCGATCTTAGCTTTAAATATTAGAAATAATATTTAATTAATTTATTTAATTAAATATAAATTTAATTAATTTATTTAATTAAATATAAATTTAATTAAATATAAATAATTATTTTATTTAATTAAAATATGAATAATTAAATTATAAATTTTTTAATTAATTTACATTAAAATTATAAATTTTTAAACAACCATTTGATCTGCGTCTCGGGTGTCGTCATCTGTATAGCCAATAAAAGACTCGGGAGTTTGTTGTACGAATCTTCCCACGATCCGAAAAGATGTTCGATTGCTTTCTCTCTCGCCCATGCCAAATCTTGTTATAAGTGGGTACCATATTCGGGTATTCTTTCTCCAATAGAGATTTCACACCCGGTAAGGAAATACCGACATCTTTCTTTACTGCATTTCTGATACAGTTGACAATAACTTCAGCCGTTAGATTATCATACGTGAAGTCTCCGGCCCTTCTCATGCATGTAGAGGTGTACAAAAAAATCGTGAATCCGTTCAACCCACCCGACCCGAACCGTTTTTTACCGGGTTAGGATGATGCTGGGTTGGGTACGGGTTCTAAGTTGACAAACCCGATACTTCGGGTTGGGTTGCGGATTTTGTACTAGTAAACCCGTGTATAGTTTAACCCACCTATTTATCATTATTTATTCCTCTTTGTCTCACTTTTTCTCATGTCCTTACTCAAATATCTCTTATTTCATGAAGTTTCTATGTCCTCCATAGGCATGCACGTCCTCTATTCCTCTCACAATGACTCAAAAGTTGAAAGATGATTCAAATGCGTCTCTAATTTTCCTCGAACTAAATTGTAATAGCCACAATATGATTTTATATGTATTAAATAAATAAATTAAATTTATATTTAATTAAATTAATAAATTAATTAAATTTATATTTAATTAAATTAATAAATTAATGAAATATTATTTTTATATATTATTTTTAATATTTAAATGAGTAATTAGCTAAGATAGGAATCCGGGATTCCGATCTTAGCTAAGATCGGTATCCGGGATTCCGTAATTGCGGTCGGAATCTCAGATTCCGATCTTGTGATACTATTTAAAAAAATATTATTTTTTTTTATATTATTTTTAAATTTTTCGGATTAAATTGAAAAGATCAAGCACAAGATTTTCTTCCTGTTGTTGGATTACAATTGAGAAATTAAAATAAGGCCCAAAAAGATTTCATCATCAAACTCAAGTCGTCAAAGTAACTTACACGTGTCGAGGGAGCTCACATCACAAATGTCGAGGTAGGAACGCAAATTTCCATTCCCGTAAAAAGGAATTAATGCCATACCAGGGCTGAAAACGATAGCCGTTTTCGTTTCGTTTCGTTTCGTCCGAAAAGGTACGATAACCGTTACGATGCAGAGACGACTAAAATTAGGTTTTTCATTCCTGCGCGCCGCTCTCTCTCTCCCTCGCACTCAAATCCTCTCTCTCGACTCCCTCCTCTTCTCACTGCCTCCCTCAGTCTCCAAGCACAGCCACCTCTCCTCACTGCCTCTCAGTCTCGATTCCCTCCAAGCAGGCTCTCTTTTTTTTTTCCTTCTTCTAGCAAAAATCCAAGGTAATTTGGTCTGATTTTGAACTATTTTCAGAACAACAGGGACCTAATTTGGCCTATTTTCGTACAATAACGCAACGATTAACACAACTGTCCAATTTCATTCTCGTTTTACACATTATGCAGGCATTATTACCAGGGAAAATATCTCGGACGTTTACTTGTAGCCATCTAGATCTCTTTGTGCTTACTCCCTCTCTCTCTCTCTCTCTCTCTCTCTCTCTGTCCCTAGGTTTATGCCTTGCTTATTCTAAAACCGCTGACCACAAGAGCAGGCTGCTTTTACCACTGCAGTTTGAAGAGATGGCTATCACCTCTTCACCTTGGGATTTTAGTTGGTAAGCGCAATCTCTCTCTCTCTCTCTCTCTCTCTCTCTGCAAAATTAAGTGTGAGCTAATTTTGTTATTTTGGCTTATTTGGATCTTCTGTTATTGTATTAATTATTATTTGTAGCATAGTGATGTTCCTTTAATCAATTTATTACTGATTCAAAACTGGTTTAGGTGCACCTTCTCATGCCTCACTACTGACACGTAGGAGCCAAATTTTATAGACAATTCTTTTTTAGCTTTTTATGTGAAAGAGGTTTTGGGTTTTTGTTTAAGAACTTGATACTCTTTATGGTTTGCTCTACTGTTGGTTCATGGATTTCTGTACCAGGCTCTGTGCATCAGTAAGATGGTTTTTTGGTACTGGTACTATAAAGTTTGTCAGCTGCAGAACTCCAGCAAATTACAAATAGGACCTTAAAAATTCCGCCATGCAGTACTGGTCTAGTATGGATACCCAAGTTTACAACATATGTACTTTGTACTGAAACCATATTTCTTTTGTCTCTGAAGTTTCAGATGAATTCATTTATCCGCTAGTTAGATTTTTCTTCTGAACTAATTATGGTTGTAAATATTCTTTTTTTCAAATTTTAGTGACTTTGAGGTAGATTTTGGATCACTTGAAAATGCCTCAATTGCATATGCTGCATTAGCTGTTGATAAGGAGGTACAAATTATTTAACCATTTTTCTGATTTACAATCTTTGGGAACTGCTAGATTGAATATCCACCATTCCAAAATTCTTTTTTTAGTTGGTATTTGTTAGGACTTAGTAGTTGTGCATACTGATACTCTCACCCCGAAAGTTGCTTACTTCAATTAAAGGATAACAGTAGCTTTAGAAAAGATGCATGAGCGGTTTCATATGCAAAAGCAATCTAGAAATTTATTTCTGAATCCAATATGTATTAATAGGGCTTGATTTCAAAGGGAAGGGTGAAATTTACTTCATAACTTGATTGTTGTGATTTAAATTTACAGTTGCAACCGGACAAGGTTAAAAGAGAAATATCAGTTTCAGATGGCAAGATATTTGTGTATACCTCTTTTCTCTTTCTCCATTTATATCATGCAAAAATATTTGTAGTTCATATATAGTTATCCTACACTTTCTGTTCTGAAGTAAAAACAAGGGATAGTTTGGGATTTCTCTTTTCTTTTTCTTCTTTTTTTTCCCTAAAAGAAATAGTCAGGAGCAACCGGTGAGGATTACTGAGGAAAATTTTTACAACAAGTGTGCACAGCATTTTCATAAACTGGTAAAGTTAGCTACATGTCTGTCTTGGACCTGACCAAGTATAGTACCTTTACCACAGTGTATGTTAGATTAATTGTACAAGATTTATATGCCCCTAGTAAATATCAAATATGTTATGCAATCCCCTACAAACTGAGACATTGTGTACTCTGAATGATAAGCACACATACACCTGTGTTACTTTCTTCAGAATACCCAAATTATCCTCCCTTTTCTCTTGAGAAGAGCAGTTGGTGCAAGGCCAGGTTGGACCATTTTTGAAAGAAGTAGGATGGAATAACAGATTATAGTATTACTAAATGAGTTACATATGCTTTTTTTGATGTAGGCACTTTGAAGCTGTGGAGGCTCGGTTTCTGAGGGCATCGTTTAGTTCACTGGTTGACCTCCTAGTACTGGCAACACAATTTATCGAGGAATATGGGGGTATTCCGGAAAAATGATTAGGATGATAGGATCTCTTTCGCCTTGTTGTATGAATAGGTAACAATGTTTGGTACTGTTTCCAAGTATTAAGTTTGTCTATTGTACTTGATTGAGCAATATGCATAGTAGTAATTGAGGGATTATCCATATCCATGCAATCCAAATGTTTTTCTTTGAATCGATTCCTGTTAAATTAACTCGGGAAATGGGGCATCATGAAGTGGGCTTCTTACGTGTCATGTTGAAGACGCATTATTAATTGATGCCCCATAAACATCAGCCACCTCTTGATTGGCTGATTGCCGAGGATTTGAGGTGTTATATAAACAAGTCCTTATTGGGGAAAAAAAATAGAATTGATTTTAATTTCAACGGTCTATGGTTAAATTGAATTAACAATTAGAAATTTTAGGACCCACATTAATTTTTGGATTTTTGACTTTTCAATTTTTGTACCAAATTTTTCTATTTAAAAAAATTTGTGTTGTGTTGAATATTTTATTGTAATAACTAACTTTAAAAATATTAAATAGTTCATTACGTTTTGAAATTTAACAAAGCTGATTCATATGTCAGTTTAAATTATAGAACACTGCCATTAATTTTGCTGGAAGAGACTCCTTTGCCGCATGAACCTTTAACTAATCATGCAGGTCAAACCATAAACGAAGGTTAAAATATTATCATATAAGCTGGCTAAATCATATCCTTGTTTCCATTACACCTTTGAATCCCTTATTCCTAATATGGTTTCTAGCCAACTTATACAATATAATATTCTGTTTTTAGTTACATGTTATACTTATCTTATAGCAAAACAAAGTATCACGGGGCAAATTATTAGCTAAACAAACATAGAGAAAGGGGTCAACATTTTGTTTAACGGTTTAAGAGCTGATCTAATGTAAATGAAAATTGAAGGAATAATTTGATTCTTTGGCAAATATCGAAGAACTACTTTAACTTAAATTAGAGTGCATATTTGAGTCCACATTTTCATAATTATTCATGAACATCAAAAGTTATTCCAATGCTTAATTTCATTGAGTGTAATAATTCGCAAAATTAGAGTAATTTTTCCATAGTTCTGATTCTTTCTATGTTGACTTTTCTTATGAACCTACATGGTATTAACATTAAATAGTTGGTTCTTTGTGAGTTGTTCAAGGTGTCTGAATGTGGAAAAGACACTCCCATTTCATTTTCACTGATTTGTTACATCATATATTTTCTTTTCCGCATAAAGATAGAATTAGCTCTCACGTTCCGACTACCAACTTTAGATATCCACACAAAAATTTAGCCAAACTTCAAATCCATATTCTCTCCCCCAAAAAAACGTTGCCGTTAGCCATGAGGTCAATCAGTGGCGAGGCCAGCCAATTTTTAAGCTTGGGCACACATGAATAGAGAATAATAAAACTAATATTAAATTAAAAAATAGATTGTTTTGCAACATATGTTGTTTTGGACCAGCTTGTAGATATTGCCTTTTTATGAACTCTTGATCATTTGGATTATAATCACTTATTGGTGGTCGAAGGCCCGGATCAAAAGGAACTTCAAAGTTTGAACCCAATAACGCTCGCTTACGACTCGAGTCTTGCTCCTGAGTTCCTTGGAGAGGTTAAGATGATTTTTTAAAATACCTGTTACGATAAAATTTGAATAATTTTAAATAATTTTGCTATCTATCTCTAAACATATTCA
Source organism: Rhynchospora pubera (assembly GCA_028095005.1). Lineage (NCBI taxonomy): Eukaryota > Viridiplantae > Streptophyta > Magnoliopsida > Poales > Cyperaceae > Rhynchospora > Rhynchospora pubera. The sequence continues at coordinate 47,331,325 of CM051460.1, forward strand.
TAATCACGATTAACAAGTACAAACTTATATTTTAATTTCAGCAAGCAACTAAACTTCAATATATAATTTGGAACTATGCACGATTTTTTTTTCCTACTTAAGGCAGAGACCAGAGAGCTACGCATAAGTCAAAACCATCTAAAAAAATTCCTTCTATAGTTTCGGCAATAAAGTCAAAATCATCCTTGATTTTTTATTTTCCTACTTTATTAAATTGAAATTCTTATTAATAAAATAGATTTCAGAAAAATTATCTTGTGCATTTGGAGTTCAGAAGTACATGCGCAGAGACTAGAGAGCCGGGCTGAAACACACGGCAACAGCGACGGAGCACCGGAACAAGTCGCAGATAGCGAGTGAGCGAGTAGGGAGGCGAAGTCGGAGATGAATTGAGAGACGAAGTTGGATCAAAGAATCCTCCACGAATAGAAAACCTAGGTCGCACCAGTCAACTCTTTACGGACTTTACTTTGCCTCAAGGAGGAGATACTCAAGGACAACTCAAGGAGGCGAACAAGTCGCATATAGAACATTCATATTATGATATATGATGGAAAACCCAAGGAGGAGATACTCTAATAATATTCTTAACTTTTAAATTCTAATTTAAAAACCATCAATATTGTGTTCCTCACAAGTTTGTTCATTTATCTATCCTTCTTATTTATTAAGTAGAATTTGTGAATTAGGTGCTGATAGGATCGAGAATTGTCATCCCCTTACATGAATGAGGCTATAAAGTCTGAGAACAAAGAGATAGCTAGCAAATCGAGATAAATGAGGTTCAGAGCCAAGATAGGAGGAGGACCCCTATCTAGCTTGAGAGGGGGGGACCATCCCATGAACCGGTGTCAGTGTCAGAGTTCATTATAACAACATCTTCGACAATCAACCGAGATTGTACAAATGGCAAAACAACCAACCTAGGTTGTACAAATGGCAGAACAACCAACTTAGGTCGTACAAGTAACTGAGCAACCAACCAAACAAGGTTATGACGAAGTCATGACGTATTGAGACGAGATTGTAGCGAAGCGATGACGAAGTCATGGTGAGGAGATTGTGAAGGGTAATGAAAGCATGACGTATTGAGATGAGGTTATATCAAAGGGTGCGTTTGGATAGGTGTGGGAAGAAGGGAAGAAGTGAAGAAGTGGGAAGAAGTATTGAAAAGTGTGTAACTTTGTGGAGAGTTTGGATTGTTTATAATTTTTTTTCTTCCCATTTTTCTTCTTTCTCTTTTTCTTCTCTCATCCAAACGCACCCAAAGCCATGACGCGGAGATGTTAAAGGGCAACTAAGTCACCTTAGGATAACTATCTCTCCTTAATATCAAATACCACATGCTATATGGTCAAGCGCCACAGAAGATCAGAGAAGGGGGTTTAGAAATCAAACCATTGTATGTTATACATGTAATTTCCAAAGACCATAAATAAAAAAGCTTATTATCTTCTATCTCTCTTTTTATCTATATTTAATACTTTTGTTGATTTACCACTTAAGCTAGATTTTGGATTATCAGGATTAGAAATTAAATCAATTTAAATTTTTGATAATGTGCATGACATGTATTATTTTTTTATTAAAAAATTAATTATGTTTCTATAAATAATAATTAGAGTATATATGTTGTATACTAATTAAATAAATAAATGTGACATGTGACATGTGGTGAAACATGTTTCAACCAACGAGTGTGACGTGGTGAAACGAGTTTCAACCAACGAGTTGATTAAAATTAAAAGTATATTACTACATCCATTATGAATTTATGATGCAGTACATGCAATCAACCAAACATATTTGGAATTCAAAGTATCAATTTGAGGGGTATATAAGATGTAACTTACTCTTTTTTTATTTAAAAAATGGTCATGATTTATTCTGTGCGAAGTGTTCTGAGACACGAAAAATTGATAATTCTGTTATGATGCCCGGTACCGATGGTTTTATGGTAGCAGTCGTTATATTCATTTTTTTTTTCCCTTTATTTTGGAACTTGTAGTTTTTCTTTATGAAAGAACTTCTAGTTATTCTCTATTTTTGACGAAACACGCGGCAGAACCATTATTTCGACAAAATAATGAGATTATAACCAGCAGATATCTAAAAAGAATTCTCTCAAGACCACCGATAGAAACTTGACAAAAATGTGAACTAGATCAGAAATAAAAGAATAATACACAAGGCTGGCTCCAAACATATGCCGAAAGGAGAATTTTGTAAACCCCCACCCCTCACCATGCTCCCGCCCATCCCAAAACAACATAGAACAATATACATAACTCTTCAAATTATACCCCCAAAGAAACTTCACCCAAAAAAATATAAAAGACCTCTCAACGCACCTTACGTCTCACCATAGAAAATGGTAAAAAGCATAAGCCAGAGAACCAAACCTTCCATACAATTACTTTCAATGCTAGCAACTTGCAACAAGGCTCTCCTTTTGAGTAGTAGTGACACGTAGGATTGCTTGGGCGCTGAGACGAGAGAGCTTTGCATGGCAAAACTCCTCCCAAGAGTTGGTTTTAGACTCGGAGTTGGGTTCTAATTGAACAGGAAGGCTTTCATCATCAAACTGTGAATAGAAGCCTTGTAATTCCAGTGCAAGGGTTCGAGCAGCCTCTCTCGATTCTGGCAATTGATCACTTAGTTGAGTAGCAGCTACTTGAATTAGCTTATCAATGCCATATGATTTTATCCCCTCTAGTCCCTACAAAATTTCAGATTTACATAGTTTAATGATAAACTTTTAATGAAGAAAACTTTCTAGTTCCAATTTCACATATGTTGCTGCTGTTGTTGTTGTTGCTGCTGCTGCTGTTATTGTAGCACCCAGTAAAATCTCATTTAATTGACCATAGCATCAACTCAATTATCAGATATGCAATCAAGCCTACCGAAACACAAATGTGTGTGCATCAATTAATCCTCAATTTAAGTTTTTTTAACATGCATTGACCCTAAATCTGTAATTTAGCCTCATTGAAGAATAGGAACCGATAGAGCAGGCATTCTTGATAATACAGTTTCTTATCAACCTACCTTTTCAATAATAAGTTTCTTCAAGCAGCAAAAGGTACAATAACACAGCAATGGTCTCCTGGAACAGAATTTCACGCTATAATAGTATAATACTATAATTTATGGATAACCAACCATCCTTACCAAGAATTTGACCAGATTTTAAGGAGCATACACAACAAAAAAAATTGTTAAAAAAATGAACTTACAAGACGAGGCACACTGCGACTGAAGCACATGCAAGCTTTTGCCCTTACGCGGGGGTTCCTATTCTTCAAGTAGGGCTCTAATTTCGGCAGCAAAAGAGATGGAGAAACCCAATTTGTCATGCTAATTAGGGCAGCTTCAGCTGCCTCACACACAAATTTCTTGTCTTGTGAAGATTTAAGGAACAATTGAACCAGCTAGAAAGAGCAAAGACAAAACAAAACAAAAAATAAGTTTAAAAACAATACAAAATCCTAATGATACCAAACAAAACAAACAGAGTTAACCAGTTTAAACAAATGTATGAAGCTTGTGCCAACTACTTTGCTCAATTATCTCTATGGCCAGTTCTCCAAATTATTAACTTTTTATAGAACTTCGCAGTGTCTCAGTTTTATATTTTGGTTTAATTTGAAATTATAATCCTTAGCTCAAAACGGCAAATGAAAAGGAGTTGAAATGAAAAAGAATTGGGCCTACCAATGGGTCGAGAGACTCCACAACAATATCACCGTAGCCCTTGAATATGTCAGAACATGTCATTATTGCTGTTTTGCACACAGCACTTCTAGGGTTTTTCAATGACTTGACCACCAGCAGTATCACTGCCGACCTATCAAGGAATACATAAGAAAATACCAAAAGTTTGAATCGATGAATAAAGTGACAAAAAAAATGTCTGTCCTACAAGCCAGTTGCACAAGAAAAATCCATGCATCATCTCCAGAACCTTTCTCTTCTAGTCAGTCTCTCATAAACAAAAATTTGAAACAAATCTGAAGAAAATGGAACCAAATAAGCCAGCTAGCTAAATCTTCAGTATGAACTATATGACATTCAAAAGTCTGACTTTCTTTGTTGCAACTAAGAGTCTCCCAATTATAATGCAAATTCTGGAAGTGATCTGTGAGTGTGTGTGAGGGGGAAGGTGGGGTGCGAGGTGACATTTGACAATGGATACATGCAGAAATTTAAATTCTTTATAGGAGCTTACAATTGCTCTAACAACTTCTCCTTGTGAAAAAGGGAGATCTGGCGCACATTGTTAAGTCCTTCGCATATTGTGACCCAATCTTTCGATTCCAGCCTCGTCATTAGTGTCTGTTATATCAAATTGAAATTTGCATTACTGCCGTTCCATTGGAAAGAAGTTCAAAACAAAAAGGAAAAATATCCAAGCACTGAAATCTAATACAAAAACTTAACAGAAATCACACATGTTGAATTTTTATTTGTTTCAATTATCAGAGGGGTCTACACACATCTACAATTACATTGGATGGAATTACACCAGAGGTCGTCATCAATTTCCTCTCAAAATCACTCAAATTACCTTATGTCCAAACTAGTCTTTCTATCTATCTTTATATTGAAAATACAGACAAATATGAATATATTTCTAGCATATTCAGTCCAGTATAACAAATATCACATTAAGAGGATTCAACCAAATAATATCTAAAATTACAGAAAATTATAAAAAACTCATACAGTGTGTTACCAAAAACTCTGTGCTGTAGTAATTTTAAATTTTGGATAAATAACAGTGAGTCGTTGACACATTTGGGAAAAAACTAAAATCGAGTGGGGGCAGATTCAAAACAAAGTCCAGCGATCAATCTGTAAAATGATGCGTAAAGGGCTGTCCTCCTATAAAATCAACCCTCTTATAATTGCGCACGCATACAGTTCAAAAAATTTATCTAAAGGTAAATAATGCTTGAACAGGGACACATCACAGATAAGGTCCAATATATCAAGAAGTGTACATACAGAAAACCAGATTGGTAAAGTAACCCAAATGCATGAAACTAAAGAAAGGTTACGAGTATACGGTAAAGTTAGTTACACACAGGAGTATACAAATGAAAACCATACCATCATGCATGCATCAACATCTTCAATTTCTGTTAACTTTTCAGACTCGATATACTCCACATCTATGCTAACAGCTTCTGAACCATTGCTGAAAGATTCTTTCTCATTCAAAGGCAACTTATTATTGGCTGATATTGCATTACAATCATTGGCTTTTTGCAAACCAGCTTTTGTAATCTTCCCTTCAGATAGAGGTACTATGTTAAGATCTTTCAGTGCACTGTCTGACATTTTTAGCTGAAGAAAAAAGGAAAAGGAAAAAATGCCATCAGAAGATTGCACACAGTAACATGCACTCCTTTCTCCAAAGATCATGTCAATTTCCAATTGAGAAAAGTTACATATTGATGCATTAAAAGGGCTTAAATTAAAAAAAATGCAAAATATTATATAAGGACAGCAATATGAAGTCTTTCGGCAATTTACCTTAAATTTTCTTTGTTTACCCAAAGAGTAGATTCCTTCAATACAAGTTTTCACTCTTACAGATATTTTTCTATTTACAGGTTCAAAATTAGCATTTCATCTCAAATTAGGGGGTCAAAGTGCCATGCACTAAATGAAATTTATCTGTCTGCCACAATGTAAGTGTGTCGGAGACCTTATTCTCAAAAGGAAATGTCAGACAGTTGCTAAAATTGTAGTTTGAACCTAAATTCCAGTCTAATTAGGCCTGATAAAGCACAAATTCCCCCACAACTACTAAAGAAAGAAAAGCTAAAATTCCAACTGAGATAATGCAAAATACTACTTACTAAATGGAGTTCCTTCCTAATTGCAAAACCCTTTTTGGTTCTTACACTCAAACCCCATCAAACACCTTAAGCGCAACAATACTAAATCTAATCAAACTAATAATGCCAGTAAAAAGAAAAAGAAAATATTCAGATCTAAAATTCTTACGACAATGCAATCGAGATCCAGAAATGAAGAACCCAACTCGCCTTCTTCAAAACCGCCTCGGATCTAACCAACTACAAAAGAAGTGTATAAGAAAGACTGAGGTCTAACAAGAGATCAGAGAGAGAGAGAGAGGAGAGAGGGAGATGTTACCAGTAGATGGAAGAAGCGACCAACACTATAGAGGGCGACAGACAGACAGAGAGAGAGAGAGAGAGAGAGACAGCGCAGTTCAAAAAAATTAGAAAAAGGAAAGGGGAAAAAAGAGGAATAGAGAGGGGAGAGGCGCAGAGACAGCGACTCGTGAAAGGAAACACGCGGAGTTATTTTCGGAAGCCTTTGTGGGAGGGAAGTAACATTATTAGGGAAATGAAATACACAGATTCCATTCATGTTAGCTGGATCCGGAAATATTATTTTTTTCCTATTAAATATATTATCGCAAAATTTAAATTAAATCTGTATTTATATATATTTATTTATACTTAATAAAGTAACACATGAGGGAAAGTTTGAGCTTTCTTTTCCTTGATGAAATGAAACATGGAACATGCTATGGTGGATCAGCTTTCTTAGCCTGATTTTAGTCATGATCAATTATTGATAACCATTTATAAGTCTAAACAAATTATTTTTTTTCATCATCTATATTAAAATATTAGTCTCCTCCAAAATTTGCCAATAAAATTTGATTTCAGAATGTTATAATGGAACATTTTGCGGTGGACCACTTTTTTTAAAAAATGTTATCCGAGTCCGTATCGATTATAATTATTTATTATTTATATTTATGATTTACTTTTCAATCCATAACGAGATTTTCCGATAATTTTTTATTTCAGAAATTGTTATTTTTTAATGCTGAGTTAAATATAACTTTTTCTTAGTTACATTGCTAAAAGATTTGATTAGTTATTGGTAAGAAACTGACATATCAATCATTTTCTTGGTATCAGTTCCAAAAGATAACCAATTTTGTTTTATTTTTTCTCTTTTAAGTATGCATCTTCTTTTCTTTATATAGATTATAATATAATAAAGCGGACTAATATCTCAATCAAACTCTAATTACTGCCGTGTCTTTTTCGCATTAGGTGAGAATTATTAAAACAAAGGTAAAGTTACCATTTTTGCTTTATAATAGAGAAATCAATCATTTTTTAAATGAATTTTATAAATTCTATGAAAAAGATGGAAAGTAACGGTTTTCATGAGAAATCATGAGGATAATCATTCGATCTTTGATATTTACTTTTTGGAATCAATAATGACCTTTCGGACAAAGCTGGTAGCCATGTAGGGTTTCAATTCAAGTGCTGGTGCTACTTCTAGACATGTCTAGGGGCTTGCAGCGTACTTGACCATTTCTGAGCTTCCCGTGAAGAAAATAAATAAATGGTCTCAAGCTCTCAATATTCGGATGATTTATTTCAATTATTTCAATTATAACGATATCATATTCATTTAATTATTTTATTAAAGTTTTATAAAAGTATACATATAAAGGAAATTTAAAAAATTACTTGTGTCTCAATATTAAATTATTGTATAAAAATATAAATGTTTAACTCTAGGAGTCAATAATGAAATTATAGTTATGGAGATTAAATATAGAATTTCTCAGAAAATTGATCTTGTTGTCATAAAGATTTGTAAGCATATTTGATGGAAAACAGGTATGATCCGCAAACTATGTATCACACCAGTGGCGGATCCAGGATTTTTTTAAGCCCGGGCACAATAAAAATTAACTATAATTTATATTTTTAATTATTTAATAAATTATATATATATACATTTTTTTTAAAATATTATATATACATATATAATTTTAAATATTATAGACATACACACACTTAATAAATTATTAAATTTTGCAATTTTATTGTTTTCATTCTAAATTTAAGACCCTGATTATTTTCTATATTTTTATTCTCATTGCTATAGTTGATTGCCCAAAAAAAAAAAAAAAGAGTAAACGAAGAAAGCTGAGGAGAAACATGCAATATTTGATCATAACTTAAAAAAAAAAAAATGGATGATGTTCATCACATTTCAATTTTTATATTATAAATCATGCATTCAACTTCAAGTACCATATAGCTCGTGCACGGGATTGTCGTGTAAAACACATAAATATTGAACAATTTGTATAGGAATTTAAGAATGAAACAAATAGTTTTATGAACCTTCCAGTATAGTATAAATCTAAAAATAAAACGAGAATTAGAAAATAATCTAAAATAAAATTTAAGACTACCAAGAATTTATTTATTTAATAAAATTTGAAAGGTAGAAAAGATAAATATAAAAACTTGGTAAAATGAGAAACAAATTTAAATAGAATCAAGTACTGGGATCGGTTAAAAAAATGGTAAGATGAAAAACATTATAAAGACAAAAGAAAAGAAAAGAAAAGATTACAAAATCAAATTCGTTCATTCTAACTTTGCAAATTAGTTTTAGTTTCCAAATGGGAAATTTTTTTATCAATGACAAAAACACCCTTAACAATTTTAAAAAGGACAAAGCAGCCTCTGAAATTTTAAAAAGAGCACAGCTATAGCGGCAATAGCATTACCGCTATAGTCCAGCCTTATAGCGGTAATGCTATTGCCATTATAGGGGCTATAGCGGCAATGTTATTGCCGTTATAGTATTTTTTCTTTTTTTTCGGCTGACATCTCTTTATTTTTTTTTATCTTTGTGCCGAGTAAAGAAGGTAGTAAATACTAAATAGGGTAGATGGGCATGCATTAAATGGGTTGTAAATGCATTGTATTTTTTATTTTTTTTGGTCTTCAGCCGAGAGAAGACAAAAAATTTTTAATGTAAATAGGATACATCTCTTTTAATGTAAAAAATTGTTCATGAGAAATGTTAGTAAAAAATTTTATTTTTTTTATAAATTATTTAATGAAAATTATTGATGAAAAATGGTACGTGAAAATGTTATTTAATATTTAATAGGAATTGTTGATTGGAAAATGTTGGTCCATGTTTGTTTTTATTTAATAGAAATGGTTGATTGAAAAATTGTTAATAGAAATTGCGGAAAAAATACGAACAAAATAATGTTGAATTATGGAAAAAAAAATACCTGATATCTATTTCATTCATTCCAATATAGGTCGAATATGGTGATCTATTTAGTGAAAATTATTCATGCGAGGATACACTATTTCATCATTCATTTCCAATATAGGATACACTATTTCAGACATTAAAATTACGAGGATACACTATTTTTCAATATAGGTCGAATAAAATTAAATTCTTATACGATAGACTATTTTACATTAACATTTATTCATTTTATAACCATGACTCCATTTCACATGCAAAAATTAACACGATTTGACACGGCACGACTAACACGCAACACGAACATGAACCAACATGACACTAACACGCAACATGATTTTTCAGTTGTGTCCTGTCGTGTTGACACGTTGTGTTAGAAACTTTTTCTTATTTTTTATGTTAAAAGATTAATTGATGATTTTTTTTTCTAACTCATTTCATTATTGTTTCAACAGATTAAAAAAATAAAATATTTTAAGAAAGTAAATAAACATTAAAAAAGAACGAACAGTTATAATTTGAAATTTTAATATAAAATTAATTTAAATATTTTTTTAGAAAAATAATTTAAAAGAAGAAGTATGTTTATGATGCTATTTATGATAATGTTAAAAATTAAATACGTGTTGTCGCATCGTGTTAGTTCGTGTTGCGTGTTCGTCGTGTCGTGTCAAATCTTGTTGTTTTTTTCAAGATTGCCAACACGACACGATTATGACATGACACATAACACAATCGTGTTAATACGACACGACTAATTTATGACATGACGTGTCAACACGACACAACACAACTGACACGATCGTGTATTGTCGTGCTGAGTGGTGAGAAGAGGCAACACGACACGCATTCTGACACGACACGACTGACACGATCGTATCGTGTCATATTGACACGTCATGCCAGAAAGACTATTCTACAAATTTAGTATATATATCAGTATAATTAAAATTGCCAGAATATTTTTGTTAAAAGATTAATTGATGATTTTATTTTTTTAGCTTATTTCTTTGTTGTTTGAACATATTAAAAAAATAAAATATTTTAAAAAAGTAAATTTAAATTCGTGTTGTGTTGCATGTTAGTCGCGTCATGTCAAATCGTGTTAATTTTTTAAAATTACCAACACGACATAATAACACGATCGTGCCGTGTCGTGTCATTTTGAAGACAACTACATACAAGTAAAATTAAACAATTAAAAAAATATTAATCATATATATATATATAAACAAAAGTAAAATTAAAAACAAAATAAAACATTAAAACGAAAAAATGGCATTAAAGTGAAAAGTAAAATGAAAAAAAAGGAAAGTCCTATAGCGGCATTAGTATTGCTGCTATAGGCAAAGTAAAATGAAAAAAAATAATAAAATACAACTGCGCTATAGCGGCAATGCTAGTGCCGCTATAGCTGTGTTGTTATTAAAAAAATGATACTCCTTTGTTCTTTTTAAAATTATTAGAGCTATTTTTGACTTTAATAAAAAATTTCCTTCCAAATGTTATGAACATATAGGCCCAATTTAAGGAATAAAAAATCAGTTTGCTTTTTTGGTTGAGAAGAATATCTTCAAGGCTGGGCACCAGTATGAGCAAAGCCCGGGCACGAGTTCTTCCGTCTTTATATCAGACCTTAATTTTTTAAAATCATGCCCGGGCACGTGCCAGGGGTTTCCCTCACTTGGATCCGCCCCTGTATCACACCGACTAAAAAGAAGTCCATGTTTTAGTCCTCCAATCTTTGATTATATTAAATATTGTTGGTGGTTACTGTCTCTACTTGTATGATTTCAATTTTCTTTTTGTGTCCTCGAAGAAAAAAAAAAGTTAATTTGGGGCTTGACTGACTGAGCAAATCGTTGGGTAAAGTTCACATGGGTTGGAATTGTGGTTTACTTGGATTTAATTTTTTTATTCCAAGTTTCCAACCATCATTTTTATAAGTGTATTCCCATATCAGAAAGTAAAAATGCACTCAGGCTCAGTTCCCCCCCCCCCCCCCCTGTCAGCTTCAGTTATTGTATTTATTTTACTGATGATGATTATTATTATTATTATTATTATTTGACATGCGATCCATGAAAGCAACGGATACTTTTTGACATATGCCTATAGAATGAAAAGAAATGCATTGGGAATCTCAATTACTTTTGCAATTATTATCTAATATTGGTAAACAAAAAAAAAGTGCTTACAGAATTTTCACACTTTTGACAAATTCTTCTCAGTGGTTATGTATCCTAGAGGTAACGGCTTTAATTTCTGCTAGGTGCAAAAAAAAAAAGTGTATATATATATATATATATATATATATATATATATATATATATATATATTTCACAGAGTGAACTATTCTTTTATAAATAAATGATCTTATTTAAAAAGAAAATCTCAATTACTTTTGCAATTATCTTTCAAATAATATCAAGCTATCATATCTATGTAAAACCTAACTTCAATTCGAACACATTTGGTAATTAGCATTTTATTTTCAGTCCCCTAAAATGCTTTGGAAATCAATTGTTATTACTAGCATTACTATTCACCGATACTGTTTAGTAAGCAAGATCACTAAATTAGAAGATTGTAATAGATATTGCGATTATCACATCAGTATTAATAATATACCTGTAATTAGATAGCTGTTATGAACTTATGATTGGTCGTTGCAAGGATTGAATTTAATCTATCATATTAATATTCGACGGTTGAATGGTGCTAATGTTATCCTATCTGGCAACAGATGAGGCCAGAAACTAATATAATATTTGATCTGAAGTGGGTTATTTAAACCATGGGCTGGCTATAATATCCATCTCCCTCCGATGGCCCATGTTTCTATATATATATAGCTATGGCTGCGTCTAAAATGATCACAAAAATGGTCGATTTCGATCGTTAACCGTTTCATTTCAAAACGAAATTGATCATTATTTGCATTAATCGTTTCATTAAAAATGAAACGGTCGAAATCACGAAAATACCATGAAAATATATATGGACAAAACCGTTTTAAGCTTTCGTTAATCGTTTCGTTTTTAAAACGTAACAAAAAATCTTAACTAGTTTGGTTCGTTTTGGACGAAAGGACGGTCGAAACGGTGACCGTTTTCACCCCTATATATAGCATTATTCTCTCTTATATCATTGTGATTGTGTAGCGAATTCCATGAACCAAATAAATGATCCGTCATAGCATAAATTAAGGGAAAAAATACACTCAAAAAGTAGTTCAACGATATCTTCAAAAAACAGGGACTCCTAAGCTGTCAGTCTGTTAGGAACTTTTGACCTTTAACTCTGCAAGAACAACCAAACTTACAAACAAATAGTTTTTAGTACAATTTAAAGAGCACTGAATATCTAGTTTGAGCTTAAGGTTGTCAAAAATAATTATTTATATATTAATTACTTTATTAGCATATAAGTGTGAAAGTTTAATAACCTTTTGCAAATTGCAAACACAAACATCTGTATTTATAGTTTGACCAAAACATAAATTCCGGATACTAACTCCAGTTGTTTTAATTACAAGTACAGTAGCTTTGCAAATATTATTACAATTGCAAGTTGATGTGTAATTGTTAGCGAGCTAATGATATATTATAAATTGACAGATTACAGCACATAAAGTCAACATATTAGTTACATTAAAACTTACAAGATGTTTTATTTTAGATCTTATTCTGTTATATGCTCCTGAACCTGAACTCTGGAAGGTGCTTTGGGCACGGTAAATATCACGGGAAGCAGCGTAATATTTTACGAATGACAAAATTGCCCTCGAGCTGTCAACTCCCTTTGGAAATCTTCTATACTCGCTGTTGCTATTTACTGCCACTTCGGCTCTTCCAATCTCTCCATCTCCATTCAATCGGACTCTAATAAGTAATAACTTGTTGGGTGATTGGGTTTAAAATTTTAAACTTCAAACTAGACAGTTTGAGAACTAGATAACACATATAAAGCAAAGAGAAGAGGAACAGTAGGACCTCATGCCTAACCCTATTTTATATTAGTCAATTTCAATTTTCACCATCTTTACAAAACATTTCATTCCATATATATAAAATTCAATTTTACGGAATGTATCCCTAAGTAAGTATGAACTGTGAACTCTGTTCCAAAATATAAAAGACACACCTTAATTCATGGAACTTCATGATAACAATATTGCACTCTTGATTCAATAACAGTAGTTTAAATTTACTACAAGTTGCATCTTCCATTGATAGTTGATAGACAATAAAACAACTAAAGAGAAAACCAATAAAAACGACTCAGAGAAAATATCAGGCCAGAACAGAACAAAGCTAGGTTTAGGAATTAGGGAAAGAGACACATGGTAGGTAGAGAAAAATTAAGTCTAGAAAAAACAGCTGCAGAGAGAAAACACCAGGGTTGAAGGCACTATATATGGTGGCTTGATAGTGAGAAACTGCTAATATCGAATCTGTTCTGCTCAGTCAATAATCTTCCATGTGTGGAGCATAATCATATATTTTGTATTCTTCTTCTAACTCATTGTTCATTTTTATGTCAAAAAAAACTCATTGTTCATTTGGGTGCTCTGATTAATTACACCACCAATGCATTCCGATCTTGGATGACTGATGGGGAGCGAGAACAATTGTTATGGTCGCATAAGAAAGGTTAATCCATCATAGCCTCATAGGGCTGTCAATCGGTACCATACGGTAGAAGGTATTTTCATATCCATATTCATTAAATTTTTTTTTATCCATACTCTACCCATACTCGTTAAAAATGACTTTACCTGCACCCTATCTGTATCCCTTAAGAATTAACCGTAAGAGTAGAATAACGGTCAATAATGGATAATGATAATATTATTATTTTAATAAAAAATATATAATGTGCTAAATAAATAACATAAAATAAATATACAAGTATAATATTTAGATAATATTTTACATATAACAAAAATTATGAAATTTATTCTCATGCCAATTGACATTAAAAAAAAATCTATATAACTAATTATAAATTATAATATAATAGAGTGCAAATTAATTTTTTCATCGATCAACATAAAAAAAATTTCGATGAAGATCAAAACCAATACCATATCTTACAAAATATGCTAATTACGTGATTATATATTACATATGTTTGTAAAATTTACCCATTAGATAATGGATACAAAATAGTCCTTATCCGCACCCATATCCGTTAAGTTAACAAAATTTTTTCTTTATCTATACACATATCCGTTAGTCTAACGAAAATAAAATCTTACTCATACCCGTCTTATTGAATGTGATACGGGCAGGATAAATGGATAAACATATTTTATTGACAGCCCTAATCCATCATGTAGCTGTAGCTGCTTTCATTAATTGTGTAGTCGGTAGTCCTATAGGACCTATACGCATGAAACCATCAGGAGATGCTTCCAATAATTGAGCTTCAAAGAGTTGGCCTGAGATGGATCTGGGTGACCCCTGTTCAATTGCATTTGTTCGGTTCATGTTTCCAATTTCGAAGACCTCAGGAGCAGTGGCGAAGAAATTGTTAGTTGAGAAATTTGTCATGGTGCTATTTTGGCCTTCATTGTGTCGTGCCGTGTAGATGGAATTGTTGGTAATGGCTTCTGGTTGAGGCTCAACCAGTTGGCTAGCAGCTGTCCCGAGTGAACTTCTTGCTATTTTAGTTAAGTTCCATTGGAGCTGTAAGCCATCAGTGCTAGGATGATCGAGTATGCATTCGTTTTTGCTCTGGTTATATTCTTTGATGCTAATATTGTACTCATATGGACTAGCTATGTCTTGACTGTTCGATGAGCCTGGCGGGTGAACTGTAATCGCATTTTCTGGAAGAACAGCAGTTGGTGGGGTCAGCAAAGCTCCTCGACCGAACTTCACTATCACCTCACTTAGGTCTCCAGCGTTTTGGTTATAGTTCATTTCAGCCATCGCCTATAGGAAAGCATGAAAGTACTGTGAACAAATTTAACTTTCAAATCTAAATTGTTTAGAATTAAAAAAAAAAATTAAAGAACCGAAGTATAGTCCAGTGTTCGATGTGTGAGCAATCAAAGTGAAACAAACAAAGAACTCTCATTGACATGAAGCCAAGTCCTTGAAACTTTCCTCACAAATTATATAGGAATTTGGTTAGGGGTCAATAAATATTACCTCGAAATTATTGCTTTGATTTTGGGCCGATCCTTGACTAAAGAAATGCGGCGTGTTAATATCTGAAAACGCACAAAATGATAAAATACATATATAACGGGATTAACGGCAACTATAAAAGGGCTGTCTGGATGTGTTGGGAATTTGGGAAATTTTCAATTTCTATGCATAAATTTATTATAAACAATCCAAACTTTTCACAAAGTTACACACTTCCCAATAAATTTATGCATAGGAATAGAAAATTTTCCAAATTCCTCAAATTCCTAAGCGATCCAAACGGCCCCAAAATTAGTATTACAACTTTAATTAGAGAAGCAGTAACTATAAAAAATTAGTCATTAACAGTAAACAAATCTTGCTTCAAGAACCCACGTGAACGACATGACTTACCTTGCTTTTGTGCTTCTTCTTGGCTTCGACGAGTAATTTTGCACAAGGCATACTCTGGCTGCAACAGAATGAAACGATAAAAATTTAAGAATACAATTTGGAAGTAAGCAAGCTATTTATTCCTTTGAAAACTAGTCAATTTGACATTATAATTACCCTTTCCTCCTTTGGTGTGAGCTCAATCATGGTATATTTGGGAAGTTCGTTCCCACCATTTGCACTCTTCCCTTTAGGTTTTCCTGTAAGCTTGTAGCGAACTTCCATCCAAAGAAGAGTAGAGGTCTTATATTCTTTTCCCTGCCGAGCATTCCAACTGCGATGTCCTGATGTTTTTCGAATCGCTCGACGACGCCCACTTTTACTGTAGTGCAGTTGTGTAATTATCCATGTTTCGTTTCTGTTTGCGAATTCTGACTCCCAATTATCTATTAGACACAAACGTAATCTTATTTTGCTTTAATTTGAAAATTAATGAAAACTAATATATTCAACTCAAATTAATGGCAGGTAATATGTTTTACCTGCGATAAATCCATTGGCATTGTAAATGTTGATGATTCTAATGTCTTCGAATTTTGGTGGCAAACCCATCTTTGGAATCCTAACCAGGTTATGATAAATTGGTAATATCCTCCTGCGTAAATACACACCTGTTTGAAAATACACACCAAGTCCCCAGTTGTCAACTCTGCTGGCGCAGTGGCGCTAAGTGATCTCAAGCCCCAACCAATTGGAAGCATGCTAGCTTCTATTTCAGAATTCTAGCCACCCCAGGGTTGTGTTTCCTGTGGGTCCGAGTATACAGTACATCGTGTGGTCTGCATGCATCTTTCTATACACATCCTTTTCATTTGTGAATTCATATATGTATACTGAAAGTTTTTTTTGTATATGATTGATTATTAAATAATAATTTACGACGTATCTTATATAGACAATGTAAAAAACTCTCACATTAGTTCCTTCTTTATTAATTATATGAAATGAAGTGATGCTAGCTAATTAAGTTTTATTAAGGGAATTAATTAGGCAAGTAACGCCAGTTAAAAATAAGTTTATTTTATAATTGAAATGAAATTATTATTTTACTTTCAAAATTGGTCAATAATATCACTCATACGTACACAAGAACGGAACAAATTATTGCAAGCACTTTAATACAAAATATATAAATCATGTCATTTTTTCTACAGAGAGGAAAGACCGGAGCAATCAAAACATTAATATGATCATGAAATTTTACTTGCGTTACAGAATTTTCACTTATCGTTCGCTCTGGCTTTTCTAATTCTATTACAAGGTCAGAAGTCATAAACCTAGTACGTAGCAGATCAGAATCTAACCTCTTCTATTCATCAAATCAGTTAGAGAAAATTAAAGGGATTAGTTAGTAACTTAGTATATATACCAGCTTTCTTTGGAACAGATCGCCATGAGCCTTCGCCATGCGCAGCAATGTACTTGAGTAGAATATCGTCTTCTTCAGCTGTCCATCTCTCTTTCTTCAACCCGGCCCACCTTGTCACAACACGGCGCTCTCCCCATTTCTCTCTCTACTTTGAGATCGTGTTGGTGTTTAGACTTTAGAGAGCTAGAGAGAGAGAGAGAGAGGTGAGAGTTGAGTGAATCCAAACAGGTTGGTGGGGGTGCGGGAGGGGGGGGGGGGGTGTTAATATAGGCGATAGGCGATGAAGAGAAATGGACAAACAATTTTCTCCAGTCAATGGTCAAATTGAGATGCGCATGGAAAAAACGGACTGGCGCGGGGTTGTGAGAAATGGAGGGGATGAAATCATGAAAGAAGGATTAGAGATTTTTTCTTAAAAATCAAAATATATATAGAAATTTAGCGTCTCGACTAGTCTATATAAAAACTCATAACTTTTATTAAGCCTCTAATTTTTTCATCTAAACCCACAACTTTACATGAAATGGAAGGGATGAAATCATGTAAGAAGGATTAACGATTTTTTTCTTAAAAAATAAAAAAATATCTAGAAATTTAGCGTCTCGACTAGTCTATATAAAAACTCATAGGGTCGTTTGGATAGCCTAGGAATAGGAAAAATTTTCTATTCCTAGGCATAAAGAATTGGGAAGTGTATAATTTTGTGAAAAATTTGGATTGTTTATAATAAATTTATGCCTAGGAATAGGAAATTCTCCAAATTCCCACTTGATCTAAACGGCCCATAACTTTTATTAAGCCTTATGACTAATGAGTTACGAGTAAACTAGATGTAGGTGCCTACAAGTTTTACTCAAAAAAGAAAAAAAAAAAAAAGGAAAGCAGATACAGGTTTAGTTTCCTCGATATCGCCAAAAAAAAATAAAAAATCCCTCCCTTGCACTCTGAGAAATCAGAATGACCAACATCTCAATAGTTAATTTACGCGATAATCAGATCTATAAGGTCTGATTATACTTTGGCCGTTTGTCAAGGTAGGGAAGCAAATCCTACAAATCATGTTGCACAAATTAGGACAAACAATATCTTAGATATATAGATATATAATAAATAGAAAAACAACAACAACAAAATTAGTGAGAAACCTCTAGAAGACGATCTGGTTGAACAATGCCGGTCCATGTGCGCATTTTCTGGCCGGTGTTGGGATTGATCACTAGAATTGCCGGTAGAGTTACCAAGTTATAAAATGTGCACATCATCCTTCCTTCACTCATGGTGTTATACACCTATAACAAGTTTACGCACCTTATAATATCAGGTTGAAATTTATTTCAATATCTTCAAATTGGCTCAAAGCACCTAGGATGTGAGCATTTCAGTGGCTCTCATAATGTTAGTTAGCTAGAGTTCATGCACAATCTAATTAAGTGAAGAATTAGAGAATATACATCTGCTAGTTTCCTCTGTTGTTGTGTATTGGGCTATTGGCTACCTACAGTTCTACCTGCCTAGAGACATCTTAGCAATTGAAATATAATATCTGCAATTTTTTAAACTAGAATTTTGTGGTTGCATAATATTCCTTTTTTTCAGAATATATACTGACCTGCCAGAAGAGAAAATTAGATCGTATTATCTGGCTCAAAGTTTCATTTTGCCACGTATCTCGGTTAAGCTATTTAAAAGAACGACAAAAAGCACATAAATAAGTTAAGTTCATGATTTTATTATTCAAGAACATTAAGGTTAACAATAAAAAAGGAAATTCACAATGTGAGAGTTGAATTCCTCCGTGGACTGGACGTTAACCAGTAACCACTTTTCTTGGAGAGCAGCATCCATTTTAACCTTCATGTATGCAATCACGGAAAAATGCAATTAGTAAGCAAATTAAGATAAAAATGAATAGACAAAAGATACTGAAATAGTCTTTTTACCCTACTTGTTCAGCACCAGTACATCCCAAATTCATTTGAATGGGCATTTCTTAAATTATTCCATAAACAAAAATGAATCAATATATATTTGAAAAAAAATGCAGTCATACCTTCTTGAAAGAACCGCTGTACATGAGAGCAAAGGGAGGTTGGTACAAAGCAGCCAAGTTCATAGGGGAGGAATCAGCAGTAGAGGCAGTGTTCTGGTCAGAGTTCTGGCCAGAATTCCAAACAGCCAAAGTTTTTTGCCTCATTTGCTTCTCGAACGCCATAAATTGATGATGTTCAAGACTGAAATAATACAGTGCAAAATCACATAGGTGTGTGCAATATTAGAAAATTAGAAAAACCAATAATAATATATGTATAGCATTAATTTTTCTGAAGCACTTTTTATCTACACTAATTGGACCGTTCCTGTATACTTGCCAAGACTTGGTCGTTTACTCGTTTATGATCTTCTTCCCATAATAAATTTATTGGTAAAAAGTGGTTATTCCTTATTTTTTATTCCGGGAAGAAGCCATCCAAACGGAGCCAATATAATTAGAGGAATTTCTATTAGATGTTATCAACCTTAACCTTACATTACATCATAAGAAGGCATAGATTGCTGTCTGGTATTGTTCTAACATTCCTCTTTCTATTAGGGCGTATATAATTTTGTCAGTTGATAAAATAAACTTTTACTTGAGACTCTTCCATCAATATATCTAGCTACCTAATTGAGCATGGGCATAATATTATTGTGAGAACCAATATATAGAATATCCAAAGTGCCAAACAAAAAGAATTCGTTACCACATCTGCCACGTTCTAGATGTTATTCCATTTGAGCCTTCAGCTGAATTCATAACATAAAATCAATAAGCTAGACCAAAACGATAGCATATCAATCAGTCGCTTATATAGATTCACTACAATCCAGTAATATTTTAGAAGTGAAAATGCAAGACAAGCTTCATGCTAGTTTATGTTTGCGTGGGATGTTAGCGGTTATTAATAATTTGTGTGTGAATTAATTAGCTTCATGTTTTATTTAGACTACTGACGACACCTCTTCAGCGTGCCTTGTGCGTTGTGCCTTGTGTTGTGTTTTAATGAAACTTCGCTTTTGTGTGTGTTTGTTTGTTATATTTTGTTACTTTCTAGGATGGTCTTCTCTATGCAAGCGCAAAGAGCATTCCTTTCTTTCTTTCTCTTTTTTTTCCTTTACTTTGGATCGTAAATACTTTTGCCGGCTTGATGAATTAATATATATGTAGATTGTAGTTTGTAGAGTTAGAATTATAATTTGAAAAATTGTACAGGCCCAGGGTCCATCCGAAATTTTTTTTTTTTTCAGACCCAAGCCCCTTATATTTCCTTGCGTTTCTTTCCGGCCCAACTTCTTCATTCTGCTTTTCTTTTACGGCTATTATAACTGTCATCGCTGAATAAACCATCCCTGTCATTGTTGTTGTATATTACAAATGTTCAGTTTAATAATAATAAGTGTTCAATTAACACTACGGGAAAAAGGACCTTCTGTAACGACACTTCTGTAACGGTTTTTGAAATAACCGTTACAGAATAGTGAGGCATTAGGTGGGAAAATTGGCGCCACAAATCTGTAACGGTTATTATTAAACAACCGTAATAACATTTCCGTCATGGTCAGGGAAAAAAATGCATCAACCTTCTGTAACGGTTGTTGGATTAGAACCGTTACAGATTTCTTATATTCTGTAACGGTTATTATCTATCAACCGTTACAGAAAAGAAAAAAGAAATATATTAATATCAACCATCTTCTGTAACGGTTATTAGCAAATAACCGTTACAGTAGGTTAACGTTTTTTTTATTTTTTTAATGATTCTGTAACGGTTATTTTCTAATAACCGTTACATATTTTAGCACGAATTTTATTAATGTTTTTATGATTCTGTAACGGCTTTTTTTTTATATTTTTATGATTCTGTAACGGTTATTTTTTAATAACCGTTACAGAATAGTTTGTTCTGTATTTAGGTCTTCTCCCCATCCCAACAAACTCACAGCTAGAGCGCCGCATCACACTCTTTTCTGATCTTCTCATTTATTGCGAATTTGTGGTGGTGGCTTCACTCCAAAAAAATAGCCAAAAATTTCTAAAAATTCTGAAAAAATAATAATTAGAAAGAGAATAAGAAGGAGAGCAGATTTAAGGTAAAAAAAATTAAATTTGAACCGTAATTTATTTTTTACATTTTTTTCTTATTTATTTCGATTTTTTCATTAATTTAATGGTTATTTTTGTTTTTTTATATATTTCAAGATATCATTGAATAGGAGAAGATCTTACATCGGCCGGATAAGTCGCACGATTCAACGGATCGGAAGGCACACAATTGAAAGTATATTTTCATGAACTCCTCTTTTTTTAAATTATTTGCATTTCGTTAATAATTTGCATATATATATATATAGGCATGAATTTCGTATTGTCATATAGGAACCAAATACCGGAACTCAACTGAATTTAGGTCATTGCCCGTCCGAGATTAATCCATTAGGGATTAATCTCGGATAGTACTCCCGGTCGGGAGTACTGCTCTTTGGATACGATCTGTCTCATTTAGGACAGCGAGTTATACGTTAGATGCAATGTGTTGTCTGAGAAAAATTCGGCGGCATTTCCCTTGTGTTCCCACGGATACGTACGCACGAGCAATCGTGTGTTGGCGTATTCAGGGAACATAAGAGGAAATGCTGCCGAATTTTTCTCAGATAGCACATTGCATCTAACGTACGCTCGCTAATGAGACAGAGTATCCAAAGAGCGGGCTAGGATGGTGACCGGTCCGAAAACCTAATATGACAAATTGGTCCGAAACCCTAATAATTTGCATAAATTTTATTGTTCAGATGGATCGGACGTGGATGTACTCAAGTAATCGATGCTCGTCTACATTTTTGAGAGGACTTGAAGAATTTATGGTTTGTGCTAAAGAGAATTTGAAAATGAAAGAAGATGATAAAATGTATTGTCCTTGTCGTGTTTGTCAGAATTTGTTGAAGTGGTCTAATTTTGAAGAAGTGAAGGCTCATTTGATTATAAATGGATTTCAACCGGATTATAGTCGGTGGACACTCCATGGAGAGAATGGGGGGGATAGTACTAGCACAAATGTATTGGATTCTGTGTATGAGGAAGAAAATGTATCATTGGATGATGAAATTGATGATGTCAATGTATTTGATGATGAGAATGTAGATGATGATAGAAATGTAGATAACTCAGAATTTAATGCCGATTTAGATGAAATTGTGAACAATGTGGATGAAAATTTTGTTGATAATGTTGAAATTTTTGGTATGTTACGTGAAGAAGATAAAATAGCTTTATATCCTGGTTGTGAATTGTCAAAACTTAATGCTGTTTTCAAACTGTTCAATCTTAAAGCCAAAAATGGATGGAGTGATGCAAGTTTCACATCTTTGCTCAAACTATTACATAAAGAATTTCTTCCAAAAGATAACCAGTTGCCAGATTCAATTTATAAGGCTAAAAAGATGTTATGTCCTTTAAAAATTGGAGTTGAGAGAATTCATGCATGTCCAAATGACTGCATATTATTCCGGAATGAGTACGGAGACTTGCATAAATGTCCAAAGTGTAATGCGTCACGGTATAAACCGAGGGACGATCAAATTGAAGATGAAGGTAGTAAGGGACCAGCTGCAAAAGTGGTGTTTTATCTACCAATAATACCAAGATTTCAGCGGCTTTTCTCTAACGCGAAGGATGCCAAATTGTTAAGATGGCACGCAGACTGCAGGAAAAAAGGCGATGGCATGCTCAGACACCCAGCAGACTCTCCAGATTGGATAAATATAGATATGGAATTTGAAGATTTCGGCAGTGAACCTAGAAATTTGAGATTGGGTTTATGTACAGACGGGATGAATCCTTACGGCAACATGAGTAGCCGGCAGACTACATGGCCGGTTTTATTGTGTATTTACAATCTTCCTCCCTGGCTATGCATGAAAAGGAGATACATGATGATGCCCTTGTTGATTTCTGGTCCCAAGCAACCAGGTAATGATATAGATGTGTACTTGGCTCCATTAATAGATGACCTTGGTGAATTGTGGCAGAATGGAGTGAAAATATACGATGCACACTCTAGAAGTGAGTTTAACCTCCGTGCCATGATATTTTGCACAATCAATGATTTTCCTGCATACGGAAACCTGTCAGGGTATAGGAATAAAGGAGCGAAAGCGTGTCCTATTTGCATGGAAAACACCCATTCTGTGTACTTGAAAAACTCCAGAAAAAATGTTTACTTGGGACACCGGAGGTTTATTAAGAACCGCAATCACCCTTACCGTCGAGACAAGGAAAGGTTTGACGGTACTGTAGAAAAAGACAAGGCCCCAATACCGTTATCCGGTTCAGGGGTGTATCGACAGGTGAAGGACATTAATGTAAAATTTGGTAAGAAATTTGCAAATGAGATACCCAAGGGGATATGGAAGAAGAAGTCTATATTCTGGAATCTTGAATATTGGCAGAGTTTGGAGATTAGGCATTGCTTAGATGCGATGCACATAATAAAGAACATATGTGAAGCTTTGATGGGTTGCATGTTGGAAATTCAAGGGAAAACTAAAGATGGCGTAAATGCGAGGAAGGACATGGTTGAAATGGGGATCCGGCAAGAACTAGCGGCACAAGATAAGGGAAAAAGTCGAACTTGGCTACCTGCAGCACAATTTAATTTATCAAAGCAAGAGAAAAAAAGCTTATTAGAATGCCTGAAATCTATTAAGGTTCCTACTGGTTATTCCTCGAATATATCAAGAAAGGTTTCTATTAAGGACAACAAATTACTTGGTATGAAGTCACATGATTATCACGTCCTACTGACCCAGTTACTTCCGGTCGCAATTAGAGGAATTCTAAGGGAAGAAGTGAGGAAAACCATCACTAAGTTGTGTTTTTTCTTTAATTCCATTTGCTCTAAAGTGATTGATCCGAATAGTTTGGACAAGTTACAAGAAGGTGTTGTACTAACCCTATGTGAGCTGGAGATGTACTTTCCGCCATCGTTTTTTGACTCCATGGTGCATTTGACCATTCATTTAGTTAGAGAGATAAAAATGTGTGGTCCTGTATTTCTACGATACATGTATCCTTTCGAAAGAGCCATGGGTCAATTGAAGGGGCTTGTTCGTAGCCGATCTAAACCAGAAAGAAGCATAGTGGAAGGATATGTGGCCGAGGAGGTTATTGAGTACTACACCGATTATTTGCAGGATGTACAACCAATCGGTCTTCCAAAGTCTCGACATGAGGGTAGACTTGAAGGAAAAGGTTATATATTAACTTCCAATGTTCACCTTATTTAGCACAAATGTTCACTTAAAGCACAATATTTGTTCACCTTATTTAGCACAAATGTTCACTTAAAGCACAATATTTGTTCACCTTATTTAGCACAAATGTTCACTTAAAGCACAATATTTGTTCACCTTATTTAGCACAAATGTTCACTTAAAGCACAATATTTGTTCACCTTATTTAGCACAAATGTTCACTTAAAGCACAATATTTGTTCACCTTATTTAGCACAAATGTTCACTTAAAGCACAATATTTGTTCACCTTATTTAGCACAAATGTTCACCTTTCAGGTACAATTGGAGCTAGTACTCATATACCGGATCTTGCAATGAGAACCAAAGCACATATGAAAGTTCTCCAACATCTTGCTATTGTGGCGCCTTACATCAATGAACATCTAATCGAGTTACGTGAACAATACCCTTTTTACACCGAAAACTTGATTACCATAGAGCATGAAATAAAATTTGTCCAATGGCTAGAAGATAAAGTACAGTCCCAGTTGAAAGAAGGAACAAAGGTCGATGAAACCGTGAAATGGTTATCAAGACGTCCTGATGCCGTGGTCGAGACATACCAAGGGTATGACTTGAATGGATTTACCTGGTACACAAGGAAACAGGATGGTAAAAGTGCTGTGCAAAATAGTGGAGTCACTGTTGTAGCTTTATCTAGTGATAATGTTAGGTCGGCTACTTATTATGGGTGGATCGAGGAGATTTGGGAACTAGATTACCTGAAATTTAAGATACCCTTATTCAAGTGTGCATGGATCGACAACGGTCACGGTGGAGTTAAAAAAGACAAGATGGGGTTTATAACTGTTGACTTCAATAAAAGGGCTTATCGAGACGATCCGTTTATACTTGCAAATAAGCAAGCAATGCAAGTTTTTTACATTCAAGATCCGGCGGATAAGAAAAGACATGTTGTGCTTCAAGGTAAATGTTCATCTTATTTAAGTACAAATGTTCACCTTATTGAGTACAAATGTTCATCTTATTTATTACTTGCCACTTTCAGGAAAAAGACGTATTGTCGGTGTTGGTGATGTCGTAGATGAAGAAGCATACGACCACTTCGAGGAAATACCTCCTTTTTCTATCGGTATCGACGATACATCACAGCCAGTATCGATCAGTTATAGGCGTACAGATAACACCGAAGGCGTGTGGGTCGATACGCGGAGGAAAAAAAAGAAAGTAGCTACATAATCACATGTGAGTTAAAAAACTAATATAAATTATTCTTAACATATATGTGCTAAATTGTTATATATGTTAATATTTTTATTTTTATTTTTGCAGGTCATTAATTGGTGAAATTTAACATATATGTGCTAATTTATTTTTAATTTTTGTTTAACATTCTAAATTGTTGAACTTATTATTTAACATTTTGTTGAACAATATTATTTAACATTTCAAAATTATTATTTGTTGAACTTAAATGTAACAGTCAGTCAAAATCACTTAATTAAATTTTCAAAATCACTTAACCAACACCGACAATCAGTCAAAATCACTTAATACCGAAATAAAATTCACAGGAAAACCTTCTGTAACGTTAAACAAACAAAAAGTTAAAAAAAATGAAATTAAAATAATCTGTAACGGTTATTAGCTAATAACCGTTACAGAATGTTATATATATAAAAACGTTTGGACTTCTGTAACGGTTATTAGCTAATAACCGTTACAGATTAGACCTCTTCTGTAACGGTTATTAGCTAATAACCGTTACAGAATGTTATATATATAAAAACGTTTGGACTTCCGTAACGGTTACTAGCTAATAACCGTTACAGAAGAGTAATCTGTAACGGTTATTAGCTAATAACCGTTACAGATTAGTTGAACCCTTTTATTAAAAACCCATCCTGGCGTCTCTTCGTCATTATCTTCTAAAAATCGATCGAGCCTTTATTCTTAAGCCCCTCATCTCGACAGAAGCAAAACCCTAGCCTTTCTCGACAGCTCTCGCGCCTCTCTCTGACTCCCTCTCTCGACAGCTCTCGCGCCTCTCCCATCTCAGGTAATCCCTCTCTCATCTTCCTCTACCTTCCCATCTCATTCTGTCGCTCTCTCTGACTCCCTCTCTCCCCTTTACAGCTCTTTCTCTCGATCGGTCTCTCTCTCCGATATCAGGCAACACTACTCGGCTCTCTCCCCTCTCTCTCAGGTAATCCCTCGCTCTTTCTGTTATTCACTCGATTTGTCTCTCTCCTCTTCACCCTATTCACTCGATCTGTCTCTCTACTCTCGCAGGCAACTCTATCTATCTCTCTCTCCGCTCTCAGGCAATACTCGACTCGGTTCTCAGGTAATCCCACTTTCTTTTCTCTCAAATTTTAATTTTGGCTTGATTGTGGCTGTTTGTGCAAAATGCAAAATTGTGCTGAAATGCAAAATTGTGTGCTGAAATGCAAAATTGTGGTTGATTGTGGCTGTTTGTGCTTGATTGAAATATATGCTGAAATGCAAAATTGTGGTTGTTTGTGCTTGATTGAAATGCAAAATTGTGGTTGTTTGTGCTTGATTAATATGTGCTGAAATGCAAAATTGTGACTGTTTAATTTGGAAAAATGCTTAATTTTAGGGACTGTTTTGCAACAATATGTGCTGTTTTGGGACTGAAATGCTTAATTTGGGGTTTAATATGTGCTGAAATGCAAAGTTATGACTGTTTAATTTGGGAAAATGCGTAATTTTAGGGACTGTTTTGCATAAATATGTGCTGTTTTGGGCTTAAATATGCTTAATTTGGGGTTTAATATGTGCTGTTTTAGGGACTAATATGCTTAATTTTGGGCTTTTTTGGGGCTAATATGCAAATGTTATTACTAAAATTGATTATAGAGATGTGCATGTTATTTCTTGATAATTTAGAATTTAATTTAATTAGATATATATGCATTGTGAATTGATTATGAATAAGGAGTTAAGAAATTTATTTAAAATGAAAATTAGATGGAGAAGGATCAAAACGACAATAAGGTGGGGGAGGAATCCAAGGTGGGGGAGGAAACACCTAAGGTGGTGTCAAAAAGGGTCCCGTTTTACGGACCTCTCAAAAGAAGGGCTGTGTCGGCTGTACGTCGTCTTCCTCCAGGCTGTGAAAGGGGTCCTGATTTTAGTATGGGAATTAAAATAGATGAGGGATCCAGTGAGAATAAGGAGATTCTGAAGGGGCCGGTTCCACGAGCATTACCATCGGCGATTTGGAACCGAGGAGTCAAAGGTATTTCATGGGAAGGACTGTGGCTACGAAGGATAAAGGTACTTACACATGTAAATACTTATTATATATGCTAACTTCAAATTCTGTTTTGTGATTATTAATAAGATTTGTTTGTTGCTTGTTAGATACTTACACGTTCCATAGCTCTGATTCGTCGACTATTGAGGCATTCAGTCGGTTGAGTGCCATGTCTGGTGAAATCAATTCCGGATCAATACCAGAACAAGAAATCTTAAATCGGGCGGTTGACAGGCCAGAACATCCAGGAAGAATCAGGGGATATCCTTTATGGACCAAGAAGGAAGATGTGTATAAAAGAAAGCCTAGAAAGGATGCGCATGAAGGATGGATGGCACCAGACCAGATTGAAGAATTGATGAGCAGGGTTGCAGCTGAAGCCGCTGAGAAAACCAAAAGGGACTTGATTCACTCCGAGGAGATAATGAATGCGGCGAGACAAGAAGCTTTTCAGGTAATCCTTTTTGACAGTCAAAATGTAATCAAAATGAATGAAAACTATTATTCATCATTCGGTTGCTTGATAATTTTCAGGAGGTGAAACAATGGTTGGCCAGTAGCGGATTGCAGTTTCAAGCTCCGCAACAATTTGTGACGCCGTACCAGCCATTCGTTGAAGCTGAGGTAGACTCAGGAATGCCAAACGAGCAGTTATTCCGAACGGTTGCCTCAAGCTATATGCCTCCGGATCCGAGAAGCGTTGTTCAGGTTCATATTGATCACTTTTCTCTTTTCTATTTAGATTTATGTTTGGCTTAGCATTAGGGTTTCTGATCGAACTGAATTTCAGGAAGAAACGCCGTGCGATCTCTTTTCCCTTGATCATCTTAACCAGAAGATTAAGGTGGCCGAGGGAAATATTATTCCGAGTGTTGTTGGTCAGATCGTACACGGCGTGCCACTAACTGATCAACAACTCTATATCCATCTTCTCCGAGTAGGCGATGATTTTCGTCAGTGGCAAGTCCCAGGTAGGTCAGATGAGCTATTAGGAAATAATATAGGAGGGCGATTCCCATGGCCGTCATTTTTGGTGGAGATAGGCCACAAGGTATCGTTTTATTTAATTATGATAATTTATTTCATCCATCTCTAGTAGAACTCACTAATTAATTATGTGATGACATTGAATGCAGAGTTTGATAAAAAAGAAGCCAGATGCGAGCAAGGCGGTGGCGAAAAAGGTGATCGAGAGTCCAAAGGTTCCAAGTGCAGGTTCATCCAAAACCTAATTAGTTCAATTGATTGTTTCAGGGTAGATTGTTGCTCAACGTCGAATAATCTATTCTTTTGTGTCTGATTATTTCAGGGTCGATTGTTGCTCGCGATCCGCTACTTGAGCAGGATGCAATTGAAAAGCTTACCCCATCCGAACGAGAATTGTATGAACTATTGATGCTCCAACCAGAGCTTGAGAAAAATTTTGAGTTGCACCAATGTGATGTTTGGGGTACACACAGCGGCGAGGTTAAGTTCAACGTTGAATTGTGCGACATCCTCCAATGCTTTAGAAGAGAATCTCTAAACGTGTCGATCGTCAAGTTGTACTCTTGGTATGAATTTTCAATCTTTAAAATATTTTTTTAAAGTACCGTATTCAATTGGAGGTGAAAAATGTATGAATTAATATCCGTGAGTGTAGGTTTTGGATGAATGAACTTTCAGAGGGAGAAAACAACATCACCGTATTAGATCCAGAGATGTTGTCTGCTCCTAAAATCAAACAAGAACAAAACCAAGCTGCGGACTACTTGATGAAGTCATTCGCGCAATATTCATCCAATTATATGGTTCTGCCTTATTTACAAGAGTAAGGACAATTATAACTAATAAAATATCAATTATCTCGTTTACATGTTTGTTTCATTTTCATGAAAACAATAATCTCTATTCTTGCAGCTTTCATTGGGTCCTTCTTGTTATTAATGTCGAGAAGCGCACCGTTCAAATAGCAGATTCTATCGAGCGCAAGAATCCAAAGATATTGATTAAGGGATTCATAACCCAGTAAGTTTTCGTTTCTAAATGAAATTTTGATATTGAGATAAGGACTAAGTACGGTTCTATTTAAGCTATTAATGATATTGTATGCAGGATATACAAGCGATACCTTATGGAAAATGGAAAATATAATGCAAGGACCCGAACAACATTTGATTGGTACAAAATTCAGGTACGAGACTTAAAAAAATATATTAGCTACCTAGGGTTTCTGAAACTGTGCAAAATCTTAACTATCTTTCTTGTTGGATCTTTAATTAGTGTCCGATACAAAAGGGCTGCACAGAATGTGGATATTTCACAATGCTCGCCATGAAAAACGTATTATCTTATTGGATAGCAATTCAGGAAATACCTCATGTAAGTAACTTATTCTTTTAACTAATAACATTTGATCAAACAATTAGATTTTAGAATTTCATGATCTAACTAATAATATT
Organism: Rhynchospora pubera; assembly: GCA_028095005.1. Taxonomy (NCBI): domain Eukaryota; kingdom Viridiplantae; phylum Streptophyta; class Magnoliopsida; order Poales; family Cyperaceae; genus Rhynchospora; species Rhynchospora pubera. Next base: position 47,361,399 of record CM051460.1, read on the forward strand.
TTTGACTTGTTTATCATAATATGCAGATGATCGACCCGGTTGGAGTACCATACAACAAAGAAATGATTGATGGTGTCGTGACAGAAGTTATGGACTTCATGCAAGGGGTATTATTTTGATTAAAATGTGTTATTTGATGACTTGTCATGTTTGATTATACTTGTGATATATGTAAATACTTTGTTTATTGTTTGTGTGATATGCATGATTATATATGTTTGATATATGTGTGCTTTGTGATATATATATATATGCTGCATTTGTTAATGTAAATTGGGTACCAATTTGGTACCAATTCGGCTAGCAAATTGGGGCTAGCCAATCAAACAGGCAAAACTCAAAAAAAAAATTAAGACTTTTGTAACGGTTATTAGATAATAACCGTTACAGAATATTATAATTTCATTTTTTTTTAATTATAAATATTATCTGTAACGGTTATTAGATAATAACCGTTACAGAATCAAGTCTTCTGTAACGGTTATTACCTAATAACCGTTACAGAAGTTCTCCAAACACCACACCTGTTCCGTCCACAATACCATAACGGTTATTAGAAATAACCGTTACAGAAGCCAGTCTTCTGTAACGGTTATTATCTAATAACCGTTACACATGTTCTACAAAAAACAGTACCAGATTTTCCCTTGCGTATACCATAACGGTTATTAGATAATAACCGTTACAGAAGAGGGGGCTACTGTAACGGTTGTTGTCTAATAACCGTTATAGATCTGTAACGGTTATTAGACATTCTGTAACGGGGGCTACAGTAACGTTTCGTGTACCGTTACAGAAGTCTTTTATTAACCGTTACAGAAACCAAAATTTCGCATAGTGTAAATACGTCAAAATCGCACTAGAATCAGAGTTGTGCGTGGGTCAAGAGGTGCGCAGTGCGCTAGGAGGCATGGGTAGAATCGGAAAAAATTTAATTTGAATCGGATCGGTTCATTTCCAATTCTAATTTTTTCATGTATTTTTTGTCTGGTTTGTGACTCCTTCGCTTTGTTTTTTTTCTTATAACAGTTATATTTATGTTGCAACTAACTGAACATTTATATTTAAATAACTCAACATTTGTACTTATTAAATTGAACATTCGTATTTACTAAACTAAACATTTATACTTAATAAAATAAACATGTTTGCTCATAACATTTATATTTTTTATTGCAACAAACTGAACATTTATACTCAATTAACATAACATTTGTACTTAACTAACTGAACTTTTTAGCAAAAATAAAAAAAAAATAAAATGAACATAGTGAACATAGCGAACATTTATAAAACAGTGAACAATTTTACTACAAAGTGAACATTTGTATCTATTAAAGTGAACACTTATAATAACGATATGAAAAAAAATACGCGCTAGGTGAGTAGAGGAGATAAAGCGCTGGATGAGTAGCAATGACAATAATTAATTTCCTTTCTTTTATATTTTGTTTTCTCTGATCTTATATTACCCCCCCCCCCCCCCCCCCGCCACTTTCTCAACTAATAAGCAATAAGCAGTTTGGCCGGTGCCCCGTACCAATACCACCTGGAACTCAAGACCTCAGTATTTTCTCTTTAATGCGTTTAAAATTTTTTAGCAGTCTTCTATTAAAATATTAAAATAAATACCTTAATTTGGATCATAAATGGAGATTGGTATGCACGTTGAGCTTTATTATAGTTTTTCGGTTATTCATACTATCGAGTATCAACTACATAACTTGGCGTCTGGTACCAAAAGTTGTGCAAAAGGAGGGGAAAGAAAAACGAAGAAACGAAGAAGAAAACATCGACCAAGCAAACTTGATTCCTCGGACAATGTTACTGAGTTTTGCGATGCTATTATATATTTAAAAATTCGGTTTCCATCGAAATATGCAGATTCTGCTCTGCGAGTCTGTGACAGCATTTCTATTTCCCCTTATTCTGATAGTACAAAAACATTTCAGAAATTTTAAAATCTGTAATTGTTCCTTTTTGTTTCTCCTAACATAAAAGTGCACTCCTCATGTTATAGTTAATTAATTAATTGTAATGCTTACTAATTCTCATTTTATATTCAATATGTCGTTTAATTAAATCATTCAAAAGAAAATAGGAAATAAATTGACTTATTTCTTATTTGGTAACACTTGCACTAAATACGATATAGTTGATTACAAATAAATTCTTATTTATTGTGGGTAAAATGTTACTACTATGCTTGTGCTTGTGCCATTGCTCTCCAAAACGGCACAAAAGAGTCAGGGAGTATGAGATGAAGATGCATATTATTTAATGTAATTTACGAAAGTCTATGTACTAATGCAAAGTTACATGGGAAATGAAAATCAGTAAGTGCAAATTGCCAAATTGGAGGTGTGTTTGGTTTAACTGTGAACAAGGATGAATAAAGAGTTCGCGAACAGAAAACTACGAACAAGTCAAAAAATTCGCGAACTGTGAACAAGGATGAATAAAGAGTTCGTGAAAATCAGAAAACTACGAACAAGTCAAAAAGTTCGCGAACAGCCTAGTTCGTGAAGTGTTTGGTTCGCACAAACTACGGCTGTTCGCGGACACACCTGTTCATGAGCGAAACCAAACGCACCACATTTGAGTTGGTGAAAGGCTATACTAAAAAAGAGGTAGGCGGCAATCTAGAATTTATTGATTTAGTTCGTTCCTCTAACACAAAGCCCAAGATAAAGATAATTACCATTGATTTTGCAAAAATGTTTAATAACTTCTTTACAAAGTAATAACCTACTTCACGGACCACATAATTTCGTACTTGAAAAACAGACATACTTTAACATGAACCGGTGAAACCACATGCTTTCTAATGTCAAAAAAAAAAAAAAAATCAAATGCTTTCTCTATCTTTTCCAATTTAAACCAGTCAACGATTAGTCAAGTATAGAACAGTATTGATCTTACCATTTGTTTTGCCACAAAATACGCCGAGATGCTTGTTCTATTTGTTTCTCATTTTCGTTTTCTTTGTCTTTTTACATTTGTTTAGTTAATCTCTGACAATTTATGGACAAAGCCTCAGATCCAAAATAAATAAGATAAGAAAGTTTGCTCATATTCCCCCTCCGTTATCATATATTACAAAAAAAGTAAACTGTAGTGAAAATGCAAGTATTAATTTTGTGGTGATAATAGGTCCTTTGCAAAACTTGAAAACATGGACTCTTTTACGAATCTCTAAGCAAAATTCTCCCAAATGAAAATTCAAAGGAAAAAAAAATGCCCTTTTTGTGATTCAGAGGCTTAATTTTTCTTGAAACAGAAGCCTAATGTAATTTTCAAAACTTAGGGTATGTTTAAGATTCTTTTTGCGAGATCATTAATGTTATAAATATTGGAGGAATCTGTGCTCTTTCTCTTCCATACTCTTAACAGCATTATAGGTAAATTTTAATTGTACATATCACATATGAGTGTTACTCTGATTCTATGGAGCATACGGCTATATATGTTGCATTCTGATAAGATTCTTAATTCTTTAAAATTTGGATGGCGATTCCCAATCGAGGATTTCACTAAAATAAACGAAAGATACATAACAAAGCCCAGAAATTACATTAAAGTGTTTAAGTTTGAGTGGAAAAAAAAAACAATTGCTCTGAATTAAAATATGTATTCAAACCACACAAAAATTTAGATGTTTGTTTCCTTTCACAAGGTCTGACTCCAAAAATCGAAATAAAATCGTACTCTTTATCGCGTGGGTTTAACAAAATTTGTCTATTTTTCCATCATGTCTCCAAAAATCATGATTTGGCATATTGAAATTGACATACACTCGAGGAAAAATGATTATATAGCCATAATGATCAATTTACTTAGCTTGATTGAAGGAACTAAATGTTAGTGAAGGTGTAATTTTTAATTTTTGTGCTAATTACACTTAATTTAGCCATTAAAACATCACACACAAATCGGATCTTATGCTTAAGCCAATTCACACATAGAGAAAAGGGGTCGAATTTTACCTCTCTTGGTATAGCAACCAAGAGGCTCGATTCCTTGGCTTAGGAGTCGATGGGGAGCTCTCCAAGCACCTCCAATTCGAGAAGCCTCGAGTCCACTATGACATTAACCAAGTTTTTCTCAAATCGTGCTAGCGATGAGAAGAACGAGTCTAATCCCTAGGTTTCCCTTTCTTCAACCAAATGAACAAATCAATTTGTGGAAGAAATGGGTGCTCAACATATGAGCTTTTGAATGGAAGGAGGAGAGGGGGCCGGCGCACCACTAGGGTGTAGGTGGCGGCTAGGAGAGGGAAGAGAGAAGCTAACCTAAGGAGCCTCCAAATGGCTTCTTATATAGCCTCCAAATTCTAGCAAATAGTTCATACAAATAACAAGTATGCCACTTCCACATACCACCCATATGGCCGGCCTACTAGTGGGCTACTTTGGGCCACTAGATCTTCTATTTGATGCCTCAATTCAATTCATTAAAGGCCCACTCAAATGCTACTTAAATTGGACATTTAATTTACCATTAAATTAAAGCACAAAATAACTTAATTAAATTAAGCGTGTTGTTTATAAATAATTATTAACTTAATAATAATTATTTAGAGATTAGACAATGCATTAATTTATTTTTATATGATCCATATGACTTAATTAATTATAACGGTCCATAACGTTATTTAATTAATTAATCAACTTATCATATTTTGGAATACTCATTATTGCAAATAAATAAATAATGCACGTATAGTTAAATACCAATTTTGTGTGACCCTTTGAGGATTTATGCTTCGTTTGACATGGAATTAAATCGTTATTTAATTCCAATAATCATAAGCGGTATCTAGCAACACGTTATGATTCTCAATTCGCATAAATAGTGTACTGCTACAATATTTCAATCTTACATAAGAGAATAATTATGTTTCTCTATTTTGACTCTTGTGTCACACGATATCATCGTATAATCCAAGATAGGAACGTGTCATTCTTACAGATTATACATTTCTTGATTTAAAGATAATTGTATCAGTTGCTAACAAACAATCTATCTCCATCAAGGGGCCCAAACAGATATCGTCACTCACTAAATGAATTAATGAGGGACATACAGTTTTCTTGATGATTTAGCTTTTCCCCGCACAATTCAAGAGAACATAAATAACGTCCGTATAGTAGCCCTTATCAGGAATCAGCGGTAGACGATATTTATTGAACCTATCATCATGTGGAAAAGACAAACATCTCAAACTTAGAATCAAAATCATAACGAAATAAATAATGACACATAACACAATCCATATATTTATTTCGTTGGGTCATGTTCAGTACTATGTTCAATTAACATAAACATATACAATTAAGTTGGTTACTCTTAACCTATGATTTATAGAACTTAATCATCACTTAACTTGCATACTAATCTTATTGATAATTAATGTTCCTTGTTAATTATCAAGATTATGGACGTTTTAGATTTATTGTTGTCATTTACAACTAAATGAGAAACAGAGATCTATAATTCAGATCCTCAACCTGAATGATCTGTCAACAAATAAATCAAGGAACAAATGATATAAAATTATGAATGACATAAAACCATAGAAGTATCCAAATATGATTGATTTCTAGCACATATCTCTAACACTAAAATGGATAAAAAATTAAGACCCCAGTCGCTAGTAAAGAGTTATTTTGAAGTAAAAAAATTATTTATTAGATGAAAAATAAGAATGTCAACATTTTGTTGTTTGTGAGATAATTCTATAAAACTTAACTGTGACGTGATTTTCCATCGTTAATTAGAGTAACCTACAAATTGAAATAAATAAATAAATAAATATATGAGAAGAAGAACTTTGGTTTTTACGCCAAAAAATTATTTTTTTTTAAAAAAAAGTAAAAGGTCAATCTATTTATTCTAAGTAACGATTTTTTTTAAAACAAAATTATAAAATCTCAAGTTTTTACTGATTTTATTTATAACAAAAAACTTTATTTGTTCAGAATTATTGTAAAATTCGAAAGTAAGAAAGATATCTCGCAACAAAAGAGCTCATAGATGTTTCGAAAAAAAAGAAAACCTAAACAAAACAAAAGAGCTCACACACGCACAAGTGATCTCACAGGTAGAGGCAACAAAATTACGGACTTACGGTGTTCTCCCTAACTGACATGTCTGACAGTTATCTTTCTGAGCTTATGCCAAAAGCCCATAGGTGACTTAGCTGTGGTTTTGTCTCTTTATAGGTGATTCAAAAAGGGGAAAAATTTAAATACAACTTGTTTTGGTCAAATTCGGACTGGGACAGTCTTATTGCTCTAGTAGGACATCCAAGTACTTCTTTGATTATCAAAAAAAAAAAAAGTACTTCTTTCTTTTGTTTGAATCTTGTTGTTAGGAAATACTTTTTCTCTTTGTGCATTACAGTCTTACAGATTCTAGGGTTTTGAGTTTATTTTGTTTCATTGAAAAATGTAGCCCTTATTATTAAAAAGGAAACATAATATCCCATGAAACTTCACTAAAAGCTCAGTTGTAACCTAAAACATATATATAATGGTTAAAAGTTTCAGCATATAGGTACCGTTTGTTTGTGACTTAAAGGGTGCATAACTTAAGTTATGCATTTTGCAGTCACCAAACAGACAAACACCTCTTACATAAAATGTCTTATTGCCTTAAGGATACATAACTTATGCAACCTAAGTTATGCATGGTCCCTTTAATTTTTTTTTAAACAATACCCCTTAGAAATAATTAATAATAATATTTAATAATTAACTAATAATTAATAATAATAAATAAATAATAATATTTAACAAGTAACGATAAATATTAAAAAATCATAAATAATAAAATGATTTATTATCATCATTAATAATTAACAAATAATTAATATTAATTAATAAATAAATAATATTTAATAAGCAACAATAATTATTAAAAAATCATAATTAATAATAAAGATTAATTATCATAATTTATAATAATTAACAACTAATATTAATAATTAATAATAATGATTTAAGAATAATAATTAATTAAAGGCATGAATATAAGGGCATTTTAATCTTTTGACATGAATATATGCATGCATTAAGTTAGTCATTCTTACTACACAACCAAATGCTACATAACACTACATAAATATTTAGGTATCCTTAACTTATGCAATCTCTTACTACACAAACAAACGCGCCCATAAACAGTTAAATTAATTTGTGAATGTTTGGTAATTGTCAATCTTGACAATATTTAAAGGTCGCTTTTGAAATTCCATAGGTAAAGGTGATACAGATAGCAGTACAAAGCACATGTTGCAATAATTAATTAAGCGCAGCAGTAAAAAAGATACTAAGTGATGACCCTACAAAGAAAACTACCCACCCAACCATATGTTATACTTGTTGGGAATTGGGTGCATGCATTGCGCAGTAATTATTGAAACTGAATGAATGTGAGCATGTCACCACTTACCAGTAATTACCAGTTAACTAACTAATATAGACCTCAATGTATGGCTTTCACATTTTATAATTAACATGAATCACGAATGACACTACTTAACCTAGAAAACAATTAAGTATGTTTACCAGGTGAATAACTATTATATTAAGTCTATTCAAAAGAAAAATGAGAAAACACAATACGTTATTTCTAGCGAAGTCAAAAGGAAGGCTTTTCGACGAAAGAGATGCTTTGATTGCAGCTACCGGTCCTTGAGGCGAGAAATCCCAGTTTAGGTGAGTACTGTTCATATTTTCTTTCATTCCTTTTCGTCTTCTCTGTTTAAGAGAGTTGTTAAGTGCTTTTCTTAATTAATAATGTTTACTATTAGCGCCTTTTGGCTTTTGACACTTGCATAATGTGTGGTACAGAAGGGCCGTTCATCAAAATATTCATTCGTAATTGGTACAATTTTGGTGTCAAGACAATTAGATGATATTTGGTACAACTTTTGTATCAATATATCAGTCAAGCAAATAAGCTTATTCGCGTGAAACCAAACAACACATGAATAAGAAATTTGAAGTGTATCAATATCTCATCCAACTTTTGTATAACTTTCTTGATCCTTATGGCTCCGTTTGGATAAGGTGTGGGAAGAAAGAAAGAAGGGAAGAAGTGGGAAGAAGTATTGAAAAGTGGGTAACTTTGTGAATAGTTTGGATTGTTTATAATAAATTTATTCTCTTGTTTCCTTTTTCTTTTCTTTCCAAATGAAATCCAAACGGAGCCTATGAAAGAGGGTATAGTGGTTGGTGGTTACCGGCTCCTGCATTAGTACATTATATGTTCCTCTTCATCAAACGCAATAATCCGCACGTGCCTCAATTGGTAAGCTTTGTAAGGCAATTTAGTAATTTTCCTTCTTCATGCGGTGTACAGATGTATTTCCCAATTTTATTATTTTTTTATTATTCCTATATAAAGATTATTGAATGATGATCTCAAATCACCATTCATTTTGATTAAATTGCTCATTTTAGTAAGAAACACATCACATATTATGCGATACTTTGTTTTAGAGTGAATGGTCCAGGTTTATTTAGATCATCATAATTGGAGAAAATTCAAACCTCCAATATTACCTGCTTTGAAGTTTTTGGTAAAATACTAATATTTCCCTGCAAATTTCTACTATTTTTCCAATATTCCTTAGTCCAATTGTGTAAAGGCAGGAAATCCAGGATCTAAATTTGATTCATATAATATTTTGAAAATTTCGAGACCTTGATCCTTCTCGTTTAATTCATTACACAATTGATTATATGTTTGTCTATTTTATTTATTTTTGTCAGGAAAGCCCGTAGGCACTAGGCAGTCTAAATTTGATTTGTATTGAAGAATGATGTTTACCAAGACCTTGATTCTTATAAATTTGGGGGGGGGGGGGGGGGGGGGGATGGGGGGAGAGGAGGTTTCTAGCCTCACCATTCCTAGCATATATGATTACCAAAAGGTCGTGACAGTCATGGTCATGCAAATAGGAAGATAGATATATATTATAATTTGCAAGAAAAATGCAAAAGAAGAAATAAACAAAAAAACATGTTAATTATGGAGACAAAAATACATGTACAATTTTTTATTAAATGCTGAATTCTTTAAACGATAGTGAGAACAACCATTTTCATTTTCGTTCCGTTTCGATAACGGAACTAAATGGTTGTTTCATTTCAGTTCTGTTTCGTGAAACATAACTGAAATATGTTCCATTTAACGTTCCGTCTCTATTTTCTATTGATTTCAGCCATATTTCCGTGTTCCGTTTCATTTACGTTAACAAATTTCAGTTTCGTTTCCGTTCCGTTTTTAAAAACAGAACCCATTTCATCTTTCATTTAACGTTCCGTTTCGACGGAACAGAAACGGAAACGTTAAAACGTTTCGGTATTGACAGATCTAACAGGAGATGTCACTCCCTCTCCACGGTGTCACTGACATGTGGGCTCAACACAATATTTGTCATCACTCAGTAACAGTGAAGCAGCAGTGTTGTCCTTGGGCGAGTATCCTCTAAATGGTTGAATAGAAATATCCAGTGGACGTTTTTTGATCTGAGCCGTCCGATTTAATCTTAATGGTTAGATTTTTCGGGCCTATCAATCTTGGTATCATGCACGGGGCATCTATAGCCATTGAGATTAAATCAGACGGCTGAGATCGAAAACCATCCATGGATGGCCATCCAGAGGATGCAGTTCCGTTGTCCTTCCCCATGTGTGGATACTGTCCGTGTCTCCATTGCCACGTCAGCAAACCCATGTTTCATTTTATTTTACATTATTGTGGCCAAACAGTATCGAAATTATATTAAAATAATTAAATTTTGTATGTCTGTGAAACAATGGTATAACCATTCAACAACCCCCACATTATATTATATAAACACATGGAGGCAGAAAAGAAAGAAAGAACCAACCAAGTACTCTCTCACCTTTTTTTGAAGTTGCCATTCTTTCCCTATCTCTCTCTCTCTCTCTCTCTAGAAAACATGATGGGTTGTGGGTCTGTTAGTACCGGATTCGAAGATGAGTTTGAGAAGCTTGTTATTAGAATGAACCCACCGAGGTAATTTTGACATTTTTCTCTTTCAACGCCGCCATTTGTTAGGAAAAGTTTTTCTTTTCTAATTGGAGTACGAGCAAAATAGTATTAAGGATATATGTATATTCCCGTACAAAGTAATAATGTAATATATATATATATATATTTTACTTTCTTGATTCATGATGGCCAATAAGAAAAATAAGGATGTTTTGCGCTAAAATATTCGAATTTCAGTTCATAAACTGGATTAAAGATGAAGAACAGCCAATTTTACCATTGTTTTCTTTCAAATGTTAGCTTCTTTCTATAGGCTCCGTTTGGATGGTGTGGGAATAAGAGGGATAAGGAAAGAAGTATTGGGAAGTGTGTAATTTTGTAAAGAGTTTGAATTGTTTATAATAAATTTGGGAGTAAGAAGAAGCTATTTTTTTATTCTTGCACCCATCCAAACAGAGTCATATATATGTTCTTTGGTTATGATTCTTCATTTGTCAGAGAATAACTTGAGCGTTAGGGGTTGTATAGAAAATCGTTTGTAGAATGGTATTTAAAGAGATAGTTGTGCAAAAAGTCTTAATGTCGTACTCCCATGAACGTCCTTTTTGTTTATGTATTTCTTTATTGAAGAAAAAAATAATTAACTAGAATTTAGAAGTGTTGGGTATAGTGCTTGCTGGTTATTTCATGAAAAATGAGTAAAGAAAGAAAACTTCACTGAATAGCACAGGTGTACTTTCTAGTTATTTCACGAATAATCCTTTACCATTTGCTTCAGAAAGCGGAATAAAAAGCAATAAATGCAACAAACAAATTAGCATTCACACTTGCATACTAGTGCATATGCTTCAATTTTACATAATCTTTATTTGAGTTTATTTAGTAATGTGGGAATATTAATCTTTCATCTTTTTGTGTGCACCAGAGTTACAGTGGATAACAATTCAGACATGGAGGCCACCTTAGTTAAGGTAAGATAGATATTTGCAACTAACATTTACATTAGGTATTTGTGGACAGACCAAGTTTTTTCGAAAATACGTTAACACATAACATAACGGTTTTGGTTGAAGGATCTAAACAAGGAGGTTTCATCAATTTAACAAAAGACACGGATGTCCTAGTAGCATGCCTTACACACAAATTACAGTAACAGAGTAAAAAGAACAGAGACGGTAATAAAGTACTAGTTAAGGCGGAGTCACTTCGCAAAATGACCACATTACCCCCCTATCAAAGCAAATTTCTGAGCTCAAATATTATGGCAGCAATTTATTGGTCCAACATTCAAAAAGCAACCTATAGTCTTCATGATACAATGATTGAAATTCTGGTGGAACATATATTGTTTAAATTTTATTTGTATTTTTTGACATATTAATATGTTGTGGTAGAGTTTCATTTCTTCTCTCTATTTTCTCCGTAGGTGGATAGTGCAAACAAATTTGGTAGCCTCTTAGAAGTGGTTCAAGTTCTGACTGATCTTAAGCTCACAATAAAAAGAGCTTACATATCTTCTGATGGAGAATGGTTTATGGATGGTAAGTGACATTTTTTGGATTAATTTGATTCTAATTTCACAACCATATCTTGTTCAGCAAGGGGTGAAGAATATTACAGTAATATCTATTGTAATTCAGAATTTTCTTGTATACTTGCAAAATAAGGGTTTAAATTAAAATTTCCATTGCATTTCCGTTATTGTTCTCTTTGCTTATTACTGATTAATTTTATTTGGATATTTATAGTTGAACTGTTGCTTGTTTCCATGCAGTATTTCATGTTGTTGATCAAGAAGGGAACAAGCTCTCAGATAGTCAAGTCATTGAGAGGATAGAACAGGTACAAAACAGAGAATATTATAAATGCATTTTATGGGAAATTTATAGGTCCTAGCTGCATGACATTGAATCTCAACTAAAACCAATAAAATTTGAATAGAAACCAAAAATCTATTTGGTCGAGGATTGAAATTAAGTTTTGATTGACCATATTACTCCCATGGCAATCCCAGTTTGCTTAGTATTCCACAAATTGCAATGCTGAATCTACTGAAGTAACAGTTCATCATAAGAATTTTACCAATCTAAAATCGATTGTACTGTTTGTCTTTTTAACTTTACAACATTTGCCATTTGTACTAACAAGTGCACTTTCCTCAATCCACAGTCATTAGGTCAGAGATCATTGGGGTTGAACCAATCAGACACATCAATTGGTGTGCAAGCAGAGGCAGAGCAAACAGCCATTGAGCTACTCGGTCGAGACCGTCCAGGCCTTCTTTCAGAGGTCTTTGCAGTCTTATCCGACCTAAAATGCAATGTGGTAGGAGCCGAAGTCTGGACCCACAACTCGCGAATGGCCTCTCTAGTTTACATTACTGACGAGTTGACAGGAGAACCAATCACTGATCCTGACAGGCTCAACCGAATAAAGAAGCTCCTTCGATATGTCCTGAAAGGAAATGGTGACAAAAAGAGTGCGAGAACAACTGTATCCTCTGGACGAATGCACACTGAGAGGAGGCTGCATCAGATAATGTGTGCCGATCGAGATTATATCGAGAAATTAGAGGAGGCAGAGGAATTGGGTGAGTACAGACGCAGGCCTGTGATTACTGTAGAAAATTGTGAGGAGAAAGGTTACGTTATGGTAAGTTTGCGCTGCAGGGACCGGCCCAAGTTACTATTTGACACAGTTTGCACATTAACTGATATGCAATATGTGGTGTTCCATGGGACAGTCATAGCTGAAGGATCTGAAGCTTATCAGGTTGGTTAGTGAATAAGCTTACTTCACTGTTTCTTTTTCCGAATTTTAACACTTTTACCGTGCAAAATAATTAAGTGTTAACTGACAGCACATATTTCCGAGCTCTGTTTCAATGTCAGGGCATTTCAGGGAAATATTAGTTGTCTCTTTTTCATTTGGAATACTTTCTTTTTTATGATATAGACAGTTTGAAGATTTTAGTTAGTATTTAGAAGAGTTTTTTAAATTTTTTAGTATAATTTTTGTTATGTAATAATCAGGAATATTATATAAGGCATTTGGATGAGAGTCAAGGGAGCTCTGAAGAAGAGAGGCAGAGGCTTATGCTTTGCTTGGAGGCAGCCATCCAACGTAGAAACACAGATGTGAGGGTCTTTTCCAAATCTATTCAACTATTTGAAATTGATTTTCTGAAAAAGAAGAAGCAATAATTCATCCCTATATTTCCTTATCAGATTAAGTTTAATGTAATGAAGATGTTACAAGTTACAACACTATCTCTAGCTAGAGAAAATTATGCAATTAGATAAAATGTCGTTTGAAGTGTACATATATTCATGAATTTTTTTACGTAATGCATAATCATGAATTTAATTTGTCATAATTTTCAGGGACTACGGCTTGAGCTATGTTGTGAGGATAGACCCAGTCTACTATCCGACATGACCCGAATATTCAGAGAGAATGGTTTGTCTGTTACTCACGCTGAGGTCAGTACAATTGGGTCGCAAGCGATGAATACATTTTATGTTGTTGATGCATCCGGCGACCCAGTTCAAAGCCGCACCATCGAATCCGTGAGGAGTGCGATTGGAGAGAGAATCCTCCATGTCATAGACGAGGAGAGAGATAAATCACCGTCGAGAGAGAGGGTCTCCCTCGGGACCATGATTCGGTCTCGGTCGGAGAAGTTCCTCTACAACTTGGGTCTGATTAGGTCGTGCTCTTAGTGTTTTATAGGGAGCTAAATGCTGTATTTGCTGCTAGTGTTTCTGAACTAGTTTGGTGCATCAACGTAACAGTTGATGTTGCGTTAGTTTTTCTACTAACCATGTAAATATTTCTAATAAATTTATTTTCCCCATTTTCTGTTTTTTAGAACTATTGATCTTGTCAAGTTTCAAATTCTCGGTTTTGATTAGTTTTATGTTTCTGCAATTTGGAATGCAAAGCCATACTAAAAAAACAAAGAAGTAATAGCAATTCACACAAATTTTCCTCGTGATACTAATTAATACAAAACCGAAAGAACAAATTTGCTTAAATAATTACAACAACACACAACTGAGATATTTCAAGGGCCCAGTGTACTATTCTATACTATTCCAACTAAAAGTGAGACTAAACAACCAATAGCACGTGAATTTGCAATGCAATTGATATTTACCCCTCAGAAGGAGGCATGGCTTCTGATTTGATTCCGAATTCAATGATTTGTAATGCCAATTTTGACTAGATATAGTTAAATGTTTGTGTCTGACATTGGCCTCAATGAAATTAAAAAAGCACCATACATGTGTGGCGCTATTCTTCTCTCTGTTAGCATCAAATTGGCGCCAAATTGTGTCAGTGGCAACACCTGTTTGTTCAGCTTTTCGGGTCGGATTCATTGAACAAAATCCTTGCAAAATCGGAGAATTTGGCCTCTTTCAAGTTTTCAGTAAATTACTATTGGATGGTCCAACCAATTGAAAATTTAAAATTGTTATATATGGTTATACAATACATCGTAAATTCTTTTATATTCGGCTCAATTTGAAATAATAAGTACAAAATTAATTGGACCACCATATATTTTGTACAACTTGAGAAGCCGAACCCGAGGACATGAGGTACCCCTGGTCCAAAGGCAAGTGGTGGCCTTACGTAGTAATAAAATAATTTGGCACGAGTAATAAAACAAAATTTTGTTTTTTTGTTATTGTCTCGTTTTTAGTTTTAACATATACTAGATAAAATATGTCGCACATAGATTTCTATGAACCGTAGTTATGGGGTGACATGTCTGTTCAAAATCAACGCTAGAAATATTTAAACATTTTTTTTTATAAAATTTATGTAAAATAAAAAGATTATATTGTGTATGGGATAAATCTAGAAATCGTAAAGGATAAAAGTGGAAACGGAAAAAATGAATATCATGAAAAATAAAAAATTGTATAGTTATAAGCATTAAATCAATATTACATGATAATTACTTTACTTTTTTTTTTTTTGAAAGGCTAGACAGAGGCTATAGGAAACAAGAAAGACAAAAAGCAAAAAAAAAAAGAGAAAAAACAGAAGAGACAACAAAAAAAAAGGAGAAAACAACAGGCGCAACAAAAGGGTGTTTAGAACCTTTTTGTTGAATCGCATCCAAAAGAGGTTGAAAAATTGACATATTAGAATTAATCTATTTTAGTTATTTTGATTCGTTTATTTTTTATCTTTTGATCAAGCATCAAATAAACTTAAAAAATTATAAAATTTTATGACAAGGCATCTGTCGTTAAAATGAACAAGATCAACTGTTTGGATCGGACGATTATGTTTAAAATTTTTAAAATTTAAAATAAAAAAGTAAAGTGTGACATTTGTGGCACCAAAAAAATGTGACACCAGAACCTTGCTCTAATATTATTATTATTATTATTATTATTTGTTATTTATTAGAGATAATCAGATTACAAATGAATAATAGCTCAATATATATTATATATATCAGATTGTGGTTCTAGTTGATATTCAATTGGAATCTTAGAATATATATGTTTGTAACTCCTTCGCCATGTTTGGTAGAGGAGTAAACCGTGGAGTATTTTAAGGAAGAGTAAATAGTTAATCCACTTTACTTCTCCTATTTTAGATCATATTTGGTATGAAAATATGGAGTAAATATAGAGTAAGAGTAAATAAAAAATGAAAACCATCTCTTAATTCCATGGAGTAACTTTACTCCACCTAAAATGATGGAGTAATTTACTTCTCCTTACTCCACACTACTCTAAATTTAAATCATATTTAGAAGAGTTAAAGTGGATTAAATGAGTTACTCTACCTTTAATCCTCTACCAAATATGACCAAAGTTTTAACTGATTTGATAAATGATATTAAATTTTACTGTTTTCTATGTCTATGGTTTGTAAACATTCCTACATTTTTTTTATAAAATTAATTAAACTATTTTGAAACTTGAAAATATCAAGGTCATAATAGATTTGTCTTTTGCAAATTAAAAATCAGAGTAAAATTCTATGGGGGCGTTTGTTTATGTAGTAAGGAGTTGCATAATTTAAGGATGCCTAAGTGTTTATGTAGTGTTATGTAATAGATGTTTAGTTGTGTAGTAAGGATGACTAACTTAATGCATGCATATATTCAAGTCAAAAGACTAAAATGCCCTTAAATTTGAATTAGTATTATGTATTATATGTTGTGACCTAATTATTGTTAATTATTAATTATTATAAAAATTAATTATTAATGATGATAATAAATCATTTTTACTATTATGAAATATTAATAATTTACTTTTAATTAAATATTATAAATATTATTATTTATTTTATAATAAAATTTAATTATTATTCTTAAATCATTATTATTAATAATTAATATTACTTGTTAAATATTATTAATTATAATAATTATCTTTGTTATTAATTATGATTTTTTAATAATTATTGTTACTTATTAAGTATTATTATTTATTAATTAATTTTTAATTATTATAAAAATTAATTATTAATGATAATAAGAAATCATTTTATTATTATGAAATATTATTAATTATTTTTAATTAAATATTATTAATTATTTAATAATAAATCAATATTGTTTATTAATTATTATTATTACTTGTTATATATTATTATTTATTAATTATAATAATTAATATTTATTACTAATTATGATTTTTAATAGTTATTGTTATTTATTAGATATTATTATTTATTAATTATTATAGATTATTAAATATTATTATTAATTATTTCTAAGGGGTATTGTTGGAAAAAAAATTAAAGGGGACCGGTGCATAACTTATGCAACCTATTTAGGTTGCATAACTTATGTACCCTTAAGGCATCTTATGTAAGAGGTGTTTGGTGACTTAAGAATACATAACTTAAGTTATGCACCCTTTAAGTCACAAACAAACGCCCCCCTATAATAACACAAGAATATATTAACCTTTTAACTAAACAAAATCAGAAGTACCCAATGGCAGCATCTTTCTAGAGATTACGCAATGGACCAGTACTAGCACTATACATAATAGCCGTCATGGGTCGGAAACAGATGGGACCCGCATCCGTAAATCCAGGGGGCAGCAGACCCGATACGGATCCGAAAAATCTGTTGTCACCACGTGTCAGATCACGTGATCAGGTTACCACATGACAGATTTTAGCGTGAGAGGCTTGTGCTCCTATTGAACTCCTATTTCTCTCCTTTCCACCACCAAATTGATATTCTATTCTTTTGGTTATGCATGAACTCGACACAACCTGGCTGTTATCATTTGGAACCTGTTCAAATGCCATGGCTATGGATGCATCCAATATAATATAGGGAAATTCATGGTAAAAAATCTCTAATAATTTTGAAAATTTTCTGAGTCTCTGACCAAGTCTTCATGGATGACCAAATATTATTATTTTGCATTTGTCAAACAATCTATGTTCTAGAATAGCTGCAAATTCGGTTACTAACTATTCCATCTGCTAATTTGCATTTGAAATCTAATTTTCCCTAATCAATATTCATTATTTTAGTTCTCCTTTTAATTTAAAATACTGGGCATGTTACAAGCTTTGTTGTAAATTAAATTGGAACTCAAGCTCACTTAATGTATTGACAAAGTTCAAGAAAAAATTAAAATATATATAAAAATAGAACTAAAGATGAGACCTACATAAATGACATAACTGAGAAGATAAACTAAATGATGTTTGTTTAAAGAAATAATTATGTTGAATTTTAAGACCTCCTTAAATTCATTAAGATGTAGTTATTAAGTCAAATGTGGTATTGATCCATTTCCTAATTACTCTATGATCGCCAACAAGAGTGATTTAAATATTTACTTTGTTCAAATTTTTATGTGTCGTCATAATAATAAAACTAATAAACAATCAGGGATCATATACAAGTCCTTTTCTTGATAATGCCGAATTAAAATTTCATAATCATAAAAATACCACCTGCTATTATTGGTGTCTAAATTGTCCATTGTTTCATGATCTGTGCAACTTCTTTTAGATTTAAAAGTTTAATATGTACTATAGTGCATAGCTTTCTTTGCACTGCGGATTTTTTTGGGGATATTTTTGTAAATTGACAAATCTAATCTACATATTGAAATCTTATAGCAAATCAAATTTTACGATTTTTTTACATTTTATTGCTATTTTTTTCGAATTTTTTAAAACATGTCATTTTTGGAATATTACAAGTATAACATTCCAAAAATAACATGTTTTAAAAAATTTGGAAAAAATAATAATAAAATCTAAAAAATTATAAATTTTGGTTTGCTATGAAATTTCAATATGTAGATTAGATTGGTTAAATTAGTGTTGTCAATTTCCAAAAATATTTTCGAAAAAAATCTGCGGTGCATAGAAAGCTCTATGCACTATACTGCATATTAAACTTTCTCCATTTATATATATATATATTTTTTCGGTCAGACTGACAATGCCTCTCTTACCTCTCTACATATTTTTCTCTTTGTGCCTTAATAAGAAATAGAGAATCAACCGTATATCGTTCTCCATCCAAAAATTACTCAAGGGACATCACATCACTGAAAAAGGTCCAAAAATTCTATCTAAAATCACTGCATCAGATGAAGCGCTCATTTACTCAATGAAATGATGTGTTTAACTTATACGAAACGGACCATTTGAAATCTAAATTGCCCTTTGACAACTGATATTACAAAAAGTAACTCACAATATATTCATAAATAATCTCTTCATAATAATCAAAATATCAGTACAATTGTTCGATTGATATATATAGCGTGGTATCTTCATTCTTCATTGGACGCCAGCACTTGTTTCTTGTTTGGATGTGCTCATGAACAGAAATAGTCGTAGTTCGCATGAATCAAACAACTAACGAACTAGGTTGTTCTCTCATTGTTTCTAGTTTTCTGTTTTTCACGAACTGGTTTTGTTCGTGGACCCGTTCGTGGGCCTTTGTTCATCCCTATATTCGTCACTTGTTCGTGAACCATCCAAACACACCCGGATAATTGTCAATACGTTTTCTTTATCACTTAATTAGGTTATGCTCCAGAATAGCTTTGTTAGAGGGGAGATTAGAGGAGAGGAGGTAAAATTAGACGGACCGAACTGACCAGACCTTGTTACCTTGCTCCAGAACATAAATAAAAAGAGGTGAGTCTGCTTGACCCTTGTTTTTGTTAAAAAAAAAAAATGAAGAAACAGAGGTGAGTCTAGGGGTGATGAGATGAACTATGAAGAAAATTTATATAGACTTTAATAAGATTTTCTAATCCCCGATCATCCCCTCATCGATCTCTTACCTTCTCTAATCTCCCCTTATCTTCACTACGGGTCGTTTGGCAACATCAAAGTTTAGTGAGATCAAGGGTTAAAGTTAGTATTTTGAGATTAGTATTTGAGGTTAAAGTTAATAAAAGTTAGTACTAATTTAAAGTTAGTAATTATTATTTGGCATGATAGGTTAAAGTTAGTGATCAAAGTGAATGCATTCACTTATAAAATTCATTTTAATTTAGACATTTTAGAATTCGAAAATTTTAAATCTTGATATTTTCAAAATTTGAAATTTTAAAAATTTTTAAAAGTTCAAAATTAAAATTTTAAATTTTAAAATATGAAACTTTGAAAAATTGAAATTCGAAATTTTGAAATTTTGAAGTTTCTTCTCAAGATTTTTCTCTTCAGATACGATATAAATTCTTTTTTTTGTTTTTGAGAAACGCACAAATATGAAATGGTCAAGTTAGAGAGGCAGTACTAATTCCGTTGACTCCAAAGTTGTTTGGCAATGCAAGACATGTAGGTTAGCTCGTTGACCCAAAAATCAAGCTAAACTTGACACTACCAAACAAGCCCTAATTGATTGTAGAGCACAGCTTAGACAGAGGCAATGTACCAAAATTTTGTGCACTTTGAAAATTCGGTAATACTATTGAGTTGAAAATTTTAATGACTTAATTTGCTCTTTTATTGATGATCAATTGATGTTCAACTTGATATGCCCAATATTGAGTAATAAAAACATAACTTTATTTGTATTTATTTATGCCACAAAATTTGACACATATTGATGGTCATACACTCGTACAGTCGTACTCGGTTCCTTCTATCTTTGCAAATGCTTACAAAATAACAAAAACGACCGAGAAGAGCACAGCGACCTATAATCTGACTATGCAAAAAGGCTTCATAAGTTCATATATTATGATTCAGAGCACACCGGCCTATTATTTGACTCTGCAAAAAGGCTACAAATGATTTGAATGGAGATGTATCTTTGGGAATTTCATGGATAGAGAACTAATAAAATGATTGGCTGGGCTGGAGACACGTATAAAGTGCAGGGGAAAGCGACCAGTCAGGGGCTGTGGGCATCTGTGTCCTGACCTTAATTCATTTTTGGAAAAAGAAAAAGGTCTTTTTTTTTTTTTGAAAAATTCAGTTTTTTGAAGTCTTGGTTATGTAAAAAAAATCAGTTTATTATTTGAAAACCAAATTATGTTATCACTGGAAACCAAATTTTTGAAAACTTTTTTTTTTAATTTCAGTTTTTGATGTGCTTAATTAATCTAGAGTTACTATTATGTTATCACTGTTTTATGAAGTTTAAAAACTTCAGATTACCTTAAGAGAAAAAAAAATCCCAAAATCCTGCAAACGCATTAGAGTTTTAAAATAAAATTTTGATTACACATGTATTAAATATTTTAGAATCCGGATAGACCGTCATGGTCCAATTGGAAACCAGTATCCGAGTCAATTAGGTAGGTTGCCTAGGAAAAAGAACATTTAATAAAAAATAATGTACGCGTGCTATGATTTACATTTGAAGTGTGGAGATATATATAACAACATCATCATAATACTAGTTCAATTATTTTACTAAAAAGTATATTGAATAAAATTGTTGTATAACTTTAACATGATAAAAGAAAAAAATTCATATCAACTTCGTTGATTTTTGTCACTTATTTGATCGAACAATTAAAATGGTAATGGATTTATGGGCTATATACTAATAATTGAGGTTTTCAATTTTCAAACTATCTTCAAGCAAGAGAAATATTTGTTTCTTGGCCTGACCCAATGAGGCACTGGGACGTTCCTTGCAACTCCGGAGAAACGCACCAGATCATGATTTCATCATTTCTGCGCCGTAGACAAAACTATTTTGTCTCGAGCATTTCAAATTTTCAAGTTGATAAGGGATCGATGAAGGGTGAAGACAAGAGGTCAAAACAAGTGCCGCTATCTCATCTTTCGTTTGTATCCACATTATTTTAATATGGACTATGAAATTTTTAGTTATTTTAATCTGTTCTAACTTCTAAATGAATTATGAGTATGATTCTGGTGCCACACTTTTTTAGTGCCACAAATGCCACATTTTACTTTTTATTTTAAATTCAAAAAATAAAAAATATAATCATTTGATCCAAACCATTGATCTTGTTTACTTTAACGACGGATGCGTTGTTCTAAAATTTCATAATTTTTAAAATTTATTTGATACTTGATCAAGAGATTTTTTGTTATTTTGATTTGTTCATTTTTGACCTTTTGATCAAGCATCAAATAAACTTAAAAAATTATAAAATTGTATGACAATGCATCCGTCATTAAAATGAACAAGATCAACGATTTGGATCGAACGATTATATTTTATATTTTGAAATTAAAAAAAAAAGTAAAGTGTGGCATTTGTGGCACCTAAAAAGTGTAGCACCGGAATCTTGCTCATAAATTATACAGTGGCATATTTTTCATTTAAGAGTTAACATAAGAGTGATGGCTTCACAAAGCAAAGGAACAATAAATATTCCATCCTAGCAAATCAAGATATATGACTTAAATAATAATCATTTTCAATTAATAAGTGTAATAATTAAAGTTTAAAATATTACAAATCATGCATAAATATATATAAAATGCACAATTTCTATTATCTATATTCATGGTTTTACTCAGTAAATATGTAATAGTAGTATAGTACTAGTATTTACAGATTAACAGAAACAAGCTGGTACTAAGGTTTGCCAATCCAATAGCAGCGCCATTTAGTTTTCCTCGGCATGATTTTAGGAGTCCTTTAAAATGGGCTATTGGGTTAGAGATGCGACCAACGACATATAGTCAAACTATATGGCCTTCTGTTTTATTTTATTTGTTGTTATTAATTATTCTTTCTCTGTGAATCTCCTATTGTTTGCAAACTCTAGAAACAAACTATATCGCTATAGTTTAGTGCTGATACGGAATCTCATGTCCATGCAGTCATCCCTACAGTACACAACTGTTTAGGTATGTATTGTTCATTTTTTATCTCTCCCTATAGCTCTTCACTGTGATATAATATAATAATAAAATAAGATTCAGATTGTTTGCAATAATGTCTTTTAGTAGCGGATGAGATGTACTGACATCCATTGTCAAATTGTATGGGACCAATTTTTGAAGATTGCTACCTATTTGTCTCATGTCTCGTTTCAAAAACAAGTTGAGCAAATTGTTGAATTTTGAATAATAAATATATAATGGAGCAAAGGAATATATATATATACACGGCCAACATACTAATTAATTTGCATTATTTTCAGAAATGCTAAACGGAACCTTTTTCCACTCCATTTTTCTGTTTACAGTGTGTTCTATTTTTCTTTTCTTTTTTGTTTTTTGAATGTTTTTTATAGGAATGGATCAACGAAATGTCGTCATCACTCTAAAAAGTAGGGCTGTCAATGAAACCCGTTTACCCGTTTACCCTACCCGTACCGTATTCGATAAGACGGGTACGGGTAAGGTTTTATTTTTATTAGACTAACTGGTATGGGTACGGATAAAGAAAAATTTTCGTTAACTTATCGGGTACGGGTACGGATAAGGGTTATTTCGTACCCATTATCTAACGGGTAATATTTTACAAACATATATGTATATATAATCAAGTTTTTAGCATATTTCGAAAGATATGTTATTAATTTAGATTTTTATTCAAACTTATTTATGATGATGATCTTTCATTCTATATTATATTATAATTTATAATTAGTTATATAGATTTTTTGAATTCAATTGATATGAGAATATATTTCATAATTTTTGTTATATATAAAATATTATCTAAAATTTTACTTTATCTATATATTTATTTGATATTATTTATTTATCACATTATATATTTTTATTAAATTAATAATATTATTATTACCCGTTATGTACCGTTACCCTACCCTTACCGTTAATTCTTAACGGGTACGGGTATGGTACGGGTAAAGTCTTTTTTAACGGGTACGGGTAAAGAAAATTTTAATAGGTACGGGTATGAAAATACCTTCTACCGTACCGTACCGTACCCATTGACAGCCCTACTAAAAAGTAATCGTTGTCATGACACGGAGACGCTCCTCTCATTATCTCCTTTTTGACAGTGGGCCCTTCAAACAATGCACTATCTCCCTCCCTTCCTCTCCCCTCATCTAGCAGTCCGATTCTGCTAGCGCGCGACACCTTGTGTAGCGCACCCAGAGCCGTCTGATCTTGATCGGACGGTTTATTTTTTACGGGCCTAACAATCTAGGTTACATACACGGAGCTCCCTTGTCCATTGAATCTTGATCAGACGGTCAGGATGCCGCGTTACACCTGATTTGAGTTTCCTCATCCAGTGCTATCTTCTCGTTCATTCCCTTCCTCTGGCACCTGAGCGATGAGCACCCTTTTTTCTCCTTTCTATATATTTTTCGCGTTTCCCCCTCCCTTGCTCTCATTTTTTCCCATTTTCCCCTCCTTCGTGCTTCCTCTGCGTATATTTTGCATCTAATTTTTTTGTTGTTACACATGTTCACTGTATTTGTTGTACTAATTTACTTTATTTGTTATGTATCTCCACTTTACTTATTGGGTATCAATTCACTTTTATTGTTATATATGTTTATTTATTTGTTCAATTTGCTCATTTTAATTTTTTTATCTATTATTGAACTTATCTTTCATATATATACTAATTTTGTTATTGTAAATGTTCACTTTTTTGTTATAAGAGTTCACTTTTGCTATTATAAGTATTCATTTTGTTGTTTATTGTATCTGTTATCTCTATTGTTTATAGTTTGTTGTTATAAGTGTTCATATTATTTGCTCAATCTGTTCAATTTGTTGAGATAAGGAGGGAGGGAGATAACAACGATGCTTTTTTTAGCGCAGGAAAGGAAAATCAGAGAAAGGAGAGGTACAAGGAAGGGAAAAAGAAGCAAAGAAGAGGATAGAAACGAAAGAGAGGAGAAACGATATAGAAAAAATGCACGTTGTTTTTATTTTTAGAGTGCGATGAGGCGTGATGGCAAAAAGCCAGATTGATAAGTAGGGCTGAAAATAAAAACCGTTTTAATCGTTTTTCGTTTCGTTTCATCCGGACAAAACAGTTTCATTTGGTTGGACGAAACGGTTAACGAAACAATGAAACAGTTTCGTCCATGTGTAAATCACGAAAATTTCGTCCATTTCGATCGTTTCGTTCGAACGAAACGATCAATGAAACTAAAATTTTGTTCCGTCAACGAAACAAAATGGTTAAATGAAACACCCTAGTTTCATCACCGTTCGACTGTTTTGCAGCCCTCTTGATAAGTATACCTAATTTGACTTGCGATATGGTCATAGATCCACGTCAAAGATATTATCAAGCCCAAAGTCTAAAAGACTGCTATATCTCATGGGCCGGAAAGAGCCCTTGAAAACATTGTACCTAGCTATTGATTTGAAGAAACCTTCAAATCTTGTTCTTATAAATTATAATTACATAATAACAAAAAAAAGTCTCAAAGGCTGGATATGATTTAATCTGGACCTCGAACTAAACTTAAACTCAAATCAAAACATAATCCATCCAATTTGATTAGTCTCTCCAATCATATAACCCGTTAGACCGTTACTCTGCAAAATTTATGCTAATAGATTAGAAGCTTCTCTAATATGTTATATTCTTAATATACTAATTTTCGGTAAGTTTCAAATTTGAGAATTGCGTTAAATCTATGCAATTATATATCAAGGTGTGCAGTCCATTATTAGACATAAATTGACGCGGTAATGGGATTGAGACTGGAACATGCATAACGTTGCTATTTGTTGCAGAATTTATATTGATTGAAACCTTTGTTTAAAACATGTCCATACATATCTTCTAACCTGCCAACTACTCAATATTAATGGCGCTAGCTCCCGGACAAAGACTCTCGTGTCAACCTTCACCGATTAAGATTCAAGGAAGTCTGGAAGTGATGCTTTTCGTCTCTAAACTCCCAACTCCTCAACCATGCAATCTTTTTATTAAGTTGTTGTTATTCTAAATTATATCGAGTTAAACGATTGTTGATATTTTAACTTATGTAAAAATAAGAGTGCTGAGAAAGATTGTCTCTACGAATCGAATTCGAATTTGAGATTCAAACTTATCGAGCCATCAAGCTCGAGCTATTTGAAAACAAATAGAATCGAGTTACCCGTGAGATGAAACGTTGGATTTTTTTTTATATATTTATTTAATACTTTTTCAAATTGAAAGTGAAAATTAATTAATATTCACTATTTTACATTAATTTACTTACTATAATTTTTTTATTTAAAATAAAAATTCCCAAATTTAATATTTATACATGAAAATTGAATCTACTTTATATCGTATAAAATATTATATATAATAATTTAGGATAACAAAATTGCATGTCAAGGTTTTGATTGAATCTAAGAGACAAAATAATTAAGATCTTTAATGTTTTGGTATGCACTCTATATCAAAAGTTACTGTGAATTCTTATAAGCGATATTAAACAGTAAAATTAATAGTTCAGTAAAAGGATCAACATAAATGAACTGGGTTAGTTAACTTTTTTTTTTTTTTGTAATTTACTATCGAACAATGCAATATTTGCCAGATCAAAATAACCATCATAAAGACAAAAGAAGTAAATTTAGTAAATTTTTAGTGGTAGTTGTTTTGCAAAAATACTTTAATTCACTTTTGAATAAAAAAATAATGAATAGTACCTGATTGTGCTCGTGGACTTTCTCAAGAGTGTTACTTGCAAGTTGCAACATATATTTTTTGTAGGCTGGACTCTCATGTACAACTTGGAGTGCTTTAAGACTCCATACAAACATTTCCGTAAACTCGTTGTCCACAAGTCACGCTCTTTATCTTCCCCCAACTGTCTCATGGAATTCTCCTTTTCATTCTATCCTTCTCATCACGTCCCTTCAAATTCTGAGTGCATCAAGCCTAGAATTTATTGTGAGCACCGAATTCCAGTTATTCAATTAAAATAAACAATAGATATTTTCCCACGTAAAAGATACCTAAGCACTTGTAAAAAAAAAATGATAAAGGACTTTTAATTCATGAGAAATACTAATATTAAAGTGATATGAACGGAAGATTTCGTCAAGTTCGGCTTTATTCTAAATTTGGATGTTCAAATTATCGATGAGATAGTTCAATCACAATGTGATCTTCATATATATTCAAGTCTCATTGTCGACCATATTTTTTTAATTAATTTTTTAGAATATTAGAAAATTTTCAATCTAATTAGTTCCGAACTATCCAATAACAATAATTTAAAAAAATAGAAAATACTCAAAAAAAACTTCGAAAAAAATATATAAAATTTGGTCTTCAAGAAGATTCAATACAAAGAACACATTGAACGATTTGAATAAACATTTAAACTTTTGAATTTGAGATCTAATCGGATTTGAAGGAGTGATCCGTTAAATCACTTTGACTATAGCCAAACTCTTTAATTTATTGAAATAACAGTTTAGTTATAGAATTGAATTTTTTTTATTTATTATAGTCAAACTAAAAGTAAAAAAAAAAGATAAATAGAATTTCATACATCATTGTCGTCCAATTTTTTTTTTTAAAATGAGAGAATATTTATTCAAAATAAATTTGCATGTTGTTTGCATTTTCTTATTTTACATCCACAAAGTTTTTCCGTAGTTGTATTCGTCTAAAATGCAATGATGAGCTAAAACCATCCAAGAAAACCTCTCCTCGTACCTTCCTATATTAGCTCCACAGTGCCCTTAATATTTTGTGAATCCATATCCCTACTCCAAAGAAAAAGGATCGATAAAGAAAAGGAAAAATTGTTTATATCGAAAGCTAACTGGACTCCATGTTGACTCTTAGTAAACATTTGTTTCTCCTCTTCAGCATTGCATCCTTAGCCTCTGGTGAAGATTCATCTCTCCAAAATAAGTGCACACCCCAGTTCTCCAAGCTTACGCCTTGCCTCGAATACTCGACCGGCGAAGCGAACATGCCTTCCTCGGATTGTTGCACCTCAGCCACTGATATAAGAAGAAGTAACGCAGTATGCCTATGCTACATCATCCAGCAGGTGCATGCCGGCAACCAGAACGTTAAGAGCCTCGGGCTTCGGGTCGACCGGCTCCTTTTGTTGCCTTCCGACTGCAAGATAGCAGACACCAATGTCAGCAATTGCCCTAGTAAGTTAACAAAGAAGTGTTTTTCAATCAATTTATTTATAGTCATTTCATGATATGTAGTTTGTATTAACTTATTTTGGAGAAGTTTGGGGGGCTGATCGACTATTGAGAAATTCGTGTATTAGACAACTTTTAATATGACTCCACAACATAAACAACGTGATAACTAGGATATATATCTAATTAGTATATGTTCTTATTTTATTTATTTTTTTGGTTTCCTTTCCGAAGAAATTTTGATTTTTTTTTTTGAAATTCAAAGCGGTATATAGGGTGCGTTTGGATGAGAGAAGAAGAAGAGGAAGAAGGAAGATGGGAAGAAAAAAAATTATAAACAATTCAAACTCTTCACAAAGTTACACACTTCCCAATATTTCTTCCCACTTCTTCCCTTCTTCCCTTCTTCTCACACCTATCCAAACGCACCAATAAGAAAATATAAATTGAAAAGCCACTAGTTTTCTTAGCTATAACAATTGAAGGGTGTGCTCTGGATAAAGACTTAAAGAGCATTAATTCATTATAACTGTTTCTAATTGGTGTCTTTTGGCTGTCACAACCGGAGTAGGTGTTGGAAATTAAATGATTTTCTTTTATGGTAAATTTTGTTTTCGGTTTTCAAATGCTATTAAAGTTTATAAAATTTTACTCAAAAGTAAAAAAGTTTGTAATTCAAAATTTGATTACAACTTCAATATTCCTAGATGAAAATTATTCAATATTTTCCCCTTATTTTACTCTTTTATTTTTTAGACAATACATGACAACATGACACACTCGCTGTATCGATATAGCGAGTGGTGGCTGGTGCTAATGCTATCTATCCTTAGAGCTGCATAACGTCTAAAACGACCATGAAAACGGTCGATTTCGTTAACTGTTTCGTTTTAAAATGAAATTTATCACCCATTTGCTTTAACCGTTTTGTTTTGGACGAAACGGTCGAAACCACGAAAATACACATGGACGAAACTGTTTCAAGCTTTCATTAACCGTTTCGTTTTTTAAACGCAACAAAAAAAATCTTTAACTGGACGAAACGAAACGAAAGGACGGACGAAACGTGACCGTTTTCACCCCGGACCTGTCAAGTTGGGCCTCATTTTATGATATCATCTGTTATAACTCGGTCCATGAAGGCCATTTCAATTGAACCCTCTTCATTCTTCTGCCCTTTTTGTAAGGTTAACCTTTTATTTAGTTGCCTTCTAGACCAAGCAGGCCTTTTCTCTGAACTGTATCAAATGTGAATATAGTTACTTTTTTTGTTTTTTCTTTGTTTTCCTATGATTAACGTTTTGTTTTGTGGCCTCTTGAACTACTTTGTTGAACTACATAAATTATGCCACCTGAGGGTACATATAACCTTTTAATTTTAGATCACCAATTTTCTCAAGTTTAAAGAACAGATGTGTATACCTATAATAATGTCGTTTCCCTCTAGAAAGGATTAATTAGTTATTGCTAAATTTGTGTTTTTTGCCTTGTCATTTTCTTTTGTGCAGAGTTGTTGAATCTCTCTCCAAGCTCGCCAGACTACGGTATCTTTACAAATGCTAGTCTAGGTAATGCTCTTTATTCAAGTTAACTTTCTCATAGGTAGGGGTGTCAACGGCAGAATTTTTGACGTTATGCCGTTCCGCTTATATTAAATGGAACGGTTTGTGGCATGAAATTTTATACCGTTTTCTAAACGAAACGGTAAGTGGCACAGTTGGTTATACCGTTTCGACCATTTTAACCCCATTTCAAATCGTTTTATGTGTAATTTCTAAAGTGGAACGGTTGATGGCACAAAAATCTGTTTTGTTTAATAAACGAAACGGTAAATGGCATACCGATTTCATACCATTTTTAAGTGGCACGATAACGGTAGGGGGCGAAACCGTGGTCGTTAACCACGTTAGGCACCCCTACTCATAGGAGTAAATATTTAGCTACCAGAGTCAATCCAGCTACAGTAGTTAATGTTCACGAAAAATATGACACCTTTGGTTTTTTTCATGTTGAATTAGACCATTTATTCAGTTTTTCTTTTGGAATGGAGATCAATTTTAGATGCTTACTAGGAAATACGCTTATCAATATCCAGTCAACCTCCAATCATAGTAAATTACGTTACCTTTATCTACACAAGTGCATCAGTGTCCATCATAGCCGTGACTATCACTTATTTATTAATTTATTTATTCACATGTTCATTTTCTTCTTTTCTTTCTACTAATTGTCAGCTAATAGTTCATCAAGTACAGCTGCATCGAATGGAGTCGAGCATCCAAGTACGTCGCACTACTCAAGTATCACTGCCCTGCTATCTGCTATCCTTTTATCTTTCTTCTGAGATATATGTACAACAAATAAGAACTAGTACTCAATAATTAGATGCCTTCTTTTCAAAATTGGGCCTTTTGTGCGCATCAGCAAGTCTAAACTTCAAATAAAATCCAATCAGTTGGAATGTTGGATACTGACTACTGAGAAACCGAGATTAAAAAAATTGAAATAAGTGTAATTTAAAATCATAAACCAGGCCTCCGTGTGAAGGCTTATATGTAAATTTTAATTTCACTGCACTAATATCTGGTTCTTCAAAATGGACTTTCACTTGTGGCCCGTGTAATTTTTACTTGAACAGTGAGTGTTCTCGATCCAATCTATAACCTGCTTTTTTTTTTATTAGAATTATAATGGATGCGCTTCAGTTAAATTCTAGGAGAAATAATTAGCAACTCAATTTACAGTTATTATCTTTTAAATTATCATTCAGAGTGCAAAATATGCACCTCAACTGAGATTGTACCAAAATAATGGAACCGTTTACTTTTTCTTTGCTGAAATTTATATTCACAGACCAAGATTCCATATATATAAATGCAAAATCAAATTTTTATATACATTCAAACTAAAAGAAAACCTTATTTGAGGAAAAAAAAACTTATTTCTCTTAGTATAATAAAAATATCTTAATAAATGTAGACCTGACAAGAGCTTCACTGAGCAAATTTGGCGACGACTTTCGTCTTTCATGTGCGAGAAATAAATATAAAAAACTCAGCCAAGTAGTTTTGAATGGTTATTTAAAAAGGAAAGGGCATGAGCTCCTTTGTTTCATCAAAAATAAAAAACGCAAAATGCTCATCTCTGGTGCAGTCACCAAGCATATTACAACGAAATCATAGATAAGGGGTTGTTTGGCAATAGCAGGTTTAGTCTAACTCCCAGGTCAACGAGCTAACATGCGGATCTCAAACAACCAAATAATTTTGGAGTCAACAAGATCAGCACAACCTCAAATAGCCAAACCAAAGAAAATTAATTAATCAATCAATTAACTTCTACTAACTTTAATCCTCGAACACTAACCGGAAAATGCTAACTTTAACCCTAACCTCAGTGATCTTTGATGTTGCCAAACATCCCCGGACAGGCATTAAAATGAAAGATAAAAAAAATCAAAACAACAAAAAAGGAACAAAAAATAAAATAGGAAAACGAAACCTCCCCCTTAAAATTTAAAATGAAAAAGGAAATAAAAGAGAAGAAAATGATAAACAAAGAACCTTTTGGCTGATTGATGCAAGTAGAGCTGGGAAGGAGTCTCTAAATTTGTACATTTCATATTATAATTGTTGCATATTCAAGCCCCTTTGGGCTCCAATTGTGCAATTAATATTCAATATGGTCCAGCTTTCATCAGTAAAATATAATTATGACAGGGAGTTTAGCCATTATGTTATAATTTTGTTTATCATTAGCTTTCTTGACATCCTCGGCTAGTTATTAAGGTATATATGCAATAGTGATATTGCGGCCCAAAATTTCCTCGGCCGAGGCGTGGATTTATGCTCTTAATTAAAAAATCATTTCCCATCTCAGAAATACAAGACTTCTGTCCCATTTTAACATTTAACATGACACAACTCATATCTAGGCCTGCAAAACGGTCGAAACGGTGACGAAACTAGGGTGTTTCGTCAACTGTTTCGTTTTATTGGACGAAATAGATTTTTTATTTCGTTAATCGTTTCGTCCGGACGAAACAGTCAAAATTGATAAATTTTTCATGATTTACACATGAATGCAACCGTTTCATTATTTCGTGAACTGTTTGTCCAACCATAAGAAATCGTTTTATTGTTTCATTAATCGTTTCGTCCGGACGAAATGAAACGGAAAACGATTAAAACGGTTCCGTTTTAAGCCCTGAGTCATATCGATGGTTTTATGACTAATAGTGTCAAGTGGAAGCATGTAAGTTTATCTTTTTTTAGACTGGGCCCATGCCCCTCAAATGCGATGAAGAAAGAATTATTAGGACACCACATAAAGGCAAATTTTCACATTTTTAAGGTGGTTTTAGCACACTAGTTTCAAAAATAGTTGAGAATACTCCATTTCTAATTTACATTTCGTCTGTGATTTTTCAATGCACCAATAATTAATATTATTGATAAGTTGTCCTTGAAAAAGTAATTTTTTTTCAGATAAATTGAGAACTAATATTATCAAGTAAGCAATCCATTTATTTTAGGAAGTACTATGAGGTGCATCTAAAGTAAAAATTTTCTAAGACAATTTATCAATGTTGGTGCAATGAAAAAGCACAAACCAAACGCAAGTTAAAAATTGGGCATTACCAAGTGTTTTGAAAACTAATGCCCTAAAACCACCATAAATAATGTTTCATTTTTGTGTGGTTGTTAGGTGGACTTCGTCCTTCCTAACATAAGTGGTACGATCCTTTCTTTATCACGGATGCATGGATCAAGTCTAAACAAAATATATTTCTTTGCTTACACTTTTTCAAAATTATTGGCCGTAAAACCATATGGAAAATTGATTTTATGAAAAAAGTGAAATTCCAGCTTTAACCCTAGACCTAGTAGTATTAACACCAATAACTGTTAAAATCTTTGTTGGATTTCTTAAAAAATCAGGCATCAAAGATCCATTGTTAAAGTAGTTTACCTTAGATGAAGAAGTTCAGCCGAGAACTGTGAAGTCACTATCTATTGTTTCATATGCATAGAACGACAACAAAAAAAAAATGATATTTATGAGAAGGATAAAATAAATAATATTAGATCTACTGAGGAACAAGAGAGATAGTTCTATGAATTTGAAAATTCTCACTCAAAATTGTGATGATAGAGAAAGAAGTGTGCGATGGCGACGGCGGCTATGAGAGAAGAAGAAGAGGTAATGTTAGGTCATTAAATAGGAAAACATATATTTGGAGAAGTGAGTTTGGAAATATTTTATACAAACAAAAGGCGTTGTGCCTCGGAAAGTCCGTCTACCTATGAAAGTACTTGTTGTCGTTTCATCTCGGATTGTACAATATATTTAGACGAAATCTAGTGTATCAACACAATTAAATTTTTTTATTTAAAAATTGAATATTTTGGAAAGTTTTTTTTGTATAATATAATAGAAATTCTCCAATTAAAAAATTCTCCTTTTAATACTTCAGTGAAGGCATGCCATTAATAGGAAAATTTTATAGCCTAAATAATCCTTATACTAATAAAAATAATATAATCGTATTTTCTATTTATCATAAATTTTATTTGGAAGAATGCTGTGTAATTGTTCAAGCACTCAATGATGCAATGGTGTCTCTGTGAAAAGCATAAATGGAAAACGAGAGAAATTTTGAAAAGTATAACTTGTACAATATTTCCACTATCCAGCAACTGCCTCTAGTCTTTCCAAGTAATCAAACTCAACACACAACTTTCGCATATTGTCATTTTTATGGGTTCCTCCATTGCAATTGAGCCGGCCAATAAGTATGATGTTTTATTTTAATTTTAAATAGATGATTATCACATTCTGCGCGATCTAGAATAGTATGTTTTGCATGTAATGTAATAATTTTCTAATCGATAATTAAAAAATAATTTCGTATTATTAAATAAATAACTAGTAAACAATGTAAAACTGAACTGCGGATGGAAAAGAAAACAACAGTACTTTGTAATAATTAAAAAAATCTGGGATGAAATTACAACAGTCAACAGTACTTTGGTGGCCTTGTCGACCGATCCCACTCGAGAGTCGAGATGAGTGAGAACTGAAATTGAGATCCGCTGCCGCGCTATATTGGCCCGTACATGTAACCTAGATTGATAGGTTCGTAAAAATTTAACCGTCCGATCAAGATCAGACGGTTCGTACGTGCGCTACATCATATGTCGCGCAACAATAAATCCGGATTGGTGAGAACTGTGACTGTGAGATAGGGTTTATCCGACTTCGCATCCTCTGGATGCCCATCCAGTGGATGGTTTTGATCTCAGCCGTCTGATTTAATTTCAATAGCTATAAATGCCCCGTGCATGATACCAGAATTGATAGATTCGAAAAATTCTAACCGTTGAGATTAAATCAGACGGCTCGAATCGAAAGACGTCCATTGAACACCCTTCCGGGTTTATCCCTGATTCTCCTTTTTCTTTTTTTCTTCCCCTCCCTCTCTCAGCGTCGCCGACACCTCTTGTATGTCTACGGTCTCCCCCTCTCAGCCTCTCTCTCCCTCCTTGCTCAATCAATCTCTGTTTCTCTCTCCCTCTCTTGCTGTCGCCGACCTCTGAGCAGAACCGAAGAACGAAAAAAAAAGAAAAAAAAGAAGAGAGGCAGAGAAGAAGAAAAAAAAAGGAGAGACACAGAAAGAGGAGACTGCAGATTGTTTTTCCTTAAGGTAAAATATTAATTTTATTCTATATCGGCTTTTCCCCATTCTATCGTGGTTTGTTTTGAGAATCTGATTTTATTTCTGTCTCAACATATCACTGAGAATCTGATTTTTTTTTTCCCCTTAAGGTTATGCAATAAAGCGCGGATTCTTATTCATTAATGAGTTTCTAGAAGTAGCATTACTGTTTCAGGAACAGGCCTTGTGCTTAGCTCAACTGGATCAGCTGTAAATTCGGTAGAGAAGATAGCTGTAAAGGACTCCGGCAAGTTGCGCGGCCATGGATCGAGCCTAAGTCGGGTTGATCCTTCGTACTGTCTCCGTTATCTCCTGCTCAATGGAGTGTTCGGGGTGCGTGGGGAAAAGAGGGAGCTCCCGTGGTCTTGTGTCGGCCTCTGAAGCTTCCCAGGAAGGTTCAGGGGAGTCGGCATATCCCAGTGTGTATAAGCCTCCTAGGAATGAAAGTAACACTTTAAATTTTGATATATTTAACTTATGTATGATTATATGTTCTTGGCTGATGCATAATGACAAACGTTAAATTGATATATGCCGTTTAAATGAAACGAAACAATTAACGCAAATGATTTGTCTGTTGTTTGATAAACGAATTGGTTAGCGGCATATTAATATGTATCGTTTAATTAAACATAACGTTAACAATGAGAGTCATTTTCGTGATCGTTAACCACGTTTGACAGGTCTACCAAGGATGGACCAAAACTTTTCTCAAGAGACCATCACTCTACGGTTGTTTAATCTATCCGATGCGACGTCATTGATTGAATGGGCATCTGACGAGCGGATCATGCGCTTCTCGACATGGAAACCGTGCACGACCAGAGAGGCAGCAGCTGATTTCATCCAAAGTTACATCATGCCTCATCCTTGGTTCAGGTCCATCTGTGTCACCGGCCGGTCTGTTGGGTTTGTGATGGTGCATCCAGTATCCAACGAAGAAAGCCGAAGAGCCAGCATTGGTTATGCGTTAGCACATGAATTCTGGGGTCGAGGAATTGCGACGGCTGTAGTAAAGAAGGTATAATTAGTTAATTACTATGTCAATCTTTACAAGATTTGTTAGGGAAAAAGCAACAAATTGATCCGTTTATGATCATGAATTGATATTTGGAAATTGGAATGGATATTTAGGTTGTAGGACAGATATTTGATGAGTGGTCACAACTTGAAAGGCTGGAGGCACTTGTGGTGGTGGAGAATGTGAGGTCTCAACGGGTGCTGGAGAAGGCCGGGTTTGTTAAAGAGGGAATTTTGAGGAGTTATAGGGTAATTCAGGGAAAGGGAAGAGATATGATCATGTACAGCTTCTTGCGCACAGATTCCTTGCACCCATAAATTGCTCGTCATATTCTCTTGCTTTGATTGGGTTGGATTTAATTTCATTGGTGGAATTTACAGGATGGAAAATACATTAATTTTTATGAAACCATTGATACTGTATAAATCCATGTTTTGTAGGTTTCATAAAGGTCAGGGTACCGTTCAAATTTGCATCCGGATGGGCATTGTTTCTGTTATTTAAGGATTTTTGACTAATTTGAGTGTTTTTTTTTTGGAGAAATACTAATTTGAGTGTTTGGTACTGTGTGATAGAACAAGTCGGACATTGTTTCTGTTAACGAGTTAACCTCTGATTATTAGAACCCATGCAACCTTTTATGAGAAGCATGACTGACACCGGATGAAAAACGAGAAATCCCAGTCAGATGGCCTAGAATTTTGCCTTTTTTTTAAAAAAAAATCATAAAAACATTGTTGTTGTTTAATAGGTTGAGAGACTATTCGATCAATCAGCTCTTTTTTAATATTAATTTGAAGATTAGTTTGGAAGAAATATTGGTAATTTTATTTAAGTTGTGTTTGGTTATTAAAAGAAGAACTAAAGAGTGAAAAAGTTTCTTATTTTCTCTACCAACTCTTCATGGGAAGAGAGAACAAGACTTCTTTTTATTTTATTCATTAAAATAAAATATCTATGGTCTAAAATTACAAGGTGCTGTTTCTTTATGCAAAAATTAATTTGAGAATTAAATAAAATAATTCTTATAAATTGCCAAAATTTTCAAGACCTGTTGTATAATTATTTTAAGACAAGATTTAATTTTTTTATAATTACTCAAAAATACAAGAGGGCATCCAACGACATAGAAAGTAGCTTGTAAAATTTTCAGTAAAAATCGGCCAGTAAAGAATTTCTGTCTATTTAAGGAAATTAGCAAGGATATCCAAAAACATAAAAAGAAGAATCTCCAAAGAATTTGCATAAATATTTTGTATCTCCAATAACTATTTAGGTATATGTGTGCATCATGCTTTTGGAACCGGCCCTCACTTCCAACTTGGTTTGGTTTCGAAGGAAGAATGACAATTTCTATGAATTTTGTTTCTTTTTGTATAAGAATTAGTTGTTAGTTCCGATCAGTTTTTCTTCTTGATTTTCTCTTCTTCAAGGACGGTTTGTGGAGCTTAATTACACATAAGAAATAGTTGGTGGAATGGTGAAGTACTCAATAGACCAACCGATTAAGGGATGGATATATATAGTGATAGTCCAAAAATTTTAGGTTCTTGGCCCGTCTTATGGAAGATCGTTCTAAAATCCGGACCGGACTGGTCCTTCAAATAGTTTTTCGATGGACAAGGGTCTATAAGGATCGGGTCTAATTTTTTTCCAAGACGGATGTTGAAGGGTCGGGTTTTGAAGGACCGGATCCGATCTAATCGTTCAATAGTAGTGACTATTTAATCATGATGGGACGATAGAGATTAAAAACTATTAAAAAAATTAAATGTTGGTATTATTTTAGAAGGACTAGAAGGGCCAAGGACCTATAAGGACCGGATTTTCGAAGGGCCGGTCTCGTGTTTCGAAAAACAAACCCGTCCAACCCGTCCCATCTCGATTCTTTTTCTTAACCCGGTCCGATTCGACCCTTCTACCAAACCCGTCAAGTCCGGTCCTTTGAAATCCGGCCCGACCCTTTTATCTTTCACTAGATATATATATTGGGCGTTACCAACAAGGCTCGTATTGAGTGGATTTAAGAAACTAATTAATATGCATGGTGCATCACTTAAATATTTCAGCGAGCCTTAGACACATAATGACACGTGGATCCCACGCTTCGTACTCGTATTTAATTACAGGCCAAACTTTTTCAAGTGTATAATTTTAAACATGGCATACAATTTAATGTAGAATCACGAAGACGGGTGCATAACGTCTAAAACGACCACGAAATTAGAATGTTTCGTTAATCGTTTTGTTTTAAATACGAAACTAACTATTCATTCCGTTAACCGTTTTATTTTGAACGAAACGATCGAAATCACAAAAATACATATGGACGAAACAATTTCAAACTTTTGTTAATCGTTTCGTCTCGTAATGAAATAACCGTCAAAACAGTTACCGTTTTTATCCCTACATGAAGAGCGCATGACACCTAAACCCCACTCGTCATTCTATGTTTTAGGGTATACAAAGTCCATGGACATTATACTTGATCAAATAAATCCATTCATTAAAAATATTGATAGTACAAAAATAAATCAAGATCAATACAATCCGAACGAAAATATTTCTTAGATATTTTAAATAAATTCCGAACTTTTATTTTATCAATTTATTCATAGCCATAGATATGTAGTGTAACATGAATTACCAAATTATTTCAATAATAATATGAGGATTATAGAAATTGCAACATTTATAAATTATAAGTATAGAGGTTAATTTGTGAAATTTTCCTCCCTTTCTTCTTTTTCTTTTTCAGCTTTTCTTTTCCTATTTCTTAATTATTTTACGAAAGAGAATTACTCACTACAAGAAAGATGATTTTTACATAAATTTTTATAGCTAGATTTTTTTATTTATGTTTGACCTTCCTCTAATTTTTAGATTTACTTGTTGCACTAAATATAGCAATTTTTTTTAGTAAAACTCAATTTTCTATTAATATGTCCTTAAAAATCTAACAATTTATTTTTGATAGACTTTTCGAATCTTGCAATGTCTAATATTGCAAGTTTTTGCAAGGACTACTAATTTCCATACGTAGGACACTAATTTCCATCTTTACAAAGAGTTTCCTCTTCTTTTTTAAGAAATGTAAGGAGAATTTCTTATAGTGGCTAATGCTTGGCGCAACGGGAGAGATTAGGCATTCGTTTTTGAAGAGGAGCTTCAAGAGATTTTAGGGTGAAAAAACATTAACTCATTTATCTTATGCAAGCTTTTTTCTTTAGGGGTCATTTAGATCGCTTAGGAATAAAGAGGAATAGTCTATTTCTAGGCGGAAAATATTGGGAAGTGTGTAATTTTGTGAAGAGTTTGGATGATTAGGAATAAATTTCCGTCTAGGAAGAGGCTATTCTTCTTATTCCTAAGCGATCCAAACAGAGCCTTAATGATTTCGAGGATGGAGGCATTTGGCATTGGGATTCCAAACATGGTTTAAAAACTCGAGCGAGTGGGATCGGACTCGGCGCTAAACGAGGAGATTTTCGTCGATTTAGCACGGATTAGTGATACGTACCTCAGGAATCGGTTGGAAATACTGGAATCAGCCGAGTTTTGAACTGAAACGGTTGGAATCAGGCGAAATGTGCTGATTTGTGACTGAAATTGGTCATAATCGATTGAAATTTGATGGATCGTCGCAGTCTCACCGATAATTGCATCCATTATTCGCTCACTCACATCCGTCTCTCATAGTCTCACACTCTCACTCTTCAATTATTAGTCTAAACTCTGAAGTCTAAGTTCTCAACTCTCAAAATCTCAATTTGAAAGGGAAAAAGGAGGTACAGAAAAAATAATCACTTGGCAGAAGGTGGAACAGGTGGTCGGGGTGGAAGAGGTACGGAAAAACTCTAGGCAGAAGGTGGAAGAGGTACGAAAAATCTCAATTTGAAAGGGGAAGAGCAGAAGGTGGTTTCAAAACTCGAAAGTGGAAGAGGTGATGCCGTGAAGGGGAAGAGGAGGTACCGAAATTTTTTTTTTTACTCTTTAAATTTATTCTTGCCTTTATTATTATTAATACCCCATGTGTTTTCAAACCCTTTATGTGTTAATTATTGTTGTAATAAAATAAACAAGGCTTACATGTTATTTTTGTAAATTGTGCCTGATTGGGATGGGTATTAATTCGATTTTTGTCCATTTCGATTTTTGATTTATTATTAAAATTTTTTTGAATTTGCTTACTTCTTCTAAAATATTTAATTCTTTTTATTTTTATAGAGAAATGGCTAGCGATAAAGGAAAATCAACGGACATAGGTTGGGACCATTTTATTGCAATTGACAAGAGTAAAAGAAGGGTTAAATGCAAATGGTGTAATAAAATACTAAGTGGTGGAATACATAGAGGAAAAGAACATTTAGCAGCAATTCATGAAAATGCTGCAGAATGTAAAAATGTCACAGATGAAATCAGAAAACAAGTTCAGTAGTATATGAGAGCAAAAAAAGTAGAAAAGAACAAGGCACGAGCTCGAGATAATATGATAGCAGATGAACTAACTCAAGTATGTGAAGATTCCTCAGATAATGAATGCTCGGATGATGAATTACAAATGGCTTTACGTTCAAGAGGTAAATTTTTTACATTAAGAAGAGAAGTGGAACGATATGTCTCAATGCATGTTGGCGAAGGTAGTAGTCGTAAGAGAGTTACCAGGTCGAAAAATGTCGGTATTGGACCATCCCTTACACAACCTAGAGTTAATAATTATTTATACCGGACACAAACTAGCAAGCAACCAAAAATTACTAATGTTGTTTTAAGAGGAATCAAAGATACTAAAACATTTATTGGTTGGGCTTGGACTAAATTTTTTGTGAATTCTATTGTCGCAGCACATGCTGCAGATAATATATATTTTAAAAGAGCTATTGAAGCAACTCAAGCAGCGGGAGTTAGTGTTTCGGCACCGACTGGTTATGAAATTTATAACAAGTATCTTTCCAATGGAAGTGGAAGAACAAAAGAAAGTGATAGAAGGATTTCACCATCACTGGGATGAATTCGGTTGTACTATAATGTGCGATGGATGGACCATAAAAAATCGTAAAAATATTATTAATTTCTTGATTTATTACAATGAACAACTTTTTTAAAATCAGTAGATGCCACCCGAAAGTTCAAAAGTTCAAATTATATTTGTGGTTTGATGGCAGAGGTGATCGAAGAGGTTGGTGCTTCTAGAGTGGTTCAAGTGATTAGTGATAATGAGGCCAATTTCAAAGCAGCAGGAAAATTAATAATGGATCAGTACAATATTTTTTGGACTCCATGTGCTACTCATTGTATTGATCTCATGTTGCCATGTTGGAAGATATAGGTAAGGATGATACTATAAAACAGTTAGTACGCAAGGCCCAAAGTATAACAACTTTCTTTTATAATCATCAGCGGGCTCTTAATTTAATGCATGTGGCCACAAATAATCGGAAATTGCTTAGACCTGGTGTAACACGATTTTCCACCAATTTCATTACATTGCAAAGCTTGTATTCATTTAAAGATGCACTTATGGAGATGTGTGTGAAGAATACTTGGGCACAACAAATTGAAAATTTGAAAACTCGAAAAGAAAGAGATGTTGTTGATAGCATCAAGAAATTGTTAT
Source organism: Rhynchospora pubera (assembly GCA_028095005.1). NCBI lineage: Eukaryota > Viridiplantae > Streptophyta > Magnoliopsida > Poales > Cyperaceae > Rhynchospora > Rhynchospora pubera. Next base: position 47,402,307 of record CM051460.1, read on the forward strand.
TTGATCAAGAGTTTTGACTTTCGGTGGCAGAGACAATTCAATTGTTTGAACCACTGATCAAAGTGCTTCGAATGGTCGATAGCGATGACAAATCAGAAATGGGTTTCTTGTATGAAGCGATAGATAGAGCAAAATTTCAGATTAAGTAAAATATTGGTGGCAAACACTTTAAAAAATGGTGAAAATTAATTGACAATAGATTGGAAAAAACACTTCATCAAGATATACATGCAGCACGTACAACATCTGTTTGAATCACTTTTTTTTTTGCAAATGTCATTTAATTTCATCTAGAACGGTATTAGCATATTATGACGGGGCTCAAAATGATACTGAAGTGATGCGGGGTTTGAAAAACGTTATTGAGAAACTACAACCAAATATTCTTCTACAATTTCAAGCCGAGAAAGAGGTAAATTTTTTTAATATGTTTGATTATATTTTGGCTACAATTGGCTTGTACGCCATTTGAATTATTTGTATATATTTCTTTTTATAGGCATAAAGGTATCGTTGAAAAGTCGACATATTTTGTTTAACAAAATTACTCGCTGCAACGAAACAATACAAACCTTGGGAATATGCAAGAGATGAATGTTCAAATTTGACACCCATTGCTGTTCAAATTTTGAGTCAAACGGTTTCTTCCTCCCAATGTGAGAGAAATTGGACAACATTTGAATTAATACATACTCGAATAAGAAATCGTTTGAAAATGGATCGACTTGAACATCTTGTATTTTTTCATTATAATATGCGACTTCAAGAGCGACATTTAAGAAGGAGATATGAAGAAGATAATTTAATTGATCTCGAGAAAATTTTTCATGACGAAAATCCTTTGCAACCTTGGATAAGGTTATATTTATACTATTTTATTTTAGAATTTATAAAAAATATTCAATAGATTTGTTATATTCTAGGCTTTAATTTTTCGTATTCAATAGATCTTGAAACACTAACATAAAAATTATTGGAATGTGATATACCGCCTCTAGCACTGCCCATATTTTTCCCATACTCTGAAGCAATCAAATTTTTGAGAAATTTTAAGTGTTTGAAGAGAATCCTACTTCGGCTTTTTTTTTTTCTATGGTGCCGTTTGGATTGATAAAGAATAAGGAGAAATTAACTATTCCGGACATAAATTTATTCCTGACCATTCAAATTCTTCATAAAGTTACATATTTTTTTAATGTTTTCCGCCTAGAAATAGACTATTCCTCTTATTCCCAAACGATCCAAACGGCCCCTATAAACAAAAGCCCCTAGGTCTGCTTTTGGAGTTGTTGTGGGATAATACTATACTAGTAAAATTATAAAACTTTTTCAATAGTCTGATAAAATTGCTAATCGTTAATAATAATGTTTGAACTATCTGGTTCAAAATAGACCTAATACGAATGAACTAAAGTTATTCCAATAAAATATTAAGTTAGTAAAATAGCATTAATCCGACACTATTTGAATAAAGAAAAATATTTGCATCCAAACAAAAATAAAAACAAAGATCATATATAAGGCAGTGCTATTTTTATAAATCCAAAAGTACCAAATCTATCCCCATTTTTTAAGCGTTTAACACCAATTTCTCCATTTTAAATCCTTGACGAGTATCTCTGGCTCTGTTTGGATAGTTAGGAATAAGGATTATTTTAGACTAAATAGCTATTCGGGACTAAGAAACCATCCAAACAGTTCAGGATTAAGAGCTTATTCTTAATCAGACTAAGATTAGTTAATCCGACATTTTGTTAGAATAAGAGTTGAGATTAGAAAGAAAAGCTCATTATTTATTCTTTCCTCATCCAAACAAAAAGTCTTAATCTGAGATTAAGCTTATTCTTAAGAATTTAGGATTAAGAATCTTAATCCTGAATAGCTAATCCTACCCTTAATCTCATATGATCCAAACAGAGCCTCTATTTCTAAACGTACCAATTCAGAAGTCATACTAAACTAAATTTATGTGATCCGATAGAAAATATATTGAAAATGTTTTATAAGAACAAAAAAAAATAAATATTCAGACCGAAAAATATAAATTTAAATTCATGATTTTCATTGTAAACGTATATGTACACGTACAGTTTATGTTAATGATGTGTGTGTCACAATTCATGTGTTCGTTCTAGCTAGTTTCAGTGCTTATTTATTTATTGACATATGCAATTGTTTGAGTGCTGGGTTCAAATTGACCTGAAATAATCATAAAATTATTGAAGATTTTTAAAACAAAGATTATTGTCAATCCTTCAAAAATTTAGGACAAACTAAAATCTTTTTAAGGCAAATAGGGGCATTGACTATTGTTCAGTTGCTTGAGTGCATCAAGTAGTAGTTAGTCATTAGAAAATTGATAAAGAAGCCAAATAACAATGAAATTAACTTTTATATATCGTAGTTACATTACAAATTACATCTTAGAAACATCTATCCAATGAAATCCTAACATTCCTCTCTGTAGTTTGAAATATCATTTTCTTCCTTTCAATGACCTAATAGGTGCAAAAAAGTTTGTATTGAAAACTCAAGCGCTCTTTCCGGTCTCCCTCGATGGCATCTCTCAACTCATAGTTTGTTTGCATTGGAAACTCAGAGACGCTGTCCACCGTCTTCCTTAATATCTCTCAACTCATAATAAACACCTAGGGTTTATGGAGAAAAGGACTTGTATGCCATTCTTGGTGTGGATAATATATTTCATCTTTTAGGCATGACTATCTAGAAAAAAACAATACATCCGAGACTTATGATAACAACAAATGTTGTGCTAACCTGTTAAAGGCCTTAAATCAGATGTATTCCTCCACACTCTCAGTCTCTCACTTTCATATCTCGGTAAGCTCATGGAAGTGCAAGCATAACAATGCTGCCCAAAAAGAAGCACTCTACACAAAGCTCCTGAGAAAAACATAAGTGTGTCGGGGCTGAGGGAGCATTTCAACTGGTTAATGAGGCTTTTACTGTGCTTTCAGATAGGGTAAAGATGAGAACATATGAAAGGGAGGTTGCCAATGGCTTTGTCACTTGTTAGCAGGTCGAGTCCTAGGTCAGCATCCAAACCGGACTTTGTTTAGAGCTTCCCTATTTAAGTTAGATTCAAAGGGAATGCTTGTAGAGAAAGGCCGGTTATATGTACAAAGGATGAGCTAAAACTGCAGGATATATACGGCCAAGGCTAAGAAAAAGCAAAAGATGGTGGAGAAAGAAGAGATGCAGGTTGGGAGGGAGAAGAGTGCACAAAAGGGAGGCAGAAATGCTCATATGGTGGTTTTAGGGCATTAGTTTTGAAAGTCCTAGCTAGAAACTTCCGTTTTAAATTTATATCTTTGGTGCATCTGTGCTTCTTTTTTTTTCTCTTTTTTCTTTTTTTCTTTGACAGTAGGCATGTGTGCTTCTTCAATGTGTCACAATAATACTAACAGTTCTCTTTGAAGGAATGGACGGTTTTAACCTGCATGTAAAATTAATTATTATTAGTATACTGCAAGTATTTCTTATATCCAAAATGCAATTGATTTTGATATCTTCATTTTGGTCCACAGCGCCCCTTGTTTGTACTTTTGACTATTGATATCATCATTTCATTCATTTTGGTTTTTATAAATTATTAAATTGTGAAGACAAAATACACAACTACCTTATTAATTAGGAAGCACTATGAAACTATGACGTAATGTGCCGAAAACTTTTAAGAATAAAATAAAGCTTCGCTTATTTACTAGCAACAAGAATCAAAATATTAAACAGGCCGATATATGCTGCAGGTTAAAAAATAGAGAAGTAAATGTTTTTCTTTGATATGCATAAGATTATAAACGAACATTTTTTTTAGATATTCTTAATTAAGATTAGAAACGGTAAAATATTTTTCTTTGATATGTTCTTTGTTGGATAGTAAAAAATTAGCATTATTCTACTTTAATTATTAGCATAAGAGTATCTAGCGTTATCTAATAATTTAGCAATTTAAGAACTACATCTTTTCACAAATACTAATACAGATACTATCAACTTAATATGATGTCAACATAGATCACCAAAATTTGCGTTGATGAATGTTTAATTTAATTTTGTACGATCTAAAAAATATCTCAATCTCAATCTCTATCTCTACCTCTACTTATACTTATAAACGTACGGATCCAAAAGGTGTTAACACGCTAGATCTAGCAAGTAAACATATATTTCTGCCGTTCGATCAGTTTGATATGTGGTTGGATATCAATCGTCAGACGAAGCAACGATACATTTTGGTTTTTCATCTAATAAAGAAATTGAATAAAATATCTATTTGTATCGTTGATAATTAAGCAACATATTTTTTATTACCTAATATTATTTTATTTCTTTATCTGCCCACGTACGAGTACATTAGTAGTAATAAATATTGAAGATACAATGCAAATATTATATCTAAAAAATAATCTATTTTTTAGAAGATGAAACAATATATTAAGAAACGTTCCTTTACTTACAAAAAATTATCCTTTTTCAGAATACAAATTTATATTATATTAATTAATTTATTTATAAAAGTGTATTTAAAAAAGAAATGAATATGAATATCGGGCCGGATCAACACTAAATCCGGCCCAAAATGTCTTTCCTCAGACTCAGAGCCTATTTATTAACCATAACCATGAGGCCTCTCCCACAGAAGACAGAACCCTCTCTTTCTCTTTTCCCTGTTTTGTTTTAATTAACGAAACGAAACATATAAACTGATAAACTGACGGACGCTACCCCTAAATCCCTCTCTCTCTCTCTCTCTTCCGATCAATTCATCGATTTGAACAATCCATTCAAAAGGTCGGCGGAGAATCGGAGGAATCAGCAATCCCGTGCTTTCTCGTAAGCTTCTTCCCTTTTTCAATCCAAGCATTGCATTGTTTGTCTCGAAACTCTTCGTCTTATTGGGAAAATCGATTGGTAATCCGATCTCCGAAGAGCTTTCGATACAGATTGATTTGCCAACCCATGATATCAGCAAAATACTACTGATTTCTATGGTAGAATCGAGTAACTATTTTTAAGTAGGGTTCTTCACAAGCAATCCAATTGGGTTGGTCACCCCCTTAGATTTAGGTCTAAAGGGGTTGTACCAGTGGTAAATATCTCATGTTAGTTCTGACTGTTACAGATGTTAATTGGCGTAATATTGGTTTTGGAAAATAGATCAGAATATTGCAAAATATTTGATAAAATAGGTGTATAGGAACTTGAATTCTTGGAATCATTAGCCACAAGGGGTACAGCACTAACCAGAATGTATTTTGTGCTGCTTTTAATGCTGGATTAATTATTTGCATGTCGTGACGAACTATAAGCTGTCATGTATACCCTCAGCAAAATCGGAAATATCTGTGTGGGCCACTTGTCCAGAATACCCTATTTTGTCTTGTTCTCTTGGTGCACAGAAACCTAACCGATGATAATTCTGGTAATTCTTCAATTTTTTATGAGTTTCGAGGCATAGTTGAGAGAACCACTATCTTATCCTGGTCAACAAGTCATTCCTTATGTCGTCGTTTTTATGATACTATACTGTATGTCTGGGGGGATGAAACTTGAAAATGCTCCTTAACTATTTACAGACTCTCTTTATTTATATGATCTCTAAATACCTGATTTGTTCTAAAAAAAGGCTTGTTTCTTTCCTTGTGTAGGTCAATTGAGTATGACAGAGGCTACTGGCAAAATGAACCATACAGATAGCCTTAAATTTTAGTATAAACAACCCCACCAATCAGAATATCCGAAGGTCTTAGAAATCACCTAAAACAAAAGCCACTAAAGCATGGAATGTAACCGAGATGACGCCCTACGGGCTCAAGAGCTTTCTGAAAAAAAGTTAATGGCCAACGACCTAGTAGGTGCAAAAAAGTTTGCATTGAAAGCTCAGGCACTCTTCCCCTCCCTTGAAGGGATCTCTCAACTCATCGCAAACATTGACGTACACCTGGCAGCAGAAACTAGAGTTTCTGGGGAAAAGGACCTGTATGCCATTCTTGGTGTAAGCCCGTCAACTGATGATGACCAGTTAAGAAAGCAGTACAGGCGCCTGGCTTTACAATTCCATCCTGACAAAAATAAATGTGTCAGGGCTGAAGAGACGTTTCAACTGGTAAATGAAGCTTTTACTATTCTTTCAGATAGGGTGAAGAGGTTGTTGTACGATCAGAAGAGGAACAATGGAGCTGTGAGGAAGCAAACTGTCGTATCTTCTGGTGCTGGTGCTTCAGGTGGGTCAAATGGGTCTTATGTGCATACAAAGCAAGCAGAGTCAAAGGCCCGGGCTCGGGCCACTCAGGCATCCGCACGGCCTGCTCCACGGCCGACTACAAGGCCACAAAAGCAACTGTCCACTTTCTGGACGTGCTGCACTTCATGCAAAATGCAGTACGAATATTTGCGAATTTATCTGAACCATAATTTGCTTTGTCCTAATTGCAAGAAGCCATTTCTGGCATTAGAGACGGCACACCCTGGCTCTAGCAAGGTGCCGTTCCCAGCAAATGAGACAGCAAATACTGGCTCCAATAATGCACCGTTTCCTGGAACTGAGGCAGCACACGGTGGCCCCAGCAAGGTGCCACCTCAAGCAGCTGAAACAGGACATCCTGGATACAGCACGTATTTCAGCACATCTGCTGCCTCTAGTACATTTAAGTGGGGTCCTTTCGATCGAACTGCTGGGGTTGCAAGTGCCCGTGCCACTGCAGCAGAGGCAGCCTATGCAGCTGGTAAAGTGAGTCAGGCTTATGGTTTCGCGAAGAGATCCAGAGAGGAGTCTCAGGCAGCTCTGAAAAGAGAGAGAGAGGATGTCATAAGGAGGCGGTATGAGAACTCTGCTTCCTTCAAATGGAGCTCTAGTAACACTGCTGAGAGTGCAAATATGGATGCCGGGTTGGGTGGAGAGAGTCATACCCAACAATCCACATCGAAAAGGATCAGGACTGATGAAAGGGAGGTGGGCAATGGGTTCGTCAGCAGTGGATCAGGTCGGGTCCTAAGTCAGCAACCAAACCGGACTTTGTTCAGAGTTTCCATTCATAAGTTAGATTCAAGGGGAATGCTTCTAGAGAAAGGCCGGTCATATGTACAAAGGAAGCAGGAGGAGATAAAACTGCTGGATATAGCCAAGGCCAAGAAGAAGCAAAAGATGGTGGTAAAAGAAGAGATACCGGTTGAGGGGGGAAAGAATACAGAAGGGGCAGCTGGTACGGGGGAGGTCATGAACGGAAAGAGCAAGAAGAATGATAATATTGCTGTACCTGATACGAGTTTGCAAAATCCACCTGATAATCTGTTGACAATGGATGTGCCTGATCCGGAGTTCCATGACTTTGATGGGGACCGGGTTGAGAAAATATTTAAACCTGACCAGATCTGGGCCACTTATGATGATGAGGATGGCATGCCTAGATTTTATTCATTTATCCAGAAGGTCATATCTGTAAACCCATTCAAAGTTAGGATGGCTTTTCTGACTTACCGTACCAATTCTGAATTTGGGGACCTGAACTGGATCTCCCATGGCTTTGCCAAAACATGTGGTGAATTCCGTTTAGGCCGGTATGAAACAAACAATACAGTCAATGTGTTCTCCCACCAGGTCAAGTGGGAGAAGGGGCCCAAAGGAGTGGTTATAATATTTCCTCAAAAGGGTGACATATGGGCCCTTTACCGGCACTGGTCCCCTGACTGGAACGAAAACACTCCAGATGAGACAATATATAAATATGATATGGTTGAGATATTGGAGGATTACAATGAGGAGAAGGGAATAACTGTGGCTCCACTGGTGAAGGTGCATGGATTCAAGGCAGTTTTCAGGCAGGATCCAGACCCGGCAAATGTGAAGCAGGTCCCTAGAGAGGAAATGTTTCGTTTCTCCCATCAGGTACCCTTGTACCGACTGACACCTGATGATGCTGGTGCCAAGGGTCCAGAGCTCATAGGATGTCTGGAGCTGGACCCCGCAGCAACTCCACGGGAGTTGCTACAGGTGACAACTCCAGAGGCCACACAAGAGGCAGCCATGATCAACACTTAGGAATTGCTCAACTCCCTCTCATCCTCCATCAACCCCCTGTTCTCTCATTTACTGGCGTTTTGAAGTTGGTTTTGATTCTGTATAGAGTTTTATAGCCATTTTTTTTGGAAAGATGCGTTTGGAGATATGGTGTCTTCTCTCTTTATGTAAGGTTAGTTCTCAAAATCTCTCTTTTTAGGATGCAGCTTATCTTTATTAGTTTGTTAGCAGAAATGGTAATCTTGGTTTGCAAAATTCCCATAATCAACCTTTCCAGTGTTATGTGAAAACTTCTATACTTTCTAATAGTTGTTTCATAACATTCTTTCTTTACCTTTCAGAAATTGAAAGGTATTGAAAAAAGGGCAAATGTGTCGTGATCTATCAAGAAAACAAGAACATTATTGATGTTGGAAATACTGGGAGCAGTTTAATGCTATATGTTCTATTATAGATTATATATAAATATAGAAGAATTATCTTAATACTAGTATATATTAAAATTAAGTCTTAGTTAACAACATTTTATTATATGCATGTGATAATAATGATTATTTATCCCTTATATTCTTTGTTTATATACTTATATCATTGATCTCTCTCCAAACTTTCTGAATTGAGGAAAACTTGAACAGAAATATTCATGCAAAAACTAATTGAACACTAAATCAAAGAGTTATCTAAAGAACGATTTTTTTTTATATGCAGTTCTGAATCTTATCCTGGACAAATATTAGTATAAGCCCAGTAAGTTTGGGAAAATATCTTTAGGCTTAATCTCTGAAAAAGAAAACGATAATTGAGTAGATCTAAGCTCAGAACTGACCTTTCAGTCAAATTTCTTTGATCCTGAAGCAATTCAAATCAAATGCAAAGTGCTTCCTTTCCTCGTAGAATTAGGGTACTGCTAAACAGAGAGTTTTTAAAATAGTTAATGGAATATTAAAAAATCAACTATTAAAGGGTTGATCTGTGAAATAGTTTACCTCAATTGAAATAGTGCAGATCGGTGTCAGACTAGATCTCTAGAGGTGTTATTTCTGAAATTCAACATTACTAACCAATAAAAGATCAATTGATCTATAAAAAATAGGTTGAAGGATCAAATTAATCTCTGTGAAACAGTTACCTCAATTGAAATAGTGCAGATCAGCGTCAGACTAGATCTCTAGAGGTGTTATTTCTGAAATTTCAACATTAATAATTCAATAAAAAAGAACAATCGATCTGCGAAAAATAGGTTAAAAGATTAAACCAATCTGATTTACCTTAAATAAAATAGTGTAGATTAGTGCTAAAGATTGTATGCTCAGAGTCACACAATGGTTTATTGTATGCAAATTTTGGGAATTCTCCTCTCGAGATTGTGAGATACAAAGAGAAAGGTTTTTTTTTTTTTTTGGGAAGGGGGTGAGCGGTTGTGTTGGGGGTGGGGGAGGGGATAAATTAGTTTATAAAGTAATATGAAGCAAGAAATAGGAAAGTCAGAACCTCGGGAAATCCGTCAACTAATCAAACGGCTCCTAATAGCAGTTTCTTCGTTTATTATTAAGGAAAGTGCACTGTATAGAGACACTCTCTATGGGAATTTATACTTGCGGAAAACAAAAGGTTATATTAGGAACTATTATTATAATATTCAAGGCATTTTTCCTCGGGATATCCGTCTACCAATCAAAACTCATAATAGTGCATTTCCCTCTTTTACATTTTATTCAGAAAGAATGCTGTGTATCTGTACAAAATTGCAGTAAATGTTTTTTTTTTTTTGAAAAAAAATAAGGCACATTTTGGAATTTTTTTTATATTGTTTAATGCGTATAATTATCTAAATAGAGAATTCTTTACAACTTTGGTGCATATGAAGTGCCTCCGTATATAGTAAAATGTTGATAAGATCATAATGCAAGAACTAGGGAAATTCTGGAAACTTTGAGGCCAAGAAGAGGCAAAAACAAATATTAATGCCTAAAAAACGAATATCAGTGCCTGTTGGTGATCATCTAAATGGCTGGTTGTTCATTTATGAATATTTAAAATGATAGCTCCAAACGGAATAATTCAAAAAATAAATTAACTTTATTTGGATTAGATTCACAAAATATGAAGACTATTTCGTGAACAATTTGGACTAGAAGAAAGCAGAAAAAAATGTTTAATGGTTATCTAAAATGCTATTTTTCATAGTGATGTTATCTCTAGTCATGGAAATCAATCTAGGGCTAATTTGTATGTGCACTTAATGAGAAAATTGAAATGTATGAGGAAAATCGCATCTATTCCTTTATTTATTTATTTATTTTTGCTTTTGCTTTCGATTTCATTTGATCCTTGTCTAAGTGTGAAGTTTTTGGTTATTACATGGCCAAAAAGGAAAATAATAAGGTCATCGAGGAGGCTCTCACCAAGTATTCTGAAATTGTTACCTTTGGACACACACATCAAATTTTTTTTTGGGGGGGGGTTCTTGTACATGGAACTTTGTTGGGTTCCAAAATTCTATTAGCTAGGATTTTGTAAGCAGGTTGCAGGTATACTATACCATTACTGGTTCTACTGGTGCTTTTATGTTTGTTCCTCAGTGGTCATGCTTACTGTGAATATATTACCGCCATTATGGGAATACCCGTGGCTAGGAATGATTGCTTTAAATTTTTAGATTTTGATGAGTCCTTTAGTATTTTGCTTTTGCACACTTGCAAAATTTACTTTTGAGGTTGCTAATTCCTCTCAGTTTATTCTTTTATTTTTGTACTTTCTGCAGGACTGAAATAGCAGATTTAGGTGGCAGCCAGAGGATTAGAACTTTCTGAGGTTTCTTCTTATACCAACATTAATCTTAGGTCAACTCTCTGACCTAACTCCAGTTGTGGGTGGTTTAAAAAACATAAATAATAAAGTTAAAAAAGGAGCTATGTTTGTTTTTATTTGTTACCCTTTTTGTTTCTGGAGTTGGGTCAGTTTTAACTTTAGGGTTAATATCAGCTAGTTGCTAGCTAAGCTGACTCCGATTTACTGTAAAATGCTCTGGTTGAAACTATATGGTAGTAAATATAGTCTTCAGTACTGTGCAATTTTGTTGTTTTTGTTGTTGTGCTGCTTGTGAAGTTTGAATTATCAGGGAAAGCCGTTTTCCTAGGTAAAATTTCTCCTGATGTATAATTTATTTGCTGAGTTGTTAGGCTATCCTATAAAAGTGCATTTTTTTTTTTTTGCCCCATTTCTTTTTGCTGAGTTCTTCTGATCCAGTATTGTCAATTCCGTAGCATAATATGTATAGTATTGAAGCGATCGGTTCCTGTAATATGTAGTATAATGTGTACAGCCACTTTGGAGGGATTATTCAGTCTTATCTTATGAATATCAGAGGGATGGATGGAAACAGAGACGAGAGAACCTTACCTTTCAAGTAATTGAACTTTATTAGAGTTCAACTCTTTACCAGTATCATGCCTTAGCCATTTTGACTGGCTGCATCGTTTTTACTGTGGCTGTGTGAAAATTTTTAGCATGGCTTGTGGATTTGAGGTGCCAAGCGTCATTTTTTGCATCTTACCATAGGGTGCGTTTGGATGAGAGAAGAAGAAGAGGAAGAAGGAAGATGGGAAGAAAAAAAATTATAAACAATCCAAACTCTTCACAAAGTTACACACTTCCCAATATTTTTTCCCACTTCTTCCCTTCTTCCCTTCTTTCCACACCTATCCAAACGCAATATTAATCAGGTCAGATTGGGTAATAATCTTAACCCCCCAGCCCCAGCGGTTTAGAAATGCAGAAGCTAGACTCAACACAATATTAATCAGGTCAATTAAGCCTATAAAATTCATAATCAAAGCCTTAATTCAAGGTATTTGAATAAATGGACTAGCTTATTGATCATTTTGTGCTTCAACAGAACACTATTAGCAGAAATAGCCCTTGCAAAACACTCTGTTAGGTCTTTATATGTAACAATCTAGTGTATAGTGATTAAAAGTCTGATTGGTCAAGTGAAAACAAGAAATTATTCAAAATATCACAAACTGACAAAAGACAATTATCATAGTAATGTTGCTCAAAATAAACACCGAGAAACCCAATATTGGTTATGCTTCTATATTGTTCCCCTTTTGAGACTATACAAAACTCAACAATGGAGATTACAATCTTCAAACCAAAAATTCTATTCGAATCAAATCCACTTCCGAAACCCAAAAGGAAAAAAAAAAAAAAAAAACAAAAATCTGAAGAATACAAGACAAAGCCATCATCTCACTGCTTCTTGTTGTAAGCAGTGCAGTCTTTCCTAATCTCACCGTCGGCACTTGTCTTCACATCGAGACTTCCTACCTTCCCAATAGCAACCACAAAGGCCTCGAAAAAGGCAGTCTGGTTGGCAGCGAACCACTGCACAATCGGCCTCGACCTGGTGTCAGTATACAAAACCTCATCTGACGTGAGAAGCCCGTAACCGTTAACAAGATTACTGAAGTAAAGGTTATCAAAGGTGATCGGCGTGAAGGGATCAAGGTTGACTGCAATTGTGGGACCTACATTTGATGGGCAAGCCTGTTTCAGCTGATCGGCAAACTGGGGATTAAACGTGGGGTCAGTCGCACCGAGCTGACCATTGTAGTTGTATAGGCGATCAGCAAACCGACTGCAGTGGCAAAAGCCGACTGTGTGGGCCCCAGAGAGGGCAACCAAGTCCACCAAGGTGAAACCATGTTTCTCGAATATGGCAATGAGTTTGTCAAGAACGAAATTTGGACCCGGAAGGTTGCCGTCAACAAGACTGGCATTAGAGACGAGCCCATCATACCGGCCAAGTTCAACAGTATAGCTGGGGCCGCCAGACTAAAAAATATAAAGATGCTAATCAGAAACTCGAGATAGATGAAGGGCTTAACAATTTGGTTTGCTTCATAAGGCCTGCCTAATCATACCTCTATCATCTTTAAAAAAGGTTACTCATTTGCTATTGCTGCTATTCTCTTTAGATATTTTGGTTCTGGTATCACATCTGGGATTATGCAAGGAAAAAGTAGATATTAAATTAAAGGACTTACAAGTTCTATGGCACAACTAGTAGCCAGTGCCAGGATATCAGCACAGGAAACGACACCTGGGCAGGCTTTTTCGACTTCCTTCTTGGCTCTAATGACGGTGTCAAACCCGTCACCTGCGAGTGATTTGTTATCCGATGAATCTTTCTCAGCATCTTCTGTTGTTAATGAAATCAAGACTGATGCATCAGAGCCCTGCAAATAATAAAAAGGAATGAATGATTTAACAATGAAAATTAAGAAGCAAATAAAGAGAGGATAATATAGAAACTTTTTAACAGTGAATTACATTGTGCTTTTGTAGCAGAATTCGGTGTTATACTTTTCAATGTCTAAGATCGATCGTGAGATAAACCAAGCCTAAATGTAATAGTGTTCTTAAAGAACTATATTTTTCAATTAAACACAATGAATATAACTAGTTGCCCCGGCCTAAGAAAAGCCTGATCGAGTGGCAGAAGAGCGTCTGCTGCATTTCTAGCATCTCTATATTTTATTTTGTTTTAGTTTAGTTTTCATCTTTCTAGAGTGGTTGTCGTACCATTTTCCAGCATCACATTAATGGGTCCCATAAGTTGAATATGCTTTGGGGTGGCAATAGCTATATCCTGCTAAACAATTTGGTTCAATCACGAACAATTATGTGCTTGGTTTACAATTAATAACGCATTTTCCTAATTAGCTTTACCATTTTTCTAATACAAACCTAAAAGACTCGGTTTTCATGACATGATCTGTAGGACATTTTGAGGATACAAAACCAAAATCTAATAGTGTTTTTTTATTGGATGTCATATGTACCCACATTGAAAATTGATTTAGTCACAAGTCACAACAAACAATCTCATGTGATGATTGCCTAACAAATTTTGATTGCGTTATAAATTAACAACTTTGATAACTACTTATATAGAATAATGTTCAAGTGCTACTATATAATTAGGTTAGAATCAGAATTAGCTACAACGCAAGCAATTAAATTGTGACGGTCTATAAAATTTATTTAGGTAATTAGTAACTCTGGTATTTAGTTGGATAACTACCAACAGTAATGTTTCTCATAAGAAAAAAAAAGATACAAAATTCCTAGCTACTAAATATTGTCTCTCTAATTATTTACATCTTGCTAATAATATTTAGTATTTATTGAAGTTCTCATTATAAAATAACTTGCCTCGCATTTTATAATAAATCAGATAGCAACAATGATGTTTATAAAGTTATTTTAATTTAAGGAGCGTGCCTGCATGTTTGAAACTCCAACTGCAAAATATTAATATTTTATTTGTAAGATATTCATTGGCAATCAACAACTGGATCTCTATCTAATTAACAGAATTAACTGGAATTGAATATAATAAAAATATCTTTTGCAAGCTCATTATTAGTTTTCAAAAAGTAGACTGCAACTACAACTAGAGCATAAGCATATCAATCGTTCAAAGTTCAAAGACATTTGACTTTGATTAATTGTTCAAGTAAACAAATGTTATTTCATAAAAAAAAAAAGTAAACAATGTTAGGTGCTTAATAGAGGAAAATTGTTGTCACATGGGCACCTCACGAAAAAATTTTGAGTATACAGATCTGAAAGGAACATGGAGCTCAAAACAGCGGCAAGTATTGGGTTTTAGAATTTGTTTTGGCTTTGTCTTCTTATTCCTCGGATACATGTTTTGTAACAAAAAAATTGTGTAACGGTGCTATACAGCCACAACACGAGAAATATAAAAATGCCACATTGATAAAATTGGATCATATCATTTTAACAATTAATACGTACAAAAATTTAATTTATCATCATACGAACATGGGCAATTATGTATAGGGACAAAAGGAGAGAGAACAAAACTATTCTGTTACTTGACGTAAAGATGCACTAGACCATATATTATAGCCAGAATAACTTATATGACGTAAGAACTGAGTATACACAAATAAGTAAGATGATAAATATTGAACATCTTCTTAGAAGAACCATCACTCAAGTCTCAAGATGCTAATATATATAGCCAACAAGAAAAGCCAATACCAAAGTTAGCGGTTCAAAATTGTATTTCAAATTTTGGGAAGAACAGAGCAAATTAATTTCAAGTAATGTTATATTATGTTTTTATTCGTAAACTTTTCATTAGATCGTTCTTTTGGGGGGAAAAAAAAAAAAGGAAGCAGTACCGTGATCATGGCATCATGGAAGAAGAGACGGATGACGGCGGGAATTGTCACAGCCGTCTCGTTAATTTTCTTCTTCACTGCCTCACACACAATTTGCCTCAAATTGGGACATGTACTCTGGTAATAATCCGACGACAGCGCCTCTCCGGTTGAAACACTACTGACTGCAATCAATGCCAATATCATGATCAATGTACCTCTTCTGGCTTCCATTGCAATGTGAAGGATATATGACCAAAATTAATTGAGTATTTTGGGACAAGGTGGATGTTAGAAGAAGAACTTGTATATATATACTTGTATAACAGGAGCAATGAGGAAACGAAGGTTTAGAGTGGAGGACGGCTTCAAAATAAAAGAAAAGTAAAATAATGAGGGACGGCTTTGTTTTCTATAGCCTAGAGATAGAGAGAGAGAGTTCTCACTTAGTGCTATTAGAGGCCTTTGTTTCGGTTTCACTAATATAATAGAGTTTTTTTTTTAGAGAACCTAGATAGCGGCTATCTAGAAACACTAACATAATAGAGTTATTACGTTCATTGGTGAAATATGACATAATCCCATGATTGTTGGCTTTATATTAGGAGAATGTACATTAAAGGTCTAATGGAGAACGACTTTTTGATCTATATATAAATCACTTTATCAAATCAGATAAAATCAGGATTTAAGTTTAAGGGTGAGGATCCATTTAATATGAATTTTGAAGATTACTTTAATAACCTATATAATTTTAATAAAAGATTTCCTTCTTAAAAGTTACATTAATTAATTCAGTTCAAGAAAATATTTTTTATGTAAACTACGCAAATTTGAAATCAGTTAAATTATTTGAACCGGATATTAAGAACACAGAACTCTTTCATTTAACTCAAAGAAGTTTGCCTCTTTTTTTCAAAAAAAAAAAAAAAAAGATACCAGTTATCCAAGGTGGGACTGATTTTAGACAAATAAGACCAGGATACAAATTGAACCTCAATCATAAGACGTCTAGAACCCATATGATTAGCTAACACACACTCTTGGATTGTTGCTATATATCATGCACCAATTAGTTCCAAATTGAACAATTTGATTTTTTTCAAATTAGTCTTTGGGTTCCCGCTACAGACCTACCATATAATGCCAATTGCTGATTGCAATTACAAAATAATTTTGAGTGTTCCAAGAAAATTTGGTTTAAAAGGGCCTACAAGCTGGCTTAAAAGTTGTTATACAATGAACTAGTGAAAGTTCCCTATTGGGGTTCACAAAACTGTACTACAGAAAAAAAGAGAATTTGCTATATGTATCAAATATTTTCGTTTTTATTTTTTTTTATAATCCACATAACTATTTATTGAAATAATGAAGTCACAGAACTTAGCAAAAATACTCATTTTTTTTTCAGCAAATCTTCGTACAGAACTTTGCAAAGCACTCTATATTTGACAAAGGAAAAAAAAAATTGACATATTTAAATTTTGTCGGCCTGAACAAAAAGCAGCCATATTGCTCGACCACTACTTCAGTTATTGAATTATATAATTTTGATAGAAGGCCACATATGATTGGAATTAATCAATTTCATGTGGGGACTCATTCTTTGTTTCTTATCTTATCAACTGTTCATAATACAGGCTTATCATTGGAGTAACAAAATTAATTAAAGAGAATAATAGAATATACAGGTAGCTACGTCCACAGAAGCATATGCAAATGACGAACAAATTAGTACTCCAAAAGTTGATGAGGCCTAATTAAACCGCATTACGTCCTGTCACCGAAGTCTTGACCATATCTGGTCAAATTATCAAAAAATATCATTTAAATACAAAACCACGTATTGTACTTGAAGTACAAGACTCGAACCGGTTTTTGAATTCAAAAGAAAAGATGAAGTTCATAAATTATCAAAATTGAAGAAAAATAAAAATATGTTCTCCTGTGTTGAAGTGTTTTCTTAGAAACTCTAGATAGAGACTATCTAGGGAGCAATTTATTTTAAAGGAATTTAGTTATTCAGCAAGAGATTGGAAAATTGATATCTTTATTAATTTTCGACGAGTACTTAATTGATTCTCAAATTCAAATCTAAGAATCAAGATGCTTGATGACGCGATGTGAACAATAATGTTGCTCAGTTATTAAAGGTTCTATCTGTGCCACATTTCTAGAATGTCAGAAATACCATACTTTTTTTATTTTAAATTTTTAAAATTGCAACGTCTAATCCGAATTGTTGATCTTGTTCATATCAATGATGGATGTGTTTCCACAAAAATTTCTAATTGTTGGAATATATTTGGTACTTGATCCGTAAGTTTTAAATGAACGAATCTAGTTAACTAAGACAGATTAATTCTAAATTTCTAATATATTTATTTTTTGGCTTATGGATTAAGTATCAAATGGATTATAATAATTATAAAATTTTATAACAACGTATCCGTCATCAATAAGAATAAGATCAATGGTTAGAACTAGACATTTTAATTTTAAAATTTAAAATAAAAAATATTAAAAAATGTAGCATTTGTGGCACTCTAAAAGTATAGCACTATAACGTCCCTCCTCTCTCTCTCTCCACAATTAATTCTGGCCATCAGATCATTCATCAATGAGGGGCCGTGGGGTGCATATCTAAATTTAGCATTAATGAATTTTTCATGTCTAATCTCAGTAAATTAATTGTTCTTCAATATATTCCATTGTTTCAAAGTTACTACACTTGATCTTAGCCAAAAGGCCGAGAGTTTCAAAGTATGAATTAATTGAATTGTCTTGTACAAATATTAATGTAGAAGCTTGACATAATTTTGTCAAATATTTGAGAACAAAATTTTAGTGTTATTTTCGTTAAAAAAAAAAAGTAGTGATGGGTAATAAAAAAATTTTATTCATCAGTTCGTATAAAGAAATTCAAATGTTTAAATATTAAGACTTCAACAAATCAACTCCCAAGTAAAGTAGTCATTGACAATGACGAACGACCCTTAATTAGTAATTATGTGGCGGAAACCGACAAGCAATTCAATACCAACATTTATTAGAGACTGGAATAAAGACAACGTAGCCCATTACCTCTGCATCTGCGCAAATTAATACATGCAACTCACCTGCAGTGAAACACTACACCATTTTTTGCTATGAATCTGTCACACACGATCCAAGCACCATCAGGAATGTGCCAAAGCCCGTTAAAGATAAAACAAATATTATGATTTGAATTTGACGTGGCAGCATGTCTGGTTGACAGAATGCATGCCCGTCACGTTACCTGTAAATCAAGCTCATGCCCTGCACGTATAAAATAATTAAAAAAATAATTTGAAATGTTAACCCACTCGAACGGCCTAAATCAGATCTTTCGTCACACAGCATGCATGCATGATGCATTACGGCCGTTTGTCATAATTTGATTATCTCTTCCTTTGTCAAATTTCTTGTATTTTATTTATTTTTCCTCAAGGTAAATATTTATGGAACATTGACTTTAGATTTTATGGGGAAAAAAAAAGATTTGAAAAGAAAACTTTGGGTAGGATTCATACATGCTTTTTAGCCAAAAGTTATAGGTCTCAACCAATAATTTGCGCCCTAAAATAAACGCTAGATCTTACTATATCTGTGGTAACATCTTGAGATTAATTAATGGGATACACAATTTGGTGATTCCGAACCATTGTATTTTGTTTGGTCGGTTTTAGAGGGAAATATATAAAATATTTTTTACATTTAACAAAATAATAATAATAAGCTGTCCTCAAACTTTTAGGCCATTAATATATAAGGTAAATATATTACGCATCATGTGGCTTTCGTGCATCATGGTCTTATCGGTCTATAATTTTGTAAACTGACAAATTAAATTTAAACAATCCAACATACATATTGAAATTTCATAACACACAAAATTTTATTTTAAATTTACTATTTTAAATATTTTAATATTTTCATTATTTAGAACGTTCTTACTACTAGCTTGTATAAAAAATGACAAGTTTTAAAAAATTCAGAAAAACTATTTAAAAAAATGACAAGTTTTAAAAAATTCAGACAAATTATTAAAAAAATGTCAAAAAATATATAATTTTGTTTGCTAGGATATTTCAATATGTATGTTGCATTGATTAAATTAGATTTGTCAATTTGCGAAATCACCGACTAACAAAATTAATGACGCACGAAAGGCTCTATGTATCATATCATGATGCATTATAGATTTACTCATTTAAAATTCACTTTGCGCATGTTACAGCTTGTCTTATGAAGTCTAATATTCAACTTGTTGGAGTACCGTCAAAAAATTTGTTAACTGGAGTTCTATTTAGGGAGACGTTGAGGCCTGGCAAGTGCATGCACCTGGTTTTTAGAAAATACGACTCACAAAAAGTTTTTCTATACATTTGAAGAAAAAAAGCAGAATTGCTTAAGACCATCTTTAAGATTCTATCATCCTCACACGTTCGCTGTAACTAACTTCTCCCTCCTAACGCGTACGCTATCTCCCGCTCCTTCCACCTCCTCCGTACGCTATCTCTCGTCCCATCCCTTTTCTCTCCACCTACGCCTCTCCTTCAACCATGGCCTCTCCTCCAGTATCGACGCCCTCCCATTCCTCTTCTCCCCACCACTAGTATCTGCTGCTTGACAGCTTCCCGCCTTCTCCAGTTTTCCTTCACTGCCGACCATCAACGCTTTCAATTCTACCTTATATTCCTTTGAAGTTAATATATATAACTGTTGAAGTTATATGTGTAACTGTTGAAGTTATATATGTAGTTGTTGAAGTTATATATGTAACTGTTGAAATTAATATGTTATATATGTAACTGTTGAAGTTAATATATATATAACTGTTGAAGTTAATATATATATAATTGTTGAACTTGGCATATTTAAATGTTGAAGGTAATATTTGAAGTGGACATATTTAAATTGTTGAAGTTGGCATATATATTAACTTCAACAGTTATATATATTAAATTCAACATTTAATTATGTTAACCTCAACAGTTATATATATTAACTTCAACATTTAAATATGTTAACCTCAACAGTTAGAATCAATATATAGTGTGTGTGTGTGAGAGTACGATATTATCAGAGGGTGGGGGGGGAGGGGGAGCGTACGCAGGAGGGTGGGGGTTGGGGAGCGTACGCAAGAGGGATGGGAGGGGGGGAGGGACGAGCGTACGCGGCAGGGAGGGAAACAGAGCGATTTCCAAAAATAGAAAGCACGGGATCCTCTGATGTGATGGTTTCCAAAAATAGAAAACACGTTAATGGGGATGATCTTTATCATCCTGGAAAAAAAGTGAACAAATAATTGAATAAAGTGAAAATATATTTAAACAAATTGAATATATAAATGAATAAAGTGAACAAATATGCGAAATGTTACGAGATACACGTTGAGAGATCCTAGATATAATTTCCCTTCTTCATCGCAGGTTACTGTTAAAACTTAAAACAATCCCATTGGGCTCTTGACCCATCCAATTAGATTACAGAAAATCTTTTTGTTTTTGTGCATTATTAGGCAACGGTTAGTCCTTGTCGTGTGGTTCCATTTTACGTTTATTTACTTCCAAAGATAACAAAAAAACTGCAGGTCTAGCCTAATTTCAACAAAGAGATGTAGATTCATTCATCTTAGTACGATTGTAAGAAGCATCTCTACAAAGAAATAGATGTTGGATGCAACTTACTTCAGAAAGGAAAAAAATAATAATGATAAGAATAAAGTAATCAAGAAGTACTCTTAAGTTACACAACTTACAAACCCGCCTAACCTATATAAAAATGGTATAGTTCTATGTGGAAGCTCAATTTACATGAGATGCATTTGAAAATTATTTAACCGTTAAAAACATTAAAACCTGATAACAATCGAATCCGGACTAAATTTTTTGACAAAATTCGTTAATATGGTTGGATGGTTTCCTCTCATTTGCTTATAGCATTTCTTTTCTTCATAATGTTTCATCAGGTACCCTGCAAAAGACCCAATCCTCATTTTCTTTTTTGGGTGATTTTTCATTTCCTAAAAAATTTTCTCACAAACATGCATGGAGCTTTTTGTTTATTTTTTCATGTTAAAAAAATCGAAATCAAACCCTGGTGAACAAAATACAAAGCATTAATCTCAATGCTGGTTAAACTTGGTGCAATCTCGTCTGATCTCACCGTTTGCACTAGTTTTCACATCAAGCCTCCCCAACTTCCCCATCGCAGAGACAAATGCATCAAAAAAGGCGCTTTGGTTTGCAGCAAACTGCTGCACAGTTGGCCTCGACCTAGTATCGGTGAATAGAACCTGATCTGATGAGAAGAGCCCAAATTCATTAATAAGGTTGGTGTAATACACATTATCAAATGTGATCGGTGTGAAGGGATCCATGTTGACTGCAATGGTGGGACCCACATTTGTCGGACAGGCCCCTTGCAGCTGGCTGGCGTACTTGCTATCTAATGTGGGGTCGATCTGGCCAGACTGGCCATTGTAGTTGTATAGGCGGTTGGTGAAACGAGTGCAGTGGGAGAAACCGACAGTGTGGGCCCCCGAAAGGGCGATCATGTCCACCATGTCAAGATTGTGCTTTGCAAACATGGAAATGAGGTCATCAAGGTTGAAAGATGGTAGTGGGAGGTTGCCGTCGACCAGGCCAGCTTGAGAGACCATCCCATCATACCGTCCCAATTCAACAGTGTAGTTGGGCCCACCAGACTGATAAAAAAAGATGCATATATGTTAGGAACTCCTTAAAATTAGTGGACTTAACGCCTATAATTATGGTGCATGCCGAATCTATTAACCATACCCTCCTTGAAAAATGTTACTTGTTACTAGTCATTAATTCAAAGCAGGCGATTCTCTCCTCTGTAGTCGTTATAGAATCATTGGATGGCTCTAAATAGATATGGAACTTTAATTTCATATCAAATGGTCCAGATCAAGCTTGACCCCATAAATTAATTATCTCCACCCAGCAGGTCTGGCTCTAATTAACTATCAAAGGTCAAACTCAATGTAGAGCATTTGAATTGAAATAAACTAGTCTTAGAGCGGGAGATTTCAAAGACGGATTCGTCCTTATTTAGTAAAAGTCTAGGCTCAACCCTGGATGGATTCACTAGGGACTCCTTAATTGAAACTGAGTAAACCGAAGAGAGCCCTAAGAATTGTAGAAAGAGGGGCTATGGGGAAAGCTTGCTTGTAAACTAACTGCTCACTCCCTTTTTGTACTTTCTGAAGTCTTTCCTATTAGAAAGTTCATATCTTTTGAATATGTACGCGCTAAGATGGAAAAACTGGAGTTAAAGCCTGAACTTCAAGCATCATGGCATTGCACCAATGTGGGAACCCATGAATGATGCCAGGAGGGCATTCAATCCAGATTGGTCTGCAATCATCCAATGATTTCACTACCACTGGAGAATAACCGGACACAACATAAAGAGGATTTTAAGGCATCCTCTTTGTTTGATTTAAACATAGATGACAGGGTGGTGCCCTTTTTGTTTATGGTAGTTTGTCCAGATTTCTATTTTGCAAGGGTTAATTTTGAGAACAAAGGGAACTAAATAATACATCAATAAAAGACTTACAAGGGCCACGACATCTCTAGTAGCCATTGCTAAGATATCAGCACAGGACACAACACCTGGGCAGGCAGCTTCAACTGCCTTCTTGGCTCTAATCACGGTGTCAAACCCATCGCCGGCAAGAGATAAGTTATCTGATGAATCTTTCTCAGCATCATTGTTTGGTGAGGCAATAATAACTGATGCATCACTGCCCTGCAATCAAAATAATAAATTTATTAATAATTTTTTTTTTTTTGAAGTAGCAGATAAAAACATACTGATTTTCATTAACCAAATTAATAAAAAGAATACAAGTAGTTACAAAAATAGTAAGCTTAGAAAGAAAAGAGGAAAATCAAAAGAAAAAATTTGCTATAACTGCCTCGAGTACAATATTGTAATCATCATATACTAATCACTCTAGATCAGCTTAATCATTATTTTAATTAGTCTCTCACCCTCGCTATGTCTTTGTGAATTTATGTATTAATTATTGGACAATCCAAAAGAGCATAAGAAGTACCTAACTATAGAAAAGGAAATTCTTCAAAAAAATAAATAAAGAGAAAACAGAAAAGGAATTCTATAACAGTAAATTATAGTGGTTCCGCATGGCATTATTTGCTGCCATACTATTAAGTACCTAACTAGGAGCGTTGAATTGAAAGCTAACATCCAACAGCACCAGAAAGAATCTACATTATATTAGTAATTAATATAGTAGACAAGTCCTATAACCCTTCAAGAAATTTTGAAGCTTTTACTGTTCTCCTAACTTCCCCCCTTTACTATTCTCTTTACTTCCCTTTACTTTGATTTTTGCTTTCTTAAGTTGTTTGTGTGGTCCTCTTTGTTATATACTGTTGTAAAGCACAGAGCCTCAGACTCACCAATCATAGTTATGGGTTTCACAACATGATTATGTATTTGGGTGGCCTTAGCTGTATTTTGTTTGGTGAAATCAAGGACAATCATGTGGTATTAGTGTAGAAAAACTATCAATGACCTTCCATCAAAACAAAATTAAATCTAGAAATACTGCTTATCCAGCTTCATCAAGAAATTCTATTCTCTAAAATCTCTTAATATAGGAAATCCCGTCCAAATACTTGAGGTGGTAGTGACAGATATTGCTATTGTCTGGGCTATATCTTCAGACAGGCGGTAGAAATCGCACGTCATCATATATATATATTAGTATATTGACAATTGAATATTGCTTTTACAGTTTAAATGGATATACTTGAACATCATGAGGTGTCACAGGTACTTAATAATCCAAAGGAGCTTTCAGTTCAGTACAAAACAAACAGTCACATCTAATAATTGCCCTAAAAGTATTGATTGGTTAGATAATTAATTGACAACTTTCAAACAGAATAATGTTACATATGCTTCTATACAATTAGTTATCAAAAGGAACCTTTCGGTTCATTACAAAACAAGCAATTTGGTTGTATTGATTACTTAAGAAAATGTTGATTAGGTGATTGACAACTCTAATACTTCACTAATTGGAAAGACTACAAAGAGTTATGCATTATCTAATTAACGAGGAGCAAATCATAAAAGTTTCTTAACATATCCATCAGAAATATAATTCATTAAGGGAAAAAAATGAGGAATTGGGAATTCCAAAGGAAAATTAACTGCACATCTCAATAGTAAAAACGTACTAAATAATTGGCTAATTGAAATAATAGTCTTTATTTGATTAGTCGATAATAAATCTATTTTTAGTTAAACATTAATAAATCCATTTTGAACTCCACTAACATAATGATTCGTGATAATAACGGCAATCTGCTTTTGTAAAATATTCCTCGGCAATAACAGCCAGATCTCTATCCTAACAGAATTAACTAGAAATTGAAGAATATATAATATTTAATGAAAGCGCAAATTTCGTTTTCAGAAGTAGCATGCAATTAGAATATAATGACATCAAAAATAAACTAGAATATAAAGACATTTCTTTGGCATTAGAATATAAAGGCATTTGACTTTCATTAATTGTTTAAGTAAACGAAGTTAGGTGCGTGGTAAAAATAATTCTCGTCACATGGGCATGACTCGGTTTGCGCAAATGCATAAATTGCAGATGAAAAAGAAGGTTCAATACAGCGAATTCAAATCAAGTGTTACGCGACACCACGTGTCGCGCAGCTCCTGGCCGTCTGATCAAGATCACATGGATAAGGGAGCTCCGTGCATGTAACCTAGATTGATAGGCCCGTCAAAAATGAACCGTCCGATCAAGATCAGACGGCTCGTAAGTGCGGTACACGTGGTGTACCGCGTCACCAGATCAGGATTGCAATACAGCGGTGCTTGTTGGAAACTTGGAACCAGTGTTTGGGTTCTTCTTTTCTTTACTTATTCTCCGGGGAGGTTCGTTTGTGTCACAGATCATACAGTGATTCATGTAATATGTAGTGAGCATATACTATCATAGTAACAAGGTTCACTAGAAATATTATTGATTTGCAATATATACATTTCTAAATTAATAAATTATTTAACAATTTTTTGTTGATTAGTTATCTCATATAATTATTTGAAATTTTTTATTTTACAAAATAGTAAGCAATTTAAATAAATCACATAACAAATTTTTGTTAATGATTTATCTCATATTTATATTATTAGAAAATTTTATAATTTTACAATATAGTAAGTAGTTTTTTTTTATCAAGATTTCGATTACAGGTATGTTATATAAGAAAAACGAGTTATATTCCATCATTATAGTAATGTCATGTCATTAATTTTAGAACTTGTCAAATCTTTTTTAAATTCTCAATTAGTGTTATTATAATATTTATGTATGATGTATGATAGCATCAGAATATTTAAAAAAAAAACAAATGAAAAGCTGCCATGTTGAGAAGATTACACCATCAAAATTTAATAATGAAGCTAACTCACAGCAAATTAATTAATTTGGTTGTATAAGATATGTGGTCTTATAAATTGGACAACATGTTAATTTGTACAGTGGCAAACATCATTCCACGCCACAGAAGAACCGGGTAGAATAATAGAAGTCAGAAGAGAATAGAACTTGAAAAGCCCCTTTGCAAACTCAATCATGGAAGAATAGCCACCAAGCAAAAGCCACTACCAGACCAAACTTTACAGAACTGTATGATTAACCTTCAACCTTCAAGTTAAAAATTTGAAGCTAGATTGCTAGATTTCAATTTTGAAATCTAGGAATCTAAAAGAATTCGTTACAATGTAAATTTGCCTGTTTGAAAACTTCTCCTTTTGTCAAAAATAAAGAAAAACTATTTCTTTTTACTTTAAAATATAATTAAGGGGCTACATCAACTCTCATTCAAACTAAAAAGCTTCCAATTGTACAAAAAAAATAAATAAATAAGTAAAGAATGGGAGTGTACCGTGACGAAGGCGTCATGGAAGAACATCCGGAGAGTGGCGGGAATCGTAACGACGGTCTCATTAATTTTCTTTCGCACCTCATTGCGCACAATTTCCTGCACCTGGGGGCACGATTGCCAGTAGTATTGTGGCGTCAATGCCTCGCCAACTATAATACTACTCGCCGCGATCAGCACCAGAATTGCAATCAAATTGCTCCCTCTAGCTCCCATTTGTAGTCACAAATTACAATGTGAGGAGTGTGAGGTTGCTAATTCGAAAATTTGGGCAAGTGGGAGGTGGAGAATAGAAGGATAGTGTAGAGGAATAAAGGAGGAATTAGGAATGGAAGAAGAAGAAGAAGGGTTGAGTGGGGCACTGAAGGGTTTGGAGGAATAATAATGGAAAGAAGAAATGGAGAATAGTGGGGAACGGCTGTTGCTTTGTCTTATATACTGTAGGTATATATGTAGAGAGAGAAGACAGAGAGCTTTCAGTTGAAGCAAGTAGAGGCGTTCACTCCTGGCTCACTACATAAAATGATAAAATTTTAATAAGTGATTTTATTTTATCTGGGGAAATGATTATCCCTTGAATTATGGCTTAATATTGGGTTGGGTGTGTGAACTGTGAAGAGGTGATACAGGGTCCAATGAGAATATGAGATGACAAGGCTTGTGCTTAAACCGCTCCGTTCCGGCCGGAATCATGCTTTCGTTCCGTTTAAAATAAAAGACTTTTATGTCATGCTCATGCATGTTTATGTCCAACTTACAACAGTGCATTTATTAACTCATAACTGGTTTGATATAAATAGGTTATTTTCACGTTATTCATTTATGATTTTTTTTTACCAAAAATTAAGATGAATAGAAACTTACGTAGATAATTCTAACTATAATTTGAAAGTTTTATGGAGATGTTTTGGTAAATTTAGATTTGAGTATTGTTTGTAATAAATTTCTATACATGGTTCATAATTTAAGTTTTGGAAAAATAGGAAAAAATTAAAGAAGTTATGTAGATTAGACCTTTAGCTTTATGAAATTCATTCAAAAATCTTATAAAATTTATTACATGTAATAAAAATGCAAGATATTTTTGTGCTATTTTTAAATTTATTTTCACATTATACTTGCATAAAAAATATAATTTTCACACAACAGACTAGAACCGAAACAAAACATTTCATGACTATATGAGCGGAACGGAATGGCATACCGATTGGATATGAGTATGACAGAGCTTAAGTGCCAACAAGTCACATGGTTATAATTGCTATTAGTACCTTTTTCTAATACCTATGGATTTTGACTAGGGTAGGCTGCTATGTGTGGTAGGCTAGTTGCTATCTAGTTCTATGCTTCCATAAATAGGTTATAACCCTATTGTTCAATGCTTCACACATAATTTGCTTTAGAAGATAACCACAGAAGATCATAGGCATCACGCATCAGCATCAAAGTGGTTTCTACCGATTCAAATTTAAGAAAGTGGGAAGTGGGTCTCACACCAGGTTAGTTTTGTGTCTTTTTCTTTTTTTATTCACCGACAACTGGAGCCCACCTGTGTGCTAACGGAAAAAGGCCTTTGAAATTTTGTTTTGGACTCCCACGGTTCCGAAAAAAGAGAACCAAATCTGACGCTTTGCATGCTTTTTTTTATTATTCTTTTTATGCATTTATACCGCACGTCCGCACGCAACGATGCTTCGCATAATCGCATGTTGCAACCTAAAAAAATTATTAAACATTTATTTTGTAATTGATCATTTTTAATTTTAAAGCAGAGGTTAGTTTTATTCACAAAAACATTTATGTTCTTCAAAAAGAACAAAACATTTATTTTGTAATTTATAAAATAGTGTTTAAATAATATATAATATTTAAAATATTAAACTTGTTGTCTATATTTTAGATTATATATTCACAAATTAGATGTAATTCAATTTTTTTTTTGCCACTTGATCAATTATGATATAATTTTGAAGTACATCAAATTTAATATTGAACAAATCAACAGATTAGTTTTTTATATTAATAATTATTATTTTGTTTATCACTTAATCTGTCTTCAGTTGGACCAGGTATTTGGCAAAATGAAAAGGTTTGTTTTCATTTAAGAACAGTTTTTGCCCTTACAAAGTAGGAACTAACCGCAATAATGAAAGTGTTAGTACTAAATGTTTACTGTATAATAATGATATGAGTCTTCAGTCTTAAAACGCAAAATTTGTTGATAATTGAAGAGATTGTTCCAGAATTATATCTTTTTTTAATTCTAATCAGCACAATTTTGCTGGTTTAAAAGCAAAAATCTCAAATTTCCAGCTTTAAAACAAAAATGAAGTCAGATAACTCAAGTAATAATACGCATAAGAACCAACCAAATCTATGTAAAATATATACACCAAACAAATTAGACCAAGATATACTTCAACCAAATCTATGTAAAATATATACACCAAACAAATTAGACCAAGATATATTTTGGATCTTAATAATTCACATGGAGATATGTCTGGAACCCATATGGCTAGCTAATTATACACTCAGCGGTTGTTGCCGTGTGAACTAATTATATCCACATCTAAAAATATGGATTTGGGTCCAAACTGATTGAGGAGTTTAAAATCTAACAAATTTGTTTCTGTTACCGACCTACCTAATAATGCTAAATGTTGCTTACAATTTAAAATCTATATTATAATTTTCTAAGGACGTCTGGACTAATAAGGTTCTGGATTAGTAGTTGCGGCACTGGAGTACAAATATATATATATATTTTAGGGGTGGCAGTGGAACCGTGTTCTTACTCAAATATTATTTTTTTTTGAATGATTTATCTACCTATATTATTCTTTAATTAATAGTTTAGAAAACTATACTTATAACTTAAAATAATTATAAAATTATGCCACCACTCTAGGAAATCTGTTCAACTCTGAAGCGACTTCCAGTTCTTTTAGAAGTTGTCAGAAAATAATACAACGGACCGTTTAAATAATAATATTTTATATTTCAAAATACTATTTATTATAACTTTTAAATTTTAAATTTAATATACTTTTATAGTCTCCAGGACTCCAGCAGGCTTAAGAAAAAAATATCTATAATATTTTTAATTTTCATAAAAAAATGAACAAATTAAAACTGTTTTAGATTACAAAAAAAAATATCTATAATATTCCTGCATTTAACACATGCTTTCTTAATAGAAAAAAAATAAATTCCTTAACTCAGTGTTTAGTCTTTCGTGCAATCAAAGCAGAAACTGAATGCAAGATATAGTAAGTATATGGTGTAACTAATTTTTTAACATATTTCAATTTTGTTGACCAAAACAACAGGCAGCCATGTGCTTCATCATTTTGACTACGTTATTTATCATATGCGCTTAGAATACCGCACATGAGACATGACTAGAATTATCTTCAGAAATACGGAAGTTCTTTGTTTTCAATCTTATCAACTGTTCCACGGAAGTTTATGCATTATCACTTGACTAACAAAAGTTAAACAAGACTTGGTTTCACAAAAATTATGCATATTGTTGACTAACAAAAAAAATTAAATAGAATATAGTCAGCTTATGTCAGGAACCGATCTAAATATTGAATCAATTAGTATTGTATTCTTCCCCAAGTCTATGATTATGGAACAGAACTTAAATCTCGAAGAACATTACATATTATCAATTATTTTCCCAGATAAATAAGAGGAGGATTTTGGTGTCATATATTTTTGGGTGTCACAAATACCACAATTTTATTATTTTAATTTTTTTTTAAAAATTTAAGATTTAAGTGTCTATTTCACATCTTTGATCTTGTTTTTTACATAGAGATGCACTCTCATTAAATTTTATAATTTTTTAAAATTCATTCGATAATTAAGAGAATAAAGAACGAATCTAGTTAACTACGATATATTAATTCTAATATGTTCATTTTTTTTAACATATTGATCAAGTATCAAATAGACTTCAAAATTAATACAATTTTTATGAATACGTATATCTCATGAAATTGAACAAGATCAGCTGTTCGGATAGGACATTTACATTTACATTTAAAATTTTAAAATTAAAATTAAAAAGTGAAGATGTAATACTGATATCCATAAAACGAGAGACGAGTACCACCTAAAAATAATTCACACATGTACTTGAAGCACCGTAAAATCCTAAACCTATGTATACCGATAAGCATCGAGAAGTCTGTAATCCGCATAAGCATCGAGAATCATTAAGTGCGTATGACTAAAAATTCGAAACCACTTGGCGAACAATAAAATATTAATTCATGTCCATCATTTCTGTAGATATGATGTGCGCATATCATGCCTACAATATTTGATATTTTGAAGATTAACATTTAATATAAATAATTATTAAGTGATTTCTCTACATGTTTTTTTTTAAAAAAAACTTATGTATTATTATATGTTATGAGGAACTAATAAGGTTATTCAAAATAAAATATATTATCTAATGCATAAAAATAATAAAATAAATTATACAAAACGTAACCTATACATAATTTTTGAAAATTACATATCATGATTTTTGTTATGTGTCAAATACGATACTATTATTCATACATTTTGGGTAAGATAACTTCAAACTAAATTAAAATTAACGATGAAACAATATTGATAAAAAAAATTATCATCTTCATTATCAACGTTGCCAAATAAAAAAACTATTTAAACTACAGAGATATTTAATTTCATTGTTCGTGTTATCGTGTAGCGATGTGATTTCAATTGAATTGGAACGTATTTTTCCGAGAGAGAAATTGGACTACACAGCCCACAGGCCGCGCATCCTAAAGCTCCAATTTTCACTTGTGCGTGTAATGGATGGCTCGCGAAATAATGCCTCCAGATCTATGTAGGGTTTGCACAAACGCTAGTGACTCGTTTCACAAATCTCTGCCTCGTAAATTCCAGAAAATCCGATCGTAACCAGGATAACGACTATATTAGTGGGTTTATAAATTATTATTATCTAATACAAATCCATCAGTTTGTGTAGAATAGTGGGTTCATAAATGTAAAGGTAAGTTACTTTTGAGTCAAAGACCGTTATTATAAAACCAAAATTATCTCGAGCCACTTTTTAAGATAAAAACAAGGCAAATATAATTATTTGAATGTGGCATGGCGCTTGTCTGATGGGTTTGATATGGTGGATGGTTTATGAACTTCTTTGACAAAACTTTCGCTTGTGCGTGTAATGGATGGCTCGCGAAATAATGCCTCCAGATCTATGTAGGGTTTGCACAAACGCTAGTGACTCGTTTCACAAATCTCTGCCTCGTAAATTCCAGAAAATCCGATCGTAACCAGGATAACGACTATATTAGTGGGTTTATAAATTATTATTATCTAATACAAATCCATCAGTTTGTGTAGAATAGTGGGTTCATAAATGTAAAGGTAAGTTACTTTTGAGTCAAAGACCGTTATTATAAAACCAAAATTATCTCGAGCCACTTTTTAAGATAAAAACAAGGCAAATATAATTATTTGAATGTGGCATGGCGCTTGTCTGATGGGTTTGATATGGTGGATGGTTTATGAACTTCTTTGACAAAACTTTCGCAGTTTAAATTGAATTGAAATGTTATACGAATTTTTTCACAAAAGTTCCGCAGGATTTAAATTGAATTGAAATATTAGTCCACTAAAATTGCCTGAATTTATCATTTATCTTTACCTTTCGATTACTGAGTACCGACCACTACATGCATGCTTCCCGGCCGCTGGTCATGATTCTTTTATCTTTACACTTACCAAGTTTTCATTCTGATTTTTTCTTTTTTCCCCCTTTTCCTCGGCTGCATGTTTTATATGGAGCATTCTCATTATTAGAGAAGAAATAAACAAAGACCCACCCAAAAAATTTTTAAATAAGATCAATACTATAAAGCTAACGCTAAATTTAACAATCTGGGTGAAGAATTAGTAGCCTATTGGCCGCACCAGCTGCTAAGAAATCATGCAAGCATAGCAAGTTTCAATAAGGTTCAGTGAACTAGTGATTCTGGATTCATTTGAACAGTCTAAGAATTGAAAAAGGACGGTGGTAACCAGAACCCAACACACCATACATGGTAACATGGCATTTGAACAGTCTAAAAATTGAAAAAGTATTACCACCTGACCCTAAAAAAAAAAAAGAATTGAAAAAGTACGGTGTAACCAGAACCCAACACACCATACATGGTAACATGGCACTCAGCCACTCGGACTCTGAAACCATGTTAAACTTCAGTACCCAATGCTAAACTTACGTACTATATAATAATATCGTAATAGATTTATGAGTGGCAAAGATGTTTTCGATGGCATCCAACATATCTGTTGTCATTTTTTCTAAATATTTTTCCATGAAAATTCTATTTGCAGGTATATATGACATGTTAGGCTTTACATGTGAAATTCTGCCCTACAGATTATCTGTGGTGCCAAAAATAACATTAGATTCTCAAAATACACTATACCTGAACGTTTAAACTAAGATTAGCAACCTGAGTATATTAGATTAGGATAGCAGTAAAAACTAAAAGGTCATCGAAGATCCATAACCAAAATGAGGTGGGAGCTGATGTCTAACTGTCAGCCGTACCTGCTTTCTGAGTGGTCCCCGAAGCAGTCAGTTAGAGCAACTCCAAAGGAGTGGCAGCAGGATCCAGCTCCACACATCCAGTAAGCTCTTCACACTTGGCACCAGCATCCTCATTTGTCAGTCGGTAATAAGGTACCTGATAGCAAAAACGGAACATCTCCTTCCTAGGGAACTGCTTCACTCTTTCCAGGTCCTTTCTGAAAACAACATTGAAACCGTTCACCTTCACCAGTGGTGCCACAGTTATCCCGTTCTCCTCACTATACTCGTCCAGTATCTCGACCAAGTCATATTTATATATGGTCTCATCTGGTGTGCTTTCATTCCAGTCAGATGACCAGTTCTGGTACAGGGCCCATATGTCTCCTTTTTGAGGGAATATTTTGATACAACCATTCTGCTCCTTCTCCCACTTGACCTGGTGGGAAAACATGTTAATGCTAGTATTCGTCTCATATTGGTCGAGACAAAACTTGCCAAATGATTTGTTGCCCTTTGAGACCCAGTTGACAACCCCAAACTCAGAAATGTTATGCGAGCTCAGAAAGGCCATCCTGACCTCAAACGGGCTTAGAGATATTACTTTCTGAATGAAGGCATAGAACCTAGGCATCCCATCATTGTCACCATATATAGCCCAGATCTGATTGGGTTTGAATAATTTCTCAACCCGGTCCAGATCAAAGTCATGGAATTCTGGCTCAGGAACATAGTAGCCGGAGTCGTAGAACAGGTCTGATGCATCCATTGTCACTGTACTGCTATTGGGTTCATTTTGTGGACCACAATTACCATCCGAGCCTTGAGAAGGTAGGCTAGTCAAGACCCCAGTTTCAGGTTTGTTATCAGGTTCAGACACATCCACTGTCACTCGGTTTTCTTCAGAATTGTTTTGAGAACCCAGATCACCGTTGTTTTCGGTATTATAAGGCGCATTTGTCATCTCTTGTTTGTTATCAGGTTTGTTTTTTTTACCTGAATCAGAAACTGTTTTGGCATTCGCCTCCTCGGTGCCCTTGCTCTTTGCTGTTTGTTTATCCACTTTGTGATCATTTGTTCTAATTTTCAGCATTTCAGATTTGAGACGAGACATGGCGTTTTCTAGTGTATATACCGCCATCAGTTTCACCTGCAAACAAAAAATTATAGTCATTACGGGAAGAGTTACCACAATGCAGCATTCATGTCTGATTCCATGAGGCGAAAGAATTTTTTAACAAAAGAAATTTCATCCCAGTATAGAGAAGTAATGATTAAAACTTTACTAAGCATGACTTTAGAGCATTTTTACAGTCCCTCCTTATCAGCACGGAATATCCTTGTATAATCTTTCTACTGTACCTGCAGGTGAAATATGAATTCCAAATACAATTGAGCAAGATCAATACGAATCCCAAATCCGGAATCAGGTTGTTTTCCATCCTTGTTCCCCTCTGAGCTAACTTCAGCAAGTTCAAAATCTGGATTGAGGAAGAGGAACTCATGTCATGGGCAATTCATGTTCTTGTTCCCAAATCTAGATGGAGAGACTGATGTTCCTATTCCACATAAAGCATTGTTCTGCTTCAGCAAGTTCAAAATCTGGATTGACAAACTCACGGGCAATTCATGTTCTTGTCCCAAAATCTAGATGGAGAGACTGATGTTCCTATTCCACAAAGCATTGTTCTGTTTCAAACGAAGCAAAAGAGAGAAGCGGGGAGGAAAAAGAGGATAGAGTGATACCAACCTCAGCTTTAGCCTCCGTTGCCCTTGATTTTACACGCAAATCATCAGCCAGGTCCAAGCACACCCGAAAGCTCTCAGGAGAAATGAAGCCAAGTATCACATTTATGCATGACTGCCAATGCAACACAAATAAAAATATCAACAGATCAGAACATGCACATTCTCTTACAATCATATCTTCCTTCTCAAAGGCATATTGTTTGAATGCATCCAAAGTGAATTAACCAGGTCTAAGAGGGACAATGTCGACCAGGAACAATGACCTGTCTGGCAAAAGGGTCTGGTTCAAATGTTCCTATTAATGTGTGCATAACAAACAAAAAATTGCTATCTGGAATGTCATGTAAACTTAACCTGTTAATAATATCGTGCTGGATTAACAGATCAAGGTTGGTGCAAGACCGGGAACCAGCACAGGTCTGTAGGACATTTTGATATAGTAGTACATTCCTTAACCAGCATAGTTATGCCCCTTTTTTAACTGCTTTACAGTTGGTGATGGTGCTATGTTTTCGATCACTTCATCCCTATCAATAAATAAACAACTTCCAAAATCTTACAGATGCTTAAAGCACCTTCAAGTTTCTGACTTGATAAGGGCATCCAGCTGGGACGAGGACAGCATCTCCAAGCTTCTGCTCAAATGTCCATGCCTCAATCCCTACACCAACATTCAGAAGCTTTTGTCAGTTATTAAACCCCCAATCAAAAAGCATTCCATCTACAACCCATTAAAGTAAAACAAAGGACCATGATAAATTTTATGCACATCCTTGAAAAAAATATTGGTAAATACTAAAAAGTCATATTTCGTAAATTTTTAATTGAATCAGAAGTCTTGGGCCAACCATATTCTTCCTTAAGCTTTCTTTTATGCTCCGCTGTTAAATATAGAGACTCATCAGCCTAACAAAAAAGATAACTGGTCATAAGAGAAGTACTATTATGTCCGCAGTACATTAGTGAAAAAAAGATTGGAAAATAAAATCCATATGGCAAACATTACTATACACATTTCGATATTCTGTGTGCTCAAAGATGAACTGAAGTCAAGGTTCTCACATTTGGAGTCCAAAAGAACTAGAAATTCAGAGATGAATTAGCAAAACTAAAATAACACTTAAATAATGAAAAATAGAATGCAAACCAAGGAAGAAGAAGGACTGTAATGATTTGAGAAATTTCCTGCATGCTTGGTAAGGTAATCATGCAATTTGGGAACATCCTCTCTTCGCCAGATTTCCCACAGAGCACCTCCATAGTCATCAGGGATGGTCATATTCTGAACTTTGTCCTTTTCAGCTTTATGTTTTCCCAAAACAGCATTCTGCTGTATTACAGTGAGATGTACTTCTTTAGTGTGCATTAAGATGTTTACCTGGTCAAACAATGATAATTATGATAATTAAATACCAGTGATGGCAGAAATGCAAGATCCAAAAAAATGGTTAGAAATTTAGAATTTTTCATTATTTTCTCTTCTTCATTTTTCTCTTCTCAGAGGTGTTATAAAACCCCCAAGATAAGATGCTATTTTGGAAACAACATAACATCATCATTTTTGCCATCCTCGTATCTGCTGGCAACATCTAAATGATGTCATCTAAATCAAATGAACTTGCAAGCTTGGTCTAATTTCCACATGCACCATGTGACTTTGATCCCACTCGAGCAAGATAAGCAAACTTTCTTAGTACTAAATTCAGAGGACATCAACATTGATGTTCGCATGCCGACAGTTGCTGATTTAGTGAGAGAACATGAGGAACAATGTCCCTGTTTCTTTTATCTATAAATATATATTATTATTAAAGACAATATAAAAGTTATTCCACTATTGACTCCCATAATTACAGTCTAATTATTTTGATATGATCATTATAAATATCAGTACTTGATATAGTGTGAGATTCCCACTCAAAAATTCTCTGGTTCCACCAATGCACATGGTGATAGCACAATGGCTACTTCTGTAGTTCTGCCCAGAGAGTAGTAGAATTTTGAGAAAGAGATTCCTCTTACTTGTAACAAAAAAAGAAAGAAAAATTATTACCACATCATACAAGTCATAGTGAAGCTTTATAACAGAATCACCCTCTCCCAGCTCCTCTTGAACCCCATAAGCAATATCGATCTTCGGTCCTAAATCCAGCCTCGGTTTATCCAATGGTATATGGGCCACAAGATTGAGAGGCCCGCTGTAGGGGTTGGTGTATTCTGGGAAAGGAAGAACATCCATGACTTCTAGTTCATGGCGAGACAAGCGCTCAGCAAGGGAACTGTCATTGTGACAATATTTCAACCTCAACAGCAGAGGCCAGTTATCTCGGCTGGGCAGCCCATCTTGGTATCCCATGAAAAAACGGTGCATGTTTATTTCCATCTTTCAAAACGAAAAAGGATACAGAATGCATTAGCATAGTTAAATTTACAGCTCAATTATAGTAATTGCTAAAAAGGGATGGAAATAATTAAGCAATAGACAAGTACTGAGCTGACTTGAAGAACCCTTAATCTAAATCTGAACCCATAATATTTCTGAAACTGATTAACCGAAGCTTGTGAGGCCCAAACCCATATAAAAGAACAACTGAAAGCACTCTATAAACAAATCTTAGCCAAACCCAAATGGAATCAGAATCTGCATGACCCAAAACACAAAAACAAACTCGAATATGCTGACTAGAAACCAAATGAAACTGTGGCAAACTTTATACCCCAGAAAAAAAAACCCAATTGAAGCGTAAAATATATTATACTTGTAGAATAACTCGATAACCAAACCACCCACTAGCCCAGCCAGAGAACCAAATGATGCATATTAACTAACCTCGATATCAATTCTAAATCAATCATGGTAGGAGCACATAACTAAGTAACAAACCAAGAGAACTCTTAAGGTAAATCAAACCAGGGCAATTCAACCTGGATCTGACATAAACACGAGACAAACAAAACCCAACACACTTATTGACACCGTTAGTAATAATAGCTGTCTCATGCTCGCTGTTCTGTCTGTACTGGTAAATAGAAACCTTCATCAATCAGTGATCGCATTCAACTCATCAAGCTTCTAGCCATGTACAGGCCATTTAAGAAACTTCAGCTCAGTAAAGCAAATGCCACAAATTCCAATGTTATTTTGATTACTTAATCTAAAATCAAAGTTTCATGTATTAGACTTATTCATTATGTATTAAGAATTTAAGATACACCCAAAGTTTCTAACTTTTTATTTTCCATTTAACACCCAATATTTTCTGGGTAATTTGTATGTTGCAAATGCAAGGTTAAGCCAAGCATCCTCAAAAATTTTATACGACTACCACAATTGCTTCTAACAATTCATGTAAAACTATATCCAATATCCAAACCAGAGTACATTGGTTCACCAATAGCTAAGGAACATAGACTTTGTATTTTGTTATGGTAAACTTGTTGATCTTTGAGGTGAGTATGATTGCCTTGACAGTGAATCACTTTCCCTATTATCTTCAAATAGCAAATGTCTGGTCTAATGTAGAAATTTATAAACATATAAGTATTTCAATGTAAGTTACAATAAATTAAATATAGGGTTAAATTGCAAAAAGGCACAACTTGTATGCTCTTAAAGAAAAACTCACATAAGACCAGTCACGACAGTCAACAGCACGTGCCAACAGATCCGATCCTTGCCCATTGTCCTTTGTCTCTCTTAGAGCTCGCCACATTACCATGGGGTCCCAGCTTAAACCAGATGCCAGCTCGAGCATATCCCTCACAATTACAGGTTCACCCTTCACCCAATGATACCCAAAATGATCAAAATTCCCTTCCTTGTGCCTCGTTATAGCGCAGAATAAATCAATATTTCCATCAGATCCGGTCAAGCAAGAGCATTTGCTGATATCATCCTCTAGTTCTTCAAATTTTGGACCATTGTTAATAATTTGAGTGGCCTCTTCATATAATTTCGAAATGAAGCTTTCACCAAGTACAGATGTTAGCTCCAGAACAGGACTCTCACAAAGAACATTATCAGAATCTGGATCCTGATGGTCAGATCCAACACATGGAAGGGATTCGCTGGTTGTGAGCATGTCTGGTTCAAGCAGCTCTCGGCAACATGAGAGGCAAAGAAGACAAGTACAGTTGCGGCAGCTCCAGTGGAAGTCAACTATATAGGCATTGCATTTGTAGCTACAATGTTAAAGTTTAGATTGTATTAGGTAGTCAAATAAACTTGAGGCCTTAAAATCACTACCAGAACTTGATTTAAGGCCTTAAAACCACAAACAGTTCTTGTTGTGAAGTTTGCATGGAATGTAACTTAAAACAAAAGGTTAACAATTGAAGACGAGTAAAGAAAAGACCAGCATATGTGCTTGCTATTGTACTTCGCTGTTGGTACTGAGAGATCACGTGCATCAACACCTTTACAAAAGAGAATGCGTCAGCACTCAGAAAAACAATTACAAGGACAAAGTAAGTTTAGAACTAGTTTTTGCCTATCTATGCATCTAGAAATACCTTGGATTTTAGCTGCCATTTTCTTCTCTGCATTCTGCTGCTCATGGAACTCTCTCAACCAAGGGTATAAATATCGCATCACATGCCATGCATTCTTGATTTCATCAGATTGATAGAGCTCTCTACTTGGAGGCTGAAATTGAAACAAAAGAAAATGAAGCTAAATATCCCAACAACAATTACAAGCATATCATCACCAACAGCATCTCCATCTTATTTCTTCACATCTTCTTTCTTACTTTTCGAATCCCATGCTAGCATCTGCCTTTCAACTATTCAGAACTGGAACTAATGGTCGCAATAAAAAGTTTATATCCAACAAGCAGCCAACAAAATGAATTATGAATATATTTAATCTTCATTAACAAGGCGAAATGGTCCACAACTCAGTTGGTTGATTGCTCGACTGCACAAAATCCTGATTGCCAATTGAAGAGTCCGAATACAAGGAATAGTCACATACCATACGAGTCGTTGTTCTGAGACAATGTTTGCAATTACAGTAGCCACGGCAGAAAGGACACTTTTCAGCAACTTCCCATTCTGACAAGCGAGGATACCTAAAAAGGAGTTAATAGTTACTCACATCAGATCAATGAAAAAATATGAATGATGTAATTGGAAATGCATACTAAATAGTGAAACAAGGAATTCACAGTTTCATGCATTAGATTTTGCTTCATGGATTATATGAAGTTGCTTTGGTTCATTTGTGTACAGCATAATGTCTTATTATATTGTATATAAATGCCCCAGAAACTAGAGGTACCAATTGCAAAAATGAAATCCTCGAGTCTTTGAAAATATGTACTTGTATGGTGTTATTAACGCAACATGAAATAGAAGTTGTACCACTTAGTAATGCATGAGCTACAGAACCGTTTTGTACAACACATAGCACACTGAACCGCCCTTCCCCTAACATTCCTCTGGCACTGGTGGCACATTAGTGAATCGAGCCTTCTAGTTGAAGATTTCCTCTGATTCACATAGATTTGATCATCAAGTATGTAAAAGTACGTAACTACTGTACACAGAGTCAAGAGGCTAAATTGTTGACCCACCCAGCAGGCAGATTTAGGTCAGCCATCTTCACTTGACCAAGCCTCATCCATCAATCCCCCCCAACCCATCCCTTTTGTGTAAAGAATGCCTGCTAAGTAGGCCAAGTGCTCCCAAAACAGATAAACAAGAACTTCAAATGTGTTTTTAAAACAATCATTCAGTTAATATACTGAGAACATCTGTTGGGTTTCTAACACAATTAGGTGTCCTGATTTGGCCTATTCTTCTATCAAATACAAAACTGCATTTTTACCAAAAGCTCAACAAATTGCCAACCTATAGCACTAGGAAAAAATTGGAATCTCATAAATAATAATTGTCCCTGTTTTAACCAAAAGACAAAATTAATGATCCTAGAAGAGATGGTTTTAAACTTATTCACCAGAAATGGCTCAATGCATACTTTATAGAACTTATCAATATATTAAATCACATCTATGCAATAGCACTAGTAAGTACTGGTAAAAACTAATGCAACAGTCCACAGACCTGTCTAGCTGGATCATTATTTTTGGCTTCTTCTGGTATTGTTTTCTGGGCTTGTTTGCCTGCTCTGATCTTCGAATTATCCCCACTTAACACTGCCTTTTGACATAAATGAAAATAACCACACATTAATAAATAGCCACAAGAAAATGAAAAATAGATCAAACTTCCCTTAGATTAAACAAGCAAATACTGCTGCTGTGTATAACACTAACAGTACAAGTAATTAATTTGCTGTAAAATGGGGATAAAATACAGACCTCGGTGTCCTGGATGATATTTTCTATATGACGCCTCTTTATTATGGATGGAGAACTGTAATGAACATCCTAAAGAAAACAAAAATACTGAAATTTAAGCAAAGAGATAAACTTGGAAAAGCCACATTTTGCAATAGAAAAAAAAAAGCAAAACATTGCACCTCACTGCTATTCTTCGCAAATATCTTCAGCTTCCTTTTCTGAACATATAAATAAACCGAAAAAACAAAATCAAAAGAAGTTCACATTTTAAGATGCGCCAAGGAAAGATGGGTTTCTTTATCAAATATTTTTCCATGTTTACAGCTGATCACCCTAGGAATATCTTTTAAACCAACCATCAGATCCAGGATAATGGGTAACACTCTGTCAAAGCCCTCAAATGCTAAAACCCCTACTAAACACCAAACCTTGTTGACAAACTTCTTTTACTACGGCTAATGCCCAAATTTTGGTTTTTGACATAGAAGTAGTAGATAACGGATTTGGTGCCGGAATGATCAATTGCAAAAATACCTAACTTAGAGAAAATTAAGTTGAACTCCGCCTATACTAAGCTTTGGTTGCATTGTTTAGTATAGCCCGGTCCCAAGCCCGGGTAAAAGGAGGAGGGTTGTGATAGGCTAGGCGAGCCAACGTAAAAATCCCAGTCATCTCTATGGAAATGAAACCCAATTACTTTTCGTTGGGGCGTAACCCTCTTAGCGACGCGTCTTATCGGAACCCGGATGAGATGATAAATGAGCAAGGGCCGGGTCACCACCCCTTTAGTGGCGCGCCTTATCGGAACCCGGATAAGGTGATAAGTGAGCAAGGGCCGGATCGTCACTCCCTTAGTGGCGCGCTACATCAGCGCCCGGATGTAGTGGCAAGTAAGCAAGGGTCTTCGCACTTTTCACGACGGGTGCGGGGGGCAAGGAAGATAGTCAGTGAGAGTAGGATTCGTTTAGGTAGTTGGAATGTAGGGTCTCTAACAGGAAAGTTAAGAGAGTTAGTGGATACGGCGATCAGGAGGCGTGTGAACATCTTGTGCGTACAAGAGACAAAGTGGACGGGCCAAAAAGCAAAGGAAGTGGAGAACACCGGTTTCAAGCTGTGGTACACTGGAAAAGAACGGGGCAGGAATGGAGTAGGTATCTTAATCGACAAGAGCCTTAAGAGTGGAGTTGTCGACGTGCGGAGACAAGGGGATAGGATCATTCTAGTGAAGCTAGTTTTGGGGGACTTAGTTTTGAACGTCATTAGTGCTTATGCACCACAAGTAGGACTAAGTGAATCCATCAAAATCCAATTCTGGAAAGATTTAGATGGTATGATTAGAAGTGTGCCAACCACTGAAAAGCTCTTCATCGGAGGAGACTTCAATGGACATGTAGGTGAAACTAGTGGAGGGTTTGAGAGGGTGCATGGGGGTTTTGGGTATGGCGATAGGAACCAAGAAGGTGAGGACTTCTTGAACTTGGCCATAGCTTACGACCTCATGATAGCTAACACCTTCTTTAGAAAAAGACAATCCCACTTAGTTACCTTTAGTAGTGCCCAACACTTTTCTCAGATTGATTTTGTTCTTGCTAGGAGAGAGGACAGACGAGCCTGCATGGATTGCAAGGTTATACCTGGGGAATGTGTCGTCTCACAACACAAACTTGTGGTGGCTGATTTTCGCTTTTCGCTGCGTTCTAGAGTAGGTAGAGGTGCTCGAGTTGTGAAGACGAAGTGGTGGAAGCTCAAAGGAGACGTGTCTCATACTTTTAGGGGCAGAATGATTGAAGAAGGTCCGTGGAAAGCAGATGAAGAAGCAAACAAGATGTGGGAAGATATGTCAGCTAGCATTCAAAAGGTAGCTACGGAAGTGCTTGGAGTTACTAGAGGAAGCAACCGCGAACCCAAAGATACGTGGTGGTGGAACGACGAAGTGCAGAAAGCTATTAAAGAAAAGAAAGAATGCTACAAACGCTTGCACCATGACAAGACCGACGACAATGCGCAGAAGTACAAATTGGCCAAGAAGAATGCAAAGAAAGCTGTGAGCGAAGCAAGAGGTCGGGCTTATGAGGATCTATACCAGAAGCTGAGTACGAAGGAGGGTGAGAAGGACGTGTATAAGATAGCCAAGCTTCGAGATAGGAAGACGAGAGACTTAAACCAAGTGAAGTGCATCAAGGACGAGACTGATAGGCTTTTAGTGAGGGACGACGAGATCAATAATAGGTGGAGGGATTACTTCAACAAGTTATTCAATGGAGAGGATGACGACTTAGGAATTGTGTTGAACGACTCCTTTGATGACTCCAATAGACGTTTTGTTAGGAGAATTCAAGAGTCCGAGGTGAAAGAAGCCTTAAAACGAATGAAAGTAGGTAAGGCTCTAGGACCTGATAACATACCAATCGAAGTATGGAGGTGCCTCGGAGATGTGGCTGTAGTTTGGTTAACCAAACTATTCAATAGCATTTTCCGATCAAATAGGATGCCAGATGCGTGGAGGAGAAGCACTCTAGTACCAATCTTCAAGAATAAAGGGGATGCTCAAAGCTGTACAAACTATAGAGGAATTAAGCTTATGAGTCATACAATGAAGCTTTGGGAGAGAGTGATAGAACATCGTTTGAGACGGATGACAAACGTTTCGAAAAACCAATTTGGTTTTATGCCTGGGAGGTCAACCATGGAGGCCATCTTCCTAATAAGGCAATTGATGGAGAGATATCGGGAGCGAAAGAAGGATCTACATATGGTTTTCATTGATTTGGAGAAAGCATACGACAAAGTGCCAAGGAAAGTTATGTGGTGGGCACTAGAAAAGAAGAAAGTCCCCACAAAGTATGTTACCCTCATCCAAGACATGTATGATGGTGCCGTTACTTGCATCAGGACATGTGATAGTGTAACTAGTGACTTTCCTATTAAAATAGGACTACATCAGGGATCAGCTTTGAGCCCGTATATTTTTGCCTTAGTGATGGATGAGATCACGAAGGATATACAGGGAGAGATTCCTTGGTGTATGCTCTTTGCGGACGATGTGGTGTTAGTCGATGAGAGTAGGACGGAGGTCGATAGGAAATTGGAATTGTGGAGACGAACTCTAGAGTCCAAAGGGTTTAGGCTTAGTAGAACTAAGACGGAGTATATGGGGTGCGAGTTTAGTGGGATACGACCAGTGGACGGAGATGTCTGTCTAGACGGGCAGGTAGTACCTACGAAAGATACTTTTCGATATTTAGGGTCGATGCTGCAGAGCGATGGCGAGATAGATGAAGATGTTAGTCACAGGATAAGAGCGGGGTGGGTGAAATGGCGACAAGCATCAGGCGTCCTATGCGATAAGAAAGTCCCGCAGAAGCTAAAAGGCAAGTTCTACAGGACAGCGATTAGACCTGCGATGTTGTATGGCGCAGAATGTTGGGCTACTAAAAGACGACATGTCCAGAAGATGAGTGTAGCTGAGATGCGTATGTTGAGGTGGATCTGCGGTCACACGAGGAAAGATCGGATTAGAAATGATGACATACGAGATATGGTTGGGGTCGCACCAATAGAGGAGAAGTTGATCCAACATCGTTTGAGATGGTTTGGACATATCCAACGCAGACCTCCAGAGGCACCGGTACGTATCGGAATTCTTAATCATTTCGAGAACACCCGGAGGGGGAGAGGGAGACCAAGATTGACATGGGAAGAAGCGGTGAAAAGAGACCTTAAAGAATGGAACGTCTCCAAGGAGTTGGCGATCGATAGGAGCGCTTGGAAGTTAGCAATTCATGTACCG
Organism: Rhynchospora pubera; assembly: GCA_028095005.1. Lineage (NCBI taxonomy): Eukaryota > Viridiplantae > Streptophyta > Magnoliopsida > Poales > Cyperaceae > Rhynchospora > Rhynchospora pubera. The sequence goes on from CM051460.1 coordinate 47,446,983, forward strand.
GAGCCATGACGTAGGAACTTAGGGGTAGGAGCGATGTCATAGGTTTGTAGGTCCCTCTATTAGGTCACGGTCGAGGTCTAGGTTTCTACTATTACTATTATTATTAGAGGTATTATTATTAGTATGGCTAGTCTTACTATTAGTATTTTTTTTATTTTTTTTTTTATTTTTTTTTTTTATTTTTTTTTTTATTTTTTTTTTTATTTTTTTTTTTATTTTTTTTTTTTTTTTTTTCGATGTGTTCTCTTATTGGGTTTCTTTCTAGCCTACCCCAACTTGTTTGGGACAAAAGGCTTAGTTGTTGTTGTTGTAGAGAAAATTAAGTTGAGAAGAAAAGAGTGAACCTTAGAAAGGCACTGTACTCTACTAGAGAAGCACCGATCTTTTCCATTCTGCATTGTAAGTTGGTAACACCATTATGCCATTAAACACACACAAAAAGAAAATGCTATATCGTAATTAAACATAAGAAAGGAAGCTACACTAACAAATTTCAACAAGTCAATGTAGTTTATACTTACTCGACAAAAAATTTCAAAAAGCACAGTTCTATAAGACTATAACTCTTAACTACACTTAAAATTGAACTTTAGGGAAATAACAACAAAATTGAAGTAAACACCTGGCGAGTACTCGCAAGATGTGATCTCGTCAACCTCCTGTCTCCAGTGAGAACCTCTCTCGACCTCTCCATCAACACTTCCTTCCCTTTCCTATCACGACCTTTCTCCTTCTCCATTCTTCACACCAAATAGAAACAGAAACCAAAAGATGAGAGACGAAAGAGAGAGAGAAGCCGAAAATGGAAATTTCTTCTTGCTTTGATTCGGACCTCCCGAGATAGAAAACGCACCGAGGAGAATTGCTCAGGGCCCCAGTTTCTCATTCATTTCTTATTTTTAAAAAAATGACCAAAATATCCTCGTTTTTCTCGGACTAGCGCTAGAGTGAGAGTGCGGGTATTTTGGTCATTTAAAAAAATGCAGAGTGAATGAGCGTATCCCGACCAATCCCCCGTACCGAGTCGCTTCGCCGAGTCGGTTACTTAGTGGGTTTGATTTGGGTCAATATATCAGGTGCCTAGCCCGAATCTCGAGGATCAGTTATTATTATTATTTTTTTTAACTAAAGCACCCAAAAGTTGGGACACAATATTAAAAATAAAAAGGTTCGAAACAAGCCTGAGGAACAGATTCAAACAAAAGACCAACGATAAAACAACAAGCTGAGACAACACTCAAAAATCATGAACAAGCAAACAACAAAATCTACAACTCTAACTAGCTGTAGACTCAAACGCATCTGAAACGTGCCCGTCTTTCCTGTCCAAATGAAAAAGAGATGAAAAATTTGAAAGGCTACTCTAGCACAATTTGGATGCCCCTTATCATTAAAACTAATGCCATTCCTAAAGTGTCACATAACCCAACAATAAATAACAAAAAGAGAACCTAAAAATATCTTGTCAACTTTATTCAAACTCAGCCAATATCTCCAGAAATCTACTAAGTGATGAAAATTAACAATCAAACCCCTATTATTATAAGAATTAAAGAAAGTCAAATAGAATCACATTTTCTAGTTATAACTCCTCCATTGTTCAAAAAATCATAAACAGATTTCATAGTATAACTCTTAGAGGAGTGCCAAAGTCAAATAGCACTATCTCTGAAATTAGAAAGAGGAGTATCATCAAGTAAAATTTGAATGTCTAATTTCTCTTGTTTTAGGATATTAGAAACCCCTCTAGTAAGGAAAAGCTTCATCCTACCCTGTGGCTTTCTAGTTTTCTTAAAAGTTTCTGAAAACACAGTAGACAAAACAAATTGTCCATGCCACTTGTCAGTCCAAAATCTGATATTTTCTCCATTACCTACAATTTTTTTAGGCTCCATTTGGATGGTGTGGGAATAAGAGGAATAAGAGAAGAAGTATTGGGAAGTATGTAACTCTATGAAGAGTTTGAATTGTTTATAATAAATTTGGGAGTAGGAAGAAGCTATTCCTTATTTTTGCACCCATCCAAACGGAGCCTTAATACACATCTTGATAATAGGAAATAAAGAACTGACAGCCTTCCAATGAAAAGAAGCATTGGAAGTTGACATGTCCTTGTACTTAATCTGAATCAACTCCAACCAAAGATTTGAAGATTCTTTATAAAAAAATTTCCAAGCCCATTTACCCATTAAAGCTAAATTAAACTGATGGAGGTTAATAATTCCCCACCCACCAAATTTTTTCTTCCTACAGATAGAATCCCAAGGAGTTAAATGATACTTCCTTGTACCCAAATTATGATAATTGTCCCATAAAAAGTTGCATCTTATTTTATCTATTTTCTTAATGACCCATTTGGGACATAAGAACATAAACATAAAAATACACTGGAAGTGCAGATAAAACCGAATTAACCAAAACTAGCCTTCCTCCTAAAGAAAAAAGATTTCCTTTCCATTTAGATAGTTTTTTTTCTATCTTTTCAATCAAGGCTATCCAAATTTACTTTAGAGGCTTCCTCCAGTGCAGTGGAACCCCCAAATACTTAATTGGTAACTTACCAATGTTACAATTAAGGAAGGAAGCTAAATTTCTAGTTTTGACTAAAGAGATGTTAAGAAGAATCAACTCAGATTTAGAAAAATTTATTTTAAGTTCCGAAATACCCTCAAAAGACTTCAAGGCCCAAAATAATTTCTCTACAACTAAATCATCAGCCTTAATAAAAAATAAGATATCATCAGTTATTATTTAATTTTATTTTATTCCAGAAGTGAATATTGCATAGTGGTTTTAAATAATCGTTTAAAGCCATTGAGTGACCGACTCTGGTGAAGCGACTCGTTAATGTGACTACTGAGTACTGACTAGGCAATCTGTATAGAAAATTTCACAAACAAATTTCAGTCCATTACATATAGTCACTGTCGTATATTTATCAATGACTATGTCTCTCTAAATAAATGAGTTTAATTTGAAAATAAAAAAAAAGAAATCTCTCCCAATGACTATGCCTTTCTTATTGTTCCGGTTTCCAAATGTTTTCCTTTTTAGTCTCCTTCATCTTCTTCAACTAATCTAAATGCTCACAACGGTGTTAGCTACTAAGCACTAAAATGAAAAGTATAGACATTTTATTAAGAGGAGAATTTTAGTGCCATAAGTTTTTTATATCACAATTTCTCAATATTAATATTTAAAAATTCAAATTTTGAATTCAAATCATTATCTTGTTCAATGTAACGATCGATAATTAACGAATGTTGTTAACTAGGACATATTAATTATAAAATGTTCATGTGTTAAAATATTGATAAAGCGTCGAATAAACTCTAAAATTCATAAAAATTATATAGAAATGCTATCAAGGGGGTCGAAAATGAACGAATGTTGTTAACTAGGACAGATTAATTATAACTAGGGTTGGACATCGAGCTTCGCTCGATATATGAGTTCTTAATAAATTTTAAATTTTAATATATATTTTTTCTAATTTATATATAATACTATTTAATTATTATGTACTAAGTTATTTTATATATAACCTATTTATGGCATTAATTTTATATATAACCTATTTGTGTAAAATAAAAGTTAAAATTTGCTGATTTTAGTTTTTTACTGAATATATAATCTATAAAATTTATTAAAGTCTTCTTTGTTTGAAATTCAGCGAAGAAAAAAATTTATTGTATAAAAGATTTGATGTTTATCTATTTTTTTTATATATAATGATATTAATATATTATTTTTTAATATTTGTATTATTTTGAAAAGGTTATGATGGCGAGTAGACAGATAGGGTGACATGAGAGGTACAAATTTATCAGATAATTTGGACTGGTCAATTTATCACTGGGGAATATATTTTTTACATGGGCTAGCGCACCTAACATTTGCATCTTTACTTCTGTGTGCACACTCTCCAACTATGATACGAATATTAAAGATCGGGCGCTATATATAATTTATATGCAGTAATTTAGCATTAACATCATTTACCGAAAGAAGCTAGCAGTAATAGTAAAACATGTCTTGCATGCTCTTTATCTCAGAGTCACGGTACATCGGTGATAAAAGAAGGCGCGTCGCCGGGTCAGATCGGAGCCAAAAAATTTGTATGTGCGGTTTAGATGTCGCTGCAAGTGCGCTAAAAGTGACGAACAGTCGACGCAGATTATATTAGAATATATATATATATTTCTTTTATAAGTGAATGTCTATTTCTTTTTCACGCCATTTAGGAGAAAGAGATTATAACTTTATGACCTATGAATCACTAAATTTTTTTTGTTAAAGTGCAAATATTAAATATTGATGAGTTGCTAGTACCTTCATAAGGATCCTTAAACCCATAACCTGAAGGTCTAGAACAAAATTAAGAAATGATATATAGATGTAAGGCTATCGATCCATTCTAATATTCTGAAAAATTGAGAATTGATATTTATTTCTCAAAAAAAATTAAAGAATTGAGATTTTAATGCAAAAAAAATAACGGTTTGAAATTAATGACTATATATGTGAATTGTGCACCGGAAGCCTAGAAAGAGAAAAAGGAATAAGAAACATAAACGGAAGTAAATAACATAAAATGTGCTGGTGAATTGATGACAGCGTGAATGGCAGTAAATGATAACTCTATTATAGAAAGTCATTAATTCTTGTATATCATTGAGTGCGTTTTTTTTTAAATACGAAATTGCAAGCTCCAAGTAGCAATAAAAATGAGCTGTTGAGACTATAAAACACTTTTGACAGAGACTTAACTACCAATTATTTGAAAAGTTAGGGCAAAAAAAGTGATGAAATTCCACGTTCCAATTTGATCCAACTCAGCACATTTTCCAAAATTTGCTGGAGATAACATTAACCAGTTACTCAAAATTTAAAAAAAAAATTAAAACAAAAAGAGAAAGAAATTCTTAGCATCCCACTGACTCACTCCCTAATCATTGTCTAGCACTTGATTAAACTCTTCCCACAACTCGGACTGAGACTGGGACTGGTACTTAAGATTCAGTATCCAGAGGTACCAGCACTTCCTTTGGGGGGCATGCTCTGTACCTCACTACTGCACTGGATCTGCACCTGCTGGGTAAGCTGGTCCTATCAAAATAAAAGAGTAAATTAGTTAATTAAATATGCTATACCTATATGTTGTTAATTGATTATATAGCCATATTTCATGTCTTATTCTTGATCAAAAAAAGGAGCAGCAAATCATCAACTTAGAAATTCACAAAATAAGATGTACCCTTTCCAAATTAAGAGTCACCAATCGTCATAGTGAAGAATAGTAAAGAAAACACTATGATGATTTTAAATATAAATTAATAATTAAAGAAATATTGAACTCACAACAAAAGAATCAGCCATTCCTAACTCAAGCAAATCATCTCTTGTAATCTGCTTAAGAGTTCCTGCTATAAATTCTCTTCACCTTATTCTTTATATATTATTCAAATAATATTTGTATTCTCTCAATTTCATACGCAAGACTGCCCTCAACTCGACTGCAAGCTTCTAGCCTCTAAATCCATTTTCCTTGTCTAATTCACAGCCGATTTTAATCACAAATAACAAAATTATTCTAATACTCACTTATTAAACAGAAATTGGAGAATGTGAGGTTTCAGGGCAAAGCGTATAATTCTTGTAAAACAGATATAGAAATAAAAGAAGTAAATAGAAATTCAAATTTATGATAAAACTACTGATGAAATATAAAAAAAACATGGAAATCAAAGGAATTTGAAAGTGGAAATTCACTATAAAGCAAATATAAATTATACAGACAAAAGGAAAATTCAGCTTGCGACTTCTAGCTCATTTGAAAGAACTCAAAGAAGAACCCAATAATAGGACAGAACACAAAGAAAAATAACAAAATGTTAATTACCTTCCTTCTCTATATTTTCTGTGATATATAAGTGTGTTTGATTTACACTAACTTTGTGGACCGTTTGATTATTTTAAAGGAAGTGGTGGGTTTAACCCACTTGTTTCCAAAAGAAATTCCTTCCTGTTTTGTCAATATCAATGATAATGTGATTCTTAAAAAGTTGCACCTATATCAGAATCACCTAAAAAATCAACATACAGATATTTAAAATGAAATGCTATGTGCCACATAATAGATAATGATATCTATTGTAGTACCTTTTCGGTTCCTTTGATGACAAAATAGCCACCAAGTTCAAGAGGCCACAGTAATAGATAATGATACCTATTGTAAGAATGTATGTACCTGTGCAGTTCCTTTAATATTCATGCTTTATAGTGAATTTTTATTTTTTTCTAAGTTTCTCTAAAAAAGAGTGTAAACTCAGTCTTCGTCTATGACCAGATAAAGAATCAGATGTACATACGAATAAGAAATACTGCCTATCTGCAAGGAAAGTGATTTAGATTCAAAGTTTGATCCTACATCATTTCAAAATCTAAATCGGAGTTTAACATCTGACCCTGAATCTGTCAAAATTGGTGAAAAAGCTAAATCAAGGCTTAATACAAAAAAAAAAGATAAAAAATCAAAACAAAGTACCTAGCTGTAGGAGAGCAATATGTCTTGGTGCCATTACTCCTTGAACACCAGGAAAACACATGTGACAGGAAAAGAAATACAATATTTAGATTCTAATATAAGGTTACTGACAACATCAACTACATCAGGTTGATACCAATGTGGTCTCAAACTCTCAATACATGCTAGGTAGATTCTGGTACAACAATAACTTGCAACCTATATTTAAAAAATGATAAAAAAAAGGCAAATGCTAATGTGAAAAAAACCCTTGAACTTTAATTTTGCATGTCTAATTAACTTAATTATAATTGACTGGGTCTGTATGTCAGAATCATAAACTGCTATCATTTTAAAAAATGGAAACTTTAATCTCCTCCGTAAAGGCAAAACTTAAAAAAATGAGTCCAAGACTCCAAAAATCATGAGTTCTAACCATCATCATCGCTAAAATAAAAAAATAACACCACAATTGTGACAATAAGCACCTTATGACTCCTCTATCAAAATCACTTTCAGTTTTTCTTAATCTTCCAAGCTCACTAATCAAGGACATTTCAGTTTTCACACAGATAAAAGCTAACAATTTTACTAAGCCAAACCAATTAGTAAAAGAACTAATCTAGCAGAATTTACAATTTATACTATATAAAATGGAGTGCGAAATTAGAAAAATTAAGAAAAATATTAGGGGAAGGTGTAAAGGTACCTTCCAACAAATTAACCCCAATTCCGGACCTTCCAACAAATTTCACCAATTACGCAGGCCATACACATTATCGCTCGCTCAAAATTTTAAGTCCAGATTTTTTTTTATTTTAATGATTAAATGGGATACTCAAGTTTCGCAACTTATTTCAAATTTAAATGTTCGTAAATAAGCGGTTAACTATTAACGACAAACATTCCTGAGGAATTCTATCATCAGCCCTCAAGCTTCCCAGGGTGTCAGAGGAGGGTCCTCATGAAATGATTAGTGCCCAGAATAAAAGAAAGTAGTTCGTTTTTTTTTTGTGCGAATTAAAGTAATTGATTATGAAGAATCCATGAATAAAAAATAGATGAATTTAAAGTAAGTCTCGAGATGAAGCCCAATCACCTTGTACGGATCACAGTAGATCGCGATAGGCAAGCAAGGTCGAGGAAAAAATGGCCATGTCGAGAGAGGGGAGGTGGGTTTGTGATGTGCCGAGAGGAAGCGGGAAGTAGAGGGCATGAGATCTATGCTTGGTCGTGGGAAGAAAGAGGGGGGATGTGGGCTTGTCGAGAAACACGACGTGAGGGACGAAGAGGAGGAGAAGAGAAGCATAGGCGCAAGAGATCTTCGAGCAGCAAAAAAGAGAGATAGGTATGTGCTTTAAAATCCGCGCAAAAAATCACGCCGATTATATTATACTATATATAGATACGTTCATGTATTGATATACTGATCAAGCATCAAATGAACTTTAAAATTTATAAAAGTTATAAAAATGCATGTTCGTTAAATTGAACAAGAATCAACAATTTGGATTCAAATTTTAAATATTTTATTAAATGCTTACAACGGTGAAAATCAAACAGGCTGTGGACCTCGACCTAATTCAGACACAGATTGAGCAACGGTTTTATTAGAAAAATAAATTATAAGAATTTCTTTATATTTCACAATGCTTCTATCATGAATTGATTTTTTCGATTCTTAACTTGTTATAATTAATAAAAAAATAATTTGTTTTTGTTAAGAATATCAACAACTAGAAGGTCTTATTAATCACGTATATTGAATTGTCCCGGCCGGCCACAATAAATTTTGATCCATTAAGAATTTACCTTTATTTTAATATGTTAACTTAAATAATGAAGTAATTATATCTTTTATGGATTTTAGTTATCTATGCACTGAGTTTAAATACAAGAAAAGAAAATAAAATAATAAAATCATTCCAATCTTTTCGAACCTTAACGTGCATTCTACTAGTTTCTTTTCTAAACCTTAAAACTTGGAGTTTACTTTTCTCCATTTTTAATCTCTATCTTCATCTCTACTTTCTCTATTTCCATCTCTATATCAACTTTTTATAAACGCACGAATTTAAGAGTGGTTACATCTAGCGTGTAAATATCTATTTGTGTTGTTCGATCTATGGTCGGATATGAATATCAATCGTTAGACAAAGCAATAATAAATTTTGATTTTCTGTCTAATAAGAAAACAAATTAAGCAACATATTTATGTATATAGCCGGTAAATTAAACAGCATATGTTAACGTTATTTTGTTTTTTATTTACCCACATGTGACAATGTGAGGCGATCTTTTGCTAATTTACCAAAAAATACTTGACATGTTTAGCATCAAGTACCAGCACAAGCTCAAGCTGCAACACAAGTACAACTCACCAACAAATAAGCATCAACGCCAACATTAACACAAGTACACCAGGCGTCCGTTATCAAAGACCCTCGTACCGGGTCTTCCTTGGTCCTTACCAGTTACCATAGCACAAAAACCCTAACACAAAAAAAAATGCTCTCCACACTCGCCTCACACCCTTGTACGAACCGCCCCAGCCTCCCCTTCCCTCTCCGCCTCTCTCCACCTCCTTTCGTCCCTCTCTCTCGCCACCGCCTTCCCCTGCACTCTTGCCACGCGTCCCCTTCTTCCCTTCCCAACTCCAGCGCTTCCCTCTCTCTCTCCCAATCCAATTCCAAACCCCATCCTCCTCCATCACCTCCCACCACTCTCAAAATCGCCATCATTGGCTTCGGCAACTTCGGACAGTTCCTCGCTAAGTATTTCTCTCAACAAGGCCACACCATCCTCGCGCACTCCCGCACCGACTACTCCTCCATTGCCAACTCACTTGACAACACCATCTTCTTTAAAGACCCCCATGACTTGTGCGAGTCCCACCCCGATGTCGTGCTCCTCTGCACCTCCATTCTCTCTGCCGAGAAGGTGCTTCGAAGCATCCCAATTCAGCGCCTTCGCCGGAGTACACTATTCGTCGATGTCCTCTCTGTCAAAGAGTTTCCTAGGTCTATTTTTCTTGAGCGCCTTCCACCTGATTTTGATATTATATGTACACATCCTATGTTCGGGCCCGAATCGGGGAAATATGGCTGGAATGGGCTCCCTTTTGTGTATGAAAAGGTCAGGATTGGGGACTCGCATGAGCGGGTGTCGAGGTGTGAGGCATTTTTGAATATTTTTAAGAAAGAGGGGTGCCGAATGATCAATATGAGCTGTAAGGAGCATGATGAGATTGCGGCCGAGAGTCAGTTCCTTACACATACTGTTGGTAGGGTGCTTGCAGAAATGAGATTGAAGCCGAACCCTGATGATAGTATGGGTTATGACACTCTATTTCAATTGATTGAGAATACATGCAGTGACAGTTTTGAGCTCTATTATGGATTGTTTATGTATAACAAGAATTCGACTGACTTGCTTGATCGGATATATGCGGCATATGAGGAGGTAAAGAAGGACCTCCGGCGAATGGTGCAGGGTATACTTAGGCGACGACTATTTGGTTAGTTCCTTTTTTCTTAGTTTATATCTTTGGGTGGAATGATCCAGTCAATGATAGATGATTAAGTAGTTAATTTAAAATGGAAATTGTTCTCAAATCGAGTGAAGTGAATTTGTTTGTAATCAGATCATTGAGAAAAGACCTGTTGTTTTGGTTCCCCTTGGTAATGAACCGACAAATGTGGAGGAAATAACAAATAGAATAGGTAAAACATGTCTTTAAAAAAAAAAAACAATTAATACAAAATGCTCACCTCTGAGCCCTTCCTGTGTTTTACAAAATGTCTGTGGTGGGGCTCATGATCTAAGTATCAAGTCTCCCCACCTATTATCTGTTCTTTTACCCCCTCGCTTCATAATTTTCTAGCAATTTTATAATTGAAAGTATCAATTTTGTTATCTCATAAAATATTCATTTAATCTTCTTAGTTCCAAAATTCTTGTTTACTTCTGTAAAAAATCTAAATGAATTATGATACTTATGTTGGTTGGTGAGAAATGAAAAGGCATAAACCTTTATTGCTTTCAACTTCTGAAGTCAATTGTAAACATATAATTAATTTCTCTTAGCTTGTTTTTGGATTGTTTGGGAGTAAGCAAAAAAGGACTCTTTTATGAAGAAAAATTAGGAAGAATGTTATTCCTAAATTATTGAGAAGAGTGCTATTCTGAGAAAAAAAATTTGTTTGGATTGTGTGTTGAGAATAGTAATTGAGTGAAGGAATAAAATAGTAATTTATTTTCTTTTTCTTTCAAACTAACTTGTACTTTATTATATTTTTTTAGCCCTTTATATCGTATAATTCATGATTAAGTTGATAGCATTAATAATTTAATATTGTATTAAATTATTAAGTTTATATTTAAAAGTAAAATAGTATTGATGTTGGTTGTTATAATAGTAATAATTGAAAATTAATAATTTCAGTAATCTGTATGCATTTTAAAAAGATGCAAGTATGAAAGCAAATCGCTAATGAAATGTACACTTTTGCTTGTAAGAAACAGGTATCATTGAATCTATGCATCAAGTCGAATGAATGTCAGATATAAATCTAGTAGCAAGAGGCCCATAAAAGCGCAAAAGCAAACTGGATAAATAATAAAAAAATTTCATCTTTTTCTCTGTCGGAATATTTTATTATTTACCAGTCTTCTGATTTTTTCTTGTTCGCACTTTTCCACCTATTTTCTGGTATAACTCTTCCTAGATTGTTCCTCCCTTCCTACTACTTCCAGATGTGTTCGAATGATAAAGTTCTTCCAGGAGAAAGGTTATTCCTGGAGGAGTGCTTATTCCGACCCATCCAAACACGGCCTTATTTACAAATCTCTGCAACCGTTGAGACATAATTGGCTATAAACTGAGTTCCTTTTTCCATCTTCCATCTCAGCGTTACGGCCAAAAACTGGAGCATAATTTCTTGCTCTATTTAATTTTTTTTTTCCTTTTGTAGCGAACATAGTATTAGTTTGGAACTTTGAATATTTTCGTGGAAGCTATGTGGATGTAAAACAAAAGATTAATTAGGTTCTTTTATAGTATAATAATGCTCTTTGAGTGTTTTCACTTCATTTTGCATCTTATTCAACACTTACTAGCTAGTTTAAATAAATGCTTTGGAAGCTTTGAATTTGATATGCAATTAACTTTTGGCAGGGACCACTGGGGTTGGTGAACTTGAAGATCCAGCAGCGAGGTGTGAAGCATTTTTGGAAAGTTTTAACAAAGAAATGGTGGACCTCGATGAGAATGCAACTGGGGTTCACTTTGTGGCTCTTACTATTGGGATGATTTTGGCAAAATTAGGCTTGAAGCCGACTAGCATTGCCACCAAGGGTTATGAAACTCTGCTTAAATTGGTTGAAGATATTAGCAGTGAAAGTTTTGATCTCTACATTGCACTGTTTATGCATATCAAGAATTCAAATGAGTTGCTTGATCAGTTGGATATTTCACTTGCTAAGGTGAGGACAGAACTCTATGGAAGGTTGCATGATATATTGCGGAGGCAGCTCTTTGATCAGCCAGGTATTATTAGCAATGGCAGAACTAGGATGTAGTTTTGTTTTGTTCTATCAACTTAGGGAACCTGGGATTTCATTTTTTTTCCCTTAATCTTTGTTCCTTCTGCTGCTAATGTAATAAGAGTTGTTGCTGTTAGCTCATTTTCTTTTTGAGCGTGAGCATCAAGTGATCCAAGGCTAGTCATGAACTTGCCTTTTCCATAATTACTATTTGGTTGGAAAAGTAGCAGGGAAGCACCTGCATTTGATGCTGTGACAGAAAAGAGATTGTAATTCAGCTCTTTTTTTCAGTTTGCAATCATCCAGCCACATCATTTAGGAATTAGGACTGTATAATTACACTTCTTAGGAGCCTACCCCAACAACATCCTAAAAGAATCATTGCTCAATATCCCCTTCCTACCAGCAACAGAATCTAGAACCGACCCATCTAATTAAAACAATGCAGTACTAGATGACTGGTTGTAAATTTTTTTTCTTTGTTTTGAAGAAAAAAATATAGGGTGTTCCCCTAATGCGCCCCCCCCCCCCCCCCCCCCCAAAAAAAAAAAAAAAAAAAAAAAAGGTTAGCTTACTAGAAGAAACTTTCCTGCCTCTTTTCTGTAAACCATCAATCGGTTCATAGTGAAATACGAATTACCAGGTTTTCTGAGTCAATAATATTAGTTACCAAGTCGACAGCTCAAGTTAGACAATGTTAAACTAATTATCTATGTTGGCACCCAATAGGCCTATTAAAGTAGCATTCTAAACTCTGACATTCAAAAATAACGATGTCCAAATATATACACCAATCACTTCATATTAACATGAAGAACATGGTACTACAACGTTACAACCTACAACATTGTAGCAGTAAAAAGCAAAAAGATTTAAACAAATAAAGGACAGTCCAAAATCTCAAAAGAATAGAGGTCAACCGTTGACCTTATTCATACATCACTCCAAGAACCATGCTTCTTAATTCATAATATTACAAAACGCCTCCTTTCTTACTTATACCCCCAAAAAAGCACCTCAAAAACGCAGGTCGTTAACTTCATAATTATAGAAATCAAAGAACATTTTATCATAAAATTGATGGCACCAATTATCCTTCAAGTGCAGGGTCAAAACGGTGAGTTCCAACCTTAAACTTCCACCTCCATATGACCATCATGAAAATTGATGGTACCAATCACTGGGAAAAGTTCTTATGTGCGTGATTTCCCATATAGATTCTTGTACACAACTTTGGTTCTAATAACTAGAATAATGCTAAGTATCGTCGCCACTATGCAAAAACCGGCCATGATAAGCGAAGAAAGGAAGAAACAAATCTGTCCTTTACATTTAAGTGGCTCATCCACATCAAGCAACCCTGCAAGGTGCCCCTTGGCTTGTTTGGCAGCCTCAGAGTCATAGATGCCACTTGCAATAATGCCAGAGAAAACCAATGATCCAGCCGGGTTTGCGGCAGTCAAAAAGTTGTACAACGTGCCAAAATATTTAAGACCAAATAATTCTGACACTGCAGCTGGAACGATGGCCCAGTGAGCTCCGTAACCAAGGCCAATAAGAAGAGTGCCAATGTACATGGTACCAGGCCACGCCATGGCAAAGAAGAAGTGGCCTATTGCCATTATAATTTGGGCAGTTGCTAAGGCAATGGGCCTTGGATTGGCATAGTCCCTGTGCAGATTGGAAAATTGTAAACCATACAAAGTAATTTAGAATTTGTTTGTTTGTTGAAGCAATTTTACTTTTTATCATAGATTTAACAGAATTAATAAATGCTCATAAAAATCACCAGCATGCCCTACTAGGCAACTTGTTACATTGAGGCTCAATTGCAGAATGAAGTTCTTTTATATTGCACAAATGACGGTGAACTTTCTAGGCTCAATCCAATCATAACTGAACTAGTTAGACCAACAAGGCACCTATAGAAAATAGGAAATGCATTCCCCTTACCTGGTAATAACCTCAGAGAAGTAACCGCCACCAATACGTCCCAGAAAATTCCAGATGCTGATCATGGAGACAAAGATATGGACCTCGTCATAGCCTAGAGACTCACTCATTTGACCAAGGTTGTCGATCACTGTCAGCCCTGAACCAGCCCCAAGAAGTAGGGAGAAGAAAAGCAGCCAGAAATCAGCCTTTATCAGTGCCTGCATCAGGGTGAAGTCTTCCCCCCTATGTGGACCCCGCCTCCTCTTGACTCGTACTGCCCCCTCAGCTGCTGCCTGGAACAGCTTAGCCTGTGCAAAGAGAAATGTTGCGGGTTATTAAAATGGAGACATCTCTTCTTGAAAGCTTGTCAGGATACCCCGAAAGGCTTAACCAATTGATGCTGTGTTCATATAGCCTAAGATAGAACCAGCAGGTTTAGGGTCTGTTTTTCTTTATCAATTTTTTAACTTAATTTTAGATCCAATTTAATCATATATTAAAAAAAAACAAATTCTTTAACCAAGTAGGAGAACTGATCAGTATTAAGATAGACATGACTTCTTATTTTGAAAATGTACATCATAATCTATTTAAAATGATAGTAAATGTGTATATGAAAATTTATGCGATTTTTACTGTTCATCAAATGACTTGAAATTTGGAAGCATTTACATTTCACAACCTTTTGATGAATATCATATGGTGCTCGTTAGCTTTATTTTCCTAATTTTGAATCTTTTGGTCTGATTTGAAAACCTTTGTCAAACTTATCAAGTCAACCCACTGCCAAAGGAATCCGACTATATGGTACAGGAACAGCTTTGAGGTCCCATGCAAGACAGACGCTAGAATCAAGATCAGACATTGCTATTCCTATGGAATTTTGAACATCTGCATAATATTAACATTACAATTTAGTAGAAGGTTTTAAAAGTACCTGTAATTGCGCAATTCTGCGTTGCCTCTCAGAAGCAGGAAGCAAATCAACATCCTTTGGCTTCTCCTCTTCTACTTCACTCAAAATGTATTCAGGAGTTTCTGCTTCCTTCACACCAGATTTCCCTGTTTAGAATGTGTGCATCATGTTTTTTAGTCCAACCCATAATGCAATGCCCACAGTTTTTGAGTGTCCTTAATGGAAGAGACATGATCGGTTTCCAGTGCCGAGAGGGAAAACAAATTATTTTTCTCATTTTTTTTGGGAGAATGAGATGGATTTCTTCCTTGCAATTTAACTTGGGTTCTAATAGAGGTAGGAAAGTATATGGGATATTTATTTCTGTAGATTCTGTTGTTGGTAAAATAAGAACACAGTATGTGATTATAAATTAGCATGGCATCGACCTTTTGAGACAGTATTTTAATGTCCAGGATGGGCATTATGGTAAAAGTGGCCACTGCATGTAACTAAACACCTCTCTAAAACCTGAACCACAAATTTACCAAACATTTGCCAAGCTATTCACCCTACAATTGGGTACAAAGTTTAGAATGGCCAAACATTTTGAAGAACTAATTTTAAAAGGTGAACCTACCTGCCTCTGCATTTCCCTCTTCAACCAACAAGGGCACCCGCTCACCCCCAACTTCAACCTCAGAGATAGTCAGAAATATGGGGATTGCCACCGGCAATAGTATGAGGATACCCAATATGACTGTGAAAATAGTGACAGCTATGCGACTCAAATCCACCAAATCTTCTAGAAGCATCACGCACATTAAGTATGCAGCCAGGACCAAACAGATACAGTAGACAAATATGAAGCTTGCATTATCAGTAGGCCGTACCTGTTGTTAAAATCGTTAAAAAAGATGTATTTTGGCTTCAGAAAGTTACTATGATTAGGTTACTGTATATACCACAAATGCTGGTGGGGATATCCATCATGCCAGAAAACATACCAGCCAACCAGATATACTATTGCTCTGTACCAGTTTATGTCCACGTTCTTCTTTATTCACTTTATATATCATACCTGGGAGTTGATACTGACCAGTCCAGTTGCGGAGGGATGTGGGACATGAAGTTGTTGGACCCTACTAAGATTTTACAAGTTTTATTTTCGCAAAACATAGTTTGCTTGTATTTTTAAGACATGAAATCTAGTGAATTTGATGAAACTTTTCTACTCTCTAGGCATAAAATAATATCATTATTTGACCTCATTGCTGTATGTTACAGTGCTGACTAACCCTCTATGGTCCCTAATAGTTTGCGCTGACCATGGCTAAGACAAACTGATGCAAACACCAGAATAATATCATGCATCCTGGTAGCTATAATAATACGATACATATGCTTTTTCATAGTCCCATCGAAAAAAGATAGCACCCGTCATGTTCAGAACTAACTTGGTCTACTCAAGTAATTGTAGCAAAATATGCTACTACCATAATGCGCCAAAGTACTCGATACCAGTATGTTCATTACAGCATAGTGTATCTGCATCTACAGGTACTGATATCAACTTACATTGGGAATAACCCCTTGGTCCCCATATGTACATTTCCATACAGCATAGTGTACTTGGCAATTGCCAGACACATCTTACCAGGTGACACTACTTGGAATGCACTACATTCTTGTCAATCAAATATGTAATTGTCCTGGCTTCTTACCTGTCTGTGGCCTCCAACAGGTCTCACAAGAAACATCATAGCAAGTGCTACAACTGTAGGCACTGCAGCAACCATGAGAACCAGGGTTGCATGGTTGTCAGTGTGCATCAATGCATAAAGTTGGGTCAGAATTGCACCACTAAGGCCCGCAAAGCCCTTTAAAATGCCGACTACAGGTCCACGACTCTTTGGAAAGTTCTGTACACAAGAAACTAGTGCGACTGTGTTGAAGTAAGTCTCTCCATTGTTGCCTATAAATATGAGGATGCACATCTGCATAACAAGTAACATAAATAAGAAAAGATAATTCTATCAGATGAGGTTCCTTAAAACTACATGCTACTTCATGTTATATCTGAAGGAAAATAAAATAGAAGATCTGTCCTGGAATGATATAATTATATAAATAACACATCTATATATAGGTTGTCCAAAATGCAGGGGCCGATTTTTCTTTTCTCATAAAAAGTATATTGGTCAATAGGTCGGGTAATAGTCCCAATTCCAGTGTCCAATACCCATTTAAAATTGTCTCTACAATAATCCATTTTTTTTTTACGTATTAAGAATCGGCTTTGCTATATCTGCATAGCAGTTAGCATCAAAGGAATGGACAGGTAACAAATAATTGCTCAATAAAAATATAGTTGTATAGCCTAGTAGTCAGAAAAATTTAACAATTAAAGTATACCATTAAACAGCAACATATACACTTATGTACTTCAGTCTGAATAATTACTTAAAAGTACACCAAGCCACAAAACGATCACGATATATGCACACTTGTGACAACTACTTCAGAAACCAAATATTTAATGCATGCCAACAAAAGCGCAAAGAAGCATGCAAAGAAAAAAGAAATGTGCAATATTGCAACCAATTTCCCCACACAAGGCCACTTGAATGTGGCATGTTGCTATAAGGTGCCCCACTGCCACTGGGAAAAGATACCAACATGACACATGACCATTCACGATCCTAAATGCAAATATTCATCAAGTAAAAGAAACTAAACAAAATATACATATTATTTAATGAGGCTAGAACAGTTACATACCACCCAAAGAGGAGGAGTTGACACGTAGCCGGCGACAACCAGCCAGACCCAACCGTACCCGATCAGATTCTGTAAAGCACCGACCAGCATGGCGACCCAAAGAGGCGCCAACTCCGAAATAGCCCCAGCCAAAAACCCAATACTATCCCCCAAATCCTTTGCAACACCAAGAGCTGCAACCTGTCTCTGGTTGTAGTTCAGAGAGGACTTGACAGAAGGGGAAATGCTACCAAAAAGGTAACCTACACCGCCGCATGATTGGACCCACATGGCGGCCACAAAGACGAACCATCGGTTCGTGAAGAACGAGGCAAGTTTTGATCTGAAGTGGGTCATTTTGGGAGTGAAATATGTGGCTATGCAATATAAATTGAGTTCAGTAGGATAATGAAGATGGAGGCAGGTACAATGACTTGGATGTAAATTGTATCAATTCTCCTTCCCGGCAAGACAGATAATCAAAACAGAGGTGTGTAGAATCAAGATGACAAACGAAACTGGGATGTGGTGATTGCGAGATTCAATGGTGACGGGTTTGATAATTTGTGTCCAATTGATGAGAAAGGGGCTTGTTTGTGGGAATTTGGTGGGGCCAATAATTGAAGAAACGTTTGATCAGACAGAATTGGAAGGTTCAAATCAAAATGGTATATTTTGCTCACTCTCTCTCTCTCTCTCTCTCTGTCTGATAGCTTTCAATTTTTGGGATATTATTGAGTGATATGAGTTGTAAAGGGAAAAGAGTTCGTGGTAATAAAAGAACCTTTAGTTCCTTATTTTCTGTAAAAGGGAAAGAGATAAAGAGGCAACCTTTCTGAGCTTCTAAGAGATACCACAATTAAAACAGAGTATTCTTGGTCGGCAATAGACAAATCCAATTAGACAACGAGGGTCTTTTTCATCACTTTTTCTAAATTCACGATGGAAAATAACAACACGAGGGATTCAATGTTTACCAAGGAGGCAAGGAGCCTTCAGCCTTATATAGAAGCATGCCTCTGTGCTTCTGTGGGTTTGAGGGAAAGAGATGACCCCAAAAGAGAAGAAGAAATGGTAGAGAGAAAGAGAGGTGATGGTGATTTTTGGATTTTTGTCTAATTTTGAGCGGTGCTTGGAACAAAGGAGATGACATGACAGCTATATTGGGAGAAAGAGAAACAAACAGCACCATGTGTCAAATGATAGACTATTGAGAAATGTGAGAATCGATTTGTTGAGACCACTATATTTTGTGGAATGTAGATCGACATATGATGCATCATAATAGATATCCACTGGGTTTTGGGTACTGGGATAAGACTAGGCACAACCTGGCATTACAGTTGATTGAGACAGGAAGGCGACATAAATCTTTCTTCTTACCATTAAAGTCCATCTTTGGAGTATTAAAATTAAAATATGATTAGTGGATTGCTTATATTCTTCTTTCTCAGTCGCTAGTTGCTACTGTACAGTGTGGCTGGACTCTGGAGCTGGGAGGGTATCCTGTGCCAACCTTTTGAGTTTGGTAGAGGGCCAACTCTTGATCCGAGCCGTTTGATCTAATCTCGACGGTTAAAAATTTTCGAGCCTATCAATCTCAGTTACATGCACGGGGCTCCCTTAACCGTTGAGATTAGATTTAACGGTTTAGATTGGAAGTTGTCACTCTACCGACTCTGGAGTCGTCATTAATGCATTTGGTAGGTACAGATACCGAAACGAGGCAATATTAATTTTGTTGTTGTCGATCAATTCCGTCAGTATAATTCTTTTATTTAATGTTTGATTTTTTTTTTCATTCAATTATTATTCAGTTTGTATTTCATTCGTATTTCCCTTTACCTATCATTACGAATTGATAAAATAATTTTCCTGAGCCTATTGAATATATTTTTTTAAATTTGTTATCATAAAAAATAATTATTAATTGAAAGTACATTTTCAGTCATCAATATAATCACATAATATTTGTAACGACGAGATTAATGATTTATGTATTACTTGATATAGTATTGTTTTCAAGGGGCAGTACATAGTTTATACATGTTAAGTCATAAATTAGAATTGTTCTTCATTCTTCGCTCTAGAAAAAAAAATACCTATTAAGGAAGAAAAATAAATTTTAGAATAAGACAGCTTCTGCAAAGAAATCTTGCATTTAAAAAATTTTGAACAAAAAATATTTATCGAATTATAAAATTTTATAATTAAAAACAACATAATTCGCCGTATAATATTTCCTATGAAGAAATATAAAAGTGTGGCGTCGAAAAAACTTAGAATCGAATAAATAAGAATATTATGATAGATGAATTCTGTTATGGATGAGTTTTTTTTATGGACTGAAATTTAGATCATTTGTTTGCAAAATGATGAACAACTGTGATTGATTAGAACTTGAATGGACCTTGAAAACTCAGCAAAATTCCCCTTACATACATATAGTTAGGTGATAAATTTTAAATTTTAAAGTTAATCGTTTTTACGAAATATAAATTAGACTCTTCCAATTAATTGCATGGTCCATATTTGTTTCTATAAACAGTCAAATGTAGTGTCCTACTAAAATTAGAACTAGCCCGTTCCATTTCTGTTGATTGACTTTGGATCCAACGGTCGTAATTGGAGGAGTAGCGCAGTGAACAGAAAAGACGAAGACTATCTCGCAATAAATACTGAAAAGACGAAGAAATTCAAGCGCAATAAATACTGAAAAGAGCAAATTTATTGGTCCCGATGAAATTCATTGAATACCTGATACAGTCATTTTTACTCTTTGAGCCTTTTCCACTAAGCCTCATCATCATCATCATCATCATTATTATTGTTTTTGTTGTTATTGTTATTTTTATTAATATTATTGTTGTTGTTGTTGTTATTATTTTGGTATTTCGTTTGCAAAAGAAGAAGTAGGTGATCATACTTTGCGGCACAAGGTGTTATTTATTAGGAATTTTTTAATTTTGGTCTACGAATAGCATTCGATCGCTGAATGCAATCATAAGTCAAAAGAAAAGTTCGATTTGTAAAGTAATTGAACGCCTTCAATATTTCAGAACTTTAATCACTCCAATTGTTTATTTTAGCGAACTTACCTTTCGCAGTTGCAACAAGATTTGAAAATTCTCATATCTGATTATTGTCAGTTAAAATGACATGTTTCCAATTAGGCTTCTCTAATTATGATTTATGACCTCTAAAATTTTATTTTACTCCACACGTCCATCGAATAACAAATTGCATTTTTTTTCTTATAAAATATTTTTTTATTTTTTGAAATGCAATGCATGGTTGAGAAAACGAAATCTAATGTATATTTTATTATTCATCAAATTTAATATAAGACTGTGTCTCTATTTAATATTGATAAATAATACAACTATTTGAACAGTCTACGGGTTGTAAGATCATTCAAATGGATGTATACTACAATTTTCTTTTAATTGAGAAAAAAGATAGTACAAGTGTAAATTTCAGTTTATGAAAGTAAATTATCATTTTTTTAAGATAAATTTGAAGTCAAACCTCCTAATTTATTTTTAAATTAAATGTCTATAAAAGACCCTCCAATCGAGTTTTGAACCTG